>CM077909.1:9175000-9775000 GCA_039720435.1 Amazona ochrocephala | reverse complement strand
AAAGCTCAGTGTGCCTCACTGGTATGAAAGCCAATATGATGAATTCATTTTGAGTTGCCAGTTCTTTAACGCACTCTGTGTAGACACTGTAAATTTCACATTAATCATTGCCAAGCTGTGGCATGACCAGCAAAAACCAGCTTTAGTAAGAGAGCCAAATGATTGGGAACATGTTCAAAACAGCTTTATTCCACTGACAGATAGGGCTGCTTAAATGAAATAAAAAAATTCCAATTTGCCATAAAAACTCTTTATATGTACTTTTGTTATTCAGCCGTTATGCAAACCTTAAGTATGAAGGGATGGATTATTTATCTTGGTTTATTAGTATGTACAGACACACGAAGAGTATCTGTCTAATAGTGTTTTCTTATGTACTTCATTGTGCTAACAGGAACAGTCCCACTACCACCTGAGGGAAAAGTGCTACCAGGAAGACTTAACTTTGGGGAAAAATCAATTAGAAATTGTCTGCATGTTAGTTGTGCTCAGTAAGCTGTAGAAAATAGGCAGGAAACATGAAGCAAGTGTGGCCTAGTGTTTTCAGGAATTAACACAGGAAAAGATTAAAAAACAAGTAGTTTTTGAAAACAATCCTGTTTGTGGATTACCATCTTCAGGTAGCTAATACATACAGAAATTTTGTGCTATTAAAGAACATTTTTTCTCTTTCTTGTTACTATTTGCTTAAGACTGTTTTGGTGGGAAGCAAAAATGAAAAAAACCTGGATTTATCCAAAGTTTTGTAACCATTAGTCTCTACAGCCTGCTGTCAGATACAGGCAGAGGAACCCTGAGGCAAGATGACAAAAGTCCTTTTCCTCATGCAGATGTGGACAGGAAGGCAATGTAACCCTGTCCTTTTGTCCTCTGCTCAAGGGATACTTGGTGCTCAGGGTATATTAAATCATAAACCCTGTAACAAAAGCTTACTCCTGTCAGCTGCAGCGTATGGATTTACCTGGAGGGCTCCAGGTAGTCTGGGTAGGTGACCATTGTTGTGCTATGGCATCCAGACCAAAGGGCTGCTGGCAGAAGCCTTGGCCCCGATTATAAATAGCAGGAGCAGATTGTCTGAATGCTGAGCTGCACTTTCCCCACTTCCTCTTAGTAAATTTGATTTTGGGATTCTCTCTGGAAAGGGAAAACCCAAGTCAACAATAATCAGCCAGTGCCTTTTACTATACATGCCCAGAGATAGAACCCTGCAAAACAGAAAGTATGGTTTCAAACTCTTTTGCCTAGCTTCTCTGTTCAGATGTGCTTGGCCCCATTTTGCACTCCTGAAGTGATAACAAGATGCAGAAAAGCTCTTGTAAAGCGATAGGTAGAAAATCACTGATTCTTCAACCCACTGCATTCTCAATAACCCCTGAGCATGAGAGGAGTGAAAAGGGCCAAGTTTCTCAGAAATACAGGGCTAACAGAGTCAAAGGGGAAAATTAATGTATAATTGTAGCTGTATTGAGATAGTGATAGAAAAAACATCTCTATTTTATAATTTTGCTGTAAAATTATGATAACACCCTCCTGTGGTTTCCCAACTGTATATGTGTGACCCTGCAAAGACAAATTCAAAGACATCAGGTAATGTGATGCCAGTAGCCAAGCTTGGAAGCTGTCAAGACATGCCGTTTGTGCTGTCTTTGCTCTGCCCTGTATCCAGCACCAACAAAGAACTAGATCTCCTCCCCAGAGCTTTTTGGTGGCTCTCTCCCTTCCTTATAATTAGTAACTGGCCAACAATATTGATGTAACAGGAACTCTTTGAATTATTTCTTTCTTTGTCGAAAACCCCACATTTTTTCTCATTTATAACAAGTTACTGAAATGTGATTCTGTCCTTCAACTGACATGCTCCAGCCTGGATATCCCCACTTAATTTTAGGTACCAATGTAGCTAAGGTAGGAGCTGTACTTCTTGGTGCCCTCCAGCCAAGGGAAAGCAGTACATACCTTCAGGCACCCAATAAGATCAAAATTGCCCACTAGAGGTGCCTCTTTCCTTTCTCCACTGATGGCCTGCAGGGTATGTAGGATCTGAAATCAGGCACCCCTTGTAGATGCTTAAAGTTAGGTTGGACACATCATTGCCTTTACATGTAATTTAATTCGATGTGGACTTCATTGGAAAGAGGATTTTGTTCTATGTGTCGGGTTGGCTTTTCATGTTTCACACAGGTTTTTGTTTATGGCTTTGTTTTAACAGGTGAAACTAATGGCAAAATAAATAGGCACTGCAGGAATTTTGTCATAGGCAGTTTGAATTGCTGAAAAGGGACAAGAACAATTGTATTGGATACTGAAAAGTTTCATATTCAAATAGCGTCCAGATTAAATAGTTTTTCACTGCACTCTTTCTTGTCTAAGTGAAGTGCCTGAAGTAAGCAATGAATATTTGAAATGCAGGCACAAGCAACTGATAAGAAAAATACAATTACAACTAGCCCTAAAGATATTGTACTTAAAGGGGGATCACACTTATGTTCATTTAGAAGACAATATTAATAAAACACTTAAAATAACTTCATATTAGGGAATTAGGCTGTTATTTTTTAATGAAACTCTGGGGCCATTTTATCCAGACAAAGTGTTACATTTTGCTCATATAATAGAAGTCCAGATAAAACAATCACATTTCGTTAGTAACTGGAAACTGTGAATTTTAACAATCATGTTAAATAGTTATAGATAACTAGAAAAGTAGATTTAATAAATTATAAAACTTTACAGTTAGGAACTAAAAAGCCATCTGACTTCAGAGAGTCATCTGCTCCTCACACCAGCACTATCCCAGCACAGCTCACCCAAGGCCTCATCCTGCCCCTCATGCCTGGACCACACAGCCTTAGGGCTGCAGCCCCATCACCAAATCTGCTCCCCACCCACCCCTGCCCTACAGCAGCTGGAGTCCTCCTCAGCTGAGGAGGATGCAGTGGGAGTGATGCCAGCCTTTCTCATAGCTTGAGCGGGAAGCGGGAGCTGAGTTTACAAGGCCAACAGCCCACTCCTGTTTCTCCCGAGATTATTTCTCCCTAGATTTCCATTCACGTGCCCAGATCTTAGACCTCTTCTTATTTTATTCAACTGTTCAATTGCTTTTTGTTCCAATTTTTGACTATTTGGAGCAGTTTTTCACCCTGATTTTCCACTTATAGCGAGCATGTTTATTTTTCAGCAACCTTTTAGCATGGGGAAACACTATGATCTGCAGGTACTGGCATAATAACAACACTGCTGTGCAAAGGAATTTAAATGCACATTTTTGTTATGGTAGTATAACCAAGTCTCACCAGGAAGTTTGATCAGATACCCAAATCCTTTCGGTGAGAAATTAAGTAAAAAAAAAATAAAAATAATCTGTGACTTAGATTTCCCCCAAATTAGTCAGTGTTGGCATAAACCTACTGCTCAGAACTTGAAGGTTATGCTTGACTTCATTAAAACCAGTATTCGATGTCACTCTGCTAAGTGTCCCTGTGAAAAGCCAGTCATTACAATTTCTACTGAAAGAATTTGCATCAGCATTTGATCTTTTTTTTTTTTATAATGTTTCTGTGAAGTAGGAGGAATATTTGCTGTTTGCTACGTGTGTTTATTTAAAATGGTGATTAATGCTAATAATAACTTTTAATCTTTATAAATAAGATGTAGGAATGTAATACTGCTTAGCGTAGAAGTCTTTGTGAGTTTATTCAGAAGACTATAGAAAGGAGTGTGGTTATTTGTTCATAATCATTGCAAGGTTTCTGGCCTTTGTACATAAGTTACCAATGTTTTCTTTCATTCTTCTGTAAACTGACAGTAAATTTCTTCCATGTCGTAATTGGGTGGGTTTCAGTTGTCTTTGATTTGCATTTTCATAGAAAGAAGCACTACACCCTAAATAAGCCTTACCCTGAGAGCCCACCTTGCTCTCTCTGTGGGATTTACATTGGTTAACCACTTGCTGCTGTTATAAAACACCACATCTAGAGCATCATCATTTGTGAGCTACTTTGTGGTGGGAGAATGTGAGACAAACACAGGGAGGGACTGTAAAATGTGGAGTTAGATGTTATGTCACTGTTCTCCAACCCTGGACATACCTCACCTACAGTTTTCTTTATATCATAACAAATAATGGACAACAGAAAACAGTGAGCAGTGCACTTGTGTTTTCACAGCCAGCATGTGGTGTAGGGGGTTGTTTGCAGACAGACCATTTTGTTTGTGTCGGCATCTCTCCTTCATGTTTGCAAATCAGGAGGCTAAATGCCTGCATTTATATGCTCCAACAAATAATTAGAAGCTGAGCATTGGAACTGCAAGCAGTGCTGTCTCCTGAGGAATATTATTAACTGATTTAATTCAAAATTATCTTTTCCCTTTCTTACTCTGAAGCATTAAAAGATTTTCTGTGAGCGTGGCTATTGAGGTGAGAATGCCCTAAACATTAGCTCTAACATAAACAGGAGAGTAGCAGCTTTTCAGAGGAAGTGGTTGTGTGTTCTTGGCCTTGTGCTGTGGGTTTCTTCTTTTTCCATGGTTGAGCATTACTGTTTCTTTTTCTACTCTGTCTTTGCATTTGCTGCTGTTGCAAACATCTATTTCTTGAAGCAAATGATGTCCACAGACCAGCCTGCATCATCCAGCAGAACTGCATTTTGGACACTCCTGTTGACCCTATTTTCAATGACATTGGGAACAGAAATTTGTGGAAAGAGGGAGGCGGGGGGATGAGACAACACTACTGAGAGTATTTGTATCCTTTACTTTTGTCCCTGATTATTTTTTTCCATTTTGGTTTTGACATATCTCTTAGCCAAGACCACAGCTACTTGTTTGTTTAAGAAATAGTGTCTAAATGGAGCAATTGATTTGTGGATGTCATACGAATTTGTTTTACGGTATTACAAATGAGTTTATGGCCATCAACACAATAAGTTCTACATTAGCAGCTTTAGCAGCCTGCCAAAACCTGATGCAAAATTTGAATGGAGGTAATAAATTCATGCTCCTTGCTAGGTTTTGCTGTTGTCGGGGTGTGACTGTCCAGTGGATGAATGAATGGCATACTGTCAACCTAGACACATCAGGAGGACAAAATATTCTTTTCTTTTTAACTCATTTTCTGTTTATCCATTCCTGTGTCTCACTTCCTATCTGCCATCTCTAGCACATGCAGCAGCAATCTACCACTCATAAAGTGTGAGCAATATGCCACTACTTGCCATATGTCCAGCATCCTGTGCTTCTGAACCTCAGGCATCCTTGACTGTATAGGGGCAGAGCAGCTCCATCTTCCCATTACCTGTGGCATAGAATTTATGTATGCAATAAAGGGTTCAGCAAAAAACACAATTAAAAGCCACAATTGGCCTCAGAGTGGAAAGATATAAGCAGTAGTCAAGCCATGTGTACAAGGCCAGATTAGGAAGTCTTTGTAAATGGTTGTTTTCAGGGTAACACAGAAGCACCTCTTCCCTCAGGACTGTCTGTAGAGTCCTAGTAACCCTGGGGGATTTTTTTTTGTGGTGGTAGGAGATGGAATTTATTGGGGGTTTTCTGCTGTGATCATTTTTTTTTTTTTTTCAGAGACTGCCCTGACTGATGAACTCCACAAGTTTTTGGGTAGGTGTCTTGACAGGATGGCCCCAGGGGTGCAAGAGGGACTTCAGAACACTCAAGAGGCACCCAACCTCTGTACTTAGTTAATCCCTTAAGATTGCAAGGGTCCAAAGGCTGAATTTCCCAACTGTTTTGTCCATGCTTCCCTGTCCTGGCTGTTACTCCTGCAGGATGCAGGTCATGGGCTGTTCTCAGTATGGGGGTGAGTGAGCTGGAGCAGGGGATCATCATTGCATTTTATTTTCAAAGATGGAGTTGCTAACTTTAGGCAAACAGTGGTTAATCTTTCCAAGAGGGTAGTTTATAGCCTGGCTTCTAAGCATTTGAATTCATTGTTACAGCTAATGGACATCTCATATTGTCTTAAATTACTGGCTCCTCAGTGTGCCAAAGAGTAATAGAAACCTTAGAGCAACCCTAATTTGGCACCTATGTTTCAAATCAGTTGCCAAAGGAACTTAGAGAGGGGAAAGAAAGATCAATTGAAATGTCTTTCTGAGTGCTTTCCCTGTGAAATGCTTTGCAGGGCTTGAACTCCTGAATATCATATGCAGCATATGGTACTTTAGTAAGTTCATGCTTCATGCCAGCTACATGGTAACTTCTGCTCATTAAATCATAGAATCATAGAATCATAGAATAGTTAGGGTTGGAAAGGACCTCAAGATCATCGAGTTCCAACCCCCCTGCCACGGGCAGGGACACCTCCCACTAAACCATGCCATCCAAGGCTATGTCCAACCCAGCCTTGAACACCGCAAGCAATGGAGCATTCACAACTTCCTTGGGCAACCCATTCCAGGGCCTCACCACCCTTACAGTAAAGAATTTCTTCCTCATATCCAATCTAAACTTCCCCTGTTGAAGTTTGAACCCATTACCCCTTGTCCTCTCACCACAGTCCCTAATGAAGAGTCCCTCCCCAGCATCCCTATAGGCCCCCTTCAGGTATTGGAAGGCTGCTATGAGGTCTCCACGCAGCCTTCTCTTCTCCAGGCTGAACAGCCCCAATTTTCTCAGCCTATCTTCATACGAGAGGTGCTCCAGTCCCCTGATCATCCTCGTGGCCCTCCTCTGCACTTGTTCTAATAGTACCATGTCCTTTTTATGTTGAGGACACCAGAACTGCACACAATACTCCAAGTGAGGTCTCACGAGAGCAGAGTAAAGGGGCAGGAGCACCTCCCTCGACCTGCTGGTCACACTCCTTTTGATGCATGAATTTATCTGATTTACCATAGAGGTAGATAAGTATTGATTTTATAAGCAAATGAAAAAATATGTGATAGTGGGAATTCCTTTCACTATGACACCACTGCTATTATATGTGATGAAATAGTTGACTCTGTTAATGAATGATTTCCTGTAGAAGTTATCACTATGTAAAATATGGTCAGTGACTTTGCATGGCATGATTTATTGATGTATTGTTTCATTTACATAAGCAACTTCCTCCTGTATGTGCCAGTGGCATATCATATCATATTGTATCTCATTTCCTATTATGTGAGAAATTAATACAGAGCCCCATGAGCGCTGGGTGAAGGAACTCTGTGCTTGGCTGCTGTCTGAGCATGGCACACACATTTCAGTGGAGCCAAGAGGTAAAATCCTGTGACCTGTTTTCCAGATGTTGATACTATAAAAACATTTCTGATCCTGTCCTGGAAGACCATCTTCCTTTGAAGTAGCTGCTTCAGAGAGGTGTGGAAAGGCTCTGCCCTCCCTCTGCGAGACTCATTCATTCAACCATTGCTCCTAACTTCAAACCTGTACAGCTTATGTGCTACAAAAACACAAGTTTTGGCTGCTTTCATTATAACAGGCACAGGGATTTTAATGCTAAAAGAAAGGTCTGGAGAGTTTAGCCTTTAATAAAATAACCTGAGAAATTCTGCAGGAAACCCATGATTTATCTTGCCCAGTACTCTTTGACGGCATAGACTTTTTCCTATTTAAGCAAGACCTTTTCTTTGTTCTAGGAAAATACCAAGGTGATCATTGCACGGTATAGCAGATTTTTCTCTTGAAAAACTGTCTTGCACATGATTAACTTTATGGTACATAATAGAGAGAAAGCTGCAAGGTGATGGTTAATGGCATTTGAAAAGCCATTGTTAACTTCAGCTCATAGAGATTTACAGGGATTCCTTGACATAATCAATATGCTGATTAAATTGTTATAAATAAGTGTTTATGAGTATCAGTTCTTCAGTGGAATAGGCAGATATTTAATATACATATGTCAAAAACTTCCACCTTCCCCTCTATGTTTATAAAACCAGGTAAATTTAGCAAGTAATTTTGCTATTGAAAAGTAGGCTTTTGTTTTGAAGAAAAGTTTTCCCAGTGTAATTTGTTTATATATATATATATGTATATATATATATACACATACACACAGGCATACATGTGTTTGTATATATCTCTATTTCTTTGTACATATAATTCATTTCCCATACCATTCTAATTGTTGTGCGGGTGGCTGAATAGAGCAAAGATGAATGATAAAGTGATGTGGGAAAATGCAAATGTGACACACAGGGAAAACAATGAAAGACATGAACACTGGAAAAAAAAAAAAGAGCAAGCAGCACCAGGAGTGAAGTGGTTAAGGAGGTTGCCGCAGCAGGAAGCGGATATAACTCTGTTTTCAGTGTGCTCATGGGAACCGAATTGGAAAGTGTTGTGGTAAAAGTGTGTGGAAAAAAAAAAAAAAAGAAAAAAAGAAAAAGAAAGATAAATGAATTAAACTGTAAATATCCATTTTTCTTTGAAGTTTTGTGACCAACCATTAATGTTACTGGAAATCTCATAAGGAGTTGTTGTTTTATAAACTTTGGTTTGGCTGAGTGGTGCAAAAGTAAAGATAACATTACCTCATCTCCAAAGGCGGTTTCTCTACATTGATTTTTGAGCTCCTGTGGCAGGTGTAGACTAACTGCAGAAAAACAGCCTCGTATTCCTTTCCTCTGTTAGTGGTGCAAGCTACAGAAGTGCCTTTAAAATGACATGAAGGAAGAAAAGGTGTCTTTGTAAGGACAGTGTCTATATGTTACATGTCCTGTTAGTCAGAATGAGAAAGGAACATTTATTTTCTGTGTTTATCTACGCTCTGAAAATCAGACCTCTTAGAAGAAATTAAAACAGCAGGTTGTTGTCTAAGCTGGTTTATTTTAGATTAAAATTCTAATAACTTCTAAATGAGAAGTAGTCCAATAAATGGGCTTGAAGGTCACAAATTATTTTGGGGGATTTATCTGCAAAAAAAAGTCTTTTCTCTTCTCTAAATAAGGCAAATGTAGCATAAGCAGTTCCTCCCCCCCCCCGCCCCCCCCCCCCCCCCCCCCAAACAGCTAGCTGTTATATTCCAGCTAGGTGCCATGTTCTCCCTGTAAGGGAGAGATGTCATTTCCAGTGAATATTATATTGAAAGTCTATTTAAAGCTGGTAATGATGTTGAAAAGCCGGAGACTCAAAATAAATAATCTCTCTCATCCCCACATTGAACAATTTAGGTGAGTTTGTTATAACAGCGATAGTTGTAATTGTGGTGTCTTAGAATCATAGAATCATAATCATAGAATAGTTAGGGTTGGAAAGGACCTCAAGATCTTCAAGTTCCAACCCCCCCGCCATGGGCAGGGACACCTCCCACTAAACCATGCCATCCAAGGCTATGTCCAACCCAGCCTTGAACGCCTCCAGGGATGAAGCATTCACAACTTCCCTGGGCAACCCATTCCAGGGCCTCACCACCCTCATAGTAAAGAATTTCTTCCTCATATCCAATCTAAACTTCCCCTGTTTAAGTTTAAACCCATTACCCCTTGTCCTCTCGCCACAGTCCCTAATGAAGAGTCCCTCCCCAGCATCTCTATAGGCCCCCTTCAGATATTGGAAGGCTGCTATGAGGTCTCCAGGCAGCCTTCTCTTCTCCAGGCTGAACAGCCCCAACTTGCGCAGCCTATCTTCATACGAGAGGTGCTCCAGTCCCCTGATCATCCTCGTGGCCCTCCTCTGCACTTGTTCTAACAGTTCCATGTCCTTTTTATGTTGAGGACACCAGAACTGCGCACAATACTCCAAGTGAGGTCTCACGAGAGCAGAGTAAAGGGGCAGGAGCACCTCCCTCGACCTGCTGGTCACACTCCTTTTGATGCAGCCCAGGATACGGTTGTCTTTCTGGGCTGCAAGCGCACACTGCCAGCTCATGTTCATTTTTTCATCAACCCACACCCCCAAGTCCTTCTCCGCAGGGCTGCTCTGAATCCCCTCCCCGCCCAACCTGTAGCTATGCCTGGGATTGCTCTGACCCAGTTGTAGGACCTTGCACTTGTCATGGTTAAACTTCATCAGGTTGGCATCAGCCCACCTCACAAGCATGTCAGGGTCCCTCTGGATGGCATTCCTTCCCTCCAGCGTATCAACTGAACCACACAGCTTGGTGTCATCGGCAAACTTGCTGAGTGCACACTCAATCCCACTGTCCATGTCACCCACAAAGATGTTGAACAAGACCGGCCGCAACACTGATGCTTGGGGACACCACTCGTTACTGGTCTCCAGCTGGACATTGAGCCATTGAGCACTACTCTTTGTGTGCAGCCATCCAGCCAGTTCTTTATCCACCGAGTGATCCACCTATCAAATTGATGTCTCTCCAACTTAGAGAGAAGGATGTCATGTGAGACAGTGTCAAAGGCTTTACACAAGTCCAGGTAGATGACGTCAACTGCTCTGCCCCTGTCCATCAGTTCCACAGTCCCTTCATAGAAGGCCACTAGATTGGTCAGGCAGGATTTCCCCTTAGTGACGCCATGCTGGCTGTCCCCAAGCACCTTGTTGGTTTTCATGTGCCTCAGCATGCCTTCCAGGAGAATCCGCTCCAAGATTTTGCCAGGCACAGAGGCGAGACTGACTGGTCTGTAATTCCCTGGCTTCCATTTATTTAGCAGATTTTGTCTCAAAGTCTTTTACAAACTAAAGGATGCCCATTGTAAAACTCTATGCGGAGATGTTTTTAACTCAGGAGTGTAATTAGCACAGTGGTGCAGTTGTCAGAATTACTCTCTCAGATGCATCTTTCCCACGTGCAGTAGCACTTTTCCTATGTGTCATTTAGCTTGGTACGTGCCCATCCTAGATCTTCTGAAAAGGTGGTACAGATTGTATTATGTAATATGGTGTAACATCATGATTGTGGTGGATGCTCATTCACAAGCAAATGTAGGTTGGAGGCCTAAAGCATAAGCACATCCTGTTATTCCTCGGTCAGATGTGACCAGCATCCCTGCAAGAAGCTGTGGCCAGGAGCGCAGTTCCTTTACTGCTACCAGGCCACAGAGCAAGACCAGGAAAAAATCAGATTTACAAAGCCTTCATAGGCACATCCTCTACAGATCCATTGCAGGCCTACAGAGCAGGCAGGGTATGCAGGCTAGCCATCTTAGTATCAACCCAGTCCCTTGATAAAGGGATGCAGAAGAAACTTTGCTTAGAAAACCTCACCAAATAGCCTGCCTCCTCTGGCCTCACAGACCTGATGCCTTGCTTTGTGCTGTGGAACATACTTATTTTGCCAACGTAAGTTATGTTTCAGATGGTGAAACTCTTTAAATCAGGTTTTATCTATTTCTTACTAGTGTGCTATGCAGCTACTACAGCAGAGGACACGGTTGCTGAAGTTCTTGTTTTGCAATTTTTCTGAATTGGCTGCACAACTGTCAGCATCGTGTCCGGGTGAGTTTCTTCCTCCAGTGCTCATATTATTTGCTCTGGGGGCCCTTGTCAGCTCACATTCAGCTTGTTTGCAGACAAAAACTACCAGCAGGGAATGAACTGCAATTGAAATTGAGATGCTGAGCTACTGTACAGACTCGCAGTGAGATACGGCTGCTTTGTATACAAGTGTCTGAGTTCTCTGGGACTGACTTTACTGTTGTTTAAATAAAATCCAGTTCTGATTGGTCTACTGAACAGCTCTACCTACCCTCAAGGCCCTGTTTTGCACTCAGACTATTAAAAAATTAGCTGGAGGCTGTGTTTGGAGTTTAATTCACTCCATCACTTTTCTTCATACATAGACATATTTCCCCCTACAGCTGCAATATGCAAGAAGTAGCTTTAGTGCTGAGACATGGTCTAGCCAAATCAGCCTAAAATATGTCAAGACAGTAGATTTGAATCAAAGTTCAGGAGAAAGAGAGAACTTCTCGAGTTGACTTTAGATTCATTTTTCACCAGGGTATACTTCAGCCATGCAAAACAGAACTGAGGGAAGGAAAATCAACCTGGGACTTCCTTCTAAATACAGCTGTCCTGTAGCATGTCATTAAATACAGTTCTCCCATTGCTTTCTGCTTTTAACATAAGAAATCTTTAGAAGTCTTTGAGAGAGAGGAATATGTATGGATGAAACACTGGGTGGAAGTCTGAGCATATTAAAGCCCCTGGGACCATCACAGTTGCCTTCACCGTACCCAGATTTCTGCTGTTACTGTTTTTTCTTGTGTTTTATTGTTTTCCATGTTGCTTCTACTACAACATTGCACTGCTGACATGTAGATGAAATGTATATTAAAATGAATCATCAGGACAGAAAAGTCCTAGGCTTTCTTGAATGCACCTCTAAGCATCTTATCTGCATCTAAATATCTTTACAAATCTTAGTCTTAGTGAGAAACTTAGTACTGCTTTATTCGGGCAAGCCTGGGATATAAATGCCCAGCACTCAACTTTTACTTTTGATTGCATTTGCACACTCATGCAAATTACTTACACTACCTTTAAAAAAAGTGTTAATCTGATTTTCAGGCAAGGGTTGTCCAACTACAGTTTGTTTGAGAAGCAGTACATTAAATGAGGAAGAGTGCTTCAGTGCAACACCAGGCTCTCAATAAGGTCGTACCTAACAATATAGTTTACATTAAATGCAAAACATTTTTTATTTTAGTCAACAGAATGAAGTCTTATTAGTAGGAAAAAGCTTTGGGGGAGTTAATTTAGTTTTTCAGTTATTTGCAGTGTTTTGCATGCTGTGATATGACATTGACAAAAATTAGGCTTTGTAAATCTTCAGACATTGTTTCAGAAAATAACCTAGGCATTTTCTGCCAGAAATTCTGTGGTGTGATGACTGCAAATTTCATATGAAACAGTATTTGCATCAAGGAAATTTTGCTGGTTTTTCTGTCCACATCACTGATACTATCATGCTGAAAACATAATTGCAGAAATTACTCCAGATTACGATAAACTTGATATGTTTGCGAAAAGAATTATGTGATATGGTGTCTGCAATAACACAGATATGAGACTTGATGGTAAAGGAAGTCTCCTTCACTCCACATTTCCATGCCTTTAGTGCAAAAAAAGGTGTTTGTTTTGTTAATCGTTATGTAGCTAATCCAACTTGGCTACTTTGATTTTTAATCCTATCAGAGACAAGGCTCTCTTTACCCTGGAAAACAAATCTCAACGGAAAATGCACCTCATTTGGCATTGAAAACAAAGCTGCAGACTAATTGAATTCCAAGAAATGTTAATACTATTTTTTCTTTTACTCCTGCCGAACAATATCTTAATTCTTGATGCTTGTCTTTGGTTATACTCTGTCACTAATGCTGAGCTAATGGGAGATTCGATCAAATAACAACAGCGTTCCTTTATGACAGATCTTATTTGTATCTAGCACTAAAGGTGGTCTTTCTCTGCATGTGTCACTGCAACCAGAACAGCTTGGCAATTAATACAATTCCTAAGTAATAAATCAGTTCATCCAGTTCCGTGCACGATATAGTCATTATGTGATGGAAAATTGAATCCATACTTTTGTTTCTGGTGGGCTGCAGTCGTATAATGAGCACTCTGGGCTTTTTAATATCCTTTGTTTGCATTTGGAGAAACATAACACTATCCCACTGAGAACCAGAAATCCTCTTGTGTTCTTGTGAACATGACATTCGAAAATGCAGTGTGAAGAGATTTTAATGTTGGCAAGGAGCATGGAAGAGGCATTTTCCAATGTGCCACCACTATCCCAAGAAGAAAGGATCAGTGCTAATCCTAAAAATTTGCTCATAAGTGTTTAAAAGTCTTTGAAGGCATTTTCCAAGTACAAGGTAATTGACATATGGCTTGCCTTTTAAGAAATTTGAGCAATTTAGCTATTTGTAGATGCCGTCTGGCTCATGTGTCCTCTATGCAAGAGAATAAATCCTATTTAGACTTGTGCTCTGATAAATGGAGAGTGATCAGATTCTCCCAGACATGTTTGCATGATTGGATCTATGAAGGGTTAGGGTGCAGTTCCAATACCTCATGTTTCTCTTATCTCATATTCTTCAGATATCCAAGTTAGTGACAGACCATGGTATGGTAGTAACCGACAAGCCAGAAAAATAGCAAAGTGGCATAATGATTAACTGTGGTGAACCTACTGGGACGGAGAGATGGAGGTGGAGTCTTCACAGCCATGGAGCCATCACTTTACTTCTCCTTCTTCATGCATGATATAGTGTGTTAAATTTGTGGACCAAGGGAACAGAGCCATGGGTAATGCTTGGGGGAAATACGTGGGTTGAGCTGTTTAAAATACCCTTGGATTGTAATCCACATCTGAAAGGTAGCAACATCTTTAATTAACGTTAATGAAGATTGTCCATTAATTTCCAGGTGGCAAGAAGGGAATATGAGTTCATGATTGTGCACCAATGCGTGGTCATCACTATTTAGTTACAAACACAGCTTGGAAACAGCATTTGTAACCGGGCCTGAACTGTAATTCCTGCAGCCTGATCTACTGTGTTATGCACCAGGAGCAGCATACGTTTTATTCCAAAGGAACTACAGAAATAAAAGCTTAAGCTCTGAGAGCATTGCAGTTGTAAAGCCCTTCAAACGGCAAAGGTTTTGGTTTCATTAGGGGGCCATTTCACAGTTTTAATTGTTTAGAAATGTAGTTAATAACTACATATCATGTCTGGGAAATATTAATTACTGAATAATTCTTGCATAATCCATGTGATATCTCGCATAATTCAGCCAGCTGAATATAGTGAAATGGTTTTAATAAAATAAATACAGGCTACTCAATGTGTAAATGAGACAGTTAAAAATATACACTAATGGATCATTAACCTCTCTTGAACTTATATTCTTAGTGAAAATCACATTAAGTGAATATAGGATTATGGCAATATAGACCTGTTAAGAAATTATCCCAGTAAGGGTGCTAAACTGGGAGATACTGCAGTAGAGAAACCAGAAGAGACATGAAGCACTTCTCAAAGCTCTGTAGACTGAGTGGGAAACTGGGATGCTGCTTCTGCTGGACAGAGGGATGGCTGGTTGGCCATTGACAGGGACAAGCATCTACAGGAAATGAGAAAATGCTCATTTTCTCTATCTCTGCTTCCCTGCCATGCCAAAAAGGTGTCCTTGGCAACCACACACATGCACCAAAATTCTTCTTTTCTGTGTACCATTCATAACTCTGCAGTCTCTAGATGCACTGTGCTTAGCTCCTCAACAATGGAAGAGTTAAGAACTAAGATGGGTTTGTTTGTTCACAAGGTCTTTTAAAGAACTACTACTGACTGTATTAGCCCTTTAGCCAGTCTACTAAGCATAAATCTTTCATTTTTTTCACCTATGTTACAGCTCTGTGTGTGCCCCTCTGCAGAAGCTAGCACCCATCCCAAAAAAACATCTGGCTTTTTCTGCCCCAAAGAGACCCAGCTTCACAGGGGACCAGAAAGGTAGAAGCCAACACATATGCGTTAAGCTGTGAGGTATTTGCATGGCATCTGCCCACACAACAACTCTAACCATTGTTATCTGCCTTTCAGTTTCACAAGCACAGGATTTTACTCCTAAAAATAGCTAAAAGAGAGCCATGTAGAGCCACAGCAAATAGGACTTCTTTAAATCACTTTGATCTCTATCTGCAGTTGTGTGGGTTTAGAAGTTACAAAGTAGATCTTGGTATCAAACATACCTTTGGCTTTGGTAAGTGTCTCTGGAAAGAAAGTGCCATGTGTGAAGAGAGGATGCTAAACCTGGGCCATTGTCAACTGTAAGCTGATTCTATGCAGCTAAGACGTAAGTGAATTCAAAATCGTCTTGGTGAGGCATCCAAAATGTAGTTATTTTTAACTAGAGCAGTACATTGTAAAACTATACCCTTCTCTGCATTTAATTTTTCATATTTTTCATACCCAATTCTTTTTATAAATTTTTGTCTCCATTAAAACCAGAACTTGATGTGGAATAGTGCCCCCTCAGCCATTCAGAAATAAAGCAGTGGGGACCACTAACTGTGGCTGGCTTTGCAGCTTTAACTGGCCTTTATTACCATAGCCATAAATAGCAAACCGCCCCAAATATTACAGGAGTTTTGTTGGCTTTAACCAATGAAGTAGAACAAGACCTCTGAATACCCCATTAGTTCCAGTGCTGTGCTTTGACGACTTTGCATTGGCAGCTCTTTTTCTATACAAGTCACTAGCCTCACCCGTGTCTCTTAACAAATACCGTTGACAGGCACCATTGCAATTTTTCTGCATGTTCTGACAGTTTAATTCAGTACCTCCTGGCTAAGCAGCCAGAGCCTGAGGGGGTAATTCAGCACCTTGGCATCACACTGCTGCAATTAAAATAATTAAGGGAGTTGGGATGGGCTTACAGAGCTTTCTGTCTTCTGCAGCCTTGTACAGAGAGTGCACTTTTCTATTCCCTCATGGAATGAATGCAGGAGCTTCCTTTACAATATGCTGCAGTGAAATTTTTAAGAAGATGCTTATTTCCAGCCTCTATTTGCAAAGCTGTTTATGCCTAAGAACTTCTTTCTTTCTCATATATAATCCAATTTCCTGTTGGTTTGTTTGGTTTTGGTTTTTTCCCCCCCCTTAAATACACGGGGACAAATACTTTATATTCCAGCTGTGATTTCTTTTGATTAAGAGAGGTGAATAGCCCCTTGGCTGCATAATCTTAGTCAAATCATTCACTTCAGTGCTTAGTAAGGACAACCAAGCATAGCTGTCTAAATTGGTAGGTTTCATTTCTCTTACTGAGAAGTAAGGATAAAAATGAAGAATGAAAGCTGTTTTCCTCTACCTTTACTATTAAAGGCAGAGTTTTGTGTGTCTGTGCATACATGTTTAGAAAATCCAAATATATATATATGTATATATAATGTGTGTATGTATAATGAAAAAGGTTTCCTGTTTTCCTTTGTTTATGTATCTCATACTGGGAGTATCTGTACTACTTGCACATGTAAGAATCCTACAGAAACACATTTTGCTGAGCTGTATATCCTGTATCTCTCTAAACCAGATGATGTCCTGGTTTTACTGAATGGAAACCTCCCCTAACACTTCTAGGCTTGTGTTCTACCTGGGAGTTCACCTTGTTCGTGGTATAAGTGAACCCCAAAGGATGGAGATAAGCATTTGAAAGGAGCTGCAATAAATATCAGATGTGTGAAGTGAGCAGAAATACTTTGTGCCATATTCAGCTCATCTAATGCACGCAGCACACACAGGTATATCGCATGCTGATCTGAGCCACCTTATCTGCACATACTCTGTGTGTGCCTGATGCAGCGTTTCCCTGGATAACTGACACCAAGCTCAAAAAATGCTGCCCCTGTATTTTGTTGGACCCTGAAACATTAATCATGAGGAGGAAAAAGTAGTCTCAGTCCACAGTATTGCAAGAGATGTGTTCTGTGGGCACAGGCCACACGCTTAGGAGGTGAAATAAAAATCAACAGAATAAAATCAAATATGGTAACCCATTGACATCAGTCTGATAAGCAGTGCCAGGCTATAGGTTTGAAGCTTAACACCTTGAGCTGTTCCTAAACCCACCCCTTAGACACATGGGCTGTCACTGGCATATATTGCCTTTCCTCTCCATGCTCACCCTTTTCTCTGTGACTGATTTTTTTTTTTTGTTCTGGTGGTTTTCTTGACTTTATCACTTTCCCGCTCAGCACCATTCTGTAAGGCCAGGAAGCCAAGGCTCGTAGACATCCGCTGAGGCTGTCAGGGAAGAAAAGGGGTTATTTTCATAGGCCAGCTGGGAATTTGGCCAGCCAAAGCCTTGATGCCACATCCATGTCCTTCATGGATTGCTGAGATTACAAGGGGGAGCAGATTGTGGCTGCATCGGGAGGTGGCCTCTTGTCGGGTGACTGTGCAAGAAAAGTCTTTTCGCAGAGCTCTTGCTTGGGTAGGGAGGAGCACTGACAGTTCCTCCCTTGGGTCTTTTATGTTTCAGCTCATAAGCTTGAGTTTAATATTTTTCTGCCTTTGGCAACACTGCTTTCCTGGTTTTAAAATGTGCTTATTCTACCAACAGGGTGACCTGATGGCTGAGTACTGTTTGGCTGGGCAGTGCAGATGTGTGTGTGCAGCAGGCGCATGGCTCTGGCTCACTCTGTAATCCCTGCTCTCTGCGTGCAGCACTGGTATAATGACCATAAGTGATTGGTATCTTCAGATATTCTCAAGTTCCTTCAAGCATCAAATAAAAAAATGAGTACTTAACATGAATTGCTACACCCAGTGGAGATTTTCTTGGGGTTGCTCACATTGCTGTCTGACACTTGCAAAGCAGTCTGTTACCAAAATTAAACCCCATTAAAAAGTCGCTTTTTTTTTTTTTTTTTTTGTTTACCTAAGATATTAAATAACAGACACTATAATTTAAAATATCCTTTTGAAAGACAAAGGTGTGTCCTTGTTGTGTGTTGGTTGGGCATGTTCTCCCAGGGCTACAGCTATAGCACATTGCCTGGCTAGACAAGACCTGAACTTTCAGGTGGGACTGAGAGGTTTCTGCTTTTCTGCTCTCTGGGGTTTCACATCTGTTGTGTAAATCTTTCAGGAGTGAGGGGAAAGGAAGTGGGTTTTAAAGCTCTTATTTGCAACTGAAGTTCCTGATTACATGTACAAATGGGATGTGAGTTTCTGCCAAAGCACTTTGAATTATTTGGGATAACTAGTATCAGGACAATACCTAGGTGACTTATAGGTATGTGGGACAGCATGGGCGAGTATCTAGTCCGCTGGGCCCCTCCAGTGCTTTGGAAGCGTCGGAGATGGAAGGCAGCTGTATGGAGTCCCCAACGACAAGCTGCAGAAACTGCTGAAGGGGAGGGTGAGTTATTTTGAGCCTGGTGGGCCCATGACACTTCAGACCATCAGGGCAGAGATGCAACATACAGATGGACTCATGGTCGAGGGGTGGACTTAGCCATGGACACTACTGCCCAGGTTGTTCACGAGTGTGAACACTGCACACAGCCTCTCCTGCTCTGAAAGACTGTTGCAAGAGATGGAGCCTGACATCACGGACCAAATGGACTCAGCAGTTTCATAGAGATTGGTCCATGCACTAAGGGATGATCTCTCTCCCTCTGTGTGTGTGTGTGGATGTATATATACACATGTGATGGTATACCGAAAATGTGGGATCTGAGCATGACGTGAATGGTATGGAATAAGGGGTGGAATGTCCTGGGTTCATCAGTAGCAGTCATTTTTGTCCTTCTTGGTAGCTGGTGCAGCGCTGTGTTTTTGATTTTGGGCCTGGGAACAGTGCTGATAACACCAGTGTTTTCAGTTACTGCTTGGTAATGTTTTGGTTTGACCAAGGACTTTCTGAGTTTCGTGCTCTGCCAGGGAGGAGGGGAAGCCGGGAGGAAGCAGAGACAGGACACCTGACCCAAACTAACCAAAGAGGTTATTCCGTACCACAGCACATCATGCCCAGGATGTAAAAACGGAAGCAGAGACCAGGAAGGGTGGTGGGTGTGCACTGCTTGGTCAGGCTGGGATTGGTGGTGAGCGATTGTACTCTTTCCTTGTATTTCTCTTGTCATTATTATTGTTGGTGGTAGCAGGAGTGGTTTGTGTTATACCTTAGTTACTAAACTGTTCTTATCTCAACCTGTGGGAGTTGCATTCTTTTGACTCTCCTCCCCATCCCCCCGGGTCTGGGGGAAGAAAGAGTGGAGAGTGAGTGAGATAGAGACTGTGTGAGTTATAGAGGCTTAAACCATGACAAGGGACATTACTTGTTTTGCCCTTTGCTGATGCTTAAGGATTTTAAAGTTTTACTGAAAGGAGTGCATCCTGATTCCAGTGCATCTACTGCACCTCCAGAACATCCTTACTATTACCAGGTCTACGCTTACAGTGAAAATGTGTAGCCACTTTAGTTAGATTTTCTTTTCATCTTCAGAAAGGTGTGCTTAGGAAATTATAGCTCTGTGCCTCCCCTATTTTGCCAGTAAGATCTTTTGCCCATTTCCTGCATACTGAGAATCCTCCCTGGTGTCAGCTAGTGATGCAGTGGAAAGAGGAAGAGTCATCTACCGTGTTCAGGCTGGGCCTTTCCTGTGCACAGTCTCTCTTGCTTCCAGGAAAGCTGCTGTAACTTTAAAATAGGTTTTGTAAAGCATTTCTGTATATCTACCTACAGTAGAAATAAGAGTGTCTCTTGAGTTTAATGGATCAAACAGCGGTGATGGGTTTTATGGCTCTTTTTCACTTTAGGGCTAAGGGAAGAGAAAGCAGGGCAGCTTGGTTCTAAATTCAAGGATTTATGTTGTTAATCCTCCTGGCTAATTATAATTTATTGGATCCTGATAAATTAATATGTAGTTGCGATTCAAACACAGAGAATAGTGTAAGGCAGGCATAAACAAGTCTTGTTCATTTTTAATTTATTTCCACCAATGGAGAATATTAAATAAAATGAACACTGGGGCATTTCATGGGAAGTTTCATTTTCATTATTTATCTTCAGATTTATGGATTTCATATACCAATTTTCCAAACATTTCTCCCTCTAATGAAAATCATGTTGTGACTTTGAGTGTGCTGAACACCATGCAGAAGCAATAGTTGTAGTGTTCTTTGTTGTCACGGATTTCAGGATCACTGTAAGAGTGGGGCTGGCAAAGAAAAACCCTTGATTGGTTATTTTTAATGCTGTGAATTTAAGCCTGTATTGAAGTGAAAGACTGACATCAATAGCATTGTGTGCATTTCTCTTTGAAGCTCTTGAGTATGTTTAAGCCCTGCTTGGCACTTTACCAGCCCTGGTCTCTCTCTGGCAGAAATCGCAACAATCATGAAGAGGGTGAGTGTTTGTAAAATTATATCTGTAAAGTGAGAAAATAATGGAGTTATGGGATGGCCCTGGAGCACAGATTGCTAGACATCCAGGAACATGAGCATCACACAAAATTTGTCTTATTCATAAATAGCATCCATACTTTTAGTAATTACAAGGTTGGACAAAGTAAGATGAATCTAAAGCAGTGACAAATATCTCGGATTGGATAAATAACAGCTACTGTATAAGGGAAAAAATATGATGAACCAGCATCTTCCATTTACAGACACGAAACAAACAAAAATACCTGAGTCAGGACTGAACACATGCTCCTGCAAAGCTTGCCTTGCCTCCCCGTTTTCTGCAGCATAGAAAGATTTTGAGAGATCCCACTGGTAATGTGTAACAAGGACTTACTGTACAGAAATGTGTTGACAACTGAATAGCACTTAGGGCACTTTACCACTCTGCTTTTAAGCCAAAGGTAAATTCTTCACTCTGTCAGTCTTTCTCAGCATTATTTTGTGTTTTCTTCTATAAACCTGGACTTCAGCAGCAACTTCATTAACACCAAGTAAATCTGACCATGTCTGGTTCCAGGATGCATATGATTTCCCATCAAGAGTGACTCTCTCTTCCGCAAAATAGAAAATGGAGGCTGCTGGACTATTAATAAAATTGATGTTACTTCAAAGTATTAAAATATGTAATAAATGCCTGAGAGCTTAGACTGAAAACTATTGAAAGCAAGTGTTTTGGCCTTTAAAACACTTTGACTTCTCTTAGTTGATGTGCAGCACTTGGTGCTGCTGTCTTTGGCCACCTTTGAGGTTCTACAAACTGTGCTGTTTGAGAATTTTATAAGTTTTATTCTGAGAAGGGGATAAGTTGTCTTTTGTGTGTGTTTTTTTTTTTTTGTTTTGTTTTCCTGAGCAAATTTGATCTTTTAAATCAGAATTTAGTCACAAGATTTTCATAAATGAAACTAGATGTGAATCTCCTTTCCCTGAATCATACAGGCATTCCCGGATCTTGTTTGGGGTTTTTAAAAGTATTTTATTAAGCAATCTGCACTCATCATCTTGCCCTTTGGTAAAATTTCCTCAAGCATTAAAATTATTTAGTACCAAAATGCCTTATCATCAAGAGTGATTTAGCCTAAATATTAGGCTTTACAAAAGGGTCTGCTGCAATAACTTGGTATGGCTGCCATAGCAAACCCTTTTCTTTTAAATATAGCTTCTAATGATTTTTAAAAAAGGACTTTTAGGAGTTCCTCGACTAGTGCAACCACTTATCCTCAGGATGTTTACACATGCTGGAATTTTTGATGGCAGAGATATGTTGAAATAATCTTTTTCAAAGACAATTTTGTTACACTAACATAAATTCCTAGTGCAGAGTAAATTCTTAGGCCTTGAGGACCAGGGACCTTATTTTTAGTAGGAAGATACAGGATCCTTGTAGGCAGCCAGGGCTTGGTGGTCGGAAGATGTTGCGCTGTAACAGAAAGACAGAGCCCCTCCCCAGGTCTTAGCTTTGTGACGTAAGCAGACGGAAGTGACGTTGTAAACCAAAGCTATATAATGCGGTGTCACTCTGCAATAAATGCCATTTGCCGTCCACCACATTGGTGTTTGCGTGCTAATGGACCCGCGATCGCGAGTAGGTGATTGCCTGAGCCGACCCTAAACCAGGCCACCGTGCCTCAGAGAGGCAGCAGATCCTATATAACTTTAGTGCTTTTCAAAACATCACTTCTGTTATAATCTGCTCATGTAGTTCAGATATGGTTTTACTTCTCAATTTACCATCTAATTACTGATATTTTTTTGTAAATGTTTTCTAAAATCATAACCTGACTTCCAGCTTGAACTTCCAGCTTTGAATTTGCCAGTTCCCAAGATCTCTGCAATTTTATTTTCCATAGGGAAAAGCTGGCAGTGCAGCAAATAGTGGTTTGAAATCAGTCTGCTTCATCCGACATTTTTCAGGCAGCAAAGGCTTCTGTCCAAGTATTAGATGACCATATAACGGCATCAGAGGATTCTGGTTTACAAACTTCTTGGTAATCAGTTCTAAGTTTACATTTCCTGGGTATGTTTGGCATCGCCAGATTCAGCATCTCTTGAGGGTTTTGATTAGAGTCATAGAAAAATTTAGACTGGAGGGGACCTCTGGAGGTCACCTAACCCACACTCCTGCTCAGAGCAGGGGCAGCTTCCTTCCTGTGCATCCTAACAACAGCAAGGAAAGTATTTCAAGAGGAATGCTGGATTTGTGTTTCTGCTCAATCCCTTGTCTCCATCCCCAGTCATCAGTACTTATAATTAAACTCTGCCCGTCCGAACTTCTGTCCATCAGGTTTTGTTTTCTGGTAACAAATAGGAAATTATCATCCAGGTCAGGCAGTGTACTATGGCTCCAAAACTAAAGTTGTGCAAGTGTGCGTTTGCTTTACTGATTTAATTGAGTCTTCTCTTTTTCTCTGCAAACTTGGCTTGTATGGGCAACTATGTGTACATTAGTTTCCATTTTTTGTTAGGTCAGGACTGCAGGTCCAGTGAGAGAGGTGGATTTGCCCATTGTATAAGTCAGCCTGATTATGGTTTCTCAATGACTTCGATAGTGGCATATGAACTTGTTCAGCTCCATTAAAATCGGGGTGACAGGAACTATCTAAGGCTCAAATTAATGCATATATGTCATGCCGTCATAAGAAAACTGTGATAAAAAAATGAAGAAATAAGAAGTGGATTTAAAAACGCATTCACCACCTCCATTAAAAGGGATAAGTCCCAACAAAGGGTGCCACAGGATCCTGTGGAATTGACTGGATTTTTTCCTGGGGGCTGTTCCTGAGGTGAGGGGGAGTGAGAAGATTGGTGAGTCAGGAGGCTTCTCTGCCAGCATGGGCTGGAGCAGCAGCCCTTCTTACCTTGTCCTTGTTAAAATGTGTTATGCGCATAATATTCAAGCAGAGTATGGTAATTCTCAAAATAGAACTGCATGTATTTAATTAAGTACTTAGATTTCTAGGCTACAGTCACTATAAATATACTGTGCACTATGACAGAAATAGGAAATCCGTTCAGAAGGAAGAACGTGAGAAAAGTGAGTTCAGAAGTGAGCAAAGTCAGTAAAGACATTGGGCATAGGGAGCAAAAAAATTTATTAGCCTTGTGCTGCAGTCAGTCTGCTTCAAGAAGAGGTCCCCAACATAGGTAAATGGGACTGGAAGGCTGCTGAGGATGACTTTTGTTGAGTTACAAGAAAAATTAGCTGTTAAGAGTGGCCATGACCAATATGGCTTTGGCTTAAAACTTATTTTGCTGCTAAACAGTTGTGTCTCAGTAGAACAAAGTGACTGAGTTATGGGATACAAAAGGACTATGCTGTAGCTGCTGCTGGGAAAATAAATCCTAAGGCAAAATGTTTGCACTGGATTTGGATGTTATGCGCTTCTTTGCTTAATTTTCAGAATATTTCATGTCAGGAATGCTTTTGGAGACTTAATTGACAAATTAAGTAAATATGTATTGAGAAACCTGGGATGGTATTTACCCAAAGGTTTTGGGGGGATAAATATTTCTGTTCCAGTTCTTGGATAAATGGTGCATTTCAAGACAAAAGCCTTTCATACTTACCAGCCAAAACATTCTTAGTGTGAACTGCTGCAAGACAAGTTTTAACACTATGTCTTTTGGGGTCTGTAGTATAATGCAGAAAGTTATTAGCATTGTATTTTCCTGTTGCCTGTGGATTTTGGGATGAATTGTTAACTCAGAGAAATTATTAAACTGAATTCTACAGCATTTCTAAAGACCAGCAATAGGGGCAAATCTTTGTGGTTTTGCCTCAGAAATGTTCATTTGGGTGTCTGACTTTTGAGAAATTCTTATGTTTTAATGAATTAATTAGAGCTGATTTTTCTTCTTTTCAGCTTTTTTTCTAGTCCTCACCATTAAAACAAGCAGGACTTGTTGCTGAATTCCATTATAAGTTACACAAAACAAGCAAATCTAATATGATTCCTACCTGTAGAATTAACATGAAAATCTATCATAAATGGTTAATTTGGCATAACTTGTGCATGAATAGAATTCTGTGCTCTCTAAACTATGTAAGCAAATACTGCTGTTGGAACCAACTGACATTTAAATAATGTCCCATTTTTAAAAGACTTTTTTTTTGACCCAACATGAATAGATTACACTGAGAAAATGGAGGTGGTGGGGAGGAACTACGGGGGCTTATTTCCAGCAAATATTGAAACTGTAAGGTAGAGTTCAGTGGGGAAAAGGAGGTTAAATCAAGAGAAAGCCAGCTACCCACCAAAGCAGCGCTTCGACTTTAATAATAAATAATATTGAATGTTGGGATATTAAAACAATTCATTCTTGGCAAAGCACAGGGAGGTTTTATTCCCCCCAGTAACCCTGGCTTGAACAAAATACTACTTATAAGCTGCAGTTTTTAATATAGCATCGTGTTCCTACAGGTATAATAAAATAAAAATGTAAAGAGTATTAATTCCTTTAACAGGGGTGATTAATCCCAGATGTGGTGTGCGTGGAGCGGTGCGGGCAAGCGCGCTAAGCGGGTGCAGGTGCTGATGGGGCTGTTGCACCGCACTGCACATGTTCCCGGAACACAGCTGTTCTGCAAATCCTCTGCCAGTTGCTCCGAACCCTCTCTGAAGTTGTACTGCCTCTGGGCACAATTAAAAGCTGTATACTGCGTTTCATAACATGGTGCTGGAAGTTTAGGCCGAGCCAAAAAGGAAAGAGGGGAGGGAAAAGAGGGGGAGAACCCCTTGTTAAAGAGGAATTAACCTCTTTACCTTTGCTATTGAAACAATAAAGCTTCTAAACGCCACATAAAAACTCCGGTATTAAGAGAAAAGATGCCACACGGAGCTACAAAACAAATACTGTGTTTATTTAATATTGATTTTCAGTAATTCATTAAGTAATATTAATATCTAATATTGGGTAAAATTGGCCCAGCTTCCACCCCCTGTTTCTTGTGTTTTCTTCAAAAACCTGTTTGCTGGTGATGTGAAAAGTAGCTACTTTGGCACAAGGCTGCGTGTGTTTCAAAACTGGTTTAAGTGCAAAATAATCTGAAGCTAAAGTGTATGGTAAAATAGTTGGGATTTCTGCTGTCTTGTGCACTTTGATCTTTGAACTTTTATGATCACTTTACCATAGCAGAAAATTGGGAAAAAGCTGATTTTACAAGTATTATGAATGTGGATGTTTCCTGTGAGCATTTGACAGAGCAGTCTGTGCTGGCAGGTCAACCATGCTCATGTTCTGCATGCTTGTGCAGGCGAACTGTGTGGTCCCATGCTGTGCCCGCCAACCACACACTGTCCAAGCTGGCAGGGTGACTGACTACAGTGTAAAGGAGGGTTTCACTACCAATATCAGTAGGGTTGGCACGTCCTCAAAGTGTCCCCACTTGTGTTCTTTGTGCTCTGCCTCTCCAGCACAGGGAAAGGATAATAAGCATAATACCTCAGTGTCCAAACAAGCGCATACACTTGGTAGAGTCTCACAAGAAGGACCAGTTGAGTGTATGAAACAGAAGTGTCCTGAAAATTATTAACTTATTTATTTTTGGGTATAAAATAGTAGTATCTGCTTTAGAAACCCCTTAATCATATAGAGGCCATCTTGGGAACTCCTTTTGATGTTAATCTGATGGGTGCTGTTATGAAGTGCTCCCACACTATAAATTTGGAAAGGATTCATAGGTCAAAGGCCAACTGTGTGTCTCATGTCTTGTGTCTCCTGCTTGGTGCACAGCAAGTCCTCACTCTGAGCTTGCATGTAGGATGAAGGGTTGACTCTGATTTAGCTGCAGTAGACTTCATAGATTCTCACTATTCTAAGGAAGGGAGGGGGAAAGATGACTTAGAGTATCCAAGAAGCATGTCTATATAAGCATGCTTCAGAGCCAAAAAGAATTTCTCCCATAGTTTCTGTAAGATGTGTCAACCACAGTGTACACATCTCCTTCTAAAGTGAATTTATAATCTGTCATTAAAGGAAAATAGAGGATATTCCCATAGTGAAAAGAACTAAGAAAAAAAAATCTCTGGCAGTTGTAATGGTTTTCTGATGCTAGATTACTGCTTATTGGGTAATATGTATGTAATAAAACATAGAATTAACGTTACATAGCTATATGCTATTGACAAGCAGTAGGAAAAGTCTTGAACATAAATGAAGCAATAACATGATCTGTTACCCTTTCCCATGGTTGATATGCATGACGGATTTGTACACAGAGAAAATACAAGATTTCATTGAAAGAACTTTAAACAGAGAATAGTTGAAATAACATTGGAAGTCTTGCATCATTTAGCATCTATGTCCTTGAGCTCTAGTTCAAGAGTGTGCTTACCCGTAATGCATCCAGAACCTAAACCTGCATTTGAATCGCACTGAAGTCTATGGGTCTTGCTATGATTTTTTTTCATTCTGATGAATACGAATGGCTTACTTCCATATCCATAGTTGAACTTGACTGAATCACAGTTTTATTGGAATGGAAAGAGCTTAGAATATTACTATTTATTGTGTTATGTGTTTATTATCCCTTTAAATTACCGTACTCTAATGTGATTTTTCAGTGAATAATATTAGCCAGTTGGATTAGAAATCACAGCTATGAGGGGGTATAAATGCTTCACAGTTAAAATAATGCATATGCATTTAGTTTGTTCTGTTCCTGTAAAATCTATATCCATTTGTCCAGTGCAAAGAATTCAGATACTCTTTGATTAGGGAAGTAAGTAAAGTGCAATTGATGTAGTGCCATGCAAGTAATGAACCAGGCACTCTGAAAGTGTTTGATTAAACTAATGTAAATGTGGCATCAAATTGTGAAAATATGTATGTCATAAATTATAGGTAGATGTGACTCTGAAAAGCATAGGTGAATAAACTGTGGTTGTTGTGATTGTCTTGTTAGATTACTTATCTGTCACTTAATTTCACATTTAATATCTTGCAGTTATGATATGCTTCAGTCTTAGCTTGATTTTATAAACTTTGGCTAGAATCCTAAAGTAGGGGAGTTTTGTAGCCTGCAGCCACATGTTTCTGGGTTTTATCTTGATTATTGTATATCAAAACTTTTAACCGGAGTTACATGAGAATGAAAACAGAAAATCAGAATAAACTTGTTACTCAGTTGTTAGAATACATCCCTTCCCAGGAGAGGTCAGAGAGGAAAGAAACTGGGAACAGACAGCTGACTTCTGTTTCCACCTGCTCAATAAAATGTTAACTTTAATAAGATACAGCAGTCCTTGTTTCTTTTCCAGTCCATTTTGAGTTTGTTGAAAGTTATGGCAAAGTAATTTTTTAAAGATAATTATACTTTTTAAGTGTTAACTTGATTTCATAGCAGTAAACACACCTTCTGGTTACGTAGGAAACATATTAGGAACATATGCCATCTACCAAAAGCCAGTTAGCTGCATGTGGTCATAGTATTGATTACAGAGATCTCCTGTACCTATTGAAAGGTCCAGAAAATGCATGCTTATTTATGCCTGCTCATGTACAATAAGACATGTATGAAGTCCTTGCTCCCATGGCAAGAAGTTTTTTGTGGGCATCAGTTCTCCTGAAATGTCTGTTGCAGCCTATGGCAGGAAGTGAGGAATTTGTCACTGTACCTTCACCTTTCACTTTGCCATTCTGGCTAGCAATCTTATTGCTGGTTTTCTTTCCAGTGGCAATTTTCATGGCAGTTTGGGTACATGTGGTACTTTTCGACCACTTTGATATCTTAGGACAAAGGCCTTATTAAATACAAGAATGTGTTTATTATTTATCAGTCCCTTGTTAGTTTAGGGAAAATTCCACTCTACCTTATTATTGTCAGGTCTAATAATCTCCATTCTCTCTCTCCCCTGTTGTTGTTTATATTAAAAAAACAGTGATAAAAGTTGATTTGGGGAATATGGACTTTAACTTAAAGCAAAAACTATAGTTATAAAAATGAAAAGGTGTGTCTATGGACACATACTTAGATTTGGCCCATAAACACAAGGCATTCATTGACATTTACAAAGTACTGTCAATGGCGGTTTCGTTTGACCAGTACACAGTCTCGTGTCTCACTAATTGCCTTGTTGACTTCAAACAGCTGAAACTTTAAAATGTTTCAATACATTCAAGAATGTCATACAAAGGCTTATATGTATAAAGCAGTTATGGACTTCAGTGCAACCAGTCAGTTATTCCTGTATGTTCTGAAATTAATGAGTCTTCTGCAAGCTCATAGAACAATACCAGGGGAAAAGCTGCAGCTTTGATGCTATTTTCTATATTTGTACACGATCCAGGACTTATGACATTAGATTTGTACAACATTATAGCCAGATCATCAACTGCATGAACTGTTAGTGAGCTTCCTCATAATCAGTCTGACAGTGTTCCTTCTTTGCAGTTGGAAAGTCAAATATTAGCTTTGAAGGAGAAAAAAAAAAATCAATATGTGGCAAGTGTATATCGAATGCAAAGGCTGAAACAAATTCTCCAATGGCAACGAAATATGGGAGGAGGTCTGTGTTTTTCAGAAGTTTTAGTTTCACAGTTCAGCACAGCAAATACATGTGTATTTGGCTTGGGTTTATTTTGATTGTGAAAGGGTTTCTTTATTTTTTGCCTGAAGATGAGTGGCTACGTATCCTGTGACACTTTTTCACGCAATCCCCAAATGAAATGCATCAATTAGACGCAGAAATGCAACTATGTAAGACATCAGGTTCTAGTTAGAGCTGTGCACTCACTTGTGACTTGCTAAAGTGTTTTGTTATTCTGAACTACATGAAAGATGCAGCCCAGTGCTTTGCCATTATCAAAGGAGCATTAAGAGTGCTGCAATATGACTGTCTGTGAGAGAATTTAACTCTTCCCTACAGTAAAACTCTAAAACTACTTGGAATTCAATAGGGTTAAGTCCTAGGCAAATACTTGCAGAGTAACCACAGATAGAATAGGTGGCTGTTATCTGTCATTGAGTGTGTTTTGCTGGAAGAACAGAATGAGCACGAAGTTTCTTCTGGCATTGGGAGCAAAGGGTAGATTTGAATTTAAACTTCATTTCCTTCCCATGACTTCTGTTCATTATGCTGGTTAATTACTTATAAATGTAATTCCTTTCCCTGTATCAGAGATACAAACATAAAAACACGTGCAACTTAGGGACTGACCTAGCATAATACTTAGATTTGTCTGTAAGTCCAGAGTAGGCATTCTGTTCATAGCCATATGGAATTTAAAAATAATCCTGCTGCAGTTGTACATACTGAGTGCATTTGAACAATCATGATAGGAAACTTAATGGTAGCATGTACATACTTAGAATCCAGCACATAAAACCCCATAGTGGTGGTGATAAGAGAGTTTCATATTGAAGCTAAGGAAGGAGTAGCAGTACTCTGTTTTCATAGCACACAAGAAAACATTCATTGAAAAGATGAGATTAGTTTATATTTTTTGTATAGCACCATCTGATACACAGTTAGGCTCACTGCTCCCACAGTAAGCAGCGGTTTTTACTGTCTTTTGTGCTGAGATTTTTGCATTCATTTGAACCTGAAGTTCAAAGTGAACTTGTGGGGTCGAAGTGTGAAACCGCATGGGAATGAAACTGAAAGGAGGCATTCACGCGACCCCCCCAAGTCAAAACTGCCAGGCTGAGCACCGCTCATGACGGCGTCTGCCAGAGCCGCCCTGCTTCGCGCAGACCGTGCCATGAGTACTGCTCCTGGATAAGCAGGTAACTCCCTCATAGGGAAAAACAAACAAAAGAAGAGGCTGTGTTCAGTGCTCAGATTTACAGCTTGGGTCCTGGAGTGCTCGAGCAGCTGCGTTTTCTATTAATTTATTTGGATCATAGGTTTTCAGCTCATTTCAGGAGCAGATCTGTAATATTCACTCTGTGCTTGCATGTTATCTTCCCCGTATGATGGCCTTCTGCAGTTCAGAGCCACTGCTTTAGCTATTTGCAAATCTCCTTTAAAAATGCATGTTAATTACATGTAAGGCCTGCACCTGCAGTGGATAAAGGTTAGAAAATTACTATTCTAGTATCTGTTTTTAAATGTTAAAGGGTTTTTAACTTTTGCTCTCTGTAGATGGATTGAATGTGGCATAGAAATACTTAGGATATTAAGTATGGCTAGTTTTTTCTTGTGTAGAGCACAAAAAGGCAATTTAATGAAAGCTTTTAAAGCTGTATCCTTCACTTTGTTTTAGCAGAGCAAGCATTTTGTGCATTTTTTTCTGAGTTTTTCCTTCCTCCGTTCATAGTAAAAAGAAATCTTTGGGAAGTGAGTGATAATGAATATCAGTTAACAGATATGAGAAGCAAGGAAATAGTTCTGGCATTTTATATATTTTGTTTTAGAATGCGAACTGAATAAGCCAGAAAGTATGAAGGTTATGATTAAATTGCCAGAGCAGTAAATCCTGACTCCTGTGGCCTTACACTGGCTGCACAAAAGCAGCATTGTTATGCTGCATGGGGAGAACTGAGGTTCCACACAAAGGTCAGAGTGACACTGCTGGATGGGGGAATGTTGTTTTGCATTCACAGATAAACAAGGTTAGCATCCCACCAGCTTGACAAAGAAACCCTTGCATGTTTCATACCAAAGGGTTGTGAGTGAAGATCTTGCAGTTGTTCTTGTGTGAAGTGCTAATGCTGTTTTGTGTTTTAGCAGTGACTGTTATCCCAGTATTTAACCTTCAGAGGTGATGGGAAGATTTTTGGTAGAGCTGATACTGTATATAGTAGGGAATGTTGGTTTTGCTGTTGTTCTGACTTGCACTTGTACTATGAGTCTCTTTTGAATAAAAACTGTACAAACAGTAAAGTGTGGGATCTACAATGAGAAAGCTTGATGTTAAACCTCTAAGCTCTAGTACTCATATAAATATGCTTTGCATGCATTCATTAAAATAAGAAAGTAGTGCCACTTGGTAAATTCAGCTTTCTTTGAGTGTAGGAGTTGGAGAGAGGGAGAATGGTATTAAGAGGAGAATATTTTAGTCTACGCCAGCTCAGGGAGATTGCCACTAGCAGAAAATCCACAAGGGGTAGAGCTGTAATGATGCAAAGCTGCTGCTATTTTCATTTTATTATGAGTCTTGCTGATTCAGACCATCCCAACATGAATTACTATTAATATGGTCTTCTCAGTCCCCTAAAGGCAACCATTAGCAAGAGTAGGTATTGCTGTGTGTTGTGGTGTACAGCAGCAAAACATACTTTTTGGTGGCTACCTGGCTGAGTCTAGGCTTGTGACTACAGCTGACTTGGGGATGGTTGAAGACAGAAGCAAGGGGTGGTAAGAACAACTAAAGACAGAGTTAAACAAGGAGAGAGTTCTACATGCCCGTATCACATCATGCTGCATTGCTATCCCACTGTACCCAGGAGAGAATCTGGCGTGGCTTTGCTGAACAGGTCTTCTGGCTCTGGACACAGCTGTCCAAACCACTTCCCCTGGAAAGTAGAGCTAGATGACACTGCATAAGGGAGAAATGACTTTGTACTATCAGTCTAAAAAAGTGAAGGTTTTGCTTTTTGTTTTTTCTTCTTTCAACAAGACAAAAAATCCCAAATCCATGTAAGGTTAACCCCAGTAAATCAGGGTGAATTTTTTTCCAGATCTAGCTGTTTGTTTGTATATTCAGCCACTGCTGCATGGACCCAAGAGATAATATTTTTTTTTATGATTTGGGCTATGTGACCTTGAAAATTAAAAATTTTGGAAACATGTACATCCCTTCGCTAGCCAATCTGATGACATATTAGGATGTTATTTAAAAAAAAGAAAGAAACAAAGAGAGAAAAGTCTGGGTTTGAGTGAGGATCTATATGCAGACTGAAACAGCAGTCCGGAGGACCTTTCAAAGCATTCTCTCATTTGGAAACAGCACTAATCCTTAGTCTTTAGTGGTTGTCGCATCACTTCATCACATCTCGCTAGACTGAAACTCAGTGGATTTTGAGGGGGGCTTAGCAATAGGATGAGCATACGTTGTTGATGCTATTGAAGTGAAATTCTATGTCACTATCACAAAATAGTAATAATCTGAGAAATGAGTAATAAGTAAAAATGGCAAAAGCTGCCTTTTCATTAAACCCTAAAAGAGTGAGTGGGGAAATACAGATGCAAATTTGCATCTGTAGTGAACTGCAATCATGGGGGAACATAAATTTGAATTTCTTTTACTGGGGTTAGCTCTATCAAGTTTTTCTTCAGAAATGTTAAGGATTTGTGCCCAGTGTTGTCCAAGCAAATTGTGAAGTATTGGGAAGGGGAGACCCACCCCCTCCAAGGCCATAAATCAATTCTTCAGTGATGGTATATTAAATGATAACCTTGCCATGTTTAATGTCACAGCAGAAGGAGCTGCAGAGGCACCATTCCTTCCAGCTCTATGTGGGTGAATTAACCAAGTGAATGTGAATCTGAACTTTCATGAAGCTGATGAGAGTGATCTTGCTGCTGTCTCCTGTGATGTTACTACCCTATTTTAAAGGTGCACTTTTCCCCCCTAGATTTCTTCATTGTAGTGGGAGTATCAAAAGGAGTGTGACCAAGGGAGGTGATCCTGCCCCTTTACTCTGCTCTCGTGAGACCTCACTTGGAGTATTGTGTGCAGTTCTGGTGTCTTCAACATAAAAAGGACATGGAACTGTTGGAACAAGTCCAGAGGAGTCCACGAGCATGATCAGAGGACTGGAGCACCTCCCGTATGAAGATAGGCTGAGAAAGTTGGGGCTGTTCAGCCTGCAGAAGAGAAGGCTGCGTGGAGACCTCAGAGCAGCCTTCCAATATCTGAAGGGGGCCTATAGGGATGCTGGGGAGGGACTCTTCATTAGGGACTGTAGCAAGAGGACAAGGGGTAACGGGTTCAAACTTAAACAGGAGAAGTTTAGATTGGATATGAGGAAGAAATTCTTTACTGTAAGGGTGGTGAGGCCCTGGAATGGGTTGCCCAAGGAAGTTGTGAATGCTTCATCCCTGGCGGCGTTCAAGGTGGGGCTGGACAGAGCCTTGGATGGCATGGTTTAGTGGGAGGTGTCCCTGCCCATGGCAGGGGGGTTGGAACTAGATGATCTTAAGGTCCTTTCCAACCCTAACTATTCTATGATTCTATGCCTCTACACAAATGCCCGTAGTATGGGGAACAAACAAGAGGAATTAGAGATGTGTGCACATCTACGGGGGTATGATATCATAGGCATCACAGAAACATGGTGGGATGGCACCTATGACTGGTGTGTTGGAATGGAAGGTTACCGGCTCTTTAGGAAAGACAGGCCTGGCAGACGGGGAGGGGGAGTTGCTATTTATATTAGGGATAGGCTAGAGAGTATGGAACTCTGTCTGGGGACAGGTGAACAGTCGACAGAGAGTTTGTGGGTCAGGGTTAAAGGGAGAACAGCGATGGGTGACATTATTGTGGGGATCTGTTACAGACCGCCTGACCAAGGGGACTTGCTGGACGAAGCGCTCCATAGGCAGATAGGAGCAGCCTCACGCTTGCAGGCCCTTGTTCTCATGGGAGACTTCAACCACCCTGATATCTGTTGGAGGGATGGTACGGCCCGGTACAAGCAATCCAGAAGGTTCCTCGATTGTGTGGAAGACAACTTCCTTCTGCAAGTAATAGAGGAGCCGACAAGGAGAGGTGCCATGCTTGACCTCGTCCTCACCAACAGGGAAGGGCTGGTTGGGAATGTAACGCTCCAGGGCAGCCTTGATTGCAGCGATCATGAGATGGTTGAGTTTGAGATCCTCAGGACAGTGAGAAGAGCGTGCAGCAAGCTCACTGCCCTGGACTTCAAGAGAGCAGACTTTGGCCTCTTCAGGAACCTGCTCAGTAAGGTTCCATGGGATACAGCCCTAGAGGGCAGGGGGGCCCAAGACTGTTGGTTGATATTCAAGGATCACCTGCTGCAAGCTCAGGAGCGATGCATCCCAACTAGAAGGAAGTTCAGCAGGAGGGCCAGGAGACCTCCTTGGATGGATAAGGAGCTGCTGAGCAAAATTCGAAAGAAAAAAGAGGCTTATAAAAGGTGGAAGCAAGGTCAGGCGGCCTGGGGAGAATACAGGGATGTTGTCCGGGAAGCTAGGGACCAGGTTAGGAAAGCTAAGGCCCATTTAGAATTAAACTTGGCTAGGGATGTTAAGGATAACAGGAAGGGATTTTATAGGTACATTGCTGATAAGAGACAGGTTAGGGACACCGTGGGCCCTCTCCAGAAGCTATCGGGAGAATTGGCTACCCTGGATTTGGAGAAGGCTGAGGTTCTTAATGACTTCTTTGCCTCAGTCTTTACGGGCAAATGCTCTGACCACACCACCCAAGTCTTGGAAGGCAGATGCGGGGACGGTGAGGGTGGGGACCCTGGGCCCACTGTGGGGGAGGATATTGTTCGGGACCACCTTAGGAACCTGAATGTATACAAGTCCATGGGACCGGATGAAATCCATCCAAGGGTCCTGAAGGAGCTGGCAAATGAAGTTGCTAAGCCACTGTCCATCATATTTGAAAAATCATGGCAGTCAGGTGAAGTTCCCGATGACTGGAAAAAGGGAAATATAACCCCCATTTTTAAGAAGGGGAAAATGGATGAGCCGGGGAATTACAGACCAGTCAGTCTCACCTCTGTGCCTGGCAAAATCTTGGAGCGGATTATCCTGGAAGCCATGCTAAGGCACATGAAAACCAACAAGGTGCTTGGTGACACCCAGCATGGATTCACTAAGGGGAAATCCTGCCTAACCAATCTGGTGACCTTTTATGAAGGGGCTACGGAACTGATGGACAGGGGCAGAGCAGTTGATGTCATCTACCTGGACTTGTGTAAAGCCTTTGACACTGTCTCCCATGACATCCTTCTCTCTAAGTTGGAGAGACATCAATTTGATAGGTGGACCACTCGGTGGATAAAGAACTGGCTGGATGGCCGCACGCAAAGAGTAGTGCTCAGTGGCTCAGTGTCCAGCTGGAGACCAGTAACGAGTGGTGTCCCCCAGGGGTCGGTGTTGGGACCGGTCTTGTTCAACATCTTTGTGGGTGACATGGACAGTGGGATTGAGTGCGCCCTCAGCAAGTTTGCCGATGACACCAAGCTGTGTGGTTCGGTTGATACATTGGAGGGAAGGAATGCCATCCAGAGGGACCTTGACACGCTTGTGAGGTGGGCTGATGCCAACCTGATGAAGTTCAACCATGCTAAGTGCAAAGTCCTCCACCTGGGTCGGAGCAATGCCAGGCACAGCTACAGGTTGGGCGGGGAGGAGATTGAGAGCAGCCCTGCAGAGAAGGACTTGGGGGTGTGGGTTGATGAAAAAATGAACATGAGCCGGCAGTGTGCGCTTGCAGCCCAGAAGGCCAACCGTATCCTGGGCTGCATCAAAAGGAGTGTGACCAGCAGGTCGAGGGAGGTGATCCTGCCCCTCTACTCTGCTCTCGTGAGACCTCACTTGGAGTATTGTGTGCAGTTCTGGTGTCCTCAACATAAAAAGGACATGGAACTGTTAGAACAAGTCCAGAGGAGGGCCACGAAGATGATCAGGGGACTGGAGCACCTCTCGTATGATGATAGGCTGAGAAAATTGGGGTTGTTCAGCCTGGAGAAGAGAAGGCTGCGTGGAGACCTCATAGCAGCCTTCCAATACCTCAAGGGGGCCTATAGGGATGCTGGGGAGGGACTCTTCATTAGGGACTGTGGTGAGAGGACAAGGGGTAATGGGTTTAAACTTAAACAGGGGAGGTTTAGATTGGATCTGAGGAAGAAGTTCTATACTGTGAGGGTGGTGGGGCCCTGGAATGGGTTGCCCAGGGAAGTTGTGAATGCTTCATCCCTGGCGGCGTTCAAGGTGGGGTTGGACATAGCCTTGGATGGCATGGTTTAGTGGGAGGTGTCCCTGCCCATGGCGGGGGGGTTGGAACTCGATGATCTTGAGGTCCTTTCCAGCCCTTACTATTCTGTGATTCTGTGATTCTGTGATTCTAAATGGAAGCTTTTTCAGTTACTTGGTTTGGGTGGAGTTTCTTTACAAATTGGATAATGCAGTTTTATACTGAAAAAATCGTTTATTTGCTTGTGTAAAATGCTACAACTCTCCTTCTGAAATCATTTTAAATCAAGCTTTCCCTGACTTATGTGAGAACAGGATTGGGTCCTGAAGGGCTTATATTTCCTTGAGAAACATGACTTCAAAAAAGCCACTATGAAGCTCTGAAAGAGTTAAGCAAATTCAAGGCTCTGTGAGCCAAAATTCACTTTTCAATGTGCTTGTTGTACTTAAATGTCAATCTATTTAAAAAGGAGAGTGTCCCAATTATTTAGATGGCCAAAAGAAACAGCTCCAATTCTTTATCGCATAAATACACTTAAGCATGATTTAAAACAGATGAACAGAGAACTGAATTAGTGTTTTCGTTACTCAGCAGAGCCAAGTGTAGGCCTCCTTGGCACTGGCTGAGCCTGCTCTATAGCTTCAGTCCCAGAGCAGTACCAAGTTCTTTGAAGACCATGAATAGCCCTGGCAGCCATACAGCCATGCAGGGCTCTGCTCTCGCGCTGCCGCCTGTCACCCTCTGCTCCCCAGATCCCTCCTCACTTCTTCCTTTAAGCTTACTTTCCACATGGCTCTGTGCAGAGATAAAAGTGTGTTAGCTAGCGGAGAGAGCAGGTCAGTAGCTGCTGCACCTTTGCTATAGCCAGCATCAATTTGGGATGGCAAGCTCTGAAGTTCCTTTCCAGCTAATTTGTTCATATAATTAAGTTAGCAAAATCATAGGTTTTATTAATCTAATAAAATGCATTTCACGGTTTGGACTGTCTTTAATCCTTTGACCTTTGAAGTCACTCTTTATAGTCTTCAGATTGCAGTAATTTATTTTGGTTGTTTCTGTTGGGAAAAGAGTTTAACAATCTGCTTTTGTTCCAGTTTTTCATTTTTTTCCCCTTAAAGGTAAATGGGATTAGTAAACATCTGCTTCTTTTGAATATTTACAAACTTCACAATCAAGATTTAACAATGCCAACAACATTAGTAGTTTAAATGCTTATAAATATTCACACACATACAGCATTGAGACACAGTGTGCAGGTGTTTCTAATTTCTAACAGTTTAAGAGTTAGCTGTTAGAACAATGCTTATATTTTATGCAACTCAAAATATATTTGGTGATATGCTACATGTGCTTTACACAGTCTAAGTACCTTAGTTAACCTACTCTCCCTACCTCCCAGCGCACTTTCAGGAGGAAAACATTTGCTCAATTGTATTAAATGCTACAGAGAGTTGTGCCTGTCAGTATAATTTTAACTAAAACACACTAGCTTGCTAACTCTATGTGTAATTAAATATATGGAGTTAAGCATGAAATGATGTGAGTTTATATTTGCGTGGCTTTTGATAATGGTTTAGTCCAACGTTTAGTGCTGCAGGCCTGGGAAAACGAGTCAAGGCAGAAGTCCTCTGCTTGCTTAAATGCTTTCCAGCTCCTTCAGATCACTGAGTACTACTACTGCAGTTATTTCCAATATTTGTGTGTCCCAGAAGGGAGTGTTAAACACGAGGGGATTTGCTCCTGGTTCCCTTCAAATATTTTACTTTTAAAGTATCTTTTCTTTACTAACTCAGTGTAAAACATCTCTGTGCTGAGGCTGCCCTCAGAAGCGGCTCAGCTTTGCTGTGTATAAATCAGTACACTCACTTCACTGCTTGCACCTAGAATCTAAATCCCGATTTAAGACGGGAGAAATACAAAATAGAACCACCCTGAGAAGAAGCAGAAATCAATGAGGATTCAGCAGAGCTGTCATTTGGCCTCTGCTCTCGTCTTCACCGTGAGGTCCAGCTCCCACCAGAGCAGGTGGCTTTGCTCTTTTTGGCCAAACTTTGGATGTTAGGAGAGACCCCCAGGCGCCTTTGCAAACTTTCTTGCTCTCTATTCCTGTTACTCCCCATGCAAGTGTGGCAAGGAGACACTTCACTCTGAAGTATTTTGCACTCATGTTCGGTACTCAGACAAGGTGCTATGTGTCGACAGCATTATGTGCTGCGAAGAAAGAAAATTCATTAAAATGAATGTAGCTCCATGGGGTGGATCATTCTGTGCGTGTGTGGAGCAGCAAAGAAAATGTTCTCTTACTCTCTTAATTTGCAAAGTCTTTGGAAGACTGCAGGAATGTAATCCCTTTGCATTTCACATTTATTTACAGTTCCAGGGCACAACCTTATCAGTCACAACCTGGATTTGTCTCTTTATCTTACAACGAGTTCTGCTCTGGTTCATCCTTTATCACTTTTTCACGGTGCTTGCAGCAGTGGCTGCATATGGTCTAAACCCTGAAACTTGCATTTTTAGCAACCAGTTCTTTAAGTTATACTAATAATGAAATCGTGCTTAAGAGGCAAACACTGCTCTCTCACCCCATTCAGCCATCTGGCTTTGCTGAGGGAGAATTACTCCCAGCAAATCTACCCTGTTACCAGGGTTAAGCACAGGATTCAGTTAGCCTTTTTCTCATGTTTTTTCAACTGAAAAAGGCTTTTCCCAACATGCTTAAAGCCTTAAAAGCTCCCAGTGATGGGTGGGGATGCTGGGGATGGTATGGATGTCCCATAGCCGGGTGGAGGGGAGAGCCCGCAGTACTACCTCAGTGTTTTCTGAAGGAAAACAGCAAAACCCACGTCTAGCTTTGCACCTGCACAAACAAGGTTTATCACAGTCTCCCCACCTGCCTCTGAGTGCCAAAAGTCTGTCCTTGTTTACCTGGAAGTGACCTGGGAGTGGTGGCTAGACAGCTGCTTAGAGCCCAGACTTGTTTTTACCCCATACTTCCCATTTCAGGGGTGCTCCCCTGGCAGTGCTGAGACCACACGGAGCAGAGGTCACAGAGTAGGGACAGGCTTTGACCATAGGGAGAGGAGGATGAGCCCCTCCGTCCTCCTATGGGGGAAAACCAGGAGCTGGCGTGCTTGTGGCACCATTCACAGCCCTGGAATGCATCTGGGAGCATGCAAAAGCAATCCTTATTTTCCTGCTTGACATTGCTGGTGCCTTTCAACTGGTTTGGTGTCCCAGACTTCTCAAAATGATTCCTTGTCCTAGGTAAAAAGGACAGTCTCCTACCCTAGTTAGATAGTTAGGCTTAGTTACATGTGCATGAGTTGCAGGTTAGTTGAGGATGTGTTTGCATACTATACCAAGTACCATACCAGCCTCTGTGGGACTCTATTCAGATCTCAAATGTTTTAAAAAGAAACAAAGGGCTGCATGCTCTGTGAATGGAGAAATCAGGATTTTATGCTAAAAAAAGTTAATGAAGTTGTTCATATAATAAACACACATGGCAGCAGTGCTGTGCTTCTTGTTAAAATCAATATAATTTCCAAAAAAAGATGCTGTCTTGCAAGTACAAAAATTGAGCTCAGCAGCCATCTCTTCATTTCTTTATGATATTGTGTCGGGGGTACTGTGCCTGGCTTGAGATAAATACAATACGAAGAGCTGATTTTGTAGACATATATATGTAAGCTAAAGAAGGGTGAACAAAGTATTTGTTGCAAAACCAATGTAAAGAGAGAAAAAATATGAATAGTTAGAAAACTAACACTTCTGAAATGAAATTATTGTGTTTTGCCTTTTCAGTTATCTACTTATCACACAAAAATAGCAACAATTTTAGCTCCCATTCTGTTTCCTCAAGACAGCCTGCCCACAGCTTTTCTAGAAAATGTGGTTACCAGCTGGTATAACAGTTCACAGTGCATTTTCTGTTTTGCTTCCAACAATCTGGCATCTCATATCTATATCAAGTTGCAATTTACCAGAAAATATATATCTATATGCATTTATATATATAAAGGAGTTCTAAATCATGTTAGCATTCTTGTTCTTTAAAAAAACAAATCCAAACAAGCCATGGAATTGAGCCTATGTTTCAAGAGAATGACTGTGGAAGAATAAATAATGGATTCTGTTTTAACCTCAATTTAAAGATTTTAAAGTGAACATGATCAAGAAAAGAAAAATTATTCCTGTACATTTTAAAGTTAAATATTCTCATGCTTAAACATCCCTGAAAGCTTTCACATTATTATTTGGGAATGTTCTGGTTCTTTATGAAGTTTCTGTCTTTCTCTGTTTCAGCCTGATATAATTGGCCTCTGACCCTACCCTGGAGCAGTACTGCAGAGTTCTTTATCATGTGTTTGTTTGCGGTTTGACTCCTTATTTTGAACACCTTCAGCTCAAGGTTACCCTAATAGAAACAGGGTGTCAACACTGAGAGAGGGGAGGATGGAGTCTTCCACACCCTGCCTTGCAGTAAGATTTGAAATGTGGGTCTTAATGACTTCCAGGTGTACCCTGATGTTGCACATGTTTGGCTGCAATCCTGTAGAGACTGGGTTTCTGCCTTAAAAAATACAGCAGAAAACAAACTTTGAAGTTTTGAAGATTAAATTGGTAAAAATAAAATAAGTCAGCTCTTCTTGCATTCCAAGAAGGGGAAATGTTTTCCACAGGCTTTTTCTATAGACTCTGTATTAGTGTTGGGAAAGTGTTAGTACTGCTAAATATTCTGATGGAAAACTAAAGGCACATATTTCTCTCAACTTGATAAATTTTGCAGCACGACACACAACTTGAATGAATTCCGTAGCAGCCCTACAAGCATCTTCAGATAACCTAGAATTGTTTTTCTTGAATATCTCACATTTTAAGAGCCTTAGGTTGCTTTCAAGGAGTCAATTAAAGTCTATAAAATTTGATTGTATAATGACTGGGGGCTCTGTTCACAATATATGACCTAAGAGCTGCGAAGGAATGCCTCTCACATTTTACAAGCCTTCAAAGTTTTCCTGATTGCTCGTGAACCCCACCTTTCCAATGCATGAGGGGATTTCTCTCACCCCATTTTTATAAGCCCCCAAACGAATAGAAATTTGAATTTGTGCTTTCCAGGGCAAGAAGGGTGGGTGGAAAATAACATCTGATTTTCTTCAGGCTGCATAAGTACCTGCACCATGGCTTTAAATGGGAGAGCTCTTGGGTATGTCTGAATTAGAAATAAGTGATGACTTCTCAGGGTGGTATTGCAGTTAATAAAATGCCATCTAAACAGCTTAAAATTAACACTGACTGCACTGATACACTGTGCACATTGAATCACAAAATAATGTGGGCTGCCAGGATGGATGTGGAATCACTAGGTGGGAGCTCCTTTGCCCTTTGGGTATCTGCATGCATTCCTTCCCTGATATCTGTTACCTTTTCCCAGCCATAAGCTGCATCAGTGATTTGCAATCTCCCATGCAACGCTGTCTTGTACATTTTACCTCTTCTTTTTTTAAGACTTATGACCACTAAGACAACATTTCCAAGAAATGTCTTGTGTATCTTCTAATCCTCCACTGGTCAGGTGGATGTTATATTGTTGTGTTTATGTCTGTTTGCTGTAATTCATGTCTCCTGTTCTTGCTTGCTATCTTCAGAAACATCACAATGGACACAAGGGTCCAAATTAGAATGCTTTATCTGCTTTACACCACTGTGCAAATCTGTCTTGGCTGGCCATTTACACTGGTTCATGACTCCCGAGTAGTGCAGAAGAGCCATAGCATATTGGTATATCCAGTCTGGTTTTGTGAATAACAGAGCTGGATGCTACTTCATGCAGCTGGCTGCAGCCTGTCGTGGTAGAGGGGAGGAAAGGGGATCAGAGTCCTGTCCCACCAAGCCCTGGTGCAACACTGACAATGCTAATGGGACAGGACAGGGTACACTGGTATCCTATCACTCTTCCAGTGAAAAATCCACACCCAAATAATATTGCTCATTCTTTGATTGGGGTATGGTAGCCAGGCTCCTGCATTTACTTCTTGTGTCTTCATTTTTGCGCTGTCAGAATATGCCTGTCTGTCTTTTGCTATCCTACTCTCGTTGTCCTGCGCTACCTAATCTTGGATTACCAGTTTCTACACTAGTACCAATATAAGGAAAATTAAGAGTATAGACTTTAATGACAGGATAAATTAGCCTTATGTAGCCATTAACAGAAGTTAGACGTATCTGTATTTCTGTGTTTTGATCAGATATCTTCGCAGCATCCCAACTGGTTGCAGCTGTCGTTCATGAAGAATCACAGTCACAAGATGACATCAGAGAGAAGGGAAGAGGGTCAAATAGCTAATGATAGGTGAAAAGGAAAAGTTTTTGGCAGAGACAGAGCTATGAGTGCTGCTGCAATGGAGGCTGGAGTACCCAACAGTCGGGGAGGGAGATAACATCAGTGGACAGCTTTACTGCTGGGTGAGGAGCACAGAGTGTTCTCTTTACTTCATCCAATTTAAAATTTGTGGCCAGCTTGTAATGTCAAGTGGAACTGCCTGGGATTGTTATTCTCTTCCAGTTTAGGGCAGTATCAGTCTTGCTTCTTTATATTTCTGAGTGGGGAAAAAAAAAAAAAAAAACCACAACAAAAATGCTTGGTTTTGGCTTGTAGCTTTTTATTATCACAGGCAAAGAAGAGGGGAAATGAAAAATCGTCTTAATTAAAGAACACTAAAGTCTCATGAAGTACATGATTCTTGGTTTTGAAGCGCTTCGTCAGGAACTGTCCACAGCCATTATTTTTAATTAGCTTATCTTTTAAATTAAAAATGGATTATTTGCATATTTTTTTTTAATAGGGTGTTTCTTGATCATTCAGTTTCACTGTATTTTCATGTTATAAGACAAGCAAGTTATGCAAAAAAATAATCCAGGCAATTTGATTAAAAATACATTGTCTCTTTTCTTCTTTGTTACTTTTTATACAGATTGTGTGAATTTATACAGTTATCATCCTCTGAAAGAATCTCTAAGCATTTTACAGACATTGAGAGAAGACAGAAAAAAAAAAAAACAGTCCCTCTAAGTAACGTGGTCATTTAAAATATAGCTTCTATTTCAAATCATAATTAGAGGTCAAAAGGCTAGAACTGAAAAAATTCAAAAAGACTGAAATGAAAAAATTTTGAAAGACTCTCATTTTCACTTAAAGCTATATAAAATAATATTCCTTCTCAATAACAAAATCAGGGTTCCTTACCAGAAGATGGTTATTAAAATAAAAGCTAATAAAAAATCTCTTCTAAAACGATAATAAAAAAGGGGTTTGATTTTCAGTAAATTGTATCTTGTAGTAGAGAAATCTTCCTTTCTATTTCAAGAAGTCCTCTTAAATGGTTTATTATTCAGGGATACACCAGAAAAACTCCACTGTCTTCAGCTTGGGCTCTATACAGCAGAGTCAGCACCATGACAGACCAAACTCCCCATGAATGCACTGGGATAAAGTCACTCCAACAATGAGAAACATCCACATTTACCCTGAAAAGTGTCAGTTAACAGTGCATAACAGCTCTCCCAAGCTTTTGAATCGTAGCAGGGAGCGATACCATATACAATGGAAACAGCCAGACCCAGGGGAGTTTTCTGAGTTGGACTTTCCCCAGGACAAGAGTTTCTACGCCCTTATGCTTAAGAAAATTTACCTTGAGACTCTTAACAACCACCAGGGATTATTAGTCACTGTTTGTCTTGAGGTGGTGGGTACTTCCAGCAGTATACTGATCCTTGGTCAGATGGCTTATCAAATTTTTCTTTCCTTTCTTACTCTATGTCATCCTTTATACAACACTCCCAAGTTACTGCAGTATGTACTGGGGTCTGACTTTAGCACAAAAGTAAAACCATAGTGTGAAGGTAGATCAGGCATTTCCGATAGATTGTTTGTTTACACTGCCTTGGCTTTCCTTTCCTTTTCACAACAGTGCACAATCATGCCAACAACTTTTTGTGGATTTACAGCCTTTCTGCCACATTCCTACAATCATATTGTTGAAGTTTAGGTCGTAGTTCATTGTATCTGTGTGCTCCATTTGCAATTAACTCAATCTGGTTAAATTAAAACCCTCACATCTGAAAAATAAGATCATGTTTCTCAAAATTGTAATACTTCATTTAGGAATCTACAAGTGGCTGCAAACCCTGTATTCTGGTTATGTTAGTGTAGTAAAAAGGGGTTAGGAATATAATGTGAATTGCAGGGTGAAAAGAAGACACTGGTGAACAAATATGCAAATGTGTAACAAATGTCAAATGTTATGTTGCATGCCAGTAATCAAAGGCTGTGTCTGCATGCCTTCCTGGTAGCAGTGGCAGTGCTATGTGTTGTCGCAAAGGACACAGACAAAATTCAGTCTCCCGATTGTGTGGCTTGGGTGAGAATGATTTAGGGGATAAAAAAGGGTGAATACACTTAAACAAAGCATTTTGTAGTTGTTTTAAGTAATAAAACAAATGCTCATACCAGCTTTAGCTCCATAATTGCCTTGAGCCAATCTTCCTGTTTCTTCCTTCTTGGTGCCAAGTTGCATCACGAGGTAACAAGTCATGAACTCACCATTCATTATTATTATTGTTTTTGGAGCGACAGGGACCGGAGTTGTGGTTGTGGTGGGAGGAGAAGTACGTTATTGAAATCACTTACAGTAAAACCCCAGTTTTGAATATCATTTCACTTCCTAAACAGGAAGTGTCCTACTAAAAACAACAACAAAAGAGAATGCAAGTGGAAGAGTATCTCAACCCATCATCTGAAAAAGGGCCATAGCACAAAACTGCATGTGGTTTGTACATGAGATTGCTTTTCAGCCTGAATTATGAAGACCTATTAAAACTTCTTTTCAGCAGCTTTATAAGGAGGTCTCCTACTTAGCTATCAATGGAATATCAGCTGTATTCAGCAAGTCCTCATTTGTTCCTGCCTTGGCAATAAAACCCTCCAGTCCTGAGCACATCTGATGACTTTGAACTCAATTTTCCAGCGTGAAGCTAATCAGTTCTTGCCTTTTCACCCTTCATACATAAATTTTTGTGGCCATCTTTTTCTAGTCAGGATTCTGGTAGTATTTTTGGTAATTATATGATTGATGATTTTTCAAATGTAGAATCAGCCCATAATTTGACCAGCAACTTTCCATGTTTCAGTGATCCAGATTCAATTCTAACTGACTGTTGGAGTATTGTAATTTGTAATTCAGAATGGATTAAGCCTACAGGGTTAGGCAAACATCCCAAAGATTCAAATCTCATCTTGATGACTAAGAATAACCAGTTTCTGGCTCTTAGAAGGTTTTACATATCAACAAAGCTGTGCGTTTGCATTAACGGCTATCACACCACAGGGGCCTGCTTGTGTTTATCTTGGGAGCTACCAGAAGCTGAACATTTAGTTTAAATTTGTTTAAATGCGACTCCTGTTGAAATCAGTGGCAAGCTGTGTGCACATATGGGAGTTAGAGCTGTGCCTAAGGACTGCATTTACACCAGTTTTTCATATCAGAAGTTATGTCTTAGAGAAAAATCAGGTGATAGATCAGAAAATTGCATACATGAGTAACAAATTCCATTAGAACATACATTTTCTGGGTCCACCCAATGTACTCTAAGTAAGAGAAATATTTACAGTTTTGCTGGCAACTTGTGACTGTGTTTAAGGGTTGCCTTCCAGTTGACATCAGTGGCCCAAAATTTGTTCCAGTGTGGAGGATAGACAGTTTTGTCCTTCATATAACTCATAACTCAAACCTACGAAAACGGTTGAGTGGGAATGTCTCAGTTTTTGAAACAGTCAAAATGGTTTGGGCTTTAGCATCTAAGTTTCAGATTCAGTTTTCGCTGCATTTTTATGTTGGAATGACTCTCTCTTGGATTCACCTTCATTTTTACATTTTCATTCCATGGGTGAACAAGCTGCCAGTTACATTTGAAAAACAAATCCCCCTTAACAAGCTAAAAAGCAAAGTTGCTAAAAGACAGAGTTACCAAAATTGTAGAGCTTCCAAAAGAAGTCATCTTAAACATAGTTCTTGAAAATGCAATAGAGTATTGGACCAGCTGCAGCAGAATCAGGTCATCCCATTTACCTTCTCTACTGCATTTGGGGTTCAATTTTACCTGCCCAGGAAGTTATTCTGTAAAATCACATCCTTTCCTTATATCACCACTAGCCACTACTGGGAGTCTTTCAAAAGGATTCATGCAAACACTCACCGTAATTCTTAATGCACTGTTTATCCTGTGTTTATTGTGCTCAGTTTCTCTTCAGTGCAAAGGAATTTCCACATCTTACTGTCTGTTTACAGAAATGATCATAGGTCCTGCAAGCAAAGACATACAAGTGAATGTGTATATTTTTCCACTATATTGTTAGTATCTGGAGGAAGTGGGAAGATGTTTTGAATTTGCTGTAAATACCTGTTTTAGTTTTTCAATAAAAACATTAGACTTGTGACTACCTTGATAACATAGGCAGAAAAAGTCTTCACTTGGTTTGTTTATGAGTCTTTTAATTTCTCCTATCCACTTTTTCAAAACACTGAAAGCTCGCTGTCCTGAAGATAAATAAGAAACGTTGGGGCGTGAAAATACTTTTAGCTTAGCCATTCCGGTACCGAAACTTCTCTGAATGAGGAGCGATTCCATTATGTTGAATGAAAGTATTGTTACTGTAAGTACAAAGGCCTTTTTGGCCCACTTTATTCTCTTGAGTTTCCCCCAGACCTTGAAACTATGTTTTCACCTATGTGAAAACCCTGCTCCAGACACACCAGTCTGAGAGCTTGGCCTATCTTCTTCTTTCACTTTAACTTTCATGTATTTCTTACCTCACTACTCACGCCTATAAGTCAGGCATTGATATTGTTTATTGTTTTGCCTTAACAAACTGAGGAATCAGCTCCCTCTGTGGAGTTAGCGGCTTTGATCTGGTGCATCCACAGTCCCCTTTTGTCTGGTTTGGGCTCTGCCTTTACTTGCTTTGGTTGTTTTGTTTTGTTTTTTAACCATAAAATATTGAGACAAAATGACTGAATTGAGGCAGGATTCTTTAACAGCAAAACCCGATAAAATGTCTACATTATGAGAAAACACTTAAGGGACCTGACAATATATAATCACAATGGAAAGAGCTAGAGAGCTGCTTCTCCTCGTTTACGGAGGTTTGCTCTCTAATGGCATTTAGAAGTTTGTTTTACCCTGTCTCGGCGAGAAGAAAAGGCAGCTTTAACAATTCTGTCTCCTTCAGCAGTGCATTTGAATTTTTGTTGCCTCCCTTCGGCGTGCTGGTCAGAGGTCATGGAGAGCAGGATTAGTTGACCTGTGTTGACAGAGCGGGTGATGGATGAGTGGAGTACAATGCACAGCCTGTTTGTACCGAAGTGGCAGCAATGCATAGGCAGACTTACACCTGCGCTGAGCCAGAGAGAGAACATCTCCCATCACACTGGTTTGCTAAACCACAACTGGCTCTATATAAAGACTTGCACATGGAATTTCCCTCCCATAGTCCTGTGCTTGTTCCAGGGGTGAGTAAGAGACTAGCCATTTGCTTTTTATTAGCAGGCTTAATGCAATAAGGTCAGATGGTTCAAATTCTGAGTAATTGCAGCAGGTTGCACTAAGCAATGCTAAATCTATATTAAGGCACGCATCTTGTGTGAAAAATTGGACTTTAGACCCACCAAAACTTCCACCCTTATGTCTCTCCTGCTTGTAATAAATTACTTATTACTGGCAACACTTCATTCAGGGGTAGCAGAGTTAGTCCTGCAGATCCACTTCTGTGACTGACGAGGTAAATACGGCATCCTGCAGGTTTTGTACCCAGTCTCTTTTCAACTGCAAAAAGTCAGTCTGATACTTAAAATGCACCCAGAAGCATACAGTCAAGCTTTGTGGAAAAACGTGTTAAGGAGACCCTACATGACCACTAATCCTTCTCCAGTTTAATCTTTCTTTTCAAGTGGATAGGTCCTGTCTGAGCTGTCAGTCAGGATGGGCTGTTGGAAGGGAACCAACACACACTCAGTTTCTCTTTCTCCTTATCATTAGTGGTGAATATTATCCGTGATAGCCAGGAGTGTGGAGCTGGTGACAGCAGATCTTGTGGAGTATCTGCATCCTCTGTGTGGTGCATCCAGGTTATGTGCTGAGTCAAAGGGTGGTTTGCGCTTGAGCCAGTAGAAGCATCTGGTGTAGATCTGTGAGTTTATGCAGGTCTGTTGGTCACAAACCACTGTGTTGGGGCTTCACGGAGATTGTAGCCTTGATTATAGCCCATTAGTGAGAGTCATAACCCTGAAAGATATGTGAGGCTGGGGTAGAGTCAGACCTGGCATTGCTCAACGAATCAAGCTGGCTGGGTTGATCTCAGTGGTTGCAAGGCAGGCATTTGACACTGATGACACAAAAATTAGTTTAGGAATCAATATTCCAATTAAAATTAAACAACCTAAGAAATTAAACCAGCTAAATTCACATTAGTGTGAGCTGCAAGATTTGCCAGGGTTCCCTAAACAGAAGTAGCAGGGTTTGTTTCTTTACTTTTAACAGCATTACTCATACCCTGTATCCATCAATTTTATTGAGGCAGCCATTCCAGATGCAGTCAAGTGTACTCTTTGAGGGAGGGGGATGTAGCAGTGAGACCTACATGGATAGAGTTAGGCTGGAATTCAGTTTATGAAAAACATACAAAAATAGCAATGTGTAAAAATATCCTGCAACATGTCTTTATTTACAGTAGGGCTGGGAGGTCAAGACTGCTGTTGTCTGATTGAGTCAGGAGAATTAGTTCAGCCAACACATGCATTGCCCTAGAACTTCAGGAATGTCCAGAGGCAAGAGCAGGCTGCCATACAAAGCTCTCAATCTGCTGTAGGCATCAGCAAGTAACTCAAGATTATACTTAGGAATGCTTTTTCCTCAGCACATTTATGCCTGTTGTATTAACTTTTGCTAAATATGTCCCATTTTCGGTAGCCAGAATGTTGGATCATGCTCATCATTAATTTGACATCTCTGAATTCACCTTTAGAATGAGACTGAATCTTTTTGAATCCAAATGCTGACGATACATTCGTTTGCCACCTCTTGGTAACTGAGATATCACCATGCTTTTTCAAGTGTGAAAAGTAACAGCTGCTTTGCCACTACTAGTTAAATACTTCTGAAGAAGAAGCAATACATGGATTACTTTTTAAAGTACCGTTTCTGCTTCCACTTGCCTGTTATTTTGTGAGAGGATATAGAATTAACTTAAAAGATGCTGCTGTTAGAAAACACAGGAAAGGAGTAGTGGTGGGACCTGTGGGTAGGGGATGCCTGCATAGGTAGTAACTGGGATAGTGCCATTTCCAAACTCCAACACAGCTTACACTGCTATTTTTCCATGGCCAAGGGACTATAATCAAACTTCCTTATGGATGATACTCAGACTGTCTCATTTAGACTACCCTAGTTATTTAATTTGGATGCAATTCGGAAGACCAAAGGGAGTTTAAAGTCAGGTGAATCAGCCTTGGTGTTGGATTAGTTGCTTTTTCTGAGTGTTGTTTTGAATCAGTTCCATCAGCCAAAGTTCTAGAAGAAATGTTTTTTTTACATGTCATAATTTCACAGCTGCTACCCAGGGAAAGTCTGAGTATGATGAGTTTTAGTGGCTCATCTGGAGTCAAGACAGCAGATGTGTCACAGTATGCACAGGCTGTCCTATAATCATGACACCTTTATAACAATTGATCTGTTGCTGGAAATGGATAATTAATGTGGTTTTAGCAGTTTTCAGAACAAGAAAATAATTTCCTATTAATACTTTGGTTTTGTCCTGGAAGACTCATGTGGTCAAGTGGCTAAGTGTGGCTTTGATCCACATAATTTTTGCCCTTACTGATGATGCAGTCTTATCGGTATGGATAAACTCACTTTGTGCGTAAAATGATTGCAAGAAAAGTGATTGATATCAAGCTCATATGCATACCTCTCATGCCCCATTTTTAAAGGGTCTGTTTTCCACTTGACCACATGTAATCCGAGACTACAGCACCTTGGATATATGCACAGGTAGATGCATACACAACTGCACATTCAGTAACCTGGGATGAAATTGTAGGTTCACTCAAGTCAGTGTCAAAATTCATATTGCCTTTACTGGAACCCAGATTTCATCTTTTGTATGAGGCAATTAAAATCAAAGGCTACTTACTGAAACAAAAGCTTGACCTTACACTGTTTCCCAGTGTGAATGATAAGAAACAACGGCCACAGTTCCACATCAGTGCACATTATTAGAAGTCACACATGTAGTCTTCAAGGTGTATTTAAGTTAAACTGGATATAGATGCCAACTTCATGCAGAAGTAGACACTATATGAGAAGTGAACAAAACTACTCATATTTAAAGGACCAAAGTGCTTGTTTTAATTATAATAATTTTCACTCTTGAAGATTTAATGCTATCATATCCTCAGAAGACCTAATTTTATTACCAGAAATGAAAAAAAAAAAAAAAAAGGCTTATAAAATAAATAATAAATTTTCTCAAGATTTGTCACTTTTTTCCATAGACCTAATTTCTTATTAATAGGAGTACTGCCAGTATTTTTGTTAAGACTTACCTATTTCTTTGCAACAGTTTTTTTAATAGGTTACCACTCTTTCAATAAAAACTGAAGGAATATGATTAATGACTTAGGGAGACACTAGGGGACATAACTTTCTGGAAAAATTGGATCGGTTTTCCTGCTTCTCACAGCTGTGAGTGGATAATGACTTTTTAGATCCTGTCATGTCTGTAGTTGCCACCATGAATAATCTCTGTTTCCAAGAAATAAAATTCATATTACACTTTTAGTTCTAGAAAGCTGTATTTTGTAGAGGCAGAGCTTCCGTTATACGTATGTCATTGTTTTTATAGGAAAGGGTGTTCCCCTTGACATTTGTAAGATATTGTCTATACAGTACATGTCATCAGATCGTCAGCTTCATATATTGTCTTCCCTAGAAGAATTAATGCATCTATCCAAATGCCAGTGACCACTCCCATAAGGAAAAAAACAAAACAAACCAAAAAATGCTGTAACTGACCATTCCTGGGAAAATCCTGAGTATAAGAAACATTTTCCAAAGGACTTCCTAAGTCAAAGCTGCTAAATCTGTGAATGCATTGAATTAAGAAAATAAAATCAGCAAGTAATCCAAGGAGAGGAGAAGGCACTTTTGTACTACAGCTTATCTCACCTCAGGATAAACGACTAAATTAGGTCAGATGAATAGTTCTCAAAAACTGCATTTTTCTTCACTGTTGGTAGGCAAAGTCTAGACACTAAAGTAAGATATAGACAACTATGTCAGTAACATCTGAAAATAAGGCAGGTGATGCATACTCCATATTACTGGTCCCTCATGGCCATGAGCTTGGCTTTTGCTGTTTTGACAGCAAGAAGATGCCCCCCCAGTGTTGGGCGGAAATCTGGTCCCTCTGAGACCAGGTGGACTTTACTCCAGAGAACTGGGATTTATTCCCCTACATCAAGACACTGATGTACCGCTATGTCCTGTTGATGGCTCTTCACATCTGTGGTGACAGTACTTTTTTGGAAATTTAGGGATAATTTTCTCTTCCAGTTATCGCAGTAAATACCTGTTACAATTATCACCTATAATTTGTTTGGCCTTTTTTGCCTCGAAGATGAAATTGTTGCTGAGTTGCTATATTTAATGCATTTGCTGATAATAGTTTCTCTCTCCCACATGTTGGGCCCATCTGTATCGGAATTTTATTTTACCAGAGCAAGTGAGCAGAACCATTACTTACTCTTGTCAGATCCCATTTCCACTACATCGTTTCACTTCAGCCACCATGGATTTTATATCCATATTGTATGAACAGTCTGTCAAGTAGTTTATCCTTTTCTTGAATCGTCAGGATCTCAGGAAAAAGTCAGCACTGCTCTGACTTGTTATTTTCAAACGTACTTTGTGAAATGCTTTACCATGTGATTCAGATAGAAATCAGTTTTCAGTAATGATATGCATTTTAATTCTTTTTTTTTTCTTATATTATAAACACACATCTGTTGAAAAAGAGAACACATTAAATATCCCTCCTAGCATTAGACATGTTGATTGAAAATTTGTTCTGAGTTGACTTAAGTGTCAGTAATCCTGACAAATTTTCCAAGAACTGATAAAATGAGTCTTTGTATTGCTGAAACGAATTTTATGTGGATAGATGTTTATGCTTTTAACATTAACAAAGCTTCGAGCTGTGCCTGGACAGACAGAGGTTATTTCTTGTAGGGAATTTGAGTTTATTTGGCTATTTGAACTACCTGGGTATTAACCTTCTAACCTATGCTGACTACCTGAAGACACAGTGTCCATAATTATTATACAGAAATGTCAGGAATTATTTTCAGTATTAATCACAATGAAACTGTGAATTGATTTTCTTTCTTTGATGTAATGTACTGAACTGGGGCAAGCCACATATCAGCAGCAACCTCTAATTCTAACCATAAGCTGGGTAAAACAAGAGTGAGCCGTTGCTTTCCTCAGGGACCTCTCCTGATGCTCAGAAACTGAGTTTAAATACTGATTATACAGATATATAATTACACAGTGAATTGTGATGCTTGTGAATAAGTGGGATCATTTTGTCCGAAGTTGTGTGTAAGGATGAATGTACAAAAACTGGGGGGATTTGCTCTAATATAAATGTAACACCTGTCCACAGCTGACTACAGCCACAGCATCCCGATTGTTTTAGCTGACTGTGCTAGAACAGATAGATTCACCATTTAACAACAACTCCCGAGGTACTTTCCCGATAAAGCTACAGTAATCACGTGCAAATATATAGGTTATGGCTTTTTGTGTGTACCAAACGCATCACTATGCTGCTGGATGTATTCACTGCAATTTAAGTTTACATCATTTGGGGGTAGTTGTTTGTGGCGGGGGTTGTTGAGGGATAAAGGGAGTTTGTTTCCAAATGTGCTGTGGTGGTGATGGGCTGCCAGATTAAAGTAAGAATTCATAAAGGGGTGTAAAATCATGGTAAAAGAACAAAAAGAGACTGAACAGGTACCAAGAACAATTCTTAGCTTGGTATTTCTTTAATTTTGCTAAATTTCACTAAGTAAATATGCCTTAAAAGTGAATAAAATTTTATTTCACTTTAACAAGAGAATATAAAAGTTAAAAAGGTCACTGTAGTAATAGACTAATCTCAATTACCAGGGCAGCCAGTGAAACCCACAACTCCCACCTAATCTCATTCGGTGCACATGCAGTGCACCGTTTGATTTCCAACACGGCTAAATGAAATTATAAAGCAGTGTTAAATTTATTAATCATTTAATTAGCTAAATGTTCCTGCAACTACTCGTGAGATGAATGGCATGTCATTTTCTAATGCAATTTGCCTCTCAGCCAGGCAGGGTCAGGAGGGAAGCTACTGGCATCTTAAATGATCTTTTTTATATTGCACCTTCTATTAAGGGACAGTGTGATATGGCTGATTATATTTGAGTCTTGTACACAAGGCCAGGGAGTTTTCTTGTTATAATAACAGGTTATATTTAAGCGAAAATAAGAATGGTAAGATCCAAGGAGTGAACAATTAACCCATCTGTGACTGTATTGCTCACTGTGGCTTTGCAAGGCAAATCTTTTTCATATTTAACAAGCCAGTGAACAGTGTGGGAAACTACACCAGCAGGTATTAAAGCAATGCTCAATCTAGTTTTATTTCTTTAAATTTACTCAGTTGTGAAGGAATTTGTGGACTGAAAACTCTTTCAATGCCAGGTTAGTGTAAGCCTTCTCATTGACTCAGAATTTATTTGCACTTTCCCTGTTATTGCACAAGAATCACAGCCCTTTTGCTGTTCTGTACATTCAACAATTGCTATTTGTTTCATTTTGCTAGTTGCTGAGCTGGGATGTTCAGCATGTTTACGTGTGCGTGTCACACCAAGTGATTATTACTTTTATTTTCTGATGTTCTATTCTATAATTCTTTTTCCACTGCAAAAATTAGTGACTGGTAGGATTCAGCAGATATGCTTGGATCGAGACCAGGAGGTGAACTCTACTGCTTGGAGTGAAGTAATAGAAACCTTCAAATGTATCGTACTTGTGAGAAGTTGAAGCTATCTAGTAAAAACACATTGAAAACAATGGTGTTTTAAAATACTTATTTCCCCAGGTTCACAATGGAATATAAATACATATTCTTTATGTATTGGGGGTTTATTTTCAGTTCCGGGAGCATTGCCTCCATGCAGTAAGCATCTATGATAAACTCCAAGCCAGTGAAAAGATGCATGCAGTTTTATACATGCTGAGGCCAAAATGCCAGCAATGTGTCAAAATATTTGTCTCTATCAAAATTAAATGACACAACTAAAAATAAAGTAAGAGGACCTACAGCAGGAAGCAGTGGGAGATAATCTTCGCATAAGTTGCAAAAAAAAGCTCGCAGTTATTATTTATAGTACATAGACATGCATAGACACTAGGAAGCAGGGCCCCATTGGCTATGTACTTCATGTGCAGCTAATAAATAACTGTCTAGGACCCAGATTCACACTACTTAATCAAGGTTTCTAAGATACAAGATGTCATCCTTGGAGTTGTACACAAATCCAGTGCAGTGGCTACCACCAAAGGGTCATTCAACTCAATTAACTTACAGCTCAGCCTCTGAAGGTATCAGATAACTCCACGGGTCAAAGGAAACAAGCGCAACCATGTTTACTCCAAGGTTCTTGTTTAGATACCTGCACTAACTAATCAGGATAAACCTTGGTCTATATTATTAGCCATTTCAGATGGGCATGAGGCAAACAAGTGAATCAGAAAAATGGTAAAAAAGTCTCACTTTTGGTGGGAAGTTCTAATCTCATGCTGAAAACAGGGAGCCGTTTTAATTTCATTCTTTAATGTGAAGCCCTATAGCACAACCCAGCACGTTTGGGAGAACTGAGAGACTCAAGTGAACTCTTTTTATATTCATCCTTTTTCTGTTGTTGTTTTTTACTTTTTTTCCTGCTAGCTTTGCAGATAGTGATTTATTTGTGCGTTATTTGGAAGGTACAAAGTGCACCCCCTTGCAGGGAAAGAGCAAAAGACCAAATGTTGAGGCATGACTTGGGCAGGAGCATGTGCTGGAGAACTGCAATGCACAGCATTTCCCTTGGTACCTCGCACCTGTTCTTCATTAGTACTAATGAATCCAAAAAACAAACCATTTTGTACTAGTGAGCCATAGTGTTCTCTCTTGGCTGTGACTTCACTGTGCATCAAATTAAGTCAAAACCTTTTTTTTTTTTTTTTTTTTTTCCCCAAAAAGCTTTAATTTCTTTTCCTGGGACACTTTATGTCTTGGGATCAGTCACTTGGTACCTCTGGGAGGTGGATGGTGCCCCATTAACTTCTTTTTCATTAGCAAAACTACTTTTGTTTTAAACTGGGAGATGTGGGGCTTCCCTAAGTGCTTTAATCCCCAGCCCACACCAATTTATGTGTTTTTCACTTCCCCATTTATAAAAGATGTATAATCATGCTTGGGAAAGTGTTGCATAGCTAAATCTCCAGTGACTATATAGCACCATAGGAACCCAGGGAAGAAATACAGCTTGTAAGTCAAAGTTGTTATTAACACTGTTGCTTGGAAATTAGAAGTGTCGTCACACAGAAACAAGAAGATTTGGAATAATATATGTGTGTTATTCTTTTTCTTGTTTTTCTACTACTGTAGGTCAAGTACATTCTTCTTAACATATTTTTAGGTTGTCCATGGTAAACTTGCATCAATTTTTCTCCCATTTGCACACTACAAAATCATAAGTTTAGAAAGCAGGGATCTGCAAACGCAACAACTCAGTTGAGAGAGGGCCACATTTTAAAATTCTCTGTTTTCATGAAGGCAAGGTTTCTTATGGCCAGCACTTATTACATAAAGTTGTTTCTTGCACATATTAATAGGCTATGTTTGTATGTGCATGTGTGTATATGGATGGCTATGTATACCCACCACAGCTTTCCATTTGAGTAGCTTAGCATACCTGGTCAATAAACTGTGTGCACTGCAGTGTGTGTACATGACATATCATGCAGTACATGTTTGTGAAGAGTTTCATTGTACAGCTTTATCTTCTAAATATTTGGCACAACGATCTAGTTAGACACTTTACTCCTGGCAAGATACAAAGCAGTATTCCTCTATTTCTCTGAATTCAATGCAGGTAAATGCAGGCTGCTGTGGCTTCATACATTTGGTTTCCATTCACATTTTTCACCATGTTAAGTATTTCTGGTTAACGCGTTAAAACGGTGAGATGAACATGATTGCTTTTAGATTGCAGCTATAGCATCGAGTGAATTCCATAATAAGAAACCTTCTCTTTTTTTTTCCCTGACAAGCTGCCCTTGTGGCTGCCTGTCTGACTTTGAGGTCCTCATTATTGTGGGTTTAAATGAAGGATGTTCATTCAGGCAGGGAGGGGGAGGCCAATAGACATCAGTGCCGTTATCTGGTCCTTCTATCAGGCCAAGTGACAGGCTTCTCTGGGAAGAATGCAGAGCTCATGGTGGAGACCTCAGCCTGACACAGAAGGTGACTCCCCTGACTCTAACCTTGAAAGGAAAAAGTTCCCACTTTATTAAAATGAATTTCGAAAGGGCCGCTCTGACAGCTGCATAATTAAATATTGGAGTGTCAGCGATAATTTATTCTGCTCGCATTTGGTGGTCAGAGCCTGCTCACTGTAGGGTCAGCAAGCACAGTGACAGAGCCAAGGATACAGTGGATTATGGGGCCCTTTCACCACACGAGTGAAATAGGAGACTGTAATTTTTGTTTAAATAGAGAAAACAAAGCGACAAAGGGATGAGCAGGCTGTGAAATGCTCTTAATAGCTGCTTGATAAACATTGTTAGGTATAATGTTGAAACCTGTGCCAAAACTGCTTTGTCTGGCAGTGCAATGGACTCCAGGCTCTATGATTTTTCCCTGCCTTGCCTCTTTTAGGAGTCAGCTTGACTGCTAGGACTGGTTTGTGCTCTCTGCTCTAACAGGCACGTTAGGAATAAACCCAGCAACAGTCAGTACAATGTGCATCCTCACCCATAAACATTTTTGCTGTAAAATGATGTAAATGTCTATGAATATGTACGAAACAAGCCAGAGATGGAGAGTGTAGAGGGGTTCAAATTGATGCTGTTAGCATTCGAAGTGAAACACCGGCCATGAATATTCTTTTCAGAAGGCAGTGGCTGCTGGAAATCAACATCTAACAAGCAGTTTTCTCAAAACAAGTTTAAATAAAATGGCTGTGTGCCCTTATGCCTAGTCACAAAGCAAGAAAGGTCACACTGGTGAGCAGAGCTTTCAGCTGATGGGCATCTCCTTTGGAGGAGGTTGTTGGTAGAAGGCTGTCACTTTTCACTCTTGGATTGCTGGTAATTGAAGCTGACATACCAAAAAAAATACCATTTTTGCACACACCAGTCTTTCAGCAACAACACATTGCTCACACAAACAAAATCATTTGCAAAGACATTTTGTTTCCCTCTTTCTTGCCTCTGCTATGAAACACCTATTTTCCACATTTTCTTTGGAGCCTGCCTGAGTGGATATGTTACTAGAGCTCAGGTTTACTAGTTTTCATCTTAATGTCATGTAGCTTTTAGCAGCTTTTACAGAAAAAAGATTTACTGAATTCCTTCAGCACCTTCATAGTTACTGAATGAAAAGTTGACCTTATTATAAAGGATGAATGCTGGTTTTGTGGCTCAAACACTGGATGTGAACCCAGCATCCTCAGCTTATTTTTTTTAACTACCTTTAAAACCAAGAGCCAGATAGTCTTTCTGTGACTCAGTTCCTCATCTGTAAAATGGGAATAACAGTGCATTTCATGGGATTGCTGTGAGAATAAACACTTCTGTGTTTATACTCAGTTTTTATCTTTCTAAGCATAAAAGAAAATCCCTACTTGTGTTTCTGCCTTCTTGTTTGAAGAAAGACCATGAAAGCATCTTTGGCTGCTTGATGTCAAGATACAGACTCTTAAAATGACACTTGAGCATCTTTAATGTAATTCTTTTGGGCTCCGCACAGGCATGTTTCCGTTGCTTAGATCTCCGTAACCGCGCATACCTCCTCTAGTTACGTTTGCCGTATGTTTGTAATAGGGAATTTTCTCTCTCCACATGGGAAGGATGTTTTGTTTGTATGACATTTTGCTCCTATTAAATAGGCGTGTTCAAATATGTTCTGAAGTGGTTTATTGAAAATTTGATGGTCTGGTGTAGAGGGAGCATTTAACATCCATATTTAGAAGTAGCAAACAAATATCTATGCTGGCATGCAAGTACACATATATAGTCATATGTCTGGTATTAGATCTCTGGTTTTGTTGGTTTGGGGATTTTTACAAGCCTGGTTTGTTTGGAAGTCTTTAACTCTGCAGTAGTGGCTGCAGTGCAAGCTTCAATTAGATAAAGCTGGCATGGTAAAACTGGGTTTGTTTCTTGGAGGACGAATTGCTTCTGGGTAGAGTTTTGCACCAATACCTACAGCTAGAGCCAGTTACGGACAAGTGTCAAAGAGCCCAGTTGACCCACCTGCAGGGAAGTAGGGTGCAACTGATCCCAGCAGGGGGAAGAGCTGCCACAGAGATGAGTAGTCAGCCTGCTAGGCTTGACAAACATATTGGATATATGTCATTGTCAGTCGAGTCAGGCTTGGGATAAGGCTGTAGTTTAAAAATTATAACCAAGCTTCATAAATCAGAATGCTACCACTGCAGTCAAACTTCCTTGGAAAGTCTTTGAATTTGGGTAGTGCATACTAATAAATTAACATCAGCACTGACTAAATATGCCAGCTGAAGCTCTGCAGAGGATGCTTGCTCCGGCAGAGGTCCCTTAAGGATGGCTGAGCAGCTTCCGTCGGCAGTACCGAGCAGAGACTGCAGTATTGACTAGAACAAGCTGTTTCTCTGAAACCAGAGTGATTACAAGTTGACCTAATATTTTTTGGCTTTCAGTATAAACTTTATGGGCCTGATTAGGCAGAAAGTATTAGGCTGTGGCAAGGAGCCTAAGGCAGAGGGTAAACTCCTGGTGCTATTGGAGTCAGTGGCAAAACTCCCATCAGTTCAGCCGGATGAGGATTTCATCCAAAGTTCACAGTGGGATAATTAGTGTCAGCTCAGTACTGGTAAAACACCAGCAAATCTGTCCTGCTTGTAGCTTGCAAACTTAAAAACAGCTCAAAGCTTGGCTGGAGTTGTTTTTAGTTTACTTTGAGCTGTCTTCAACAGTGTATCTTCAACAGCAATATCTTCAACAACAGAACTTTAAAATGAAAATCCATTATTACTTTAATACCATGCACATAGTTTTGAGTGTGGGGAATTTCCTCTACATCTACTGACCTTCCAAACAACAGAAGGAATGGCATTAAAAGCGTGGTGTTAAATATGGTAGCTGTGAACTAATATCCCGAACTCCATTTCAGCATTGCTGTTTTGAGCATTGTGTAGCACACAGGCAGACTGCTCCGCTCACACAATATCCCAGGGATTTCATTGACACTCTGCATGTCAACAGTAATCTATCTTCATGCTACATGATTCAGGATCAGGTCATTAGTTTATACTTAGAATTAAATATTCAGTTTGATTTTAGTTCTGTGAAATGAGAGCAGAATATATAACACCTGATTTCAGAGAGCTTTTTATTTTTGCAAGTCTCTAAAATACATGGACGCGCAGAAACTGCTTTTGCTTCTCTGCCCCTGAAATGATTATATTTGGAATGTTATTGAGATTACAGTTTTCTTTAGATGTCTTGGATTATTTTCTAAATCCATTTCTAACCCCATTTCTCTGTGGCACTTAAATAAATGAGAAGAAATGGAAGATTTTTAATTTGTAACAGAAAATGCAAAATTATTTCCTAAGTTCCTCCTTTCATCCTCTCACACTTCCTCAGAAAAAGAATATGATGACATCCTGATAGCTATGAAACCAAAAGAGCGCTGATTTGTACTTTGTGGAGGAATGCGGTCTGAAATTACATATCTAATGTGTGGCAATTTTTAGCTGAATATCTGTTCCTACTAAGGCAGTATTTGCGTTGGACACACACAGACTGAACTGAGTAATTTAAATTTAATTGAATCTTTTATGTAGGCATTTTCCTTCTAGGGAACCTTGGCCAGTTATTCGTTTGTGAAACTTGCAATAAAATAGCAAGACAGCTCGTCAGGGATGGAAGGAAAGGGATAATATTTGAATTATGCTGACTTTGAAGACATTGCTTTTTGTCCGTTCCTTGATTTTTAAGAAATATATGTTCTGAAGTTTAGCATTTAAAGATTTCTTGCAGAACTTTAAAAATTTCTTTCAGTGACTTCTTTTTCTCAAAGCACATATTCTGTGGATGCCTGATAGATAATTTATATCACATCCAGGCTACTGGTGGGGGGATGAATACAAAGTATTGCAATTAGAATTGTATTTCCTTGCTTTCTTTGTCTAATTTGTCTAATTGTTTTGGATACCTTTTTTCCCTGTAAATGGAAGCCACCTAAAATATATTTAACTAATCACTGTTAATCTAGTGAAAGAAAGACAATCAAAGCACAGGTCTTTAGCTGGGTTAGTTTCTGAAAAAGTGAAGCCCCCATTCTGCAGACAAACCTTGACCCTTTTTAAAGCTGTTCTGGAGTGATTACAAGGTTGAAACATGATGAGTTAAAAAGCAACACAGGACTATGTGCTTGGGTGACTAAGTAAATCAAGATATGGTATGTCTGGAGTTTAATTCAAAGGCATGTAGATTCTCTGCTCTGAAACTGGAAAGTTTCCATTCTTAAAGTTTTAAAAAATTGTTTTTAATTTGCATGATTTTAAAAGAAACTTTTAACAGAAAGTGTCTGCCAGCAGAAAATTACCATATTGAACCCAGGGAAGTACACAGTTCATCATCCCTTGCCTGACCCTGCACTGTTTACTCTGTTGGGTAGGAGAAGTGGCCGGCCAAGCTCTACTGGTCAGAGTGTATTACCCTGTCAGGGAGAGGCGAGGCTACTCGGATTCACCCTGAACAAATTACATACCTCACTACGTCTCTGAGCAAGGTAGCAGAGTTATAACTCAGTCTAAGCACCATTCACTCTTCTATTACCTTCATAACCAAGGTCATACTAATCAACTCAATTACCAGTCCTCTTGGACATTTTCATAATGTTTTCTGCTAGTTGCTCTCCTGTGAAAATCTCCCGGTCTAAGCAAATTAATGCCATTTTTATAACTATCCACATTTCAGGTACAGTGATCATCTTTCAAAAGGCTGCTTCATGGCAACAAATACTTGCTTTAAACACCAACCAATTGTTAGAACAACATGGATGTTAAGCTATATTCCTATCTTGACTCCTTTATTGTGAAAACAAGTTTAAACATACCTTAAAATAAAGATGCACGTGTTGGAAATTAACAATAAGCTACATTAGTGTAATTCTAAGAATCTGGTTGCAGTTCACACAGGAAGACTTATCAGGAAGCCTGATTTTACGTGTTGCTTAATTTTTGGAAAGTCCTTCAAGTATCACATTTGGCATTTCAAATACAAAGGTAATCTCAGGCTATATTTCTCTAATTTTTTTCTCAGTGTAAGCTTACGTCCCTAATTTTCGTTTCTCTGAATTTTATTCTCAAAAATTCTCCCTATACAGAATTTTGGTAAAAATATTAATGCTTTAATATTTAATTTGGAAACTCCTAACATTTGCAAAGGCACATCATTTAAAGCCTTCATGAAATATTTGTCTATCATCAGGCAAAACAATCAGAGGGCACTAATTTTTTATTAATATCTATGTCTTAAGGGCTAAATTGTTCCCCTAGGCAGATTTTCCCACTGGAGAAATTAATTTAGTCTCTCTTCAGGTCTTTGGTGTTCAGTGGAATAAACAAGGCATTTTGAATTCCTTCTAATTCTCTGTGGGAGCTATCGAGACTCATCTCTGATGCAGCTCTGAAGTCTCACCATTGCATGGTTCTGTTGGGTACAGATGTTTCTTTTCCCTTAGACCAGAGTATCCTGTAACCCCTAAAAAAAGGCTTTCGGTTGACTCTGTATCCCATTAACTTATTTTAAAATCAGCTCAGTGAATTTATGGGGTGTTTATCTTATTCCTAGTCACGCCCTGTCTTGCTTTCAGTAGCTCAGACGCACCTATGATCCCCTGAACTCCCTTGATGCACCCTGGGGTAAGAAAGAGGGTAAACATGGATCCAGCTGATGACCTTGAACATACACTTAGAAAGGGGCTTGTCCACCCTCATCAGGCTAAACCCATTTCTCTATTAGGTGGCTTGGCTATTTCATGCATTCTGAAAGTTCAAGGGAGCAAACTGACTTTGCTCCTCTCCGAAGTCTAAAAATGCCCAATTGTAACTGGCATTTGTCACCTCTATAAAACAAGACCTGCATTAAAAATTAACGTATCTAAAACTGGCATTTCTGAGCCCCTAGCTGAAAGCAGTCTTTCTGCATAAGCATGACGAAACACATGATTTTCATAATAAGGGCAAGGTGAGTGACTGTCAGGCAGTTTGCATAACACCAGTAGCCTGGTCCAACATCCAGAAGAGTTTTAGCTAGCTGAAATTTCAGTATATGTGATGTCCTATGCACTGAACTGTGAAGGCCTGAAATATTAAGTTGATATTATAGCAGCATAAAAGCTGATCTGCAGTAAATACATTTCTGCTCTGTGTTGGTGCTGTTGCTGTTAGCATTTAGTGAGGTGTCTGACTCCAGAAAAATGACGAAACTTTCCTGGGGAGCAATCTGGAACTAAAAGCGTTGTAAAGAAGTGGTTAAAAGATGAACCCATGGATACCTGAATTAATCAAGGCTCCTCTGCACATAGCTAACTTTTAAGCACCTGATTCTGGATACATGAGGGTTTATTGAGTGCATTACTGCAAGTTTTGTATAATGTAATAATGTTAAAACCGAAATCATGCAGAGCTGGGTCTTGTAGTTGTAATAATCATATGGGTGAAAATAACAGTGTTGCCAGCTCCTGATTTACTCTTTCATATATTAGTAGTGTTTGCCTTACACTGCCCTTTATAAATAGTCTATGTTTTTCTTCCTTACTTTTTCATCTCTATTCAGCAGTGTCCATGCTTTAATTCAAATGTGAACTTTCATTACTATGTGTGCCCCAAAGGATGTGTTTACTGTTATTAATAATGCAGAAGGTTTTAATTTTTGCTTCATCCAATGTAAAAATCAGGGCACTTTTCCACTGAGAGCCCATTTCTGTCGCCTTATTCAAACTGCTCGTTGTTCTCTATTTAATATTGCTGATACTCTTCCAGCTTTTCTAAATATTCTGCTAAAGTTGACCAGAAGTCATTTTACTTTTATAGTCATTATACTGATGTAGAATTCTCTTTTATCGATCAGTCCTCAATGTATGGCTATAATCATATTGAGTGCAATAAGCAATATTACTAGTGATTTTGCTTCTTCATCCTGTTTTGTTTGAAGTCTCAAATGTAGGGCCAATTTTCACATTCCTTAAAGAAAGAATTGCTAAAATAAATTCAATCATAGAAGCTTGTAAAATTTGAAATCCCAGGAAGCTAATTAGCCTTTCCTTTTAAGACTGCTTCCTGCTTTTTTATGTACATATATATTTGGACCTCAGATGGGCTTGGCACCTTTCCAACAACAAGATCAGGTGATTTTTTTAATTTTTTTTTTTTCTTTTTGTCCTGCAGAACATCATGGCAATTAAAAAAAAAAAAAAAAAAAAAAAGCCAAAAGCCTGCAATTATGCCTTCCATCCCCCTGTACGCATATCAAAATGGTGCTTTAAAAATTGTGATTGTGGTACCTTATAAATAGGTGCTTCACACTCAGATGATACAGTCACACTGAAGATAGTGCGATGTTGTGTGATGCTTCTGAGTTTTCCAGCAATAAGTGCAGCATTTGGAAATTAAATGCCTGTATACTTTTATAATCAGTGCATACTATAATGCACCAAGCTGCTCATTTGTTCGTGGACTGTGTGGTATACTTCTCAGTTGCTTACAGGAGAAAATGCTGCATACAACAGCTATATGACAATCTAAATACTAGCAGTATGACCTCTAAAAAATATCTTTGCACGTCACATATCCACTTTATAATCATAAAAAGGTGCCAAGTAATAGAGAGATTTTGGTCATATAAATAACTAGAGATCCTTACCTTTCCTTTCTAAATCTGTATATTCAAAGACCTAGGTAAAACACTGATACCAGGCTCTGCTTTTTTATCACACACTCACAGTGTAAAGTCAGTTTGCACAGTTTCTTGCTTCCTTTAAGGTGTGCTTCACATTACACTCTGCATCAAGGTTTTGTGCCTGTGTGCAGATTTTTATTTTTAAAGGAAGTGTACAGGCCTGTGAGCTGATGGGGAGCAGGGGGGATAAGGGAATAATGATGCAGGTTTTAATAAAGAAATTCTCCCACAAGGGAGGAGGGTAGGGGACTTTGGCTTTAATAAAAGAGAAAAAAAAAAGTCTGCCAGCATCAAGAAAATAAAAAGAAATAATTTAAAGTTCAATGTGTGCACTTGAGATGCTTCCAAGTGTAAAAATGTGGCTTTTGGTATTCTTTAAGGGTCCTTGGAGTAAAAAAAGCGAGGCTTCATTTACTGGGATTCCCTGGAGTTGCTCTGTGGGACAGGAAGGTAAAACAGTGAGTTCGCGCATTGTATCATAGTCCCAAGTTTTAATAGGATAAACTCTTCAATACCAGCAGCCAGGCAAATGATCTTTGGTACATGGGAATCACAGTTATTTTTTAAGAGTATCTATGACAGGATGCTGATAACTATCTGTGTTATTAATGAGTCATGGTTCATGCTAGCCAGATTTTTGGTGATATTTTCACTTCATAAGTATTCAAGTACCGGTGAGAAAATAGCTGATGATTGTCAGGTTTAGGTACACTTTCCATTTGCTTTGCTGTTCTAAATCATTAGTCAAATAGTATTTATAAACCCGTGCTCAGCAATTATGATACTTTTCTTGAAATGAAACTTTCATCTGATACTCCCTGTTTTTTCTGAGTTTCTCTCTCCATGTTTTATCATTTCTCATTCTTTCTTAAGGCAAGTCAAAAGAACCAGCTTGCATGATATAAAACCTATAGCACTGAGTTTACCAGTGTCTATGTGTATGATAAGCAGCTCAGAGAAAATTCTTGTGGCGGATTCATATGTGTGGTATAGTTAAATCATACTGGGGTTCCATTAGTGAGGAGTAATTGTTTTAAGGACTGTAGAATTCGTAATCTCAATCCATTTCTGTCTTCAATAGCAAGTCTCAGGGTAGTTAGTGTCAATATCAGTACCCAAGTGAATAAACTTGAGTACCTGCTGTAAGTGACTGATATTGGTACTTCTCGTTCTACCCTCACCCAAAGGATAAGAAAGTAGCTCTAACAAAGAACAGACATTATGGCAGAGACTCAAGAGGGTCTTGCTTAATTTAGTGCCAGAAAACTCCCTTGTGTCATTGTAAGTTGCAACTGCAAAGCACGCTATGAGCAGGTAGAGCAGGAATGTTTTCAACCAATTGTTCAGAATTCATGGAAGAGGTGCCATGAATTGGCTTATTCCCCATACAGAGCAGCAGGCTCCTTAAACCTGCCTCTCTTCTGCCATCCCAGAATAGATACTTCATTCTACTCTACCAGAACTGGACAAACAGAACATCTCTGTGTTGTGGAGATAGGTATCACCAAACTGATACCTGACTCGGGACACTATGAGAGACCAAAGAAATGCACATTTTAATGTCTTTTTTACCTGCTTGCTCTCTAGGGCTTTTTATTTTCCTTTTTATTTCCACTGTTAATGAATTTTCACAGTACTTCTCACGTGGATTTAGAGAGCTAACAGCTGTGAAAGGGTGTTAGCCCCGCTTTGGGTGCTGCTAGCTGGTTTGTAACTGGTCATTTTGACTCTGCTTCCCTTGTTTTAAGATTGTTAAGAGGATCAAAAATTCATTCTGCAAATGTGGAATTTATCTGCAGTTTATCTCCACGCCATGACCGTGGTTTCAGGTACAGCACACAGGGGCTGTCTGCTAACATTGCTCATTTGGCAAGAGAGAAAAAGAAAGGGATAGGTCCTCTGATTTTTTTCACATGCAGCGTCTGCCTTCATACTTGTACTAGGTGGGGCTGACCCTGATTGTACCTGTCCTTACTGCTGTTTGCTGTGTACACAAGATTTTTAGATAGCACAATAATCATATTAGTTATGCAGAAAGCGTTAGATATCTTCTTACTTCTGGTAGGCTCTTAGCAGCAGAGAGCCTTTTTACCCTTCATTTGCCTCAACAAGGGGAGTCACTGTGGTCTTACGCAAATCTTGGCATAATTACCTACGGCTTTCTCACTTCCACACTGACTGGCTGCACCAGCGCCAGAGCTTCCATTCCACCTCTACTAAGAAACTTCACCCATGAGCTTATCCTGTACCCAGAAGTGTTTCCTTTGCTCTCCAAAATTAACACTGATGCTAAGTTCATTTTGAAGCAGCTCCAAGCCCTGGTTTGGTCTGACAGCCCAAAATCTTATTTACTTCACATACAACAGACCACAGCAGTTTCTTTTCTGGAGCTGAGGAGTTTATTTTCAATATTGCAAGTCTAGAGAAACTCAGCTTGTTGACCATCAGGGCAATAGTGTATCTTTACCCAAAGTGGAGGAGTCAATTTGTGATGGGGTAACCTTTATGTCTTGATGGAGGGGTGAGTGTGTGAGGTTTATGTCAGACTAGGAGTATGTCTGCAAATAGATATTTCTGATGGGTAATAAAGTCACTTAAATGTACACTCGCCCAAACTGGACACTGTAAGTCAAAAGTTATGCTGTTTTAATGAGAGCTTTGTAATTAGGTTGTTCACTTGCTGGGTGAAAATGTCATTAGTAGAGGAAGCTTTTATTAATTCACCTTTTTATATAAAAGGTATAATGAATCACTAATATTCTTATAGATACAGACCATGATTATTTCTGCTTCCTGCCTTGCAAACATCTTGTTTCAAATTAGGTTTATCTGCTGTCTAAAACTAAATACAATGAATAGATGTATAATAAAAAATTTTAATTGTCTTAGCATATGTTGCTTTTATTAGATGAGAATAATTGCATTCATGGGATCACCTACAAAGTCCTTTAGAATATAAAATTGAAATGGCTTCACACTGAGTGCACAAGTCCTTCTGAGCCGTGCCATTTTCCCCTTCACTGCCTCTTGTCCCCCTTTCGCTGTAAAGTTCACATTGAAGTGTGACAAGAGACACTTGACAACTGACACATGCTGGATCTTATCAGCAGTGAGTGCAGTCATGGGCCCTGACTGAAGAGCGATTGTCATTTCTACACCATTTATTCCTCTCCTAGCCTCATTGCTTGCTTCCTTTCTGAGGAAATTTTCCCTGTTAAAGTACTGTACTTGTCGTTCTTTTTTGGCGCGTGTCTCTGGGTTTTTTTCCCTTTTTTTTTCACCTTACGAAAGGATTTTGTTATGGATTCATCCCATAGGCAAGCCTGTAACAGACTTCTCTAACCTCTTAGTGTCAGGACTGCTCTAAGCTGATTCAGGCTAATAAAAGCAGCCCAACAAAGCTTTGATGGTGTCATTACATCTTCCTTAAATCCCCTTCCTTGCTAACATCCAATAATTCTATTACCTCTAATCAATTCACAAGCTATTTTATTTGAAAGGAAGAGAAATCAACTTCAAACCATGCCGGTGCAGTTTGCCCAGCATTCGCAGAAGGTGATGATGTTTCTGCCGTGGCTTCTATTGACTCTTTAAGTGAGTTCTGGGCTATTGAGCAGTCTGAACTTTTATCTGTGCTCTGCCAGCCCAAGCCAACAACAGGAGAAAATGGCTTGTTGTTGCCTCCTGGAAGTTCCTCCACTTCTACATGACACAGTGTGTCATTTCTGTAGTGTAGGTAGAATAAGCAGTTGTAGATTTAGAGTACTGAGGATAAGGAATCAACTTATTACATGAGTTCTTAAATGCAGGAGATTGCCCAGTCTGTTTTAAATCCATTGTTCCAATAATGCTTTGTATTTGGAGCTCCCTTACTTTTCCTTTTTCAAACGAGAATTTCGCTGCCATTGTTTTAACTTACTGCAGCTTTCACATGTGCTCAATTCACCAGGGTGATTTTTGGATACTGTCATTTATACAGCAGAGATGGCTGAGCAAGCTCTGAGGCTATGTTCATGCATCGTTGTCTGATGGGGGTTGTGTCGGCCAAAAAGCTTATTGCCCCCGGCTCACATCAAGCTGCATGTCACGATCGCTTTGACACAGCTGCTGCCACCATTGCCCTAACATACTTCTTGTAAAATAAGCCTGGTATCTTCAGCAGCTTAAATAATAGGTCTCTGCTAGGGCAGTCATTAATTGAAACGAGTCTGGAGTGATTAGGTGAGCAGCTGGGGCTGCAGATAGTGTAGGGTAGTAACTTCTAGCAGATAGGTAGTGATGAGCAGCAATACATGGGGCAGAGATGCCAACATCTCTACCTGATATGGAAGCAGCCAATAAAGGACTTCTGAACATAGTCTACATGATCCAACTTGGCTCCTCAGGGCAATTTCAGTCAGACCGTCTCTCCACAGAAATTTACGCTCTTTAGCATCTTGATTATGTGAAACATAAATGTACATTATACATCTGGATGACCCAGGAGCTTGACACTGAGCAGATGAATGACACCTGGGCCTTTACCGCAAGGAAACTAGGGTGCACTTAGAATACCCTGTCCATAACTTGCTGCTGAGAAGAGTCTTCATGTTCAGAACTCGGTAGATTTTATCTGGGTTAAGGCTTTGTCTTGTTTCTAATAGACTTGTAAAAAGTCTGCTACTATTATCACGTTCTTAATGAGAAACATACATCATTTCATCATACACTGGTTTGCTTCTTTATCTCTTCTGCTGTATGAAAGGCAGAGGGGTGGGCATCCTGTTTTCTCCCACATTGTCGTAGTTGTTGGTTTCAGAATAAGTTGAATTCAAGCTCTGAACTGGGGAAGAATTCATTGCAGTCCTCATGTTGGTAAGCATTTACTCATGCAGAGCCACTGGGATGACTCAGCAAAGCGTGGGCAGCAAACCAACACAAGTTAGGATTGCCTGCACTCTGTAGCCAATATCTATTTTGCTTGTTAAACTGTGGCCTGGGCTGTTTGGAAATATGAGGGCATTGCTTTCTATCCTGTATGTTCATATAGCAAGAATAAGGCATGTCTTTCCTGTAAAAATCTGTCAATCCAATATAAATTACAGAAGCTTTTCAAACCATGGTTTGGCAATGTTGCTTGCAATTTCAGTTGTCACATGCAGTACACCTTGTACAGCAGGATTTCGTTGCTCTCAGTTGCCAAGAGAGATTTCTAAGTGTACATGACATGTAAATGACGCTGGTGTCACTGCACATAAGCCTGTGGTTACGCTCGTGTCTGTTCCCATGTGTGCTACCTCCAAACCTGCACGTCATGAAAGTTCACAGCCAGGCTAAGCGCTAGGACATCTTGGCTCAGGGCTGGCCATGCATCCCGGCTGCGGAAGGTCACTCACCCAGCCAAGCTGGCCCAACCTCCTGTGGGTGATCCCCGCATATGCTGCAAGTGTTTGTCATGCTCAGAATGTGCAGCTTGTTCTAGTGCAGCTTTCTCATGGAGCTCACAAGCAGAGCAAGGATGGGCTCCCCTGCCTGTGGTGAAACCAGGTGATTTTCCTGCAGGGGAAGCTAATGGTGGGGAGCTGGGGGTAACTCATGGGAGCCCATGGCAGTACCACCAACAGATGTTCATTCCCTGGTGCTGAGTGCGAGGCCAGGGATGGCAACCAGGATAGTTGATTCTGATTGAAGTGAAATTAAGGTTTAGAACCTGGATAGCGGTGGTGATTCACAATACTATAGCTGAACTATGGGTTTTAATAATATTATCTGGTACAATGATAGAAGAAATGCACCGACTTCTATTATCCTAAAAAAAAAAAAAAATGAGAGAGATCTTTGCAGGGGTCTGCTTGTTCCAAAATACAAATTTGAAATTAATCTGAATTTCTTTTTTAGATCGTCTCAGGAAACAGATAGGTTTAAAAGTGCTTTTAGTGCATGCGAATAACAATCCCGTTAATGTGTCTGTCCATGAGAATCCGACCTCAATATTTCACAATACCTTGGTTTTTTCTAAACTTCTCCAGTACACCAGCAGATAAAAAATACCCAGACAAGGTATGTAAAGTCATTCAGAATAGAAATTTGTAGTCTGTTGAATTAAACTCCTTATAGCAGAATCCCTGAACTTCCAGTCAAATATTCTTTTTTATTATGATTTATGACCTGAGTCATGACAAAATTCTGCCTTACAGTTTCAACAGCCTTCAAAGAGAGAAGAGGTAGACAGGCAGTTTATAGGTTGACAATCTCCTTAGGTCTCTGTACTTCTTGTTTATTTAGAGATAATTTGCTTAAGTAGGCAAAGGTCATGTGAGAATAGTTTTGTTAGTAGTGTTTATAGATCAATCATAGTTCGATTACTGTATATCTATCCTGTTATCAAATACATTTCTCATAAAATATTAATTAGACAGGATTTCACACATGTGGACAATGCTGTGAGACTTCATCGCTATCATGATATTTGTCTTGTAGGTTATACACGAAGTTCTTTCTCTAGTGTGTCACTTCTTTAAGGTCCACTATGAGCAAATGCAATTTCCTTTGCATTTTAATATAGATTTTTCTTTCAAATAATTACTTACTAGCTTTTCCAGTAACAGCACATTTAAAACAAATGCTTCTGCATTTCATAATCAAACATTAGAGAAGTACAAGTCCTGAATCCAGTTCTGGAGTTAGGCTTGATGGGTCCATAAAATCGGAGAGAGGAAAGTTAGAAAGACTGCAGAAAAAATAGAAAGGGAAGTGGAGAGATAAGCTAGACAAATTGGATTTGTTAATTACTTAAATCACCCATGGGATCAGAATCTGGAGCTACCCATGGACTGCAATCAGCAAGGGGTTTTCTCACCTTTGAGGTTAACACCGGGTATAAGAGAGAATAACATTTCGATTATAAGATTTAAGAATCCTGCCCAGAGGATAAGGTGGATTTAAACCACCATAGTAATTCTTCATCAATTTGATTTCCAGATTCTCTATGTTGTGATATCAGGGAATCCAAGCAGAGAAGAGGTTGGTTTGGAATGGATGAACTGGAAGGAAAGGAGATAAAAGTAAGGAAATTAGTTGCAAGAGAAGAAGAATGAAGATCAGGAGGGTAGACTTGCGAGAAATTGTTCTGTATTGGGATATATGTGGGACAATACTCTGTTTTGTTCCTGGCACAATGAAACTGCTTAAAGGGAGGAGTTATTAGGTCTTCTTTATCGTTATACTGAATGGGGAATATGGAATGCAGACATCTGGGAAAAGAGAGGTTTTGAGGAAGAAGCTGACTTACTCATTTAACAGTATTATTTGCACTCAATGTAATTGCCATTGCAGTTCTGGTATAGCAAGTTATGACTTTACAGAAGCAGGGAATGTAAAATAACATTCTGAGTGGTAAAGTCTAAATATATGCAGCAGAAGCAGCAGTCGTGGTTGTGTGTCATCTGAAGCAGTCTGAAGAGGATGTTGTGCAGACAGTGCTGCAGTAACACTGTGCTTAAAGGGTCAGGTTTGACACCATCTCAGTACTTGGTGCTAGTACTGTTCAGGGTTTGGTTGCTCACCAGTAAAACCAAAAAAAAACATTGTCACTGTTTTGAGAAATGTCGAGGACAGATTGCTTTGACATTCAGTAAAGCAGGATAAGACCCTGTGCCCATTATCAATCTCCTGTTTTGTGCTGTTATTTCTTTGCAAAATGATAGAAAACATTCATCTGAGACGTGTTGAAGCATTAATCAGGCCAAACCCATCAATTCAACAGTGATACTCTATTTTATGTAAACGGAACACTGTTGCACATTATTTCTGCATTAATTCTTCTCCTTTTTCCTGTATATTTTTGTCTTTCAGCCTTCTGATTAGTATTTGTTGAAGATATCTATGCACAAATAGCCTTTTTTTCTTCTGCCCTTCCTGCCCACATATTACAGTTGAGCCCAAGTGGCACAACAAGCGGTTGCTGTAGAAGTTACTGAGATATAAACAGAGAGACGCGGCCTTTGTTATCTAGACATGAAGGAGGAAATGGAGAGTGGGGAGGGCTGTAGATTTTTATTAACTTGCAGTTGGAATGGATTTGCTCTGCAACAGCAGTGGAAAGGTATACCTTTACCTTAAAGTGTCTCGCTTAGTTTTCTGTGTTCATATGAGCTCCCTTTTACGGTGTGCAATTTCTTTCGCAGATTTCCAGAATTCCCTCTTCAAAGGACTCTTACAAAGCAGCAGAGCTATGCCATCTTAGCAGAAAAAATTACAAATTACTAACTTAAGTGCTTCTTAGAATAATTTTCTTTTTGTTTTGTGTGATTTCCACCCTTATAAAATCAAACTTTCACTTAAATGTTTATACAGTAATTCAGTCGGCTTAAGCCATCTGCTAGTGTGGCATCTGCGGAGTTGTTTTGATGCATACTCAGTATTGTTTCCTTCACACATCTTGTAGCCCTGTATTTTGGTTGCAAAAGGATCCTTTTTTTTTTTTTTTTTTTCAACACAAAAGGAGTGCTGTTTATATCCCTGGATCTAATTGCCAGCTTTTTTTCCAAATTCTACTTCAAATCAACTTCTTATGCCTCTAAAAATCTTATTCTGATTGACGTTTACATTTCAACACCTGTATTCAGTCTTATCTTGTTCTTTTATTATACTTGCCTTTATATTTGTATTATCAAAAAATCCGTATCATTTGCGAAGAGTATAGGTGGGTTTGGAGCATTAGTATTCATACTTGCATGTTAACAACTGTTACAACACGTACCAGAGGGAAAATATTATTTCTTGTAAATGCTCAATAATTACAGTCTTTATTGCATCAAAACCTGTGTTTTGACAGATAGTGGAAAGCTTTCAAAGCTTGTGTGGGATGGATGACAGATAGCTGCAGGTGGAAAATATTTTTTTTTAGATATTGGGTTTTCTATTACTGATGCTGTAAATATTCTTCCAAAATAACATTAACCTTCCAAACGGGGTTGTTAGTGTTCAATGATAATATATGTATTAGCAAAAGATACCTAGGAAATAATTCTGAATGGTTCCATCTAATTAATCTATGGTTGGGACATTAATGTCTCTTTTCATTAAGTTGGGAAGTATGAAAGACTAGAAAATTACTGCTGTGCTGGATTTAGTGCTCTAGGTATAATTTGAATGGATGTACTAAATTCTTGGTCACAACTTGCACTAACGTCTAGTCTAAGAAAAATTAAGAGGAAGCTTATCTGCTACTGCAGGTTACAATAATACCTGGATGCTTCTAAGCCGTTTGCAGCATATGCCTATGTGAGGGGATTGTTTCATACATCTTATGATGCATTATCCAGTTATTTTCAGCATATGTGATATCTTGGTTTGTTAACCAGTAGCTCAGAAAATTAAATATGATGTTAGGTTTTTCCTCTTTTATTCAAGTATGCTCTCTTCTTGGATAAACACTTGCATTTGCAGTTAAGCTCTATCAACCAATAGTCCACTTTATCGCAAATGAGGTCATGAGAAGTCTGAGAAAGTTCATCTGAACTTGCAGTTCTTTTGTTTCAGCATAGATGTTCTGATCAAGTTTGTGCTATAGTCAACTGGACCTAACAGCGTGATTTGTGCTGAAAGCCTAACTCATGTGTTTTAAGAGTTTAACAAGCACAATAGCAATACTGCCACCTCATTTGAGCACATCCTGGGTTTTGTGTGAAATGTCTGAGCCTCTGCAGTTTCAAGTGCCTGTTGAGTATTAAGATGCCTCAATAACTTAATAGGATTTTAGGTTTTCAATGAGCTTGAGAGTAAACCAGTTGTGTTTATTCCACCTTGTTTATAACATTTGGTCTATTGAAGTCATTGGCAAGGCTCCCACTGAGTTTAATGGGATCAGGGTTGCAAACCTAGAGAGAAAAGGCAAAGGGATGTATGATTTCTGTCAACTGCATTTAATATTGCATCTAAATTGAGGAGACCACTTCTCTTACTCTGAGGCTGTGGGGATACTAAAGTATACTTGACAGATGTCTTGCGAAGGGTTCGAGCTGATTGCTGAGAAGTAGCTCCCAGCAGCCCTCCCGCAAACCGACATTGAATGCAAGTTGGGCTTGAGCATCACTCTATTCAGAATGATTGAACAAGGCAGAGACAAACTATCTGACATCAAATGCTGCCGCCTTTTATTAGCCCCTTACATCATGCAGAAGGCCAGGAGGCACCAGCCAGATGTGTGGGCAAATATAAGATATTCAGATTCCAGCTGTGCTTAACTGATAACACTCCCAAAAACCAAATTAACTGTGTCTGGCTCCTGGAAGGGTTCAAATCTTACCCTTTATCTTTTTTTTCATGATTATGTACATCTCCCCAAGCTGTAGACTTTAGCACCAGTTCAGATGACCAGTAACTTTCTGAATAATGATCCTTTTCCAACAAAAAGTCCAAAGAGCTGAGACAAATGGATTAATTATGTATCTGAGCCATTTGTTTCATAGATAGAACTCCCTATGGAATGTCATTCCTTGAGAAGTCAGCAGGGGTCACTTAAGTTCATTATTTTGCAGCAAATTCACTTTGGACTTGTCATAAAATAAGAGCTAAAAGTCCTTTAGGTATGTATCATTTATGCCACTGAGTGGTTTTTCATTCTATAATCTAAGTAGGCTGAAAAAAAGCATTCAAAAGTATGTAAGGAGAGTTAGATAGTACAGCACCAATACAGCATTTGGACAGAACATAAATATATTTCACATGTTGCCAACTGAAAAAGATTATGCCACTTAAGAGTATATTGCACTTGAATAGAAATTTATTGTCAAAAGAGTATTATCCTAGAAGGGCATTGTGGCAAAACAGGGGATAGAGATCTTACCGACCATCATTTTTACCTGTATGAAGCAAATGGAAAAATACTGAGATGGAGTCAACTGGCTGGTATTGAGTGAAAAGGACTTTCTGTGCATTTCCTGAGAAGCCAAACACATTTCCATTCCTCCTACTGAAGAGAGCAGGAGAGACGTGTATCCCGTTGAAATATGTTTCTCTCTTTGAGTGACAGCACACATTCACATTCACACTGTGGAGGTGAGTGCAGCTCCAGCAATCCATGCTTCCCAGGATCCGTGTATGCACATCTCCCTCTGTTCCTGCAGCCCCCACTGATCTGTGCAGGGGATGCCCTGTTCAGCTACCTCTTTTGCCTTGGCCTCTGGATGGAGCATCTTAGATGTTCCCTCAGGAAAGTTTTGGCTGCATTTTTGGAAAGTGGTACAGATCCAAATATTGCAAAAGCTAGATTTCCAACATTAGTTGCTTCTTAGAGGTCTATTTAAGGAGATAATGTAAACATAAGACATATAGGTCTATTTAAGGAGATAATTTAAAAGGAAGGCCTATGAAACCCTTGTGTACTCTAGCTGGAATCCTGGAGTTTTCTATAAGTTTGTTCTGTTTTGCAGTTTTTTTCATGTAGGACAAACAGTTTACTGAAGTTCCATTGGGATTCCCTCCTTTCTTCACTTCTCAAGATGAGTTCAGCAGAAATCATCATGAATAGCAGCCACCAGAGGAGTAGCCCAAAGAAAAAATACCTTTCATTTTTTTGGTGGGCACGATGTTAGCGTGTTTGTGACACAAAAATCATGCTGCTGTCAAGAAAAAATGTGGACATCCTAACCTCTTTGAAGCATTGAGTGGCATATGTGGGCTTGGAAGTGGAGTTTTTTTAGTGCCGAGTTGGTACCAGCTAGAACTGACAGTGGTTTATAAATATCTTGCAAAAAGAACAGAATTGCATGGGTTTCCACCTACATGATCCAGGAGACCCCTGCACCCCTCTATTAGCTATGCAGAGCCATGGCCTTCTCTAATCTATATTTTAATCTACCTGCCTACTTGATCAGGACACAGTTTTTTCTGGATTTGGCATGTGTTGTCATTGGAGGTTCATGCTTTTTGGTTAGTGCCAGGACACTGAGCTCTCTCCAGCAGGGCTCTCTGGGCTCCCATTGCTCATGCTCCCCTTCCCTTGCATATTATTTGTGTCTAAATCAAGTGAGAGCTTCAAGAAGAAGTTAATGGTTGTTGCAGATTAGGCTGTCTTTTGCCAAAATTGCTTAAGAGGTGCATGTCTTACTATAACAGTATTGGAATCATTAGTGCTGCAGCACAGGTTGCTATCCAAGAAGCCTAGCTGAGGATGGAAAGAGCTGCTTCCTGCAAATGAAGAAGGAAGCTAAATACTCTAATCCTTTCAGAGATAAAGTATTGAGGGTGTTGCATAGAGGTAATCAGGGACACATTATTTGTCAGCATAACAGATGTAAGAAAGAGCACTGCACAGAGAAGAAAATAGAGTTCAGCTGAATACAGGCCTGGCCAGATGTCCAAACACACACCTAAGCTGGTAGAAATAGGAGCAAGTAATAAACAGTCTTCAGCAGAATTCAGGATGCCTCAATAATGTTGTTCCTCACCTGTCTTTGCTGTGGAAATTACACCTGACTTTCTTTGCTCCCTTTATTCTGCTATTTATTAACCTGGGAAGGAATGTTCTCTTTTACTTTCCCCTGTTGGTTTTAGGTTGTTTTTTTTTTTTTTTTTTTTTTTTTTGGTTACTTGGTTTGTTGTTGTGGTTTGTTCATTGTGCGATTGTCTTAAAAAAGCAAACGAAATGTGACCTGGCAACTGAAAGAACAGAGTTGCAAAGATGCTTCATAGCCTGATGAGGTCAAGAAGTGTCATTAGCTGAGTGCACAAAATTCTGTTACTAAATGTAAATGTGATTTGTGTGTGAGGATCTCCGTGAGCAGTACAAACCAACTGTGTGAAAGGCAGCTGGAAGAGCTGTATACTCAGTTACTGCTCACTTGATATTTTAAGTGAGTAATTTTTTTTCAATATATATACAAATATGTATGTAGTATGTATATGTATTTAAATATACATATACACATTTGAATTTCAGTGTTTGGTAGCATTCTAGAAAGATAACCTGCTGCTGGGCAATATCACTTACTGTCTGTAGAATTACTGTTGCACATGAACTGATTTCCTAATAACAATCAAAGTAATAATTCAACCTATATTTTCCATACCTGTATTTAAAATGTGAAACAGCAACATACTTCATGCAAATGTCGACTCTGCCAGTGTTCTAGGGTGCATGTCCAGAGGAGGAAACAATAAGTTTATTCTTCTCCTCAATTAGACCTTTGTGAAAGGCTCAGTTATGTCTCCAGCTATCACATTGAACAGGCACTAAAGCAGCACGTTAATGTGCCTTTTAATGCTTCTTAGGAGTAGATCAAAAGAAATGTCAGGTGCACTTTACATTCCTCCTGTGATGTGTTTGAGGCTGTTAGTGCATCACCTCTGTGAGGGATGTTGTTCCCGGGACACTGCTCCTGAAAGGCTCCGGGATTTTCCATAGCACCGCTGCACCTCGTGGCTCAGCTCCACAGTTTGATGAAGCCAGCAGAGTTGTGCTGCTGTCACCGAGAGCAGGTTTTGGCCTTTTCGGTGGGAGAAAAGGGCTGTTGAAATCAATCCTATAGAAAATGACTTAAAATTCAATATGCTGGAAAATGGAACTTAATTAATGGGAGTAAACTTTCAAGCTTTCTCTGTAAACTGTTATTATTTTGTTTGCTTGCTTGAGGGAATATGTCAGAACAGTGTTTACCTTTTCTTAGTACAAGCTTGGCTGTTCTACCCATCATTTATTTTTACGTGATTAGCAGGTGGACTTGTGGCTCTGTCACTCTAAACACAGGATGCTAAAAATGTGCAAGAGACAATTTTCCTTAACAAGGATAGCAGCATCATTTCACTGGTCCTGTGCTGCTTGGCTCCATAATGGTGCGGCAACTGATGCAGTGCACTGCTAGCAGGTGGCTCCTGTCAGAGCATGGGCTTAATATCAGCCAAAAGATTGCAGAGTGCTTATAGTGTGTGAGACACAGACAGGATGTCCTGGACACCTGATTCTATGCCACATACTGTGAAAACAGAATTGAGGCTCTGGGGTTTGCAAAGCTGACTGGATATAGCATTAAAAATGAAAATGAACAGCAAAGAAAAGGTACCTTGTGTCAGATCCTGGGTCAAAACTGCAAAGCAATTGACACGGCTAGGGAAAGGATGTGAGAAGGAAAGGAAACACACAGGGGAAAAGAAGCAGCAAGGTAAGAGAAATATTGCAGTTTGCACAACAACATGGATGAGGACAAGACACTGGAATTAACGCAAAAGTGGGGAAGTGGTGAGAAGGGTTCAAGTTTTGTAACAAAGTTCATTTCTATATGTTTTCCTCTTTCAAACGGATGCTTTAAATGAATAGTGCTTTCATTTCCCATGAGGCAGAGGTGAATAATAAGCACCTCATCTGGGGAAGCCGATCTCCCCAACATCAGTCATCTGCTTGCAGCCATACACTCGGCAGTGCTTTGGCTGAGCAAATTAGCCTGAAGTGTTGTGCCCTTGGCTGGCAAATCCTTTCAACCCGGTTGAACGGACAAAATGAATACCCAGATTGTTCCTACGTCTGTTATTCTCTCGTGTTTATCTGGCTGAGCTGTCAGTCAGGCCATTATAACTGTGGTGCACACTCAAATGACTTGTCCACTCACAAAAGCAGAGTCTGTTGATGATAAGCCAAACAAAACTGGAGAGCGACTGTTGACAGAGTTGGGGATCTTGCAAATGTCTCAGGTAAAACCAGAAATGTGATTTGGGAAGGTACTGAAGGAGCTTTTCTTACTTGTGCGTAATTTTCAAGTGTTCGCTGGGATTTGTTGGCAAATGATAAATGGGCATTTATAATGAACTGGATTCCTCTCTACTTTAAACAAATTAAGCAGCACGCAAAAGATTTCTGAAACTCGAATGTAAGGGTGTATTGCACTTATAGACTTAATTAGCTTGAAAAGACATAATTTGCTCACACGGGCTTTGCCAGGACAGAGCATAACTGCGATCTGTCATTTGCTGTCCTCTCCCAGGCATCAATGGGATGAGTGACAAACACCCACAGTGCATCGGGTGGGCTGTGCGGGGCTTTCTGGGGAGAGTGGCCTAACCTTCCACAGGGCTCTGGACACAGCTGACCCTGGGGTTTAATTACTTTGCCTCAGGTTTTCAGGTCCTATGGTTTTGAACGTGTCGAGTGCTTGCTCTTTCCCAAATAGGAAGGACATTTGCACATGGGGGGTTCATCAGTTTTATGTGTAAAAGGAACTGGCTTTTTTTTATCCAACAAAGCAGGGAATGACACAGGTGAAGTGCTGTATGAAAATTTATTTACTGGCTTTTAATTTTTCTACTAGGACCCTAAGTTAGAAGTAGGACTCTGAGCCACTCCTGAAACTAATTTTATTGCAGTACCTATCTGCTGCATGTGAATATAGCCAAAGCTTTCTTGGTCCTCATGTTTGTGATCATAATTAACAAGCTTAAAGTTTACAGACTATAAATGTGAACATTGTCTCAGATGTTTAAACAACACTGATCTGTATAACAGAGAGTGTTTCCTCCAGCTCTTTCCTAGTCAGAGGAACTCATTCAGTGCTGTCTTGCTAGAAGTTTTCTCCATTATTCAGCATCTTACTTTCTGCAGTGGAAAGGGAAAAGAAAGACTGAGTAAAGCTGCAATGGTTTAAATACTCATGAGTGTCATGAAGAAGCAGAGGGAAGCTGAAGTAAAGAAGGTCCAATGCCTTGCCGAGAGTTTGTTACAGAGCACAGTTAGTGAGGGAGATGCCACCGAGAGCGTGGCACAGCATGGCAACATCTCTTTTATCAGCAGCTGGTGCCTTCAAAATCCCACCCCCAGTAGCCTTGTTGGCTGTGATGATAACTGTAACGGATGGTACAGCTATTTTTCATCAAATGCTTGTTAGTCAATTTATTAGATTCCTAATATACTAATGCACTCATTTGGCAGGCATCTCAGCAAACGAGACTTGTAGTGGAGTGTACTCATTCAAAGTCACAGTAACTCGCAGGTTGCTGATTTCTCATCAGCACTCAGAAGATAATTTGCAAATATGCCATTTATCATTATACACTTTGTAGATCCCATGAATGGGATAAACAGATAAGAGTCTAATAATGAACTTTTCCTTCCAAAACACCATTACCAGCTTCTATTGTGTTTTTTATACATTGCACATACTGCACCTCTATGTGCATCTGAGTTTGCATGTGCTGCTAAGTAGCTTGGGGACACAGTTTTTTGAGGATGGCTAGTGCACGTATTGATCTCTCTGCTGAGGGATATGGAGTTGGAGTAGATTAGACTTGTCTAGGAAAGATATAAGACTTTTGTTTGTAATAGTTTAACAAGCAATGGGTATATGTGGACTTTTTTGCAGTGGTGAAAAGCCACCACTAACTTTCCAGCTTTCCTTTTCTCACTGGAAACATAACCATCTGTGAAAAGCCACCGGTAAACCCAACAAAAGGATTATTCAGAGGTTCAGTGGTAAGGATTAGATGGTAGAGGTTGCTGAAGGAGCACTTTTCTTCCACACCAAAGACAACAAGCTGTATGGATGCTCTGACCTGTGCTGCTGTTTGCCACTGCATTTGACTTCGCATCGATGACTGCTTTTTATTTGCTTGTTCACTTTTTACTGGGAAGTAGTCTAAAGTAACAGTAGCCATGCGATCAGTCTGCAAATGTGATTCCTGTCTCCTCTTGTGACATTCAGCGTGCAAGCCCTGCATACAAATCGTTGCTACGTATTTTTGCTTCTGCAGATGTGATCTTATTAAATGAAAGGTGTAACAAGAAGCCCAGCATAGGAAGGAGCCCTTTTGCCAAATGGCTCTGTGTGTTTAGCTCTCCGAGTGCTTTCCAGCAGGGCTGAGAAACCATGCAAAGATATTGATAATTGATTCCGTTTTATATAAGTTAAAAACTAGCTTTTCCCTCCTAGTGTGAAGGTAATGGGTTTTGTCTGTAGAAAGATAATAATCCTATGAACCATTTCTACGCCCTCTATTAAAGAATAGTACAGCTTGCACTTGAACATAATGCCCATGTCAGCTCAGCTTTTTAAACATTCATCTTAAAAGAGTCTTCAAGGACTGGAAAGAAATCTTTCCTAGACACCAAGCTAAGTTTGAGAAATTTAAAAAGTCATGAAGATCCTGTCAATTAATGTGTTTATTCTTATAGAGATACTCTGGAAAAAGCATCTTCACACATGAAAGCTGTTTTCTTTCGATTAAAAAGTTGTCATTGCTTTTAGTTTCCATAGGTAATGCAGAGGGGGATTTTTTTTTTTCCCATTTACTGTATTGGGGGATAAATGCATCACTTTTTTTCTTCTTACCATTTTCTTCACAGGAACTTTCATTTATCACATGAACAAAAAATGAAAGAACAACAGAGCTAAACTGAAATCTTGCTTCCAAATTTGTATGCAGGAGGTTACTTGATTTATAAGCTTATGTAATTTCATTTTTGTTCACACTCCTTCAATTGAAAGGCTCCCACAAACAGTGCTACGGCACTGAAGAGAAGAGATGGGGAAATTTAACAAGCTATTTTTCAAATTATTTTCACATAATCTGTCAAAGTCATAAATATGCTAGAAAGGAAACATAAAGAGTATGTTCAAATAGAGGAGCATGTCTGAGCGAGCAGCCAGACTGCAGCATGGCCAAAGACATGGGGACTGCTCTTGGCTGCAGCAGCATCTGCCCTCAAATCCGGTCCTGGCTCTGGTGGTATCAGATCCCTAATTGATGGATTATGGGCTGACAAAATGAAATAGAAAACATCATTAAATAGAAGGAGAGGTCAGAGGAAAGGGGATAAGCTTCACCCCTCCCCAGGTCTCTGTTGGGGTTTACAAATGGAGATGGTGTGGAATCTAAATGGTGCACATCCTTGGTCAGGAAGTGAATCGCATCCTGAGGTGGGACTCCATGCTCTGGAGAAAACAGCCCTGGAGCATGCATTCCTCATGGAGAGTCTTGGGAGATAATCTTGGCAAAGCAGGGGGAAAAATAAACAGAAAAGCAACTGAGATTGAAGGAACCAGTCTAGTAAGAAATCTTTAATTTCTAATGATCTTTAAAGGACTTGAGAGAGTTGATTTTCTTTTCTAACAAACCAGTTCAAGTACATGCCTTCAGATTATAAAAGTACCTGAAATTGCCTAGAATACCAGCATGCATAGCTTGTTAGTATTTACATATATTTACATCGGAAAACAAGAGAAACATCTACAGTTATTTACAGTCTACATAGGAGAAGAGAAAGGCAGCATAATTGTATTTCCTAAAATACAGTAGTTGAATAGTCAGCACATGCATATTAAGATATATTTGCATGATAGAACGTAAATGTTTTAAGACATACCTTTTTAACTCCCTATGCTAAGGTATAGCATAATAAAGGTAAATTTTTTTTGTGTGTTTTGTTTCTAGTCTATTTGCATCAAGTGCTTTAAAATGTTCACTAACACAGCGGCAGCATTATTTACCCTGGCAATTAAAGCAACAGTACACACAATAATTTCCTACTAACTAGCAACAAGCTGCTGGTGAATGAAATATCTATTGTTTCTCATTATCCATTGACCAACATACAGGGATCTCTCCTTGTAAAGGCAGTGCCTAAGCTATCACCATTAATTATAGAAGTAATATAAATGAGACTCTACAGTATGTACTAAATGAAATATTAACAAAGACAATGTCTTTTAGCCTGAAAGATGCAGTAATAGGGCACACTTTAGAGCAGCCTACCTATGAAAATCACACATACATAATACAGGAGTGCTCGGCTTACAGCTCTAAGCCTAGATTTTAGAGGCCTGTTTGCTAGATCTGTATTATTGCAAAATACATTCCCTTAATTAGGTTCTGGAAGACAGAGTTAGTAGTTGATTCCTTACTACGATATGTCCCCATCATAACACCCTGTGGTTTTTCAATGCATTATATTACTGAAATATGTGTGTGTCTGTGTGTGTACGTGCATACATGTCTGTGTCAACAGATGAGAAAGTCTTCATCTTTAAAACCTAAACAGCTTGTTAAATATTTGTCCCAAAAGGTCTTGCTTAAAAAGCATTGTGTTGTATGAAGGTCTTTTTTCACTCATATCTAAAATCAAAGTCAGTCTAAAAAGTTAGTCTGTGCAATGAAAGAGGAAGCCAAATGTCAGTATTGTGATGACATTCTTTGCAATACTTTCTATGAAAAAGTCTAAATTTGAGAAGTAATAGTATTTAAAAGCTATATAAAATGTACAGCATATACAGTATGATATGTATGCATACATTTCTATAAAGTATATGTCCAACTAAAAAATCATGGCAAAACCATAAAAAATTTCAAGTCAGCATGTTAAAAAAAGAAGTGATTTCAACAAATTCTTATCTACGTATACCCAAACACCAGCCAGCCCTATTCTGACGATTTAGTTGCAGCAGCATATCTAATCTTTTTTTTTGGCAGGGTATGTTTATTGTCAACAACCTGTTTGCTCAACTCTTCAAATTACCCCTGCCCTGAAGAATCAGCCCTTAGCTGTCAGGTTATGTGTTTTAGGAGGATTTCCAATATTCTCCATAAGATTTCTATTTTTGACAGTGGCTGACAAGTCATGATAGGACTCATGTTTATATAAACATACACCACAAAATCTGAGAAAGCAAGTGGCAGAGATTTCAGGTATGATCAGCTCCCGATAGCGCTGCTCGAAGGCTGTCTCTTACATGTTCTTTGCTTCTAACTCCACTGGCCAGTGTTGGCACATAGGGCAGGAGGCAAACAATGGACAGCAACATAATATGGTCAACCTGATTGCATCCTTAGTCCATTACACTCTGAAATAAAGATCCGTAATTTTCCTTAGGGATTTTTCCCAAATCCAGATATGAGCAAAGTGTGCAGCATCACACCACTGCTCCATACTAGCCTGAGAGAAAAGAGAAGCAATACTGGATCGTAGCAATTTGCATGCAGTGCTCAAAACTGCCACTTCAGTGGAGCAGCAATGTCTTAAAAGTGTAAATCAGGTGTGAACCGGAGTTCAGCAGGCAGGAGAGGAAAATGCAGAAGTGATCTGCTTGGAAATGTGATGTGGGTAAAGAGGCCAGGGAGAGCAGCCTGCGGGGCATGCTGCTGCTCCTGCTGTTGAAATGCTGGTTGGGCAAGGTAAAACTATATGCTTCACTAAAGTTTTTGGGCTTAAGATGGCTCTTTGTCAGGCTTGAAAGAATTTTCAGAAGCTAATTGTGGATTTTAATAAGATACTGGGAAAAGGAAGGAATAGGGTGCTGCCTGTGGGAGCCAGTTCCCTTCTAGGTGCTGTGATAAAAGCATTTAGGTTCCATAGACATAGGTGTCTGGTGATGCCTTAAACATTGTATGGTTTTATCTGAGATACCTGTGAGAGGATGGCAAATACAATTCCAGGCCTACGCGAAATGTGTGCTTTTCTGAAGGACAGCTGTAGGGCATGTGAGATATCTGAAGGCAGCTCAGATATCTTAAGACCCTGTTAGGCAAGTGAATCCCACCCCTGGTATGCCATGATGGGTCTGTCTAGCATATATCAAGGGTAGGAGAGATGACCTGGTGGATCATCCTTTCAGGGCCTGGTTCCCTCTCAAGCATCCATGTTTGAAGAATTCAATGGTGTTTTGGCTAATAAGAGTTTTACCAAGTTTTCTAAGCTGAGCAAAAAGAAACTGGGTGAGAGAGGGAAGGGACTGAAATAGGGCCTGGTATAGCAGGCAGCTTCCCAGGTTAAAGAATTGAGATTATACAATAGAGAAAAATATGCATGATTTTAAAAGGTAATCACATTTTTGTCAGCCACTTTACCAACCTTGTTCTACATCTTCTACACATTTTAACAGTGGTTTATAATATAACACTTTATACTTACACTGTGCTTTTCAACAATAAGTATGAAAGCACTCCATAAATCTGAACTTGTCCTCACAACACCCCTGTGAGGTGGGTAAATGATAGTACTGTCTCCATTTGACAGCTGGGAAAAGTGAGGTACTGGGGTTGAAGTGACTTGTCCAAGTTCACTAAGAAAGAAAAAATTGCAAAGAGAAAACCAACCCACTTCTGACTTGATGTCCTCTATTGTATTTTTTTTTTTTTTTTGCCTCCTTTGGAATGATTGCAGGCAATCTGTTTGACACTGGATGTTGGAGGTTAGAAGTTTTCAAGCACTATCATTGCCATAATTGAAAACATATGGGGTGTTGCATAACACAAACAACATGGTGCATTATCAAAATACATTTATTACGATGGACACATTTTCTTTTGCAAAGTTAAAACTCAGAATGCAAGTTAAATATAGCTGCATATATTGAATAGTTGAAATAATCACTAGGTCTTAATGCCTCAGCAGTTGAAAACAAATCCTCTTTCGTGAACTACTGCAGTTCCCTTACTCAAAGAACATAACACACTTATCTTCTAAAATGTATGTAAAGAACACTGTAAATGTGTAAAGGTCTTAATGACACTAAGAAAAGTTACAGCTTGAAACCAGCTATGCTTTGCAAGTAGAGAAGCTGATGGAATTTTGAGTCTTTGTATTTGGGAATTAATTGAAAAAGGAATACATCAGAGGAAAAAAAGCAGACGATACAGATTTTGGGTTATCCATTGTATTATCTTCTAAGAGATACTTTGCTGGTTTAAATGTGGTGATAGGGGAAGGGGAAGTGATTGAGAGTAACCTGGTTTAGATGTGGCTTAGTGAGACCTTTGAAAAGACTGTAATTTCAGACTCAGTTCAGATCACATTTTCCTGCCGGCATTTGGGTGGAGATGGGACCTGAAGTCAGCTGAGCCCGATTTGTTTCTTAGATCATATTTGGCAGCTCCAAAGTTTTATTTTTTTTAACTGCAGATATGATTTCAGTTTATCATACTCACTCAGAATAGCAAAGGCAGGTCTCAATTTCATATTTCTTTGCTGAAAAAGCAATCAGGGAATCCTATTTTCTCACAGGAGACTAATACATACATATTCTGAGTGTTACGCATAAGATAACTGTGCATCTGGGATTGCTTTGAGTATAAGGACTGCAGAAGGAACTAAACAGTTCTCCCATCATCTCACACGCAAGATGAAAACTCACTCACTGCATTGTACAAAAAGTGACTATCCCTCACAGCTCTGAGTTACAGGAAACAGAGCAAAGTAACGCCTGTCATTGAGAAGTAGCTCCCTCAGCTATGACTGGCCTCAGCCACAGCCGATACCACCAAACAGCTCTTACAACTGCTCCTAAAAGCACTTCAGGTACTGAGGAATCCCAAAGGTTGAATGAGGACATGAGTATTTTAGATTTGGTAGCGTTTTTCAGAACAGGTCATCACGCCCTGCATTGTTTGCCAGGAATTGGGCTTGATGGGAAAAACTACCAGTTCCATTCATCTGCTGAAACGTTTTAACGTTGCAGAGAAAGGAATAAGTATGTTTTGAGAAAACACTACACCACAATCCCAGCTAGCAATTCCATAAGGAAACAAATCCATTCTGAGGGAAGTTTTATTCCAGGAGGCAAGTTAAATCTTGGCTGCACCTCCCTTCATCCACTCCCTCTGAATGTCAGTGTCAGGCTTGCAACAAGCAACAGAGCTTGTCCTCAGCAACTACAAATCTGTGGACCCCCAGAGAAGGCAATGGACCTGTGTGGATTTACACCAGGTGAAGATGAGGCTTGAGGAATATAAAGCTGCAGCTGTAACTTTACTTTAGGGTTTGTTTTGGACAGTTTGGAACTGATCATAATTGAGATAGATAGGCTCCGTGTCATTCTGTTTGTTATTCCAAGGAGATTTTAGGTTTCACATCAAATCAAGAAATGACCACTGCTTTGAAGCTAGCTGATGGAGAGACTTTCCCTCTCTAGCAGAATGGATTTGAACTCTTCAAGGTGTTTTTCAGAGGCACAGAGAAGTTATGGGAGACTCTATTGGTTCCATGATCTGGAATATGCTCATACTACCTCATCTTCACACTGTGTAACAAGTTGTGCCTCTACAAATGGTATGTTTGCAATGTTTTCATGTGAGTCTATTATTTCTGTGTCCTAACAGACCCACATGATGTGTTTGCTTTGTCTAATAGTCCTGAGATGAATAACAGGAACGGCCTGAAGAGTTTTAAGGGAGCACTTGCCTTTTTGTATCACTTAAGCTTCTTGCTTTGACTCTGGCCCTTGTCACAAATTCTCACCTTTCATGTCACTTTGAATTCACCTCTTCCCACTGGCAATCTTTTAAAATGCACTTGCTAAACTTATCCTCAGGCTAGCAAGATAAAAGGCCTTTATCCTTAATTTTTTGTAAAAAATAAAAAACTCCTTTTCAGGGAAGCTGATCCCATCTCACTGGCAGGCATTGTTAAGCACAATCTGTGTGCCCTTAACAGAGTTTAGAGTGGATCTTATTCATTTGTAGTTGATACATACACAGATAAGTTATGGCTTTGTTTCTATTATTTATATGCTTGGTATGTAAACTTTCTTCAGAGCAGGAATCTAATTTTAGAAAACAAACATGCATTCAAAACTAGACGTATCTAAAAACTAAACATTAACTGCATAATATGTTTTATCAGGACCATAAATGGTATCTTAGACTACTAATGGATGCATTACATATATTAATGAGGGGTTTACTGTATACTGTATCCCCACAACCCCTTTTCTTTTACTATTAAGATATTCAATATTAATTTGTATTCAGTGCCATCAGTTACAAATTGACAGCTAGCAGTTATGAAATAAATGCCTATGAACTACTATAAATGCCTAGTAACTACTTAGTATTTTCATCTCAACAAAGGATTTTAGAAGGCTGGATAATTTAGATCTTTGAGCCTCAACTATAAATAAACAGCAACTGCTGTATAAATCCCACCCTGCTGCAGTTGAAGATTGTATTACAAAACTGACAAATGATTTGCGGAAGAGAATGATGAACCCTTATTACTAAGACACTCTTCAACTTAATCCAAAACAAGATTCCCGGGTAATTTTACGTGCGCTAGAAAGATTGATAGCATGGTGCTCGCCTAGCAGCTTTCAAATGTTTGACTGGATCGGAAATGGCATTGAGGCGTGATTAAAGATTCAGTTGGGCTTCTCACAAATTCTTTATCCTGTGTATTCATCATTGCAACCCGCTGCCTTTGTTGCAGGTTAAAGAAGTCTGACCCCCAGCTCTGGTGATTAGCACCCTGTACAACTGATGGACGTATGGAAAAGAAATGTTTAGGTTGCCCAGCGCTTTTAGCATTGTTTATCAGTTGAGATGTTGGGGGGGGGGGGGCATTAATCACAATAGATCACGGAGAGCCTGTGACAACTGACAGGCTCATTGTTTAAGACATTTTTTAACAAAGTTGTTAACATTAATTATTTTATATAGTACTCTAATCTTCTTCGAATTACGTTCTGACATGGCACAAACCGCTTGGCATTGAAAGTCATTCAACAGTGATTAAAGTGCTCTTTTTATTGGTTTAAGAATGTTTCATCTTGTATCAGCATTATGGAATTGTTTACTAATTAGATTCCCTAACATCCTCTGCTGTCGTATTCTGACGTTATGTGAACAGGAAAGCTGATGAGCAAAAAATTAAAACTTGTTATGAAACTGTCATAAGGCCCAACGTATAAAGATATCATTCAAAAGGCTGTGTTCATGAGGGATAAACAATATTTAGCGGGAAACTAAGCAGTTTCTGAGCCTAGCTCAGCATGGCTGGCAGTGCAAGCATTTTGCAGTTATCTGCAGCTCTGGCTCTTCCAAGAGGTTTGTGGTATTTGAGTGGTAGATGCAAAGGAAGAATTTGTCCCTTGAGGACCTTCCAGTTCTGCATGACATATGCAGGGCTCCTAGGCATCCCACTGTGGGTAGGAGGTTGGGTAAGAGACCTCCTGACATATCCCCATGATTCTGTGACGCTCATTCCCATCTGTCCATGAGCAAGTCACTTAGGCAGATCCTCAGGTGTCTGAATGCAACTAGTTCACATTCAACAAAGGAAATTAGATGCTTAAATAGCTTTGAGAATCTGGGATTTACCTTCTGTTTTGTAGTTTTGCCGTCTGAAGGAAGCTCCTAGGCTTGATGAGTTTATCCATTATTCTGAGATATTAAAGCTTTACCCTCTATCAACTAAGGGATAAACATGACTGCATTTCTCTTAAGTAATAAAAAAAGGTATTTTTCCTTCAGTGATAGAACCATTGAACTTTCTTCTTCCAAAACGGCCAACACAATTTAAACGTTAAGAAATAAGGATATACACAGCCAAAAAGCAAATGGCACATTGCTTACATCCAGTTCGCAGTGAAACACTGGAGGCATCACAAGATAAAGTGCTTTGGGCTTCCAGCCACATAATCTTTTATAGCTTAAAGTAAATATCCTACGCTCACATGGGGAAAACTGTTCTTTTAAGTCTAAGTTGTGCAAGGTATAAAGCACTGCTATTATACTGTGGGGCGTTTTCCTGCCTGCTGAGAATTTTGTTTAAAAGTCATCAAATTTGACACATTTAAAAAGATAAATTATTGTTTGGTTTGGATTTTAAACTGCTCTGATAAACTTCCATTTTATGAATTAGCCGAATTCTATTAGAGCTAGCCTGAGTTTAGCTTGGCTGGATGGATGCTTTTCAGCAATAGCTTAAGGGCTCTCACTCTGCATTGAGCAATTTAGTTTAATTTTACCTTTCTAATAAAAGTCCAGTTGAATTGCTTGCAAAAAATTAATGATAATCTTTAGGGGCTTTGAATCATTCTAAACAGCTGAATACAGTGATCATACCTGTGCTGTGGAGCTTTATAGGATAATTCAAATAAGCATAGGAATTTTATTGTTCTCTATTCATATTATTTTTAGTAGAACTCTATGCCATTTCTCCTACTGCCTTTAGGATACTTTGTCTTTTTTAAAAAAGATACTGGTTTAATAAGAGGATTACTATGTATTATACTAACTTTAAAACTATTTTGGTCTTGATAAATATATGCCTTTCAAAATACTTAATACAGACAGTTTTGGTTTACCTTGTGATGGGAGATCATTTCTAAGCTGTGAAGTCATCATTATCAGTTTAATCCCATCTTCTGAGAAAAATGCATGTCTTGCAAACAAATATGCCTTCCTTTGCTGTTAAAAAATTGAGATGCCTCAACCAAAGGCAGCCGCGCCTTTTCAAACTGCTTGCTTCCCTCAAAAGACGAGAATGCAAAGTAGAGGTCTTCTGCAGACTGACCTCCTAACAGCACCCTGAGTTGTCTTGGTTGTGACAATGAAAGGCCAGAAAAAAAGGACTGGAGGAAAACCACAAGAGATTGATTCCTATTCTCTTTCCCCATTAAATTATCCTAATGTGGCAACATCTAATTTCTCTTCGTTTACTTTTTCAATCATACTTGGCAGCCTCTTTATTCTGATTCCTATCAGCTCATAATTAGTTGCCACAGAGAGGACTAAGATGTACATAAATAATCATAAGATGCCAGATAAACTCTATTGGTTTTAAATTAGTGTTGTGTCTTTCTATATGCTCTCACCTATTATTTTTAATTAGAGTTTATAAAGTAAAGTAGCTTCTAACCCTCTTTTAAAGCTATTCTGGCACTGCACTTTTAATCTGTGCCAGGGAGTAGCCCGTCACCAGTGCCGGGGTGCTCATCCTAGCCCTGTGGCCTCAGTATCCAGGTTTCTGTTGGAGAAATTTGGAAAAACACATTCTTCCTGTTTGAATATAGTTCACTTGATAAGAAAAAGAAGAAGAAAGGAAAAGAGGAAAAGGAAAAGATCTTCTGATCCACGAAAGCCTCCAATCTATCTACTTCATTTCTTAAAGCAGAAAACTTGAGAAATGGTTTTTACAGAACAAAAAAAACTCCAAACACTGGAAAGCCCTGCATCTCTGGGAAATCAGAACCTCTCTGTCTGCAGCAGATGAACGTTTGTACAAGGCAGCGGTGACAACTGCCACAGTGAAACTGTTGATCAAAGATATACTGGCAGGTTTGGCACCACTCCCGACTGCACTTTACATGATAGGTCTTAATTGGAGTGCCCCGGTTAATTTTGTACAAGAGGTTTAAAAAACCCAAACAAACAAAATACATGCATCAGCCTTCATTCCCCATCAGTATTAGGAAGTGGGGGTGCCCAAGGAGTATAGTGTATTGTCTGTGTTGCAAAAAGAAACCAGAGAGTTTTGAGTGGCTGCTTTTAAACCTGGCTCAACTGTTCTGATTTTGAACACCGCCTGGGCAGACCCTGCCCTACTACATCAGGTCAGACTTGCCCTGCTGCCAATCATTTTTTTATTGAGAAGGGCCATAAGACCCAAGACCAGGGCTGTGGTTCAGGATTGTCTTTTTTTAAGAGAAAGGAAAAGGAAAAAAGAAAAAAGGTGTTTTGTAACTACGTGTCCAACAGGCAGGCAGGGAGCACCTTAGGCATGGTTTCAGCCTTGTTCCCAGGCGGGTTACCCTGTCAGCTGCAGTGATTCCCACCTGCGCTTTCCTAAGACACAGCTTCAACGGACTACAGTCAACATGACAGTGATAAAATACCTATCTTTATCTGTATTTATATAGGTTTTTGTTTTTTTCCTCTCTCATTTTTTGTTCTTTTTTAAATTCCAGCAACAAGGAGCGGCCACCACTGTGTACTGCGCCACGGCTCCGGAGCTGGAGGGCCTGGGAGGGATGTACTTCAACAACTGCTGCCGCTGCCTGACGTCGCAGGAAGCGCAGGGCGAAGCGACGGCTGCGGCCCTGTGGGAGCTGAGCGAGAGGCTGATCCAAGAACGAATTGGCAGGCAGTCCAAATAACAGGGAGCTCCTGGAAGGATCAAAACACACGAGTGTGTGCACGCTCGAAAACTGCCAACACTGGAACCTGTCCAATCTTATCATCTAGAGGGTTTCCATATACCTCAGATACAGATTAACCAGTGTTAAATGAAATAATAGCAGTCACAACATAGTGAAAAATGTTAAGTACTTATGGGAAATGGGGAATACTGTGGGTTAAAGGGACAATGCAGCTTCCTGGGGCTTAGTTAGTCTCAGTTCTCTTTCTTTTGATTATAGCCTGTTCAAAGTGTAACCCAAGGAGGCATCTTTTGTCTTATTTTAGAAAAGCAATGCTGCAGATATTTTCTGTTGTTCTGATTGAAGGGTAGGTACTTAGCCTAATATGGGATTTCCTCTTTATTTTGATAATTACTGTCTGGTAGGCTTTAGGTATTGATTGGAAGATGGTAGCTCTGTTGATTCTTTTTGCCTACAAGGATTTTACTGGGTGTGGCAAATGAAAAGATTATTAAGGAAAGAAATCTTTCGTGCTCTTGACTGCTGGCTGCAAATACATCTGCACTGTCAGGAAAAAGAAGGTGCAAGGAGACATCTGAACAGAAATGGTAGTCATAGCTAATTAAATCTTTCTGGGTTTTGTTTTCCTAAAAGATTATACTAAAAGCATATGCTGTAAACCATTCCCTAAATACTGTAGAGTTAGCAAAGATGAGGATGTCTCCTTAAGAACACACAGAGTGTAATCAGGGGTTTAAATGGTATTTCCATCCATTTCTCAGTTCACAGTTTTAAGGAGTTGGGTTTTTTCTTTGAAAGTTCACAGTTTCTCAGTTCTGCTGATACAGTATCCCCTTCCAAATATCTTTTTTCTAACAATTTAAATTCAATAAAACAACATGCTTGAATATTGTAATCTAAAGAGAAAGTTTGTCTCATTTCTGCAAAGTCTTAATTCCAAATTTTTTTTTTAGAAAAGAAAACTTGAGGAAAAATAAAGAGCTTCTTGTTGATGCCAAGAAAACGCTGTTTTTTTCTTGTTTCTTTCTGAGTTCTGAGTTCATTTTTTGTATTTTGTGCTTTGTAGCTGTCTTCATTCCAGAAGGTTGTCATAAGTCATCCCCATTTCAGCATCACATTTTCTGTAGACAGAATATAAACAAATAAATAGGACACATTGTTAATAGAAGCTTATTTGATCCGCTTATTACATACAACTTACTGCAAACAGTTTGCCTTCCATGATTTTTTTTTGTCTGAAATCATTATGCATTTGATTAGTTGTTGAATAACGTCAAGATACACGTTCACCTGGAAGAAGTAGCTATAGCATCCTCCCATCAAAAACCCTACCACCCTTATGTGAGGAATTATGATGCTGTCGAGTAAGAGATCTATACCTTACAGTAGCATATTATACAATTTGGTTTGACTTTATGTTTTTGGGTTTACAGCTAATTCTAATTTAATGTAAGTTCCTCTCAGGTAGGTGGTGTTCTGTATCCTCTGCACATAAGATTTGAAATATCTCTAAGTTAAGTCTCAATCTGTGAAGTCAAATTTCTTCTCAAGGGACAAGGGGAACCTGGGAACCACTTCACTCAGATCAACAGTGAACTAGCTAACCTGGCTTTAAACAGAGAAAATGAGGCTTTTTCTTTTTCCCAAAGCCCTTGGCATCCTTCAAGCTTCTGCCCAAGCACAGCCTCAGCCACTCACTATTTGACCACTTCCTTACCTGATGCCACTGTCTTTCCTAAACCTGCACTAAAGAATATATGACCTACTTTACACCTGCTGCATCACCTGTGTAGCAGCAGCCTTCAGTAAATAATTCTGCTCATTTGTCTTCCTCTACTATCTGCAGAAAGTTCCTTCCCCAAGGCCAGCATATCCTAATGCTCCTGTGCTGAAACATTTGGTGGACTAGAATAAAAGGACTATTTCAGAAAGAGCACCACCTCTTCTCATGTCTCCTAGAAGTTCTGCCCAGTCTGAGCCACATGGACCAGACACTGCTAAAGTGTAATGTGTGAAAACTAGTGGCATGGTCAGAGTGTTTGCAAGTTGAGGAGATGCTTACAGTCAAATTCCCTATATAGTCTGGAGTTCATCTGTGAAGAAAAACTTATTAACTTCTGGCACCTGTGCAACAGCCTTCACAAATGCATTATTTTTCATTTTTCACAGCCAAACACAATTACTCTTATGTACGTCCATACTTACATATATCCAGTATACAACAGCAGAACTTTGAATCAGAGCTTGGTGTTGCTGGGTTAAGCAGAGGTGGTAATTAAGCAACACTATGAGCTCTGCACTCCCCCAAAGGCCTGGGCCTTATGCTCCATTTAGGCAAACATTAATAACTGATAATGAACACCCTGTCATTCCTTATTGCTGAAATATTGCATGCCTTTATGAGAACTCAGTACTTAAAGAGATTGCCTGCCTTCCTTCAAAGAATATCTGGGAGGTGTTTTTCCTCCTTACACAGCTCACTTTCAGTGTTATGAGGTAAAAGCATTCTTAATGTTAACATAGTTTTTCATTAGTATGAAGCAAGCTAACCACCTTAACTTCATTGAGTTGGTCAAGTTCCTCTGCTTCCTATTTCTGGTTAATTAATAGTTATTGTCACTAGTACATCATCCTGTCTAGAAATCCTCTGTCACAGTTTTCTCCAACTCAGATAAAATTACTTTCTCTCTTTCTTTTTCTTTTTATTTCATTATTTCTTTGTCTTTCTTTCTTTCTCTCCACTTTCCCTCTCTCTCTCTGTCATCCTCTTTGTCTTTCACTCTCCTATGTTGAGATAGCCAGCATGAAAAAGGTTGGTGCTTTTTTGTTTTATTCCTTTTTTTTTTGCCATTTTCACTCTAAATAAATAACACAAAGCTGCAGAACATTTGCTTCTATTAGAAACACTTGTGAAAATAATTTTTCTTGCACTCTCAGCTTGATATCTGCACAGGAGGGATGTGCAGGGGACAATAAAAAGGAAAAGCAGCTGAAAAGAAACATACTCCAAACCCTCCATTTTAATATCCTGGATGTGTTTAAATCATTGACTTTCAAATATATTTTGGTGTAAAATTTGGCACATTTACAGCTGGTCAGATTTATTTATTTGAGTGGCTTACATTTTTCCGGTTGATTTACCTGAGGCAATGTCTGTGTGAATTTCTCCACAATACATTGACTCCAGTGTTCATTAAAGGTAGTTAAGTGATCCTGTGTCTAATATTAAAGCAAACCCCATTAACCTTAACCAGTATCATATCAGCAAAACAAAAAGAACTGAATAAAGCAAAATAGATCAGGTATTTATAGTGCTTGGAGAAGATCCAGCAAATTTACATCAAGCTCCTAATAGTCCTAATAAGCACTCACAAGTTATCCCCATAAAAAAGGAGGCAGCTGGGTAAGGACTGTGTCTCTGTTGCACTGCTCAAACCTCATAGCACTTTCTGAAGGGGAGGCATTGGAGGTCGAGGCTGCAGAGCATTTCCCACCCACATGCTGAAGGCTGTTGCTTTAGCCTCTCCCCTCTGCTTTCCTTCCAACATTGACATGTCCCATGTTAACAGTGATTGTTTTTTGCGCATGTATATATGCCCTGGATCTGCAAGTGATCTGTAGGTGAGCAGTCAAATCCCCTTCTTGGAAATGAAAAGCCGCCAGAAGATCTTAGGGGAGTGGAGGTGCCATTTCAATCAGTGTCAGCTGTTGCTACTGTCCATGCAGCAGATGTTGCCACATGATCTGCCCAGGAAGGTCTGCTGGGACCTCTACTTCCAAATTATAGATAGGGTGAACCAGCACAAACCCATACCAAGTCTTGACTTCTTCTTTCCCTCCCCCTTTTTCTTTTGACATCTGGAAGACAAATTTCAGATATTCTCAGGCCAGGTAGGGATTTTTATTAGAGAAAGTCTTTCCAGCAACACAGCAATAATTTGACTTATATCAAGGTTGAATAACTCCTTGTCAGGTGTTAAGCTCATGACCTTTCAAGCCAAACACACTTATACTAACCAGTTTACCATTGGAATGATCAATATCTTGTAAGTGAGAAAGTCTAAACAGATCTTATTTTGTCCTTTGGTATCACTTGTGGCTTTGGAATTGATCATTATATGTGGCTGAGGAAAAATTGCCTATACATTTCATGCTCTGTATTTATCTTGACAATGTTCTCTAGGATTATATTTTCATAATCTGAATGGCAGTGGAACAGCTGCTCAGACTGTGCAAGCCCTTCTTATCAGGCTGAATTTAAGCTACGGTAATTACTCTTTCTCCTTATGTATTTATTTTTTAAACAAGCATGTACTATACATTAAAATGTATGGTTGGGGCTGCAGGGGGGCATGCTGAGAAGCTTGGAAAATGCTGCTAAAATGTATTTCCATCCAGAGTCACTGATGTAGGATTCTATTTTATTCTAAATGTAAGTGCATGTCTATGGTCTCTGAAGCAGGATCCCAACCTATGCAGGGAATGCATTGTTTTATTAACAAATCTTTTAGAGTCAGAATGTCCTGAGACTGGAGGCAGTTTAGGAAAACTGTTGGTAATACCCAACAGTAAACACACTACTGACCAAATCCCTGAAGCAATCTCTTTGAGATCAGGTTCCTTAGAGAAACCCATCCCCAGGGGAAGCAGCCAAGCCACCGCCAGGAGCACAGCTCCCAAACAAGGACCTTCACAGCCAATGTGTCTGCCTGCTTCAGCCTGCAACCACAGGGACCCACGCTGATGCCAGGCACTGAAGATGACAGTGATGGAAGCATTGAATTATGGCACACAGATGCACAGCTGTCTGCTGATGTCCTCTACTGTGGGATGAAGGCAATGGGAAAATATGGAGATATCATAGAGCGAAAGAATTGCTGCTTTTCTCTTGATTTTTATTTTTTGTTTCAGCGCTAACTATGTTATTTACTAGACGCCTTTTCTGGGCTGTGCTTTTTCTTCTCTCCCCCACCTCTGTTGCGATTGCAGAGTGCTTTCCAACGGGTGTTTCGTGAATTAGCTTCATGCTTTAAAAGAGAAGATTGCTCTGGCAGAGAACAGCATAGTTGTAAAAGTGTCAAGGTGTTATGAATGTCCTGATGATAGAGCCCAGTTGTTATCTGCTGGGTAGTGAGGGAGGATAGCTAATGATGTGCAGCATGTAAACCGTTTGTTGCTCTAATCCATCTGTGTGGAGAGGAGTGAAAAAGAGGGACGAAATCCTGGGAAAATTACTTGGACAGCTGGAGATAAAGTGTGTGCTGATGGAGTCATCCAGAGGTAGCTGTCAACATGAGCTGTGTTTGCATATAATCCAAGCGATGCACAGTGATTCCTTTTGGTATTTTTTTTTTTATGGGGGTTCATGTGTCTGTGCACAGACCTTAATTACTATCCAGTATCTCCTAACAACTGGGCTCCAGTTTTAAGTGAGGAATGTGATTTTAATCAATTCATGGCTGGGTGGTGGAGAGAAGTACTACAAACAGACCAAAGCAAGACATACGGATTCCTTTTGCAGACCTGAATTAAATGAGAAGCAGTCATTTTATTAATTCTACTGTGGTTTATAGACCTTTTATACGGAACATTACCCATACAACTTCACTATCTAATTAAAAAGGGCTCTTATCAATTTGCTGGGCAGTTGCTTATATTAAAAAAAAAGACAAAAAAAAAAAAAAAAAAAAAAAAGGAGGGAGAAATGATACAGGTTTTTTGGAGCCCCAGAAAATCATCTACCCTAAGGGGGTACAGAACAGATCACGGAATGGCCAGTGAGATTATTTTGGCTAGTTATCTTCACTCTTTTGAAAGACCTGTTATAAAAGCTCAGTGCTTTGGGACTGAAGTCTGCACCATGCGCATTGTTCATATGGAAACCTGACGCGGGTTTGGTGCAGTGCTCGTGGATATGTGAGCACAGCCTAAATTAGGGGCTTTGTACATTGAATTTCCATGATCCCTCCAGGCGAAGCAGGCACCCTTTCCCTTGGGCTGGCGTTAACCTTTAACAGCGGCAGTTTGAGCAGCTCTGTAATGTTCTTAGAGGGGATTGAGAAACGCGTGTGGTGCTTGCGGGCGTGAAATGTGTCAGCTCTTTGCAAAAGAAGGAGAAAGACAGCAAGGGCATGGAAGCCACGCCGGTCCCGACTCTGATCATCCCATCAGCATGTAACTAATGGCCTTAAAATGGACTTTGCCTTTTGCAGGCAGCGTGAGAGGAAGGCAGAAGATATGGGGAAGGTTTTGGAGATGGGTACTGCCTTTCTGTACGCAGCCCTCCATGCTTTGTGCTGCTGCCTGGTCTATATGCAGGACGCAGCTGAAGCTGTCCCAACACCTGAAAAGCAGCATCACAAGAAACCAAGCAGGGGTGAAAGAGGAGAAAAAAAATGTCTTCTAAGCCCGTTGCACCTCCATAAACCCTTACTTTATGTGGCGTATTGGATTTTACAAGCACAGAGTCTGCTGGGAGCTGTCTGCAGAGCACACAGTTAGCAGTGATTGAGCACCAGCGTTTTAGCATTTTGACTTAAATCCAGTGTAAACTTGTAAGTGAACTGCTGGCCTGGGCTTGGTCTCTGGTGGACAGCAGTCAGCAATGCATCACAGGCTGCGCAGCCCACGGAGCGCCCGGCCGGCGGCCGCGGGTCACAGTTCAAAAGAAGTCTGAAATTTCACTTCAATGGATCCTGAATTACCTCTCATCTGAGGGAAGGCTTTATTTCTCTCCCTCGCTTTCCCTCCCAGCACTGAGCCAGCGTGGCTGGAGAAGAGATGAGAAAGGGAGATCATCTCGAATGTACCTGGACTACAAACAAACCAGAAGTATTTTCCTTCCAGCAAAGCTGTTCCTTTAATCTTTATGAGCAGGAGAAATTCATGCATTACAGAGGCACAAAAATGAAAAGGAAAAGGCGGGTGGGAATAGTTGCATTAGAATTAAGCCCTGTTTTTAATATGACACCTGTCAGAATTATTGTTAAAAATATGGAGAAAGGCTCCCTTCAGAAATAATAACATTGCAGCAGGGTTAGTTATACATGGTGAGTCCTGTCAACAGCAGCAATTAGAAGTTGTTTACCATGGAGTGAAATAGCTCTGCAGCATCGGGCTGCATGGACGTTACACGTTGTTGCAGCCCCAGCGCAGGGCTCACGGATGGATAATCCTCTCCTTCAACACAGCCGCAGCCGAGATGGGAGATTCTTCCCTGCAATCACATTACTTTCCTAATGACACTATCACCCAACCAGGGATTAAGTGCTGCTTTACAGTCAATGAATGGTGTCACCAGGTTTAGGCGGCTGAACAATTAAAGGGTCAATTTACGGCGTGTTAGTGGGTGGGGGTGAAGGGCAGGGGAAGAGGGATGACTGGCAAAGAGAGCCCCTGATAAACAAGAGCTGTCAGAGAGCCCTACCCTGCAGGGGCGACTGTTTCTCTCAGCTGGCTATTAAAAGACATCCCTTCCCGTTGCAACCAAGCCCCTCCACTGGGGCCAGCACACTGCTGCTGTGGCCACGCAATAGAAATCCCCTTGTGCAGCAGCTGCCAACTCTGAGGCAGTATTTGTAAGTCACCCAGCGCTGGTAGTTAACCTCAGACCACAGAATTAATTTCATTTATGCCTTCAGCCAGATTTCAAAGTAAGGCTCTGGAGACACAGGAGAAATTAATTTATTAAAAAGCAATAGCTTGATAATGCACATGATGATAGAAAAAATGAATATGTTCAATATCTTATAAAACAGTTGGCAATCACATAATAGAGCATTCATTGTCAATTTAGTAGCTTGTCTCATTATACTCTGCAAATAGTAGTAAAATGGTGTATTATTCATGAACCAACATGCTTTAATTACTTTTAGTGCACATTTATTTTTCCAAATGTAATATGTGTTAGATTCATCTGTAACTCTAACTCTTGAAGTGGCAACACAAACTGGAAGAGAAATTTTATGAGCGCAGGAATCAGTTTCTGGGATGTTTGTAACATTTCAATATGCTATGAAAGCAGGCCCTAAAATGCCAACCTCAGGTATCATCCCAAAGTTAGATTATAGCTGATAAAATGTTAACAAATACAATATTATTATTTGATAATTTTATCAGAGGTAATTTCAAATTCTTTGCTAGAATTTCTTTTTTCCCCTGCCATAAAGCAAATCCCTAAAGCTGATATGGTTTATTTGTTGGCTTTACAAATAGAAATTGTCTGGTTACCACTCCCTCCCTTCCTTCTCGGCTTCCCACGTACACACTTTTCACCAGCTTAATTTGCTATGAAGGTCTCACATACACCCAAGGTCAGTGAAAGTCCACTGCTCATTTGAATTAAAATGTTTCTGAGGATTTATAAGTAATAAACTGATCTTGCCTATAATAACAGGTTTCCTTAAGTTGCTCTTGCCACTACTAAGTATAATGTTGCAGCGCGTTGTTGATTTCTATGTACAGAGAAAAAAAGAGAACTGTAAAATAAGATGACTTAAAATTGCAATTAAAGCATAAATCTTTACACCCATTAACATTTAGGGTCCATTAGATTACTTTGTCTTTTGCAATATTAAATGCTAAGCGGTTTTGCTTTTGTTCTGTAACAGTATATTCTTGTTCTATTTGTAATACAAATGTAATTTAGCTCCCAATAAATCTTGGCTTTAATTGGTTATTAAATACGTGCTACCTTGTCATAAATTTCAACCACAGGATTTCTTTTTCTTCCCGTTTATCTCTCTGGCTTTGTATTCTGTGGTCAGGTGCGGGGTTTCACACCATCATCAATGTTTAGCCCATCTGAGCATCTTTCCGCCCAGGAACTTGAATGGGGACATCACCCTAACACTGAGTCCTTCAGTAGATGCTATGGGAGATCTAGAGCTGGATTTCACCCCATGGGAGCAGAATACAGCCTTGTACCTGTCTGCAGGGGATGCAACCTTTAATTGGGTTAACAGTTAACCCAGGTTTGAGGCTGAACTCCACAAGGACTTCCTCTGGCTCTTTCATTGCCCAAGGAGAAATGCTTTGCACCATATTTGCTCTCCTTGCAGTGACTCCTGGCACAAGTGGCTGGCCTCTGGTGTGGGTTTTGTCTCTCCTGGGCTGGAGATGAGCTTGTGGTCTGCTGTACAGCCAATGCTAGACCTTTGACACTTACTAAGATTGCAGAAGGTATAAATCAGGGCCAAATTTCATTCTCTTGTCCTTGATGTTATCTTCTGCTTTGAAAGGTGTCCAAACTATGGCTGCACAATTATGACTCTTTTCCTCAGGCCTCAGTAAACACAATTTAGTCTAGTTTTTATTGGTCACCAAGGATGAGTTTCTAAGGCTTTTTAGATTCAGGAACTGGGGTAATAGCATTGTGAGGGCATGGCCCAGTTTCCTTTGTAATCCTGATTTCAGTTCCCAATAGTAACCTGAAGCCATGACTGGTTAATCCTTAATTCCTGCCACAATTAACATCTCATATTCAGGAGGACTTCTTGAGATTTGCAAGGAAATCTGTCCCCAGCTAGGTCAGCCCTAGATGGTCTCTTTACTAAATGGGAAGGGATCCTTTTCAGCTTGAGTCAAATACAGTAACACCTCATTTAATGGGGCAATAGAGCAGAGAATCTGTTATCCGGCTCTGGTCGGATGCAGTATGAATCAACATCCTTGCAATTAGAGCTAGTGAGGAATGCAAGCACACAAACTCATAAGGTACTAATGAACTATTTGAGCAATACTACAGGTATTTATATAAGGCTGAGACACCATGTTTTGCTGAAGAACTACCCCTTCTCATGTATTCCCAAGGAAGCTTTAAGTGAAATGAAATTTCTTTGTGTAAATACAGGCAATGCTGAGAGACCTGCATTTTCTGCCTTCTCCTCTGTGCTTGTGGCTTTTCAGTTGTGCTGGCAAACAAAAGGGGCCTGTTCTGCAGCCACTTCATTGCACATAAATGCCTGCGAATGTCAGTTTGCTGTCTCCTCCCTAACATTTTTACACTTGTGAGCGCATAACCACGCCATGGCAGATGAACCAGAGAATAAGCCTTTTTTATCACTTTTCCAGCACCTCTATACCATCCTACCCAGCTCACAGTTATCCTGGATTTGGCCCCTTCATTTGCACAACTCTGTGCTAAATCCCATCTGTCCATTTCCTTGTAGCATAATCTGAAAGAGGACCTCAGCTGACTACATCATGCCTTTCTATAAGTCATGACAGGTGATTTCCAGGGCAAATCCTCTTCACTGAGAGCCCAAGTACATCAGGCTGTGACCAAGGGTGTCTGAGGTACAGCAGCAATCCTACCTGTGCCCTTACAGAAACATTTCCCAGAGCAAGGTGTAAGGGTAAAGCTGTCGTTTACACCACCACATCTCTGACCTCATTCCTGAATGTTCTTGGGACCTACCAACACTTTATATGAATTATTGCCTTGCTGCATCTGCTTTATACTGGCTTGGCAAAAATACCTCAGAATCTGAAATCAGGAGGGTGCCCTGTGTTTGAACTACTGAAGCAACTTAAGTCCCCAAAACTTGAGCTAAATATGCCATTGCACGAATAGACACCCACACTTAAGCCCTGCACAGGCCATGGAGGGCACTGACCATGCTTACCCAGAGCTCATGCACCACTGGACTGTGAGGCATGCCATAGGGATTGCTGAGCAGGTCTTAGGATTTGTAACAAGTCTTTACCTGGCTTATTATTTCATTGTGTAAATTGCGTATGGAGCACTTGAAGTGGGCAGACTTTAACAAACAAATAAAATACCACAATTTGTCTTCACAATAAATTAAGATCAAAATGAAAAACTCATCAATGATGATCAATTGAACCACACTTCAAACTCGTACCAGCCAATTGGTCAGTTAGTCATGTAAATATTTGTTTCTTGTCATGAACAAGTAGAAATTACCAAAAGAAATGAAAGAAATAATTTTTTCCTGAGCAAAAGACACAGTCTTTTCCTTGGTGGTCTTATTGGCTGATTAATCCATATGTTTACTGCACTTTGAATGAAATGCAATAGTTCCGTCTGAATGACCTGATTAGTCTTAATTTCCTAATTTTTATATAAGTTCCCTGGCTTTTGAACCTTTTGCAGTTTATGATGCTCAAGTACTGTCTCATTGCAGAACAGTTGTTCACTTGGATGTCATTACTCCTGAATGTGAGGTTAATGTCACCTTTTGTACAGATCCATATTCACAGGTATGCTCCCATGAATATATAGGTATGCATGCACAAATATGTGTTTATATATACATATGTCTCTCTCATACACATCTATTCTTACATGCATGAACACTTTAATAAATTATTTGCTTTAAAATACTTTTGGTGTTCCTCCCCCCCCCCCCCCCCCCCCCCCAATCCAGTGTCTACATTTTGAATACCCTAAAATCGAGTACTGCTGAATCACTTGGACTGTGATTCTGGACCTAACCATGGCTATTTCTTCTGCTGCTTTCTCCTCTGCCCCATCATCATTATGCCCTCTGTCTGAATCCACTGCAGAAGTTTTTCTTCTGATGAGACAAGAAACAAAATAGATATATAGAATCATAGAATAGTAAGGGTTGGAAAGGACCTCAAGATCATCGAGTTCCAACCCCCCTGCCATGGGCAGGGACACCTCCCACTAAACCATGCCATCCAAGGCTATGTCCAACTCCACCTTGAACGCCGCCAGGGATGAAGCATTCACAACCTCCCTGGGCAACCCATTCCAGGGCCCCACCACCCTCACAGTAAAGAATTTCTTCCTCATATCCAATCTAAACCTCCCCTGTTTAAGTTTAAACCTAATACCCCTTGTCCTCTCACCACAGTCCCTAATGAAGAGTCCCTCCCCAGCATCCCTATAGGGCCCGTTCAGGTATTGGAAGGCTGCTATATGTAAATTATCTCTTCACCCTTTGGTTCCAGTTTTTTCACAGTAATATTTTAATTGGATTCCTGCTTGTCTGATTAGTTATTTTTTATGCATTAGATTTAGCATAGCATTTTATATTTGTTTTTTTTCACATATACTTTTCATTTTGACATGTTAGATGTGTATCTCATGGTTATCAAAATAATTTTTTTTTTTTTTTTGCAGTTTTCCAAAGAGTCCTCCATATTTAAGCCAAGAAGAATCTGAAAATTAATGCAATCATAGCGAGGCAACAAAGGCAAAGAACTTGGAATAAGCAGAGGTCAGGTCAGACACTCACTACTGAATCTCCTCCAATTTGCTTTGGAGCATCCATTAGTGTTTGTGGACTTGATAACAAAATACATAAAAATGGATCTCCTACAGAACTCCTAAAACAACCCATTCATAGTTAAATCTGCAACCACAGTTAACTTTCTGGAATCACATTGGTGGGTATCACAGAATTTATTTGCAAACTGCCTTGAAGTGTGTGCCTTACTTATATCATTGCACACAGTCATGGTTTATTAAGATATAAGATGCAGACAGAAACTCCTATACTCCACTAACCATTAGGAAAATTAGTTTTCATATTCTGGAAATCCGAATGCCTCTGCAAAAGACAGTAGGTGAAACAAGCAAGCAAAAAGCTCCATAATGTTAGAAACTGCCTAAGTTGCTTTAAAATGATCACTGAACTAGCAAGAATATCTTCCACTCCTCCTTAAAATTAGTTCTTGGCTCCAGATCTATGTTAACATATTTGATATACTTTCCCTGATGACCCTGGATGCATCCGGAGGTTGGTGCTCCAGAGTTCCTGGCTATCTTTATTGCCCCTAACTCACTTTCTCTCCAAGTGTCTTTGTCTGTGCCAACAAAAATATTTCTAGTCCTTCTATCTTCAGCAGCGCACTCTATCAATGCATGACAGATGAACAGTCTTCTCTGCTGAAGAATGGGAACAAGCTTTTGCTGCCTGACAATGGCTGGATGAGCGCGTTGAAGTGATTGCAGACCAAGGTAAATGAAGGAGTTGCAAAGAACAGGAGAACGTCTTAAAACTATTCATGACAAGGGTTTCCAAGACAGCTTAATGAAAGAACCATGCGAACAAACATTCACACTTGAAAAATCTCTTGCCCCTCAGAAAGCTGTAAGGTTTTTGTTTGCATTTTGCAGATGTTTCTGAGGGCACCACTGAGCCCCTTCCTCAGCACTTCCCACTGCCAGCACATCTCAAGCTTCACCAGAGCATCTCTGGTGTGCTTGTTTCCTGTGATTTTCTTGAAATTGACATCTGTGGCCGCAATCTTATCCACGTTGCTGCTTCAAGGCCCTGGTGCTGCTTCAAGGCCTTGGTGCTGCTGCTTCTCACAAGGAAAGGTATTCTGTGAGTGCAGATCCCAGGGCTTGCCACTGACCATCGGCTTTTTCCTTCCTTTCTGCTGTCACCACCTCTGAAGCTGGCACTTACATCTAAACCCAAGCATATGCCACCAATGAACGTCTCATATTCATTGATCTTCCTGAGTACATCAACCTGTCTCTCTAAATCTGCACTCTGATTTTTCAAGTAATAGAAAGAATCCCTCTGAATAACCACATAATCATCTCCTTTTGGCTCCTGGTCAGGCTGCCTTGCTCTTTCTTGCCCTCTCTCTCTTTTCCTGAATGAGGACGGTGATAAAAACACTGCCTTCCCATTTCAGTCTTCTGGGAGGCTTCTTGGATGCCCCACCAGCCTCTCCTGGCTTCCAGCTCTTTGAAGGTGACTGAATAATATTCCCCTGAGTTTCTATATCTGCATACTACCAATTAAACAGAACCAGCAACTGGAGATAAAAGTCTAGCCTGGGTGAAATCCATGGCAAAAGATATTTTCACATTTGCAACTGGTGATAGGAAGTTAGAGATGTAGAGCAGGAGGCAGGGGAACATGCCAGGTATCACCATCCTTATCAGGGCTTAGATACCCATGGAATAACTCTGTAATTGCTGTGGGACTACAGGCTAATTATGATATAATTATATAATTATATATAGTCATTTATATGAGGGGAAGAGGTCAAATTTAGCACATTATCATAAATTCACAAATCAGGATCTTTATTTTAAAATCTTTGACTGCCTGGCCTTTGATCTTTGAACTGTTTGGTAACTTCAAGCATCATTACCCCATAATGTGTGCCAGAATGTGCAATTAGTGTGAGTACAGTTACATACGGTATGATATTTGTATCATGTTTAATACAGCCGGCCTGTGAATTTGTATGCTCTGAATAATAATGAAATCCAGGTTTAATTACAGAGTTTCTAAAAATGTTTTTAATATTCTGATACAGGCGCAGCTAAACATCAAACAGCGTAAACAATATGAAACTGTACAGCTATTAGGCTAAAATGTGACATTATCCATCCATCTTTGTTTTTCCATTGCACCTACCAGCCTAGTGTACAAGTGATATGATTTATTTATTTTGTTTATTTAGAATTAAATAATAAATAAAAGACTCCTGCACAAAGCTCTACAAACCCTACCACACCATTAATAACACCATGTGATCCCAGCCGCATTAGCGTAATCCTTTTGGCAGGAATTCAGTCAAGTCACCTCCAGGAATGCCTTCCTGCCCCTTTTCTACTGGGGAAGCAACCCACAGCCCTCTCTAAACCAGGTGTCTTTTGTAGTGGGGCTGGAAGATGCCCAGGTGTGGCATCTAAACCCAGTCCCCATCTTTAGGTGGGGGGGCTGCCAGCCACTTCTCCATCCCCAGCAGGAGCCAGTCTGGGTACTGCTGCTCATCACAGCAAAAGCATCATGAATTAGCTCCCAGCACTCACTGTCCCCTTTCGGCCATACGGACCATGTAGCACTTCATGAGTGCTTATTTATTTAATTTATTCACACTTACATCTTTATCAGGGCCACCACTGGGGCTCTGCCACTCTCCCAGCAGGCTGGGTGCAGTGCCTCCAGACCCATGGCTGTGCTGTGCACCCCGTTGGCATTAGAGGCTTTGGAGCAGAGATCCTGCATGTGGGAATCTCATTTCACCTTGACAAGTCTTCCAGGCTTTCAGATTTCACAGGCTTAGGCTGCAGGACTGCAAAACCTGTGCTGACCTTGCACAGCAGAGCTAACTTCAGCATGTTCTTAACCATAGGCAGGTGAGGGGATGCTCTGATGGGGATTATTTATGTGCTAAGGAAATGGAAGATGGTTCTTTAGGTTTCTGCTACAGTGTTCAGCGTGGTCTGGGAATCTGATGTCTCACACAGAATTTGTATATAAGAGAAAGTGCATGCCTTTATTTTTATCTGTTTGTCTAGGTATACAGTTGTTATCAGCTCTTTTGTTTTCTTATTTTGTCATGATATTTTACTGTTGTTTGTCACACTCAGAAAGATAACTGAACAGGTAACTTCTCAAGTGAAATGAAATGGAAATAACATCTGTCTACAGAAATCAATTTAGAAACTACCTATATATCTTGGGCCTCAAACAATAGGTATTTCCAAAACTATGCCTTCTAAAACTCTTTGACTGTAAAAAGAAGAAGAAAATAATAATACCTGGATGCGAGCTATCATCCATCAATCAGGAAAACTCACTCAGGCTCAGATGCATGAGCCAAAACAAGCTTCACATTGAAATGAATGTGAGACAGGCAATGTTGTCTGACTTGCTTGGGTTACTTCATTATTTATCTCTTTGCTTCCATTTGTTCTAATGATCATAGCCAAGAAAGTCTCATTTACACAGATCACTTTTTTTTTTTTTTTTTTTTAAAGACTACTTTATACTGTGGTTGGAACCTGCACTGTGCTCTTTCTATTCACAACTACTGAGAGTTAGGGCTTCTTTCCTTACAACTGCTCCAGCTGTGTGTTAAACACATGTTGGTGCCTTACCTGTGGAGCAGGTTGGATCTTGGCCCCACAGAGTTTGCAATAGGAAGCCCCGCTGGTCTCTGATCACACACCCATCTGTGAAAGAGACTTCTCCCTGTGCTGCACTGAGACAACTCCAGGATGGATAAGGGAAAGGCTGAAAAAACAGAGTTTAATGGAATGGATGCTAATGGGTCTGGCCTTCAAGTCTGGGATAGAAGATGAGAGAGATTTGCTTCATATGTGCTTTGTCTCATCACTCTTGCTGCTCCTCCAGCACAGCTGCCTCCTTCTCCTTGTCCCCATCCTTTTCCCCCCAAACAAAACTCAGGCAGTCAAGTGGGTTTTCCTAAATGAGATACACCTAATTAGTAGCTAGTCATAAACTTGCTGATCAGACAGATTTTCACCTTTGTTTATTAGCTGCCATATGCACCCGTAGAGCATTTTAGAATTATACACATTTCATTAAAAGCACCGTCTCCTCTGCTTTGTTCTGTAAAAGACCCTTGTAAGGATAGTTGTTTATTCCCTCAGCCAAAAGGAAAAAAAAATGAATCACTTCCATTATTATATTAATACAATTTCAGCTAATTAATGAATGATTTTGCAGGGTTATATTTATAATCTGTACCATGTATGCATAGCAGTAGGGCAAAGCATTGTGCACTTTGCAGCTTTCTATGATCAGTGAGTGGGAGCATTGTCCGGTTTGACTTGGTCTGGAAAACCTGGTGCAAGGCATGTGTGGAAAGTGGCAATACTGGTGTGGGAAGCAAACCTAACCGTGGAGAGCAAATGAATCGCTGTGAATGCCTGGGGCTGGAGGGAGCCGGACATGAGAAGGGAGCCGGCCTGACTGTGTGTGGGGCTGCGGCTCCAGGGGTTTGCTCCAAGGGCAGCACGAAGGGGACCAGCAACTGCCGGGCAGCCGCAAAGCCTGGGGATGAATTCATCATCCCTGCCAGCTCATCCGGAAGACAGGTAAGTCCTGTGGCACTCGTTTTGCAGTCACACAGGCTGAACACAAATAGAAAAGCAAGGCAAATGTGTTGCCCAAAGTCACACTGTAATTCAGTAGCAGGGACTGGATTAGGCCCCTGGAATTTTGTGTCTCTCTCCTTTCTTCCAAATGCCATAAACACTTCACTACAGCAGGAATATTCTGAAGTCTTGCAGGGCTCTGATGCATGCAGATATCTCAGTCAGACTGCAGCACTGCGTGTCTTCAGTCTGCAGAATTACGGATACATAAACATTGCTAATGCCTCTCTGCAAGCCAGAGGATACTTGTGCTTTGTTACATCTGCCATCAAATTTGGTAATTCAAATTAGGAAAGAATTATTTTCTTTTTTTAACCTGGCAGCTCCTACTACTTTCTCTTTCTCTGACTGTAAAATTTTTCAGTCCTTTGAGGACAACTGCTGAAGCAACATCTAACAAATTCCACACCGTGTCCAGAAAGAAAGACCAGACGTGCATGGTGCAATGCAATGGTTGATCTGAATGAAGGTCATTTAACACGAGACAGGTAAGTGTCCCCGCACTCCTGGCAGCAACGAAAAACTGCTTCTGTGATGGCTGGAGGCATCAAGCCTCCTCTTGCGAGCTCTTGTTCACCCAGATGTGAAGCCCCTTGTTAACCTGTGTAATATCAGCCAGCTTATCTTGCTTCTTAAGTCATCAAAAAGCCTCTTCACATAAACAGACAACAGTATGCTACCCCCCAGTGACCTTGTACACTGGGTGCTCCGCAACGAGAGCAAAAAAGAGGGGAAAATGTCAGTTCGGTGCAAAGTGGATTAGGGGAAGGAAATAATAGCAAGCTGCACTTCTGAACAGTTTCATCATCTAAGGTAATAAAAGTGAGGATAAAATGATGTTTGCAGTTACAGAAGTGTGAGATTCTTTAAACAGCAGTATCTGGAGAAAGCACATTAGTTAATTTATCTCTGCACACTCATGATGAATCATATGCACAGCCTGCCCCTTCATTCTGGGACAATGTGGAGAGGATTTAGGCAGCCCTACGAGTTGCCAAATCCCTCTCGCTGAGGAAGTCCTTGGAGTCCCATGTACTTGCTAAAGCCATCACGACGGGGACCGCCCTGCCTGCCGTGTGCATGAAATGAAATAAAAGCTTGATGCTGGGAGCATTTGCAGCACAGAGGGAATTGGTGGGGAAGGGCTCTTCAGCAATGGGAATTTTCTGCCTTTGGGGATGGAGGGCTCCTGTCATGTTGCCAGGATAAAAAGGAAGAAGAAGATTTATGGCTGGCTATTGAAAGGCACAAAGCAGCTCTTGTGGGGGGAAGCAGCACGGGAAAGGTAGCCCCATGGCAATGGATCACAGCATGCAGGGCAAAGGAGATGGCCAACATATGGGTGAAGCAGCTAAAGGTGAAGAAAAAATGCAATTTATCACATGCTTCAGCCATTAGTTTTGCAGCTGATCATGTGGCTATTATAATCATGTGTCTGCATGTCTGCATGGATCAAAGAGGTGCTGAAGGTTTTGTCAAATTCTAAATCATAAAGAAACTCCAGACTTGGTCAGGTTTCAATTACATTAGATATAAAGAGTTTGCAGAATATTTTAGTTACTTTACAGACTGGGCTTTGTGTGTGTGGATCATGGGTTTGCCAAACCCTTGCAACACAGCCTTCTCCTAAGAAAAACAACAGCCTGCCTACCATACCTCACATATACCCAGAGTCTTACAACATAAGATTTACAAGCTCCCAGAAAGGGAGAGGCTCATTTAAGAACAGGCCATTACACACAAACATCAGGAAAAGCTGGAGGAAGAGGAGAAATAGTTTGTTTTAAGTATTGCTAAGCACCATCCATGATTACGAAGGAAGTGCCTACAAGCCGCCAGCTGAAATTGCAGCTCTACCATTTGGTGCTCAGTTTTGTAGGTTTTAACTGAGCGTTAACAATCACTGCGTAATTGAACACCTTGTTCAGTTCATTAGCTGATGGCTGTGCAGTGCTGTCAATGCACAAAGTGCAAGCCAGGTGCTAAGTATTATAATCATTTGTTTCCTTCCCATTGGCGATTCTGACTGCTGGAGGTGGAGATGGGATGGGCACTGTCCCAGGAGCAGCTGGGCACTCTATTGAACACAGAGAATGTCATGTTTCCCTCCTGGTAATACCAGTGCTGCAAACTGGTGCTCCTCTTGTCCTTTCATTCATTCCTCACATGCTCACTGCTGATGCAATGAGGAGCTATATGAAATCTGTGCCCTGCTCTTCTCCAGACCTGCCTGGTGCACCTCAGGGGTTCAAAGGGTTCAGATGCAGAAAGCTAATGTTTGACCTATTTTTGATGCCCTGATTGACAAAGGTGGAGGTTCAGCTACATCCTGTCCCCACTGCGCAGCTGGTGCTCAGAACATCACCCATCGGTGCCAGCTCAGCCTTCTGCTGGAGGCATTACTTGATGACCACTCGCCTTCGCAGGGAGCATATAAAATCTGCAGATCTTGGACTTTTCCTCTTTGTCTTTATTTAACTTAGAGACTGACCCACAGAGTTCTAATTAGCTAGATTCAAAACCAAGGTTAAAAAAATGATAATGAGTTTACTGATTATCAGGTATGAAAATAAGGTCAGTCGAAAACATATCAGTGCTTTAATTAAACATCAGTGAACTTTTCAGAGTGAGATGGAATGACTATTAATGGTTCCTATTTTTGCTAAACTTCCCTTCTGTGGCCTGTTACTTCAAGGTAGGGACTGTCCCCGTTTGTCACACTTCCGCTCATGTAAATTGCCTGAGCGAGATCAGTATTCGCTCTACTAAAAAGCTCTGCAGGATGGAAGAAAGGTAATAAGTATGTTCCTTGGTGCCCACAGACAGACCTACTTTTTATTTCAGGGCAAACTATTGTCAGTCAGCAGCATGTCTTTGATTTTGTTGCTACTGCACACTGATTTATTTTGCATACACAATGTCTCGCTCTGTGTGGCTTATTTGTATTTTTGTCCAGGCTGCAACTAACATTATCAAACTGATATATGTGTGCTTTTGTTGCAGGCAAACTTAAGACCACGGGAACTGCACCAGTGGATCAGAATAGTTCATTTGGGGGTTTGGCTTTGGTTTGCTTTTGGTTCCTCCCCCAGTAATTTTGTTGTTGCTGCAGAAGATCTGGCAGCTCATGGTTGCCATCTGAGCTTGGAGGCAGCAACCTCAAAATAGGAGAGCTCCCTGAAGAACCAAGCCCTCTTCCTAGTGTTGCCACTGGAGCATCTTTGGGTATTTCTAAGTGTCTGATATTTGTCCTACCTTCTGCTTAGCAATGAAAGTGTCCTTCATGATGACGCACCAGTACTCTGTAATTTGCCCACACTTACAAAGTACCTACACCATATACACAAATGGCAAGCTGTAAGCAGTTGGCTGAGACCACCAACTTGTAGGTCACTAGTTAGGAACTAACTAACTTGTAAAGGTTGACACTATGTGGTTTAAAGGGAGGACTGTCTATCTCTTCTCTAACCTCTATGTAATCATTTGTCTTTGGGGAAAATTGGGTGTAAACATGCCTTTGAACCTGGTAGCATCTTCTAGTGACTTCTTTTTCAAATAAGCAAATGGTCACCGTCAGTACAAGTGTGGGGAGAAGACATGGGTTTGTGTTAGTATGTTCTATGAAAGGTTAAAAAAATCCTAGTATGTGTTGGGAAGTGAACTGAACTGAAGTAACCCCCCAAAACCACATGTCACACAGTCCTTTAGGGAAACATGTCTCAAGGAACTTTTTAAAAACAAACCTTTTTTTTCCATTCAGCAAGCTAATCTGAAAGTGTATTTATAGTAGTGTCACATATTAAACATAGAGCTGTAATAAGAAATTAACGTTAAAAGATTTATAGTGATAATTAAAATACAAGAACAATAGGCTCTTCTCCAGCCTAAATACTATGATGAACAGAAAAAAAAAAAAAAAAGGGCAGGGCACCCAAAGGGATTGGGTTATAATAGTGTTTTTACTCAAAAATATATCCATCTCCCTGGAAACTTAGTTTTCTCTTCCTCAGATCACACCAGAGAGAAGAATTCCCAGTGTGTGTGAAAGCTCCCAGAGTGCCTATAACTCATGTGAAGCAGCCATGTAGGCAGACCCCATCATGCTCTGCCATAAACTCTATGCCAGGTGATTTTAGTGGTGCTGTGGCATTTTTCTGCTATTTTGCTGCAGTGTGTGGTCATTCTCATGAGGCAATGGCCTTACAGAGGGTCTAAGAAGCCAAGACCAGCTCCCTGGCCGTGAGGACAGCATTGCAGGAGCCCATCGGAAACATGCTGCCCTTTGCCACCTGCATAAGACGAAACCAAGCTCTGAGAAACCACGCTTAGGTGTCTCAAACTGGGCACCAAAAGTAAATGGAAACTAATAACCTTCACTGCTGTGTGCCTCGTTTCCTCATCTCTACAGCAGGGCTGATGTTTCCTCCTCTCATAAGGACACAAATTGCGCTCATTAGCTTCTGTGGAGCCCATACATGATGGGTAGAGGACAGGGCAGCAATACCAAGGAAGAAACACATTGTGCAGAAAGCACTGCAGTATTTGAAGCCTTTCTATGTAAGGTCTGAGACTACTTGTTGAGTGATGATGGTAAAACGAAATATTGAACAACTATGTATGCCCCACATAAGGAACCTGTGGCTGGTGATGGTGGAAACACAGACACACACAAGGCAACTTACAGATCCTCCATGAACCATCTCATCTTCATATGCATGCCAGTACTGCAGACAGAAGACTTTGGCTTTGCAGTTCCTGCATGCAACCCATTATGTCTTTGTGAATGGTAATATTTTTTTGGAAATTAAAGTAGAGTCTCTATACAGTCTTTATAGGATGGTAGAGCCCACCCCTTGGTAACTTAACCCATGGAAGACTGACTTCTTTATTAGAAACTTTTTCCTTGTTCTTATTTTGAGCTTGCCCATATTCCCTTTGTCAGCTAAACCAAAGGGTATTAGATCTCTTGGCTGCTGCAATAGGTGAGCCTACACACAGTAACCTTTCTACAGCATGGGACTAAGCCTATGAAGTATTAAGTGCCTTCAAGGTCCACTAAAATCAATGGGACTGAAGAATGCTATATCCTTGAAGGGCTGGACCCCAAGGGATGGCTTCTTCTGGGATTCACTGATTCTGAAGACAGGCAAAATAAAATATTTAAAGCAATCTGACAGGCACAGGCTAAATTCTTTTCCTTTTGTGCTGAAACATAATTTTTTTAATATGCCCTGAGCATGCTGTGAAAGCAATCTTTCTACGTTTCCTTAGTGGGGAGTGTTTGCTCTCTGTGCTCATCAGTCACAAACACTATGACTGATGCAGCCCCAAAGCACTAGGAAAGTCCTAGTTAAGTTCTGTAATATAATGTTTTTTTTTGAAATCAGATAGAATTGTTGGTGAAAGAGGAGTCTATCAGGTACCTGTGAAGGGAAAGGGTTACCGAAGGGACATACATCAGCAGTATGTACTTTACATTCTTAGTCCATTGGTTTCTACAGCAGTTCCTGTTCACAGTAATGTGAGGCAGTTAATATGGGATCTGAACATCACTGGACTGATAAGCCTTCATACTGACTTGAAAAAGTAATTTTCAGCAATCTTTGAGGGGAAAAATTGCATTTAGTGGGGGGGAAAAAAAAAGGCAAAAAAAAGTTAAGCCATTCGTGCATCCTATTTTATTGAGTATGCAAGTAATAGACTATGCAGAAATTGAACTTTTGATGCATTAGGCTGTGAGCAGGGACAAACCCTGCTGAGTTACTGTGGGAAAGTTAGGCTTCCAAATAGAAGTTTCACAGTATTTTTCCAAAATCTCATTTGAAAACAGATGCCAATACCACCATTTAAATGCAAACTTCCATAGAAAGGCTGGGAACAAGGTTCCCAATCCAAGGCTCTGCTCTCATGTATCACACTCCCACTGCCACAATTAGTCATTCTCAAACTAACTTTTTTAGCAACTATTGTGCAAGGTGGTGGTAACATCCTTTCTTAAAAGTTTAATGAACAGAACTGTCCGTGTCTGCTTTGCTCCAACGATTGCTTCATACCATGAGCCAGGCCAGGCAAAACAGATAACTTGCAAAATGTTTAAATTTTTTTGACAGAAAGATGATTTAATCCCCAACCAGACCTAATCATCAAGTATTTCTTCTAAATCCCCAGTCCTTGTGCATTCAGTACAACCACATATGATTATTCTTAGCTCTTTATTGCTACAACCTTTCACCTAACAAAAGTTTCTCAGGTTCAGATGACCATGGTGGTAAAAGCTTTCCTTTTGCTAAAGGTGGATTTTGTAGGGTCAAGTTTGAAAAACACCATCTGGAGAGACATGGGTGAACCTTTTTGGCCCTTTGTGTGTGCTGAAATCATAGATTTCAGGGACCTTCAGCTGTGTTTCCTAACAGGCATCACAGGCCCAGAGGGACAGGTTACTGAGGTTAATGATATAGTTCAACACTTAACTGCTAGGTAGCTACCACCAGTCTCCATTCCCAGTGTGACCGGCTTCATAGGCACTTTAAGAGAAGAAAGAGGTCCCTGGGGAAGGATGTGCCAGAAAATGCTGCAAAGTGGCCAGAATGACCTGTTTCGCTGTGCTGAAGAGGGCTAGAGGAGATTCTATATTTGAAATAACAATGCAGTGGGCTCCCCAGTATCTCTGGGGAGCTGTAGTCCCTTCCATGGCAGCATGAATCCCCACCAGAAACCCCAGAGACCTTACACCAACTTCACATGCTCTGAAACTGGCCATGTGGTTCTTTCATGTCTCACAGCCATGACCCCTTGGAAAACCGGTGATGCACAAACCCTTCACAAAGACCTTCCCATGCCACACCTCACCTGCCACCCACTACCCGCACTCAGGCAGCACCTCCTGCCCAGGACCTCAGGGATCTGCTCTTCGGCTTCTCCCCCTCCTATCACGTGGGGTCTGGAAACTCATCGCTGAGCTGCAGCTTCAGCCTGAGGGTGCTTAGGACCCTTTGTTGTTATTCTTGGCATTTGTGTCTAAACACTTCAGACTTCAGAGCCCAGGAGTGCAACTGTAATAACAGCAACGCCCAAGTCTCTTTAAAACCTAGTGAGGGGCAGGAGATGGGGAGGATAGGAGGGAAGGAGTGGTTAGACAAGCCCAGGAGAGTCTCTGGCACAAAGGAGGCTGCGTTGGCTAATGCTGAGGCCCTGGCCAGGAGCATTCTTGAGGGCCCACAGCAATCTAGGAGAATAGCACCAGAAAAAACACACATGGGCAAGACATGGGCACCAAGAGAAGAGCTTGCACCGAACATAACAAATGCTAACCTGAAACAGAAAAGGATCTGAAACACACAGAAAGCCCAGGCTTTGCATATTTGAATTAAGTCATTATTCACGCTTCCCAGCTCCCAGTCTCTCAGAATTCTGCTCAAAGAAAAACCTATGCACTGATCCTCCTCCCCCATCATTATGCAATATTGCTTAGGGTAAAGGAAGTTTCCTTGCTCGTTTCTAAATATACATTTTTGTGGTTAGAAAATTAGAGAAATGACACGGCCGACCTTCCTAAATGTGAAGGGCTCATTTGAGGAAGCATGCAAGTTAGCTGCTGCAGCAGACCCTTATCACTTTGTGGTAGGCAATTGGAAAACGCCTCCCTTAGCCAGAGTCACATTGGGTTTAAATTGATCTAGACAAGGGAACCACAAAAAGGGCTTGTGGGTAGCTCTACTGCTAAAAGCATGGAACCTGGCACTGGAGTGCTGTTGGTTAAAGCAGTAATTTGTCAAGGAAAAGGGAGCAGAGTAGCCTGCAATGTGAATGTTGTGCAGATTTTCAGACACAAGGCTTTGTGTGGAAGATGAAGAAAATACTCAGTGACCATTTTAAACTCAGCAACCACTCCCAGTGCAATGGGAGTTAACGCTGCGTCAGACTTTCCATTAATGCCTCTGTTTTCGCAGGGGCTGTAAAACTGTGCTCGAGGCAAAAACTTGTAAATCGGTGGCTCAGCTGAAGAGCTAACTCTTCTTTTTATATGCACCCATTTTCAGAGTGGCAATTTATAATAATTCTTGTGCAGATCTATATATAGTTGTGGTGTGGTGAAAGAGGGAGCTGGGAAGGGAGTTGATGCATAGCCTCGTGCCCAGCTGCCTGGTGCTGCTGTTAGAGGCCAGATGAGAGGATAGGGGTCTCTGAGTGGTATAAATGGGACTTAGCATTCCCAGGATGAGTGACATTGCTACCTAGGATAAAAGAGGCTAAATCTGGGCTTCTTTTCTACTTATATGGCAGCCTTGGATAAGACTTTCATGAGGAACAAAGGCATGCTCTCCTTTTGCCCCAGGGAGTATCCCACCTGCCTATACCAAGAGTGCATTGTCTTCATACGTGTAAGAGAGACACAACAAATGGCTAGAATTATTTTCCCAGCTGATTCTTCTCCTGTGTGTATTTGCACCTGCCTATTTTTTCTGCAATTGGCATTCCTGTATCTAAGAGGGAAATCTTCAGGCAGAGCTGTTCCCAAATCCTCCATAATAAACCCTTACAGGTAAATGGAAATCCTTGAAATGTGGGGTCACACAATGGACCAGGCTTCTGACCTTAGCCAATTAAAAGAAGCTTGATCAGCCCTCCTCTCCTTTTCTGTATAACCACACTGAGTCCCTCATATCTCAGATGGGACAGCTGGGCAATGGGCTTATAACCCTCCTGTTATCCCTTGCATGAGTTGCTGCTGGGCGAAATGGTCTTTGATGTCTAGTAAATTCCTGACTATCTGTACAGCTTTTCCAGGTGATAGGTAGCCTGGGACACATCAAGTCGTTCAGTGTATTTTAATACAGTTTCCTCAGGAAGATCATACTGTCTTTTACAACAGCTCCACTAATCACTGCAGCCAAGTGACAGCAACTGGACAGATTTATGAAGACGTAGTATTGCCACTTGTCCATATCATAGAAGTTGAATCTCATACCCTTCCCCTAAACAGCACATTAGCCCACATTGTAAGACATTATCCAAGGTTATTTTCCCTCGAAGTATTTTCCATACAAAGAAAAATATACATTTTTTTTTCTGTTTTCCTTTTTTCTTTGCTCTTTCACGGAAATAGACTCCTAGCTGATATTCATCATGATAGCTAAATTAGCCATTACCTTTAATACTTGCAGCACACAGAAAATCACTTCATCAGCTGCACAGTTTGAGCTTACTGGAGAAGACTTTTAAGAAAGAAACAGAATGAATCCTAGAATAACCATTTCTTTCCCCTTGTCCCTCCAAGGCACCAAAGTTCAAGGTATTTATTTCTTTCCTTGTGTACTGAGAAATCTGTGATGGTGGTTAATTGAGCGCTAAAAGCCCGTACGACTGCAGTTTCACTAAGATGCTGTATTATTGTTTTACTTCCAATCCTAAACTGCTACGAGGCAAAACAGGACGGAAACAACAGTTCTTTGGTGATAGAGATTCTGTACTGAAAGAAGCAGCATTCTTGTGAAAACAGGAGTATAATTGCATAGTCTGGATTCTGTGTGGTCCCTGCGCAGAACAGCTAGATGCCATAATCATTCCTCAAGGAATGAGGAAGAGCCTACCCTACAAGGACACTATGCAAGGTCACCTTAAAGAGGTGTGTGGTGGCTTTCTTGGTTGAACATTACAGGAGGAAGAGCTGGCTGGTGCCTCTGTAGCTCCTCAGACTTTCGCCTTTGGAGAAGACTACAAGCAGCCCGCAGTAGCTGCTCAGATGTGTTCTGCAGTCCAGACACAACAGGCAGAAAAGCACCATGAAACCACATTTATTACCATTACTGGGTCAGGCTCTCCCTGCAATGACTGTCCAGGATGTGAGACAGTCAGCAAGGGTATAACTCTCAGAAGTGGTGGAGATGACAGCTAGACATGTGCAGGTGCGTAAGGGTGATGGGTGAATATGTCAAAGACACAGATCCGTGGGAGCCCTCTGCCATCAGTGAAAACCTAAAACTTCAGTGTTGTCACTCCAGTTTAAAAATGGAAATACCTATGTAGTGAAAAACACTCTCTATGGAAGTTTCACACAAAACAGCCTTTGGTTTCAATGAGAGGATGATCTCACTTGAAACTAACAAATATGTTGGGATGACAGTTGCTACCTGCTTGTAAGGTGCTTTTGCTGCCCTCTTTCACAGAACCAACACAGGCTCATGAAGACATTCAAAAGTTCCTTGAACGATCAGTCAGACACAGGCCAAGATGGCAGGCATTATTGAAATAATGATTAATTAATAAATAATGAAAACATTTTCAGAAACTCTTCCCTCTTCCAATTTTAAATCTGTTTTTCTTACAAATATGTATTGTAGTTGAATGCTCTGAAAAGGACCTTTTTCTTCAAGAATCTCTGATTACCTGCTCTGTGGTTTTCCAGCAGGTTGATGTAACTGGCTCTGGCTCTAGAAGACAGCCCAGCCTTTGATCATCTCAGTTCCTTCATTATTACCTGAGGGAGCCATCAGGAACTCTCTCTCATGTCCAAGAATTATCTAGCCTATCTTCTTGGATTTCTTTATTCAGTGAATTAGTTTTCAGAATTATTCATATTTGTTAAGAAGAATCACTGGCACTACAAGTTTAGGTTTCCCCTGAGCTATGTCGGCTCACCACGTTGCAAAGTGTTCAAAATGTGCACCTCCTGCTGTGTAACACATGAGAGATGAAAGCTCCCTCTGCCCCTTGCACTTGAAGAGACTCAGGCAATACCGCAAACTGGTGCACTTTGGTTCCAGAGGTGATGGTAGAACATGGCAAGGTAAGCTATTTGGCTCCTCTATCCCTTCAACTGATCCATCTAGCACTTCAGGGGGGTCAACATCTGCAAAGGCTTCTGGAATAGATCCTGCTAGTGCGATCGTGGCACTTCCTTTAACACAGGTTTGTTATTTCCTGGGGGCAAAGCCTACAGGGCTGGGCACCAATGGGCACAGCTGGCTCCTCACAAATACATTGCTTCAGCATCACAAATCACCCAAAGACAGGAGCTACTGGGTATTTTTTCTAGTTCCCATAAACTAGTCATAATAAATGACATTAAGACATTTACACTTTCCTATTTCAAGAATGAAGACACAAAAAATGAAGCTTTAATTCAAGATTTGGAGGACATTAAGTTCTTGTCACCCAGCTGTCCACCTCTAGCCTGCACATTACTGCTGGTAAGTACTCATCCTCCACTTTCCACTACCAGGATGCTTGTTCTGTACCTTCAGCATAATCAATTTAGCTACCCAGGACTGGAGGTTTTTCACCAAAGCCTTTTTCCTCAAAAATCATGGATTCACATCAAAACAGCATTATTTCCTTGCTGAGCCAGTTGTACCAACACTTGTTTCTCTGTGGCCTACTCCTCTAACATCCGCACCTTTTCTCTTTAGTACCTGAGTTCAAAAGCCATTTTCAGCAGGGTGACAACAGGAGACCTGTGTTTGTTTTCCAACCCTAACAGACATCCTGTGTGCCCTTGGGTCATGCAGCCACTCTCAGCCTCCTCCTGTTTACAACATCATAATACACATTTGTTCCAGTTTGCATGCTCCATCACTGCAACCTCTCTCTATCTCTCCTAGATATTCCTTTCCCCTTTCCCCTCTCTCCTGTGTAACCTGACTTCCACACACCCAACAAACTGCAAAAACTTGGGCTTCCTGAAGCTCCTGAGGTATAATTAGGAAACAAGAAAAACCGATGATGAGTTGGTATATGGCTAAGCAAAGGCAGGCATTTTTTTTTTCTCAGAAGCTTTATGTGAGCTCTTTCTGGTTTCAGTTCACATGGGTTCTTTCACCTTCTGAGTTTCTCTTTGACGTTCAGGTTTCTGCCTTTTTTTCCACTCGAAGCCAAAAAACAACAACAACAACAAAAAAAAACATTTTTAAAGCTAAACAAACTCTTAATTCTAGAATGAGGCCATTTCTAACTTGTCAGTTTCTAGTTTGTTCAGTACTTAACATCCTGATACCTATTCCTATTAAAAGCAGTTATGCTCAGAGCACGAGGATGTTACTCCATATACCTGGCTGTCATCAACCATCTTTGATTATGACTGAAACCAGAACATGTACAAAAATAGAAGCACCAAAATTCATCCTCAAAATGAAATGATTACAGGAGAGAGTTCATAACTGAGTTTCTTCTAGGCTTTCCATGGGATGAATTTCATTATCCCAATAAATAGGGGGCTGACATCAGTACATTCAAGCTCTGTTTGGTGCAACTATTGTCTTTGGTGTAGTTTCATTTTATTTTAATTTTGTACCAAAGTTAAATACATGCTACTGTTTTGCACATAGTTAAGTGTAGGTGCAAATTATGAAGCATAATTAATTGCCTGTTAATGAGTTTTTGCAGAAGATTGGACTCTAAATGCTAATCTGTGTTTCAGAAAGAATGCCAAATGATATCTACACTGCTTACCTGCTTCTTCCTGAGTTCTGTTTAACACGCAATTGGAAGAATTTGGCTTTAATGTTAATTAATGCCTTCAATTAGAGCTCATAATGTGTATTAGGCCTCAGCCATTTCAATTTTATGATGAACTCATACACGAAATTTGCTGATTCTACTGTTAGTGAAAACAGTCTGTATAAACTAAATCTCCATTTATTTTCCGGCCCAAAATAAACCTGTTCCCAGAACTGAGTCTCCTAAAGTTTCATACCCGCACGGCTATGTTTGTCTGTCGTCTTTTCCAATCAACAAAGCAACCAAAACAGCAATCCAGTGCACCATCAAACGGTCCACCAGTGAACAGAGGAGCAAATCACAGGAGGAAACAGGCAGAAACAGATGAGTGGGGAGAAGATCCTGGGGATGTTTCTGCTTCTCCTTCCTGCCCTCTCCTTCATCACAGCAACACTGGAAGGACCTGCCATTCCATGAACAGGCAGAGTGAGACCACAGAACACACATATGGACAAATCTGTGCAGATCCCCTGTTAAAAAGCCTTTTTGCCTATTCCCATATGGGTGGATGATAGATACTGTGCAGCACCCAAAGCCATGCCACAGGTAAAACCTTGCCTACCTACCAGCAACTTTGCCCCAGGACCGGGCTAAGGACAGCAGGGAAACACTCAAACCAGACCAAGTGCTTTGGCCAGCTAATTATTTGTTTCCCGAAGGATGCTCATGCTTCCTTAGGCTCTTACTGCCCTTGACCTTGGCTGTACCTGTGAGATCACCTTATCCCACCTTTTTTTCTGGGGTTATTTGCATGTGAGCCACAGTATTTGTAAACCAATGTACAAACTGGGCCTGACAGTGCAGTAAGGGTGGACTGAGCTGCTGCCTCAGAATCTCTCTGTCAAGGCAGATTGTGCAGGTTTCCAGCTGGTGTCCAGCGTTGCTACCTCAGGCTCTGCTTGCAAGTCATCTTTGCACTTGACATTGCGTGCTGCTGGCTGGGAAATTTACAATCTGAGCATCTAGACCTATCAGTAGAGTGTTTTGCCAAATTATTTATTTTGCTTGTGTTTCATTTGGCTCTCCTCCCCAGTGAGATCAGAGATAAAGCATATTTACTAGTTGCTGCTTGCCCCGGCCAGCTGAGGAGCTGGGCTGGAGTGAAAGCAGCTGTTTCTGAGCAGCATGCATGGCTTGTGCTCATTCTCAATTCCCAGTGAGCAGGATCCTTCAGTGGTGATGGAGTAGCTCTGAGTTTCAGTCTATCTGTCACTGCTCGACTGTTTTACTGTGCACACAATGCACTGATGGGCGACATCACTCAACTGCAACAAGTCCAGCTACAAAAGCAAGTAGCAGCAATTTGTAGCCTCAATGCAGCCATTTAATCATTTCCAACACTTCCCTGGTTGCCACTTTGGATAAACTAACTTGAGAATTAAGAACAAATATTTGACTCCCCCCCTCACCCCCCCCCCCCCCCCCCCCCCCATAATTTTACACAGCCCTGTTTAGACTGTATGGTACTTAACAGGAGACCTTTGCCCCTTGGTTAAAAGCTGTGACCAGGAAATCCCACCTCCTCTTAATGAGCTTTTTTGTTCAGCTTATAGGGAGGGATTTGCACTCCACTCTTGTACTACAAATGCTTTGTCTGCTTGGCTTTTTTTATTCAGTTGATGAATAAAAAAAGCAAACAGCCAAACTCTACACGTTTCAGTCTCCATTAAGACAACAAAGAGCTCTAAATGCATGTCCTAGCAACGGCAACAATTCTTTTAGGAGTGTTAGAAGAAAGAAAACATGGTCATTTAAACTGTGGTGTTTTCCATAGATATTCCTTCATGCTTTTGTCAAAAAAAGCTGTACACTTTTGACTATAAAAATACCGATCTCTAAGTAAAACGACAGACAACATTTTTGGAATCAATAGCATGCCCTTTCTACCGTGAAACAATCATATAAGCAGCTCAAGCAATGGCCTTTGTCAAATTTTTTACTTGCTTGTGTCTTTCAACCACATGCTGAGACCTCTCATACTCCACTGGCCTTGAAAGTGTTTTCCCCTTACTTTCTTTTTTTCCTGTGTGCCTCAGATAACTCTTGGCTTCCTCTAATCTCTTGTTCTTTCCTTCTAACCACACTTAATAACGATAGCAGATGCTGGCATCAAATTATGAATAGACAGAAATGCGGAGGATTTGATGCAGTCGCAACAAGAGACAGTTCTGCAGGAATCTCAAGATATTTGAAGTAGATGGAACAATGTGTATTCCAGCGGAGAGAAGCAGGAAAAGCTTCGCTTTTCCAGAGAGCAAGACTAAGCTCTGTGTGTGCCTCTCCACGCACAGAAGTGGAGTAGGAAAGATTCTCCAGCCCATTACACATCCAAGTGTTGGCTTGCTAGGCTGGTTAAAACAAATCTGGTAGAATGGAGAGGGAAACTTGTTTATCAGGAGCATATAAGACAGTATATTAAGCAGACTCTGCTGCAAGAGAAGGATAACAGGCCTTTTTTATGCTGGGCCTTGTTCTGGCTGTGCAGAAGATGATGGCTTGGAGAATCCTGTAGACTTTTGGGGTAGTGACTGTCAACCCTCACTGCTTCTTAGAGGCCACCAAGCAGTGTTAGCATTTGCCTTTTCATATTAAAGCCCCTGCAAATCTGCACCAGTTATGTTCTTGGCAGATCTCTTGGCATCACTAGCCAGACTACGTGAAGGTGGGGACCTCAAAGAGGCCTTGACCAAAGCCAGTGTATCTATCTGGGGTGCTCATGGCAGCCTGAGGGATCATCACCGGTAGCTCAGAAAAAGCCATGTGATTGCAGTGATCAGGTGAGACCTAACTATGGAGACTTAGTTCATGCTCAAATATGATAAATTAAACAGAAAAAAGGAAACTACTTTAGGAAATTACCAGGTAAAATTGACTTTTTGACTCATTACATTATAGGTACCAAATAAGCCTGTATGGCAAATGTTAGCTACACTGCAGAAGGGCTTACTTGTATGTTTTAGGTAACAACAGTTCTTTTCCCCAATGTGTTCTGCTAAAGTTATTTCAGATTCAAAATTAGTTTTTCTTCTTGCATACTCTACACTGCCAAACCAGATCTTCAAATATGAGTCTAACATAACTGACCCGACATCAAAATAAACATTATCCAAAGGATTTTAGAATGCTCTACATCAGCATCTTTATAGAAAAAGAAAACCAAGAAATTGTTTCTCCACTATGGCTAGAAAAACCTGGATGAAAACCTACCATTTATTCTAATGAGAGATTTCTGGCTGCAGGTGTTATTTTCAGGGTCTTGAACAGCATTTGCTCTGTGTATGTGATCAGAGCTGCTAAGGAGGGAAATCTTCAGGGAAGATGGGTGAGAGAAGGAAATAAATATTTCAGTGGCAAAGGGTTCCCCACCACCACCTTTTGGGTTGCTTCTTAACTGTTGCCTGCTTGCAGCTATCAAAGCCTTTGAACTTGCCATGGGAGAAGGAGATCATTACGGCAGGAAAGCTGGGGGATGTCACAGTTGTGCTTTACATGTTCCTGTACTATCAATCCCTGGAGACTCTCCCTGTCACCCTCAGGCTGCAAAAAATCATTGACCTCAGGCTAAATCTGAACAAAGATGAAGAGTCTCAGGGCTGCACTTTGTCATGTCTAGCTTTTGCTCCTTGAAACCAGAAGCTGGAGTCAAGCCTCTAGAAGCTCTAGTCAAGCACACAGTGCTTTGGGACACCTAGATTCAGACGCTGTCCTATGCAGACATCTGTGTAAGCAAAGCTGAAGACCGCTTTGCCTTGTGCATTTTGCTTTTAGGTTGTTGGGTTGGACCTCTTCAACTGAGGCTCCATATCCCCTGACATCACCCCAAGGTGGGCACCTACAGTAGTCTCTTCAAAACCTGTCAAAACATAACAAAAGAAGCAGCTCCCTTGTTTTCCCAAGATGATGAGAGAACTCACCCAGCACCCTTTGCTGTGTTCAGGTATCTTTCCTGCTACTGGGCAGAAAATAATGTGTCTCTTACTGGAGGAGAATTTGACTTAAAAGAAGAAGGATTTACAATTCACACTGTAATCAGACCTGCTTCTCCCCTGCCAAATGCTCCAGACACGGGGATTAGCTTTATATACCGCTCACATTTTACTACCTCGTGAATCTTTCATACTATCTGGACAGTGCTAAATCTTGCCGATAAGGGATGGATGCTGCGCCCACCTGAAAGCATCCCACAGTTTCAGCAGGGAGTCCTTTCACCAGGTCTAGTGTGTGAAAGGGGAAGTAATTAACCCCATCCCCCTGTTTCAAAAGAAAATGCAGACTGCCTCTGCATTTCTACCAAAACCAAATCATGGATACTTGGTAAATGTCAGCATCTATTGCAGTGTTTCAGTTGTACATTGCCAGAAGATAAACAGACACTAAGCTTTTTGGCACCTTCCAAGATCATAGCACTTTGCAAATGCATGGGAGCAGAATCTCAACTGTCCCAAGCAGCTGAGGCTCCCAGTCTGCTCCAGATGCCTTCAGAATAAGACGATTTCGAGAATTTTGACCCTGTGCACATTTTACCACAGTCTTCCCCACCAAATCAGCCCTCAGAGGAGAAGCGTTTATGGGACACAGTGGTTTCAGTCCAAATGCTCTGGGAATCTGAACATCTGTAACCTGCTGTGGATACAGATTATGAGTTCTTGTACTTGGTGGGGGTGGTGTGGAGAAGCATAGGCAGGAAAGTGGGTGATCACCCAGAGTCTGCTCAGTATTGCCTGGCCAAAGATCTGACAACCATCGAACACTTTTCCAGATACGAGCCTAAAAGATGAAGCTTCACTACGCCTCACATAATGTTTTCGGTGCCCCTCAATTAGAAACACTTTCTCACATACCTACTTTCATAAAATCACCCGCATCTCTGGCAGAAAGTTTTGCAATGATTTTTTTTTTTTTAATATATTTTCAGCTGTAAACAGCAGAAAACCCCCTTCAGGCACTTCACTAGACCTTTTATCCGTACGCAGGAAAAAGAATTGATTGATTCTGAAGTTAAACGTTGGCATCTGCTGTTATTCAAAACCAGGACCTTGGATACACTCATCCACCATGCTTTCAGCTCAGCCACCAGTGTGCTGCAAATGAAGACAAGCTGTTGTCAAATGAGAAATGCAAAATAGTCAATCTGTTTGTCTGTTTAATGTAACTGGGAACATAAGCTGCTAAAAATGCTACCATTCTGCACTGTCAGATGGGAGACACTCTCCAACAAACGAAAGCCTAATGACCCATTTTACTCAGGCGCTCTGGAGTTCCTCCTAATGGTATTTTCCATATGCACTTCAACATGCTTTTAACTGAAATTCTTGAAGATGGTCACTGTATTTTCTACTCCCTAACTTACAAGGTTTACATCCTTGATGTCCAGCATATTTACTTTACTCTGGCACATGAAGGAATGCTGCTGCTCTAAGGCATCTTGAAAACAGTGGCTATTATCTGCTCAAGCATCTGATGCTCATCTTTCTTTACACCTGTCATTGTACTGTATTAAAGGAAAAAAATCAAGTCATTAACCATAAGAAAGTGTTGCGCCTCACCAGGCAGATAAATAGCAAGTTTTAAGATATCTTCAGAGCCTGAGCATACAATTACAGAATAAAGTTAAATATGCTGGAGACTCTTCAAAGGCTGCTATAACTTGTAAAGATTAGGGGTGTATCAATTACCCAAGCTGCACATCTTCAAGAATTTTCTAGCATTAAAATTGCTAATTTGATTTTTCCTCTGAAAGTTCTCCATTCCCCACAGATAATTACGGGTGAAATGTTGCCTAAACAAAATGGTGATTTGGCCAAGAAAACAAGCGTGGTCCATTTTCAAGTCAAAACCAGTGAAAACTAATGCACATATTGTCAGAGCAGGGCAAGAAGAAATTCTGCAGATCTTGGCCATTTTATTAACTATGCTTCAGGTTTGTATAGTAGTAATTTCATGTGTCTGGTTTCAAAACCCACATAACTGAGGTGTTTTTCTGAAAAAAAAAAAAATAAAAAAAAAAGATATAACATTTATTCTCTCTTCACAGGCAGCATAATACTAGCCAGATTTTTCTTTCTCCTTAGAAAACACGGCAGCCCCAGTCTGTTGGCATACACACAGGATGTGCTCCTTTAAGCCATTATAGTCTCACATCCAGCTTTTTCTCCACCCCTGCTGTTATCACATTGATATTTTGTTAATTATTGACACGAGATATGCTCAGTCATAAACTGAAGATCCCTTGAAATGCTCTGCTGCACTGAGACAAGCAGCAGTGCTCTGAGGGTGCCTGCTCCCTCCTGGCTGCCTCACCCTCAGGGTGCTGACAGCATCGATTAGTAAACCCCCAAAAGCACTGAACAACTTCAGGCTCACAGTTTACGCCTGCAGAAAAAAATCCTATTCATTTGGTTTCCTCTCCACCCTCCAAAACACACATTCTTTTCCCTGTAAGGTTGTTTGCAGCCTAACTGGGACCAAAGCAAAAGGGCTAATGTGTCCCGGGGGAGGACTGGCCAGGGATGCTGTTGCAGATGAAGCCTGTCGTCTTACCACCATGGATAGGCCTGCTGCATCCGCAGCAATGGATTCACAGGGTACCACGCAACCATGCTGCACCCTGAATGCAGTGCTACTTAACCTTTTGGAGAAGTGTTAGAAAACATAAAGGAGATAATTATAGCTTAAAAGAGGGGGGGGACTAGTAGTCTGCAACAACGTGTCAGTGCTTGGGATTTGTGTGCTCAGGAGGGAAAGAGAGAGAAAGAGGAGAGAAGGAGCAGGTGAAAAAGTGAACAACAGAGGAAAAGAGTATTTTATGCAGGGGGTTAATTTAGTGGTCAGTCATCTCCAGGATTATTGAGAAATTTAATATGATCTTGGAATTATCCACTCGGTAACCAAGCAGATTTTTAGTAAATCCTAAAAAAAATGGGTTTGCTTTATTGTAAAGAATCTGGTACCTAAGAGAGAGATAGCAGGGTAGGAGGGGAAAAAAATTCTATTTCTCTTTGCTTGCTATATGCCTCCCTCCTGCATAAACAAATCCCCAAAACCCAACATAAAACCAATCCAGTCCTTTCCATCACAGATCAAAAGTCAGGCAAGTAGTGTTGCATTGCAGCTGCCTGAATTATACTTGGCCTCTGAATAATAAATAGGGAATTTCTCGAACCACAGGCTCATTAATGAGCACTAATTCAGAACTGATGGCACAATGTTCAGTAATTTAAGTAATGTAGACAATGAAGGTTCTCAACTCTGGTACAAAGAGTGACCTACAGAATCTTGCAGAATGAGTAATTACAGCTAATATCCATTTCAGCTTCTATTAGAACATCCAATAAAACAAGGTCATGACAACAGGCAAGGATCACATCCCGGCAAGCATCGCAGTGGGGAGAGATGGAGTCACCCTGGAGCAGGTGGATGGTTCCTATTAGTTGGGCTTCTCAATGAATAAGGATGCTGACAGCTCCCAGAGGACCATGGCCGGTGGTGCAGTGGCAGTGTAGGCAGCTCAGGGGATACAGGGATGGTTTTCAAGAGCACAAAGGTTAGGAGGAGATGGGGTTTGCCTTCATCCATAACTAACAGAGGCTCGAAGGACAAACCATGTGCTACCGGCTTATTTATGTTTTTAGCCTCTCTGATAGTTTGGAATTAATGTATAGAGGGAATGATCTGATGATTTAATGACTGAGGATGGACCAATGACAAGTTGTAACACAGGAAAAAGTTGATAGAAACAGGACAGCAATGGGTGCCTATAGTGTGAAAAATAGTTGAGTGAGCAGCAGCAGAGCAGAATGAACTGCCTGGAGAGTTTTCTATTTTGTACTGATGAGCGTTATTAATTTCTGAGAGAGGATAGAGAATATGGTCAAGAGAGAAAATAAAGAAATTATCTGCAATTTTTTTGTACAGCAAGGGAATAGGTGGCTGCCTGTTAGACAGTTTCTGGCAATCCTCACAAGACCTGGTGCTTTTACAAAATTGAACGAAGGCTTATTTTCTTCTCCTGCAATGTGCTAAAATTTCACACAGACATTCAGACAACACAGGGCTATTCAAAGTAATACCCTCCCAGAACAATTCATCGGCTGGAAATTGTTTCTCACAACTATCTGGGCAATACTGAGAAGCCTGGAGGGTACTGCAACCAGAGCTAACTGCCTAACAAATACAATTCACAGCAATAGTTTGACTAACTCAAAAAATCAACTCCTCTGGCTAAGTTTTTGGCCCTCATGAGAGTTCATTGTGTAGCTAGAGAGATGCAGTGTGGACATGCCATGAGCTCTTTTATGAGAGGAGTATTTCCTTGACCCTGGAGAATAGCCTGGCTGAAGAAAGCTGGTCCAGAAACATCAGAGCTTGGTCTCTGCTTATCAATGTGGCTGCAAACAGCCATGAAATGGTCAACATGGCTCTGAGCCACAGGTGTGGTTCTTGAAGTTATGAGGTACAAATGTAGGAATCACTGTGGCCACCTTTGGCTGCTTGCATCTACCCTTCCCTTCAAGTTTTCTGTGTGTGGGTTTGGACATACAAAGATGTCCCATGGAGGGTGCCTTGACATGGCGTGACTGCCATGTATAAAGCGCCTTGGAGACATGCTTGGTGCTGCCCCCGTAGATACATCAAGGCCTGCAACAAAATGAGAGAAAAAGGAGTATTTCACTGAAGAATTAGGAGTCATAAATCCCTTGAGTGGACATGAGAAAATACATATTTTTTTCATGAAAACCAGAACAAAAGAGAGCCTTTCATTTACACCATACCTCCTGTGTTTTGCTAATGGTGCTTCTCTGACAGAATTGGGGTTTGGACAAAAGCCTTGACCTCCCTAGAGGATTGATTAAATGCTGGATTTTGACAACTTAAAAATGGGCTTTGGTGCTTAAGTCCCTGTGGTGGGGACTGATCTTACATACTTTTTGCACTACATAAACCGCAGCATCAAAATCCACTTAAGGGCTGTATTCCCACATACCTACACTTATCCTCTGTGCCCTAAACACCAGTCTTCACCTAAACATTATTTCATCTTCAGTTGAAAAGCAGCTGCCCTGACCTGCTGGTGAGTCCAGCAAAGTACAACCCTCAGTCACTGAACTCCTGGGAAAAAACTCTTCTCCGTATATTTTTCCTTACATGAAAAAACAGCCTTTTGGGAAGGTGCTGGAGGACATGAGGCATAAGCAAATGATTAGGACCTTTGCAAGAGGAGAAAAACATCTTTAATAACACTAGAAGCAGGAGGAGCAGGGGAACCAAGACAAGACCAGGACCATTGTGGAGGCACCAGCATAAGCCTGGACAGCAGCCCCTGGGCTGCCCTGCTGTGCCATCCCAGTGCCAGGGCAGAGCTATGCTCTTGTGTTGAATTCTATTGACTTTAGTAATATTAATTGAAGTAGAGTTTTCAGGATTGGTCCCAGGGTTGCTGTAGCATCAAATGAATGCCAACAATTTAGATTACTTTCAGCTATATTAATTTCCATACTGGCTTGAGGAATTTTTCCTGCATCGCTTGAGAAAAGTACCTTGAAGAGCAGTGCCTTTTTTTTTCCTTTTTTATTTTTTTTTGGTATACTATCTAGTAAGGACTTCTGCTTTCTGTTAAAATGTGCTGATAGATTTTTCTTGTCTGTTTAACTTTTAACAGGCCTTGGTGAATACTTTAAGGTTTACAGCTCAAATGATTGTTTAGTAAGTAAACCTTTTCTCCTCAGATTTTAGTAAAATACTACACAGTTAAAATATTTTATTTGGATTCATACCTCATTTCAAAGTGTTACTTGTAATACCTGACAGGAGCTGAGCTTTAGTTAACTATTTCTCCTTTTTTTTCCCCTTCTTTTTGGAAGAAAACAAGAAGTCAAGCATCGCTTCTGACACATTAAGCATGACTACTGGGAAATTAAAACAAATGCTGGTACAATTCACAGGGGGAAAGGAACTTAAAGTTTGTTTATAAATTTGTTCCCAGCTCCAAATGCATGTCATAAATTAATAGGTCATCAACATACTGTATTTAGCTGGAAGCAAGTAATTTTCTCCGAAGATATGAGATAGAATATAGCCAGGGTAGCAAATTGGCTGAAAGCAAAGCATTTTGAGTGCTTTGTAAAATTCATACCAAACAACTTCAAGCTCCAAGAAAATGGAAAATCTTTCCTGTCTCTGTACTTAACTCCAAGGATTTAGAAAACTGACTAATAATGCAAATACCCAGAGGTTAATAGCCTGGTGCCATAGCTGGAACGCACGCCAGCTTACAGGACATCCATCACACGCATATCCGGACAGTTGGGAAACATGCAGCCATGGACCAGGATACTCTGAATGCTATCAGTGCCAACATACTCATACTGTGAAAATTTGTTTTGAGGCAATCAGAATCATGACCTCATAGCCTCACTGGGCTGGCTTCTGACAGCCTAACGCAGATGAGACTAATCTTTTTGTTAGCAGGTTGCAAAGTACTCTGCCATCCGAACTGCAAAGCCATGTGTAGCAATTTGGAAAGTCACATATTCAGCTGGGTGGGAAGTGGCAGCCTGATCAGGCCCTGGCGTCCTTGTAGCAAAGCCTCTCACATTTTGAGAGAGATTTTCTCTAATATAAGGGTAATTAATCACCTCAATTTAAACACAAAGGAAATTTTATTACTCCCCTCTACAAACATGCCCATACACACAGCAAACCCAAGAGCAAAGGAAGCTTTGAAGAATATCAAGACCTGGTGTTAAAATTAAATGCATTTCTTTAGTTCCTGGTCTAGACTTGCACTTTTTTGGCCTGCAAGGTACAAGTCACTCAGAGGTGGTGTGAGAAGCACAAGGCACAGAGCAACCGTCAGCCCTTGGAGCCCTTTCCTAACATGATGCCACCATGGATTATTGAGTAATTAAAGCAAGATATGTCCTAGAGAGCTATTGGCTTGTCTCTGAAGACAAAAAGGCACAACCTGTCCACACAGAGCCCAAATTACAGGCTTTATTGGGGTCTGCTGAAGGGCTAAAAGAAGAGTATGGCTACAGGGCCAGGCAGGTGGAGGGCTATATGAGCACACCCACTTTCTCTGGTCTTCACTATCAGGCTTTCACTTTAAAACCCACTGTTTAATATATATGTGCTCATGCTTTAAAATCCTTTCAGAGACGGGACGAGGCAATATTATCTTTGAGAAAATGCAGATCCTAACTTAGTCTCCCAAAAGGAAAATTACTTACTTGAGCAATTCTTGGTCGTTATCCAAATAGCCTTGTCAAATTATTTAAATACCGCATTGTGATATTATTGAAGTTGGTACCAAGTTACTCTTGGCAGAAACAAGTGTTCACTGGCAGGTGCTGAGTAGATGAGCTGTTACTGCTCCAGCTCTCTGTGTCAGCAGCACAGCTGGCTGCTGTGAGGGATTTTAACCAGGGAGCTCAGCAAAATGCCCTCCCCAAAAGGGTTACCTTTCCTAAGGGCTTCTGGGGTGGTTTGTTTTTATCTCTCAGAGGCTGGTTGCCTTCCTGCTGTTACACTGGAGCAATGCTAAGTTTTTTTTGGGGGTGGGTGGGAATGAAGCATCATAAAGTTGCATTCAGCACAAAAGCCACCCACTAAGGAAGAGCTTTCTCTTCTGTCTTTGAACAAATTCAGTATGTAAATCTCTAGAGAAGAAAATGGAACTTAGGAATTTACCTGCTCTGTATTAAAAGGGAGGGAGGAAAAAAAAGACTTAGGCTTATGCATTTTTCATTATCCAGGACCCACTCTACCAGTGCATGCTTAATGCTTTTGCCTCTGCTATAACTTCAGTTGGTAAGTTATTTAAAATGCAAGAATTCAGCAGTGATTCACATATGCTCTTTCAGAACGAAGTTCAGAGCGGGTGATACACCAACTCTGCCTGTCTGTCCAGCCACAGCACTGGGAGGGACAGGAGGAGGTAGGACAGCAGTGGAGGAAGATTGGCGTACTTCATGTCTTGGACTTTCAAATTCAGCTCTCAGCACAGGAAGATCACACATGTTTGTATGGTGTGGGGCTACCACCCTTGCCTACCCTCAGGCGGTGCTCCCATGGGACCCCTCTGTCTCCCCAGCCCCATGGAGGGTGGGGAGAGGAAACTGGTGTTGTCCAAGGACTACACACCAACTCCTGCTGACAAAGCATTCACAAGCAAACTCTGGCTGAATGCTGCAACCACTTCCCTGTGTGGCAAAGACAGCGAGAGACCCTGGCAACAGCTTCCTGCTGTATTAGTGTGCATGGAGGAATGAGACTGGGCTCTCTAACCTTGGCTGGGCAGCTGTGAAGTAGGATCTGTTAGATCATTTAGTCCTTACATCCTTCAAGAAAACTCTTGCCCCCTTAAATATCTTGTCAAAGGTTCTGTCCAGTTTGGCTGTAAATGTCTCAAGTGATGGTTTTTCCATCACTTCCCTTGGGAAACCATACCTTCCTCTAACAGCTCTTGGTAACAGACCATCTCCTGCTATTCAGCCAACATTTGGTTTGGCTCAGTTTTTTCCCATTACTCTTAGTTATATCTTCACGTACCACATTGACATGCTTAATATCATCAGAACATTTTTGAGAGTTAAAATTTATATTAGCTAGGCAAGCAAAAGGAAATAGAAGATAAATTTTTCTGTGGATATTGCTTTCTACGGGGAAGTCTATACTAAATAAACCACACTCACAGAAGGAATTAATAAATAGGCAAAATGAAATGACAATGAAATGAAGTGACAACTTTGCCACTTTTCAGTTAAACTGGGATGACAAGTTTGTCACTTTTCTTCTGTCCATCTTTACCCTTGGGGTAATTATTTCAGTGTTGCTGTGCAATAGATTTCGCTTTAGGCCCCTGAAAAACTACTGTGGCACAAATTCTGTGCCAGACAAAATGGCTACAACTGCATCGACCTGTGTATTTTCTAGCCAAAAATTTTCTTCTGCATTTCTGTCCAAGGATGCCTGCTAGGTTACAGGAGACAGCACCCCTGCTTATGTTGGAGCAGTATACTGGCTCCAGGACTCCATCTTGTCATGCAAATTGATCATTTCCACCCTTCAAAGGTCCACGTCTGAAATCCTTATTATGCGTTTAAGTGCGATCTTACTGAAAGGGTCCAAATCTCTCTGCCAGAAAACTCATAGAAGCTCATAGGGAACATGCCTAGGTTGTGTGTTAGTGAGGTGAAGGCAGAGACAGACTTAAATTAATATGTATGGGAATAAATTATTTCTAGAGTGTCCTGAGCCAGCATCACATGAATAGACTACCATGAAGCACTATGGGAAGCAATAACTCATCTGAAAATCATAGTTTAAAACAGGAAAAAAATTTATGAAAGCTGAAGATAACTATCTAGCCTCTTACTGCCAGTGGTGACAAGTGCTTTGCAATCTGCAAAGTACCCCAGGAATGTTGTGGGCCGCTGTGTCTTCAAAGATCCTGGTTTATTTCATTTGGCTGGTAGCAGTGGCAACATCAGCACCTCACCAGCCAGCAAACACCCCCTAAGAGGCTGATAGGGCCAGAAATGTCCATAACTAGTCCATGTAGAGGAAAACAGGAGGTGCCCCATACCAGCTCTGCTTCTGCACTGGGAATGGAAAACCATATTGTGGTCTTGTTTGCAACTGCCAAAAGCAGTTTTCACTGGTCAGGTCTTTCCCCAAGGCTTGGGCAGACCCCAGGAAGTGTGAGCAGTGCCACCTCCAAATTCATGGGGGAAAACTGCACCAGCTGTGCGTCTACTGTGGGACTAGAGACTGGGGCTCTTATACATAACTTTTTGGCCTTTGATGCAAAACAGCAGGATTAGTGCCACCTCCATTTTTCTTTTTTACATGTGTGCCAAGCTCTGTTAGACTAGCTCAGACATTTTAACCACAGTCAAGAAACTTCACAGATTGTGTTGTAGGAGGAAAAAATTATCTGGGTTTCACCTCTACTGCCCCAATACCATTTAAAATTAAGAAGTCACTGCATTAATTCTGTCACTAAATAAAGCACAGAATTTTCTTCTAATTTTACATAATAAAGTAGACAGCTAAATGCCTCATGGTGACAGAAATGATAATTCTCTGCTGGCCAAAGGAGAAATACAGTTTTGCAGGCTACCTGGTGCTTTAAACTTTCCTATTCAAATCACATAGCTGAGGCCACAGAGGGAACCTTAGTTTGTACCTCAGCCTAGAGGTTTTATATTTAGCATTCTGTGCTCTCATCTCACTATACATCTGTACAAGTCTATTTAAACTGTAGAATAAAAAACATACATATTTTTAGGTATTCACCTTGATCACACCTAATTCCTTTCTTCTACATCACCCTCTCCCTTTTCTGCTAATCTGCCTAGAGCTGTGAAACTTGAAAAGTGCCTTTTGCATTTGCCCCCAGTACAGTGACACGGCTCAGCAAACATGAGTAGTGTCTTGGGAGCTGCAAGGCATCATCCTATACTCTGAAGGTCATTACAACAGCGATAACGATGTTCTTAACACCTCACCTGGAAAGTCCGATGCAAGATCTTCATTAAGTATAAAAGTCTACATGGAAACAGACAGCTCTGTGGCATGCATGGCCGAGGTAGACATTTCCAAGGCACAAAACCAGTAAAGACAAAAAGCACAGCCTCCTACACACAGTGATTTCAAACTCCACAGAGTGTAAAGGGATGGGAGAGCAATGGTGTGGTTAGCGTGGTTAGCATGTGGCTGCCCTCACTAAAAGTAATATGGGGGAAGCAGTATGGTGCATCTTCAGCACCTCCTCTCCACGCAGTAGTGGTCATGTTTCACCAAAGCAGGAGAAGAGACAGGGCACACTGGACATATTGTCAGGAGGGGAGATGACGATGCATAGAAACGTATGCTAACTGTCTAATGTGGCCAGCTTTGTTAGCTATAATGGAAAGGGCATCAGCAACATGGCCTTCAGCAAAGGATAAACAAGGTCTCAGGTGACCTTGGCCACATTCTTCTGTTGTCAGCCTGGGACAAAGCCCATTTCATTGCATCCTAGATAGGATTGTGACTTGAGCAACAAGACCAAAGCAATCTTGAGTGCATCTCCAGGTGGCTGATGGTACATCTGCTGCTTGGAGTACAGACCTGCACACAGAAAGAAGCCTTATCTGGTCTCATTCTGTCATCCCGAATCTAACCCTCTCTTAGCAGCCATAACTGACAAAACTAAATCTGACTTAGGTATCTGCATTCGGAGTTCAGTTTAACACCTCAATTCCTTTGAGATACAGAACTCAGGTATTTGGAAATAAGCCTAGGAAAATCATTTGCTTTCTCCTGAGTGCCTACCTAGGAAAAGATAAAAAATTCCTATTGAAAACAAAACCACAGTTAAAACAATCCCACCCCAAACCAAATCCCAGACCTTTCTTATGGGCTACACTTAATCAGCCGGACACTTTGCACATCTGCAAAAAAGGTCCAGCTTTGTCAAGGTGTCTGGAAGCTGTCTAGACCTGCAAAAGCCACTGAGCAAAAGTCTGCTAAGACTTCTCCAGCAGTTTTGGAAGATATCTGTGCATCCTTCTGCATTTTAAATACTCTGACACTTTGAGGAATCTGCCCAAAGGTGCTGTTGCTGCTGCAATTGTTATAGCAGTTTGTGGCTCTTCCCATATGTAAATACTAAATCCTAATATTTTTTATACAGCCCAGTACTAAAGTAACCTGGAAATTACTTTTGTTGATTCTGGGGAAGATATGATGCTATATGATGATGCATTAAATATCTGTGCTTTGTCATAGGACACGTTTTCATACACTACTTCTACAGGGTTTCTGCTGCACTTTAACTAATTTTCTCTACTCAGCAAAAACAAACTCCAAACAATACAATACCACTCTCATACAGCTGTAATCATAACCTCACACAACTTCAGTCAGAAGCTTTTGTTCCACTAAAAAAAGTTTCCTACTTTATTTGTATAATTCTGTTTAAGAATATAAAACTTATTTTAATATTACATAAAGAACCAAGCAACTGTTTGTTCAGCTGTGGTAACAAGAAATATGAAGAAGGTACATATGCCCAAAAAGATAATATCTGACTAACAAAAAAATCACAGAAATTAGTTGTGAAATGAAGTGGAATATGTGAATGGTTAGGAAAAACAACTAAATTAATTTACATGGGCAAAATAAATGGTACATGAGAGACAACTGCCACAGTAGAGTTATTCTCCTTATTCAGAATAAATAGGATTGGATATGCACATGCATGTGCGCATTTATGGGTATTTATGTGAGGGAGATTTATTAAAATGTTTAATGAAATTGCCACGGTTGTATCAAGTTGCACACAGTGGTTTGCAGGCCTAATCCTGCTCATGTTAAAGGCAGTGGAAATAAGAACAGTTTACTAATTGTCACTCTGTAAATGCTCCAGAATATCCATATCGAATTCTAACAAATTACTAGAACCTGAGGGAAAGAAACAATGCTAATTAAGATGAACTTTAGGTGTAGGATCTAATTAATATGATCTTTACGTGAAACTTGTTCCAAATGAAGCAACTTTAAAAGTTATATGAATAAATACCTTGGGCTGTATACCACTAAATAAGTCAAAAAATAAAGAAACTTGTTCTTTAAAATCAGCAAGTTACAAATCAAGATATTAACAAGGGTGCTTTGTGACTGCCAGAGTTTGCTTCAGCAAAGATTCTGATTTGCTTTAGCTCTGAATGCAACTCTTGGTGGAATGATAGATGCTGGGAATTGTTTCTAACTGGTACCACACAGAGATGTTTTGGGGGGAAGCAAATAGATTGCAAGAATACACAGCTGACTTTTGTTTGGGGTCAAATCCTGATTTCAAGATCTTATAAAAAATGACATGTCAGTATTAAAACAAGAACTTAAAATTATGTCTTTGGGTAATTTAAAAGATTTTTCTCTGTTTCAAGGAAGTCAGTGAGGTTATGAAGCAGGAGAAACTTGTGCACCATGTCAAGTAAATAAGGTATAACAGTGCATGTATTGCTTGTGCATTCTTGTATGTGTACACATCTGTATGACTCATGGGGATGGGGACTTAAAGCAAAGTAGATGCTAGAAATATTTTGGAAAGACAGGGAGAAAAATGAGTCTCACTGTACTATTTCTCTTCTCCTTCAATACAACCCTTTCCACCGAGCTGTTTGTAAAAAGCCTGGTTGGCCAATGCTATGTATAAAACATCAGCCCCTGTCAGTTCCAGGGCACAGAATCACTAGCTTGTGGGCAAAAAGGCTTTAGCAATGTGCCTTCACACAGGTAGTGCTGGCTCAGCGGGATTCAGCGCCATCAGCCTCTCCGAGAGAAATGAGCTCAAAACTAGATGATGGAGTTCTCCATGACACTGGGAAAGGGACTTTCCTAGTTTCTGAGGACAGTTACTCTAGAAATATGTTTAACTCCTTGTTTCTTACAGTCCTGCTGCATTCTCCATCTGGGGCTAAAAGCTGAACCTGCTGTGAAACCCAGAGTAGAGCTCTGGACCTCTCCTATAGCACCTACGTGCCAGATGGACCTAATCCCCTGGCTGGAATCCAGAATCTCAGCGTGAATCCTGATCACATTGAAACTACTGGCAAGAGTCCCATTGGTGTTAGTAAGGTCATCCTCTGGTCTCTGCATCAGCAGAGCTTTTGGGAGATGCTTCCATATAGGATTTCTTTTCTGAATGAAACAGAGTTGACTGAGAACTGACTTGTCCGAATTATAATAAAGAAAACAGCAATGAGAAAAAAAAAATAGCCTATGGGAAAACAAAATAACAAACAGCTACTCTGTTCTGAGCAGATATAATAAAAATATCAGATGCAATATATGAATGTACATTAGCGTTTTGGCTTTGCCTGCTGAAGTGGAATTCCTCACATGCTGACCTCCGGCCCTCCTCCTACTTCTATTTTTCTCTCTCATCACTCCATGAGAAAAAAGGGGGAGAGGAGAAAGAGAGAAAAAAAGGCACCCAGAGACAAGGAAGCGGGGGGGGTGGGGGGGGGGGGTGGGGAGGGTGGGGGAAGAAAGCATACAAAAGAAGACAGCAAAAGAAAGAGTGAAAAAAGGGTGAAAGAGAGCAACAAAACAAAAGCAAACAAGGGTGAGTGGGAAAAGGAAAGAAAAGAGAGAGAAATGAATGCACTGCCAGTCGGGTTTTTAGGGATTGTGAAAGTTATGGGGCCCTGCATGAAGAAGGCATTATATTTTTTGATCTGCAGCCAGATTCTTAATGAAATAGGAGGGCAGCAGGGAGGCTAATGTGATTCAGCATCTAAAAGCAAGCAATTGCATCAATAATCTTTAGCACTGGCACTTGTGCTAAGACAAAACATAACAGAGTTTTAGAAGACAAGTTGTCAGTGTGATTTGGGGGCCTTTCAGTTATTCAATATAGCTCCATTAGGTTTAGGAAGCATAAACAGGTAGCAGGGTTTTGTGCAACTAATACTCTTAAACCAATATGTAATTAAAATTGAGCCCTTTGGAGAATAATTCTACTGTACATTACTAGAGGTGACCTCTAGTTTATCAGTCTCTAGTGAATACCACTATTTGTTTTAGCTTTACACACTCTCAGTCTAACAAACATAACTATGAAGCAGCAGACTGTAGAACTGAATAGTGCACACTTGAAGTTGGGCTGGTTTTGACTGTGCTCTGTGCTAAGCTCTCATTTCTCAGTTAAAGCAGGTTTGGAAGAGTGCACTCTCATCCACTGCTGCCTAACTTCTGCTTCACTTGCCTGAGGAAGGTTTTTTAAATTTATTTTTATGCAGAATTATTTTTACCTTTTTTTTTAGTCTGCAAAACATTTGGGTAAACCACGCCAATGAAAACTGTTTTTTAATCCCTTTAGTTGGAATATTACACAAAACTTAGACTGGCCTTTGAGGATAAGCTTTGCAAGTCTGCCATTGCAAAGAATTTGGGTATGATGAAATTCCCACCAACAAAGACATCTCACTTCAAGTTAGTCTATGCATGACTTGATTCCCCGTTAAATCCCCCACATAGAGCACAAGCTGTACCTAGGGCCTTATTAGAGACTGATGCAGGAAAGAAGATCAGCACTGAGGGCTCTGATCAACAGGGTGCATTGGAAGAAAAGGCCATAGACTTCGTAGTGTCAGGAGTACAAACTGTTGGGACATGAGTTAAATACATCGCCTTTTCAAAAATTTTTCTGAAAATTTTCTGAAAAAAAGCTACTGAACTTAAACTCCTACAGCTGCTGGTCACTGGGCAGAGTCGGCTTTCCAAAAACAGCACCCCAAAAACACTCCTGTGTTCTTGCAAGTGCATCTCCTCACCGCAGAAAAACTGCAAGTATGAAGAGGATCTGGTCCATAAACACTTGACTTTAAGGTGAGGAATTAGCCCAAGCCAAGCAAAGATTATGTTTCTCAAACACTTCAGCAAAGTCTGGATCACTATTGAACAAGTTGAGCAGTATAATTACTAAGATGGAAGATGCCAAAGGAAGGAGTGCTGGAGTCACAGCATCGTGAATCTTAGTTTCTCACTTAACCATGTAAGTCAGTGTAGTGCCTCAGTAATGAGCTCTTAACACTGATCTATGGCAAACACTTCCCACAGGCCAGTTCTCAAAGACACAACTTAAAGGTGCAATTTTGGTTTTATTTTACCATTTCAGGTCTCAGGATGTTTGTTTTCTCATAATGTAAACCACCAACATGTAAAAGTGACTCTGACAATAATTAATTTTTCTGAACTGATACAGAAAGATCTGGGAACGGGAACAGTGAGAACAGCCAACAAAAGCAGATTTTGCAACATTATTTTCCCCATTTATCTTAAACACAGCATTTTGTTCACTGTTCTACATGCCTATTTATATTAATATAACATTGTGAGCCAATTCCTAACGAAAGAAAAAGATTCAGCTAGTGAGATAGTGTAAGGGAACCTGAAATATTTTACATCCCAGGCATATAAACCCCTTCATTTCTACCCATTATGCTTGCAGAGACTATTTTTTTGTTATTTTCTCTATTTCTTGTCATTAATGTGGTTTGCATTGTCTGCTGGTCTCCTACACTAGCACTGTTGTCTGTCTTCTCCATTAATCTTCATAAATTTCAAGTAATACAATGGCCTGGCCTCTGCCCTCCAGGGAAGTGGCAATTTAAGAGGGCAAATGTTTTGGGGAGTCAGTCCGAATGCCCAACCTATGTCTTATGGTGCAGTGGCAGAGCCCAGGGTGGTGATGGAAGGGCAGGGGGTGTCTTAATCCTCCTTCATATTTTGCCTTTTTAAAGTGTACCAATTTTTCCAAGTGTTTTTAAGTTCCCAGGAAGATCTACACAATTTAGGTTGTGTCAGGAAAAAGGATGCAAGCATTCATACATAATATTTGTTTAATATTTGGATAGGGAGAAGTATTGACATTGGATGTCTGTTGGTACCTGTTTGGTGCACTATGCCTGTGCCTCCAGCACTCCCTAAGCCCTGTTCAGGGGCGTGAGGAAATCACTGCAAAGAAGTTCCAGAGATCTCCAAACTTTGTGCTTTGAGTCTTTTATTATTTAAAAAAAAAAAAAAAAAAAAAAAAAAAAAAAAAAAAAAAAAAGAAAAAAGAAAGAAAAAGAAAAAGAAAAACACACAGCTTGCAGCTTGGTATTATTGCAGAAAATTATACAGCAATTAATAACAATTTACAAAGCAGCCCAACATGTGATAATAGGTATAAGGAGCAGTGTAAACAACTATGAAAACATTGAGCAAAAATTTCCACAGTGCAGTGCTGAATGTCCCTAGACAAATCATTTTCTTCTGTATTTCATCTGGAAAAATATCCTCCCATAAACAAAGACCATCACAGTTAAGGTGTACGGTCCAAGACCTGAAGTGGAAAACACCCAGACTTTGTCCACAGCGTTTATTGGATGCTTAGGGTCTGGCATTTGAGGGGATGTCTTCTCCGGTCACTGAATGAAGTCTGCTTCTGGACCATTTAATTCCATGGGTGTGATATGACACAGTATAAGGAAAACAAAGAGAACTGAATTTAAGCTCACGGAAAACTAACTCTCTCTGGAGGGAGCCAAAGTGGCAATAAAAACTGTTCTAATGATTTGATCAGCAAAACAAACTAAAAGCAAAGTTTGGAATTAATGAGAGCTCTAGATCAAAACCATGGATGATTTTCCTCTCATTAGTGTTTTTTATCATCAGATGTTAGCATTGTTTGAATGAAATTCATTCAAAGACTGCAAATAAAAGCAGTATTTGGTAAAAGAAGCCGTGATTTGGGTCTATTAACAAACAGAACATCTTGCTAAATAATTCCTTTATGCACTATTCAGTAATGATGTAAAACTGGTGCCTTTCTGCTGCTTCAGTGAAACAGCTTCAGAAAGATCATTAAACTGTTTTTTTTTTGTGAGGCAAGCTAAAGAGAACGACCAAAACGTCTGTTATAAGTTTATATTTGTATTCAACTCAATTAGGCCTTAGGATACAGATGAAAGCAAAGCTCAGTTGCCTTCGAGGCTGTTTCAAACGCCTAACTTTCTAAAGAAGCTGCTTCTGAAAGCCACTTCGGATGGAGGCTGCGACTTTCCAAGAAGCGTTGCATCACCGCGGCCCAGATCCGACTGACGGGCAGGAGGGGGAGACACTCGTAAAAATATCAAACAGCTGATCTGGGTGGATCCTGGCCAGAGCTGTCGCTGGAGACATGCAGCTCACTGTGGAAGGAATTTCGGTACAAACGAGGCCACCGCAAATAACAGCAAACCCTCCTCCTCGCCCGTTCCGCTGGTCGGGAATCCTCCTCCCTGCCTTTATTTTTTCGCTTTCCAGCAGGGCCCCATGCCCCAAGCCCTTGCCAGCTGGCTGCGGGGAGACAAAGCCACTCTCAGAAACAGCACCGCTGCGCTCCGCAGGGCTTTCTGCTGGTGACAGATGCCTCGCAGGCACGGCCCGCAGTACCCAGGCAGCCCATCCGCTTCCAATCTCGGCTGCGCTACTGCATTCCCGGGGAGGTTCAGCTGGCAAAAGAACTGGGTTTGTACTCAACTCCTGGGGCTGGCTGGGTAGGAGTGCTTTTCTCACTTACAAGAAGGAGTTAGGGGAAGGCGGTGGTGGGATGCAGAGGAGCACCCCCATCAAGGGGCTCCATGCGCAGTACCTCCTCTAATCTGCCTTTCACTCCAGCATCACAGCTGGCGCCTCCAAAAGATTTTTGTCTATGTAAAAAAAAAACCCACAAATGCTCAGTTAGCTTCTCACTGGAAACTCCCTCAAACTGATTCAAGCGGATCAGCCTCTTCCAAAAGAAACATGCTCTGTCAGAAACATTTCACCTGCTCACTAAGTATATTCACTACACAGAGCCTTTTTATAATGTGCTAATTTATTTTTAGAAACTGTTTTATATCGCAGAGCACTCTGAGTGCCTTTGGCAACTTCAGGTACTTTAGAAATAAATGTATTATTATTCCTCTTTGGAGATTTAAACTGTATGTTAAGTGGTTAAAAGTAGCCATTACATGGTTGGTGGCTTTTTCTTTTATTGGTTTTCCCAGTGGCGATTTTAATACTGAATTTTATTATTTTTATTAATTTTATTATTTATATTGCAGCACTTAGGCTCTTAATTTAGGAGGAATCGGTTCCAAAAAGAGGAGCTGGGTGCCTGACTGGTAAATGAGGTGCCTAATGCTAAAGCTGCGACCCTGAAAGCTCCTGAGCTCTTGGGGCATTAAAATAACTTTCTGATCTAATTCTTCCAGTTCTGCTCCTACTTCTTCACGGGAGACCCTCAGTCCTCCTGGACTGAGCCCTTTAGCAGCAACATGACATCCTGTTGCCTGGGTTTCCTGAGGAGCTTAACCTAATCGGTATCTTTCAAATTAGACTGAATGTACGCATAAAGACACAGACAAACTACAGTCTCTCCAAAGACAGCACATGGTGTACCTCTTCTTTTTAAAACTGTGGGTAAAATAATCACATGTTGTGCAAGGCAGACCAGATTCATCACCCTGCTCTGGAAGAAAGCAGCCCATACCTCATAAAGGCCCCTTCTACACCACAGCCTGGACTTGCCCACTGCACAAGGGCTTTGCTAAGTAGGTTTTGCAGCCAGTTCCCTGTGCAGAAGAAGCCAGAATTCATTAACCCCACAACAAAGCCCCAGATAACACTCCTCTGCTGATCAGCGGCTGAAGAAGGAAAGCCAAGGCACAGGCTGTAGGATCACAGGAGCCCCACTTCTTGGGGAAAGACATAAGATACTGCCCTGTCAACTCTGGGGATGAAGGACCTCCCTGAAACTCTTGGTATGGCGCCTACACCTTAGAGACATCAGGAGGTGAAGACCAACTCTATTTTCATTATCTTCCTTCAAGTGAATATCCAGCTACCAACTCATCATGTCTTCAACAGACTCCTTGGCCTGCCTGGGCTCAGATTCCCTTCTGCTCTGTGTCCTCTATGCCAAGACAACCCAACTTAGGTTTACAATTCCCATTCCAGAAGCCAGGTATATAAAATGTGTGTCTAGAATACTTATTTTGTGGACCAGAGAAGTTTTCATGAAGTTTGAAAGGCAATTTGGACAAGTTTTCTATCTTTGAAGGACTGAGAAAACTGAAACTGAATTTTGCAGCTCCTGAGTCCGTCCAGGCATTCAAGCACAGAAAGAGAAGAGATGCTACATGGCAACTTAGCACACATAGTGCTGGAATTGCTGTTATGGTTCAGGTGAAAGCAAGACTTTTGCATGTCTCTTTAGAGGAGTGACTCAGATTGTGAAGAGACACCATCAAGCTAGTTCTTACTGCAGTCAGGTAATCCTTGCTCTTCTTTTGAGATCAAGATCCAATTGCCATTACTGAATATGTTGTTCAGTTTAAAAAGTTACCATCTACTAACCCTTCTCATGAAACCATCAGTCAGTGTGAATGGGAAACAGACAGCTGATTAGTTCCAGTGGACTTCTGTATGGAGAACTAGTCTGTGTCACTAAACCCCTGTTCAACCAGTTAACCAGATTACTAGGAGAACTCCAGCCAAGTGCAACGCTTAATGGGCTGCCATTACCACGGGGTCATTGCAGCAGAGATATGTCTCTGCAAAGCTGGAAGTTCCTTCTGAGCCTCTTCAAAGAGCGTGAAATTATTTTGTAAAGACCTCTGAGGTGTGTTTCCTACCTGCCAACAAAGCACTAATTCAGACTAAGTTCAGTACAATTGGCTAAGTAGCCAGTTGCAAGGGTGTACCTGAATCCATCCTTACTCATTAGTTGATGAAATTTAGGCAGGTGTCTGAGATTAAGCAAGCCTTAATATGTCACTACAAGATATACATATAGACTTTTATCTGCAATCAGGTGCTTTAGTAGCAAACAAGGCTGATGAACAAACTCTACTATTTTATTTATCATCATAAAATTATAATTATGCTGCTGTAATTACACTATGATAAAGGATAAACAATATTCACAAGAAGGTCAGCTGCCAGAAACAAGAGACATTTTCAAACCCATGGTCAGCACCATTGGCGGCTCTATGCTGAAAAAGCCCCTGGGCACTGCTGGGAGAGCCAACAAGAAATCAAATCAGCCAAACAGGGAGCAGGGAACAAGAAAGTCTTGAGAATGGCCCCGTCAGTGATCACAAAAATCAGCAGTAATCTCTCCACTGATTTTGACAGATGCTGGCTGAGATGTTGCATGTAAAGTCCCTGGCACTCCATTCAAAGCTTCATTAGCAGCAAAATTTCATAAAGACTACAGAGTTTGATCTGAAGGCAGCCTGCATAGAAATTCTGGGCACCTGGCTTGAGCATTGCTCAGTTTTCTCCAGTTTCATCCATGGTGCCATTATCTATTTAGTTCTGCAAGTTTTTAGAGGAATGCTGCAATGTGAAGCATATCACTTGCAGAGAGCCCCAATTTTGGCAGCCCTTACAAAACTAATGCCAACCCAATTAAAATATCCCTCTGCTTGTTTGCTTGTATTATAACAGCAAGAAATACATTTTCCTAGAGGCATAATGAAAATATGCTCAAGACTAGCACCAACATCTCTACACAGAAAACCTAATAGTTGAGTTTGGTTTAGGTAAGTCAATTATTTGCAAAGTGACTGTCAATATTGTGTGCTCATGGTGGTACCAGAAACGTAGACATATCCAGCAGGAATCATCTGCTTGATTTTTTTAAATGTCGTTACACATGTGTCCCCATCCCCGCCCTCCCCATCCCTCCCACTGTTTTTTATATGTTTTCTGGATTGTGAAAAGCTTTCTTTAAAACATTCACTGTATTAAAATGAAAAATAAAAAATCAAAGGCTACATTATTGCATGCCTTTAAAGACCTGAAAGTATCAAAATGCTGTTTCGAGGCTGCACTACATACAACAAAAAGGATTGTGGCAGTCCTGCAGCAGAGAGATTCTCGCAGTCCTTCAAGCTCTTAAGTCTTTGAAGCAATCCAGTTTCTCTAGCAGGTTTCTACATCTGGTCTGGCTTTGTTTTATTAACCACCAGCTCAGCTAAATAAGTGTCCCATTAAGTCTTCAGTCAGACGTTAGTTCAGTGTGGGGTTCTGGACATACTCTGCAGGGAACCTGGCCTGTGCTTAGTGCAGGAGACTATTGCCTGTGGCTGCTGAGTGGGTGTATGCTCCAAGGTTTCAGCCTTGTGAAAAGCCAAATTTTGGATAGAAGAGTTAAAACTCATGTCTGGCATGTCAGGAATGTAACAGTTCCACTAGGCACTGACTGCCAGATTCAGCCACCTGAGGACTGAATGGTATCCAAATCCTATGGTTTGGGGTCACCCTGCAGCTACATCTGATGCTAAACTCGTGCTTTTCATGGGTTTATATGGTTTAGACAAAACTAAATGTTGACATGCTGTTTACTGTTTTGTACAACAGCATTAATGTTGTTAAATACCGCGTCTGATCCTATAAACAGTAGGCATTAATTTATTTTATATTCACCAACTGTTAATTAAATGTATCAATCTCCAAAGCACACCCACTCATCACAATTCATCACAACCACATAAATAAATTGGGTACCCAACATTCATTTTCCTGCACATCACTGCAAACAAAGTCTTGTCAGCGTGCATTTAAAGGTAAATAGCATGAAATTGCAAGCATAGATCAAAATCAGTTGTCGGTCCCTAAAAAACTATTCCCCAAGCAAATGCCTTTGAGTTTTAGGTTTCTGATGTATTTAATCAGAGAGAACATAAAAGTTTTTGGAAGGTGTCTTCACCTTGTAGCACATTACCTTTGCAGCTCCACCATGAGCTGCTGGATGAATTCCAGCATAAAAGCAGAATATTGAAACCAAAACAGGAATCTCAGGTTCAATGACTACAAGCCTTTTTGTGTATTTTTGCAGGTTTTCAGTTGACCTGAAGGCACAAACAGACCTACAAGCAACTCTGGTAATGAGGGCTTGAGGTTCCACACTTGACTCAATTAGTGACTCAAGGAGCATCCCTGTGCCTCAGCTTACACGACTCCAAAGTGGTATTAAAGCGGACATGGCTATTTTGAGGGCTATTATGGAAGTTAATTTATATTTCTAAGGTTAAAACAAATACTTACATGATCTTCTTGGTTTCATTGATGCATCATACACTCAGACATTTGGTAAAACCAGTTATTAAAAGAGGTTTTTTCACAGCTGCTTGAAAAAATCAAGCAACATCACTGCTTTACATTTAGACAAAAAGAAAAAATGCAATTTTTTCTCTCCCCACATGCATGAGCCTGGTTGTTTCTCAACTGAAATAGTTCACTAGAAATCCCCTGTGAAGTCTCATCCTGTGGCACTAGAGCGAATAGGAGTGCTGCCATCCGCTTGTGTGAGCAAGAGATCACCTTGTATTTCTGCAGTGAATCTGAAGGAGTGTCATACCCTGCAAATTGAGACTAAAAAGCATTTATTACGCCAATTTTGGTGAAGAGGACTGAAGTTGTTTGGTTCCTGACTCAGAGGAGAAGAGGGGACATGGTAGGTATCCAAACACAGGAAGGTGCGGGGAGGTAAAATGCCTGATGGCTGCACCACTGACTCACTGTGCGCTCCGGCTCTGTTAGGAAAGGGGAAGACAGCAGAGGGAAGCCTGCTTTGTCTCCCTGCTTTGCTGTCACTATCTGAGAGTGCAAGCTGCTTGCTGGAAGCCAACAGCACTGGATTTCCCTGCTCCCGGAGAGCTACTGTCCTTCCCTCTGCTCCCGTCCAGCTCAAGTCCTACTCCCGACACTTCCCCATGAGTCCATGTCTGACTTAAATCCACAAACTGCCCTCCTGTGGTGTTTTTACTCATAGGGACATCATGGGGGAGATCTCTGTCCCCTCTCTAAAAGAGACAGTCTGAATAGCATGAAGTACTGCAGAGTTACGCACACATCCAGACACATACCGCTGCCAAATGCTGTCAGAAAGAGAACTACTTTTGATTAATGGGAAAGGAAAGTTAATTGTCATTCAGTATAAATGTCAGGGTGGAAACCCAGGGAAGAAAAAACATCACTTTTCAACAAGAAGAGAAGATTTCCATGGTGCAGCCTAAGCTTACTGCTTAATGCAGATGAAAAAAGTATTATTCTGATCAGCTCCTTGGGAGACTGACGATATTTTAGCTTTTGCTATCTCAGGGACTCGCCGTGTAACTCTCTGATGCACAAAGCTCACCGAGTTTTTTACATTTCTCTGTGCTGGATCCACAGCTGGTGTAAATCACTGTGACGGCTCTGACTTTGGTGGCATCCTGCCAGTTTACTCCAGTGAAGGATTTGGTGCAGAAATGTTTCCCAGTGTATAAACTTCTGGTTATGATAGACAGTTTCTGGGCTCCAGCAGGGATTGGTGATCTGAAAAAGGGGTTATGGGAATTGGCAAGATATGAAATGGTGTGGGAGAGCTGCAAATATTTAATTTCCTGTGAAATAATTCTCTGGTGGCTATATGTATATGTGTGTGTGTGTATGTGTGCATGTGTGTAGTTCAGCAAGTTACAGCCTAAAATGAAATGCTTTCCTATTTCCCATGGACCACTCCCGGCACCAATTGTCTGCCCAGGAGGATCAGCAGGCAGCTGAACTCTGGTCTGTTTGCCCTAATACAATGCCTTCAAGACCAAATTGACTCCTGAGATGGCTTCCAGCTCCCTGGTTGCAAAGCCAGTTATGTGTTTAAGGAGGAAATATGCCAGGGAGGAGCTGGACTGGTTTAACGCCTGTAGAGAGATTCCAGACTCGTGCACCTGCCTCTCCCCATGCCCACAGCCAAATTTAAACACTATGGGCCCCTCTATGGAGAAAGGGGCACAAGTTAGGGCCACGGCTGTTCCCGGGCTATAAAAATAGAGACGGATGCTTGCCTGCAAGGAGGAAGAAATGTGAGGCTTCTTTGAAAGCTGAGCGTGAGCAAGTCCTGACACCTCCCGGCTCTTCACCTCGCTGGAAAAAGTTCCTGTGCCTTCGGCGTGCACGTGCGCAGGGACACACACGCACCCGGCATGGAAAACAAAAGGGAAAGCCAGAGAGATGCTTCTAGCAGGGCTCAAAGAGGGGAGGGTGTGTGTGTGTGTGTGTTTCAGAAAAGCTTGCAGTCAGCATTGCTTGTTTTCAGCTCGGTTTGATTAAAAATCCCCAAACAAGCCATCCACAAAAAAAAAAAAAAAAAAAAAAAAAAAAAAAAAAAAACAACAACAAAAAAACAAACCAAAACACCTCACGCCAAATTCCTCTTTGGAACTAACTGGGGGCAAAGAGAAAACTGTATGATATGCGTGAATGTCTCCTTGCCCCCTTCTCACAGAGAAAGGAATGGAAATCTGTTGGGCGGTCTGTTTTCCACCCAGGTGGACAAACATACAGGCAGGAGAGTGAATGAGATTTGCTGTTTCAGAGAAAAGCGAGGTCCGCAAAACCAAGTGGAATTGCTGATCCCAGGCAAGAGGGAGCACTCCCTTCCCCCCCCCCCCCCAGCAAACCAACACCTTCTAAATCCCCTCCTCTCCAAATTTTAATTAAGAAATGAAGGAAAAATACAGTATTTTTATATTGTCCTTTCAAGGAGATCTCTGTTTGCATAGTCGGATCCCCCTTCCTCCACACAGCACTAACATTAGTGTGACCTTTTCCTGCTAATTGGAAAATCTTACGGAAATAAAGCCTGTCAGAAAATGAGAAGTGTCTCCCCTTTAGGCTGGCCAAACGACCTCAGAGGGGGAAAAGAAGTTCTGAATTTCTGCTCCTTCTGCACACACTGCAAAATCTTTATTACTTCGGAGAGCCTTGAAACCCAGTAATGCCCCTCCAGTGCAAAGAGAAGTAAATAAATTTCTTCTTATGACCACTTTGGAGAAACACACAACCAGATTTACTCAGCAGGGATAGATACTGGACAAGATAATGAAGAGAGAATAAGAATATGATAGGGGTTTACAGCCTCTTCTGTCTCTTTAAAGTGTTTTAATCCTTCAGAAACAGGATATCGGGTCCATTTCCTTAAAGATACAGTATCCCTTCTGGGACAAGTAATGTTATAAAAACCTAAGATGTAACATCTATCTCACAATATTGATTGGCACTTTAGTGTGATAAAAGGGGTTGAACCTGAAGAGGAAAAAAAAAAAATAAAAAAATAAAAAAAAATGGTAAACTGGGATTACTCTTTGAAGAATTGAAAAAAAGTCCATGTAACACCAGGTCAAACTTTCAAAATATTTTTTTTTTTTAACATGGAATTGAACCAAGTGCCATTTCAATGATTGTCTAGGCAATTCTCTTGATTTTTAAAGCATATAGATCCACGTTTGTAGCTTTATTACCAGCTGGTGCTGGAGCTCCAGCCCCAGCACAAAGCACTGTGAATTCTTATTATGTTCCAGAAAAGGGGAAAAAAAGGAGAAATTTCAAATAAAGAGATATGCTTTTGTTATTAAAAGCAAATAAAGAAATTCAATTTCAAATGACTGTCTGGTTCATTTATAAAATGTTCTCTTTAGACAGCATCACCTGTTTTTCAGAAGAGCTTTGAATGAAAACAGTGAAACAATTGTCATCATATGGATACATCTACAGTCATTCCTGAATTACTCAGTTAAAATCACAGACACACAAATAGTGCAAACAACTATTCATTTGAGTGGCTCTTACTCATATGAATAGTCTCATTGAAGCCTGTAGATCTATTTCCATGGGTTGGTGGGACTGGACTTGTATTGTATGGTGAAGATAACAAAGCCTGGTGCAAGCTCTGGACAGAGAAAGGCTGCTTGCCAGCAGCGCAAACCAAAGAAAGGCAAACTCTTGACACCTCTCACCTTTGCATCTAACAGTGCAAGAACACGAGCAAGGTGAGATCTCATTTGCCTTCAGGCAAGGCTGTTCTGCTTATGAACATTTCCTAACCAGCGTGTTTCGCAGTCTGCTTTTTCAAACTGGCGGATACAATCCCATCAAGTCTGCAGGTTTTGCCCCTTAGACTCAGCTCTGCAGTGCATGGGCATGAGCATGCAAAGACGCTGCACCTGAGGGTCGGAGCATAGTTGCAAGGCAAGACTCAGTGCCTTTAAGTCCTACAGTCCTGCCCTAACCGGCATGTTTTTTTCCCTATTTGAGAAACCTTTGTGGCTAGCACCGACTGCTGTGAAGGTCTACCAGCTTGAAGAGGCAGCATCTTCTTTGTCTGCCCTGCTCTAGGATCTCCACCATTTCCCTGCCTGTGCAGAAACCCATCTGGCAGCTACCTAAACAGGATTCAGCACCACTGGGAGGGATGTAACCCAGAGCAAGAGACCCAGTTAGAAGTTACACAATAATGCAGAGTGGTTTTGATGTTGTTCAAGTCTGTTGGAGGTTTAAGTTCTGTCCTGTAACTCACCAAAGTCAACAGTCTTTTCTGAAGGGGATGAAAGGACAGGCTCTTCCAAATACATATGCACTATCTCAATGCTATTTTCAGACTATATTTCAGTATACAGTTCAAAATATACCCTCCAGTCATTGTTGTGCTCCTTTCAAAGGAATAGGGTGCTACCTGGCAGAATATCACTCCCATTAAGACATGCTCTGAATACAAGTAAACACTGGCTATGACATCCTCCTGTTACACTCTGGGGTTGTGTGTCACTGGGACCAGGAGCAACAATGTGACCTGCATCCTGGAGTTTATTTAGTGGCTAATAACCTGAAGAAGGATGCAGTTTAACCATCACATTGTTGGCTCCTACCAAAGGGTGCTCACCAGAGGAAGGACGCCCATACAAACTGAAGAGATCATAATGGCTAAAGAACTCAGATGGAAAACAGGCACATAGGTATATGTCAACCAAACCCTTCACAGAATCACAGAATCACAGAATAGTAAGGGCTGGAAAGGACCTCAAGATCATCGAGTTCCAACCCCCCCGCCATGGGCAGGGACACCTCACACTAAACCATGCCAGCCAAGGCTATGTCCAACCCCACCTTGAACGCCGCCAGGGATGAAGCATTCACAACTTCCCTGGGCAACCCATTCCAGGGCCCCACCACCCTCACAGTAAAGAATTTCTTCCTCAGATCCAATCTAAACCTCCCCTGTTTAAGTTTAAACCCATTACCCCTTGTCCTCTCACCACAGTCCCTAATGAAGAGTCCCTTCCCAGCATCCCTATAGGCCCCCTTCAGATACTGGAAGGCTGCTATGAGGTCTCCACGCAGCCTTCTCTTCTCCAGGCTGAACAGCCCCAACTTTCTCAGCCTATCTTCATACGAGAGGTGCTCCAGTCCCCTGATCATTTTCGTGGCCCTCCTCTGCACTTGTTCTAACAGTTCCATGTCCTTTTTATGTTGAGGACACCAGAACTGCGCGCAATACTCCAAGTGAGGTCTCACGAGAGCAGAGTAGAGGGTCAGGATCACCTCCCTCGACCTGCTGGTCACGCTCCTTTTGATGCAGCCCAGAATACGGTTGGCCTTCTGGGCTGCAAGCGCACACTGCCGGCTCATGTTCATTTTTTCATCAACCCACACCCCCAAGTCCTTCTCTGCAGGGCTGCTCTCAATCTCCTCCCCGCCCAACCTGTAGCTGTGCCTGGCATTGCTCCGACCCAGGTGGAGGACTTTGCATTTAGCATGGTTGAACTTCATCAGGTTGGCATCAGCCCACCTCACAAGCGTGTCAAGGTCCCTCTGGATGGCATTCCTTTATTCCTCCTCCTCCTCTCTTTCCATTGTGTTTGGCTGTGTTGCTTCACCCTGTAACTCCTCCTGCAAGACTATGGAGACATGCAGCTTTCATACAAACCTCCCCAGAACGGTTGTACAAGTGGCAACAGCCCCATTTGTCAGGGATGTATGGACACCCTGCCCACACAAACTAGATACTTGCCCAGAGGGCCTCGACTTTAGTGAAATCTTTATGGGGCTTGAATTATTCAAGCCTTGACCTTTAGCAAATCTCTCAGTCAATGCTAGTTAATGTCCTTTAAAGTCATTGACCTTAGGTCAGGGACCAAGGGGGTACTTCATCAATGAAGACACACAGGTTCAAAATCAAGAGAGGTTTTCCAGTACATTTTTAATTTCTCTGGAAGAAGACTGCTGGCCACACACAGAAGGATCACTGGTGCTTCAAGATACAACAGCATGGGCAGGAGACTCCCAAATGCTCTTCATAGATCCATCTAGAAACAAGGAAGACCAAAGGCTCATCTTGAATGTCCAGCTTTTCATCTGGGATATGACTGTACCAGTGACTATGGTTTAGTCACAGCAAGGATAAAAGTCAACTGCAGCATATGCAGTCAGTTCTTCAGGCTCTCTAGTGAAGGGAGGTAGATGGTAGGGAAAACAGCTCTGCAAATACCTACAGGTGACTAACAGGTTTTACTGATACTGTGTGGTACCCAGCTCAGCACACACAATTTGTAGACACTATATACACGTGCAAAATTTTGTGGAGTGACTTTCACCTCCCAAAACAAGCATAGTGATTGCACAGCTCTTAAAAGCTGAAGTTAGTTTGGAAATGGAAGATTTCTGCCCCCTTTTTCACTTTCTCTTGAAAAGATTATATCTTCAAAATTATTTCAACACACTTTAGAAATAAGCACAAGTTTTATAACAAGCCTATCTTTCTGGAAGGATGGGTTTTCAAATGTGAGCACCTGTGTGTGCTTTGTGATGGGACCTGATGTACTTTTCTGAATATGTCACAATGTTCATTAACAGTAAGGTTGTCTGCATTGCTATAAACAGCAAAAGTTCTGGTTCAAGCCTTCATACAAGATCAGCACTTTTAATCTTGGACTTGAAATTGGTTCACAAGACTAGGTAAAAAGCCAATTTGGGGGAGTTTTCTGCTTTCTTCAAATTGCAAAAATGTCAATGGGAGTCATGAGGTTAGACTTATTGGGCAGGCTTCTGCTCTGATTCTAGCTAGGGGAATTATACATAATGAATTAACCACATGACTAATTTTACCTCATTTTCTGTTCTTGAAGTGTCTGCAAGCAAATTAAAATACCTTGAAATTATTCATTACCTAAAACTATTCGCAGTGTGAGGGATTTATTTCACTTTACTTTAGTCACATAGAAGTTAGGTGTTTAGCTAAATTAGCTTTCTAGGTTTTCTCTACAGTTAAGGCAGTGAGAAGTCGACTCACCCAATCCCAAAGTAGGTGCTTAAATCAGGTGGGTTGAGCCACTCTCTAGAGATACTGCTCTCCTTTGCTTTAGAGGTAGCCCAGGTGAGTCCTTTAGATGAGACGCTTGATTTTTCCACAGCTAAAATTAGTTTAAATTAATCCTAACCCACACCATTTATCACAATGTAAGTGCAGAGGTAAGCTTTTCCACAAAAGTTTGCTTGAATGTTCAAGAGCAAGCAGTTTTTCATGGACCAGACAGATCCTGCTTTTGAAAATGCCTGAACACCTAGCAAGCACTGGAAACATTAATATTTAAGGACCTAAATACCTTAAAAGATGGGCTCACATGTCTTATTGAATGTTTCTGTTCTCTGAATGGATGAGTTCAATTCACTGAATCAGGCTTCAGGGACAGATCATCACCACTGGTGACTGCTCTTGTGTTTCACCTCCTCTGTGAAACTCCTCTGGTTGAACATTGGTAGAAAACAAATGGGAAAGGGGTATGATGAATGCAGCTGTAATGGTATGAATTTGTTTCTATAGAGCAGAGGAAGAAAGGCCAAGCTTTTTAACAATTGAAATGTTGAGTTAGATTTCTAAATCTGGCCTGGTTTTCAGAAATGAGGAGCAGCCGCTGCAACAAAAGGGTGCCTGTAAAATACTACTCTATCTTTGAAATACTAGAAAATTCGACTATCCATTTCAGGAGCCAAGCTTACACCTCCATTATGGGACTTGCAGCTCCATGAAGGAGGCTGCAATCACTTTAATTCTCCTGGAGAATCTGCCCTGTGCAGTGACAGCAGGGGAGCCCAGGGGTCCCACTGGAGGATGTATTTTCTCTACGGGTGATATTTTCAAACCAATCCCCATTTTAATGGGGATGCAAAAACTTTACCTGCGCCCAGAAGGTATGTGGTCAAAACACACTCATAATGCTTCAAAATCCTGTGAGTAGCTTGTGTGAGTGAATTTGGAAACATCTCTGCAAACCCTGTGAAGTGCAGTGACCTTCAGAAAGGTGGGAAAAGCTCTAACAATAAGATTGGAGGCAAGTGCAACCCCAGCACTGGTTCTGCTCTGCCAGTATCATCAGAAGAGACTGATTTGCCTCCAATCATCACTTTGCAAGTCCCAAGTTCAGCAGTTTTCTTAACCAAAAAGAACCCCTTTCTATATCAAAGCCTTGGGAAGAGCAGAGCAAGGACCCACTGCAGCCAGCAACGTTACACAATTCCTTCTTCAACTAGGTAAGCTGCATTTGCAGGGGGTGGTTGAGGCGCTAGAGCTGCCTGCCGTTTTATATAGATCCAATTAATATTTTGCTAAGACCCTGTGAGCTGAACAAACAGAAACGCTTCTCAGTGTCACACCATTTGCTGAAGCTGGCAGCTGCCTGTGATTGCCGCTTTTCCGATGGTGAAGCTCCTCTTTGCTGCCGCAGCCTAGCGGGACCCTTTTGGACCGAGTACAGCAAAGTGCAGCAGTGTCTGTTTGACACCACATGAGGGAATGTGAATTGTCAATTTGTTGACAGTGTCATGTTGCTGCTACCAGCTTTCCCTGCGTTATTTGGAAAGAGCTCAAGTCAGTCTATTTCCCAGGCTGAGCTTCCTCACGTTACAGCTCTGCACACCCAGAAGAGATGCAACCAGAGCAGAGTTTGCTTTCAAACAGAGAGAAGCTGTTTCTTTTAAAAATGCTATTGCTGTTGAGGCTGGAAAGACTCAGCGGAACCTATCCAAAGAGCAAGCTCCCCCAGACATTACCTGTTCCCTATCACCACATCACTACTGGGCTAAGTAACCTCATGAGAAGTCTTCATCTCTTGATAATTTTCAGCATGTTCCTGCAAGCTCCATCATGTCCAAACAGGATAAAGAAACTGTAAAGTCATGAGGCTGGGAAAATTACTGCATTGCCCTCCCAGATGAATTTTCTGATGATTTCCAATCCAGATAGGATTATTCGCTATTGACTGTCGCTGGTGAGCTACAGTACCCACCTGGTTGCAAACCTGCAGTTAGGAACACGATTTAAAAGCACCTATGTCTACATGCACACAAATGCACATGGCTTTACTTGTAGGCACTTCTGGGGGAAATTGAATCCAGACACAGAGCTGACAAACAGATTTATATGCTGTGTACAAAACCACACCCTCCTCCGGCGATTCTTCCAAGCCAAGGGCTGTTGCCTGGAACAGCTCCAAAAGCCACTTCAGAGAGAAAAAATGGGACCAGGAGGTGGGCAGTGGTAGCAACAGTAAGAGCCATAGTCTTCCTTCTGCCTGCTGCAATAGGTAAAGCAGACTAAAACGTAAGGTGTTTGCAGGGATAAAATTTCTATGTGGCAATACAGTCAAGATAATCTAGTTTTGCCTTACAAAATCCAGGAGTTTAAATAAAAAGCCATTTAATAATACAAAGACATTTTCAGATCATCCCTGTAAGAAGCACTGGGCACCGTATAGCACATGCAGCTTGACAGCATGCCCTGGGCACATTGCTGGTGCAAATTTCCAACCTGCTAACGAGGTTCATAGGTTCTAGATAGGTGCTGGAGCATGTTTCAGGCCCCCATTGCACCATGTGCTTGCAAACTGCCTGCAGTGACTGAATGCTGGAGCCTTTTCACAATCAGCATCTCTAGTCACATCGCATTTCACAGCCTGATAAATTACTGACTTCAGCTCTCCCACATATCCCTGATACAGAATGCATTCTAGATTAAAAAACAAACAAACAAATCACCAACAAAATATGTACAAAAGTAATTTAATTCAGAAAAGCTGAGAAATCCTATATATATATATGTTCTTTTTCCATGCTTTCCCTCTGACCGCAGAAGAAAGAGAAACCAGTATTTCTCCTGTGCATAACAAGCTGCTATTTCAGGACCAATATTGCTAGCATTCCTTCTGCTGAGTTCCACTAATTTCTCACTGGCATTGTCAATATGATGTGACTTCCACTTACTGGAAGAGAAATGGCTGTCCTTGCTTGGAAATACAGACTCTGCTTGATGACAATTCCTTTCTCTTTTTTTGTCTTTAAATAAAATAGAAAAAAAAAAAACAAAAAAAAAACAAAAAACAAACAAAAAAAAAAAAAAAAAAAAAAAAAACAAAAAAAAAACAACCAAAACAACTAAGAAATCTAAACAATCAGAAATGAGAGGAGTGTTGCTAAAAGTCAAATCCCTCTGCTTTAGTCACCATCAGAGGTAGTTTCTGGATTGATGCATGTGCAGGTCAAAAGCAACAACAGTAGATGGATGGCACAGCAGTAGTTAGAGTACCCAGGCTGCTGTGAAATGGAGTTACAAGGTGTCTCTAAACCCTCTTCATTTGTTAAGGAATTAAAAGGCAAATGTGCTGCTGATGGGGTTTACTGCAGTGCTTCCTGTTTGCCACCCTGGGAATGCAGCGAACACAGTTCACTTAAAACTCTTTTTAAACCACTGCCCCCTTCCCACAAACAGGCATGTATCAAGCTGACGGAGCACATTTGTAAGAGACTGTTTTACACCTTGAAGACTGAAAGAATAAATCTCTTTAATAAGCTCTTAGGTTTTCCTAGTGATGCAGATTGAAGTAATATTATAGAAATGTGTATAGTTGTCAGTAATTTTACAGGAATGAATAGGAAATGCCAGGAGGACTCATTTGTGAAATGGAAGCATTTTGTGTGATTTTCTTTAATCAAAGATTCTTGCAAGGACAAAGAGGCTGCACGCTTATCACACTGATCCATGCAATAATTGCAGATTTTCCAGGATGTCCTTTAACATCAGCCTGCTAAGTTGCTCTTTGCATCTCATACATGCATGGGATGTCATAGCAATGTGAATAACTGATGGCTTTAGTGTTAAAAGTACTACATTTATAGAGCTGGGGATGACACTATGGGGGTTGTTTTTCGAGCTAAAACTCCCAACAAGGGAGACAGGCCCTAGAAAAATAAAGACATCACTTTAAACTTGGGAATCTGGGAAAGAACATTATAAAATAAATACATTGAGTGTTTACGCCAAAGGTATTGCAATCATATCTGGCGCAAAATTCCCATTTATTGGTGCCAAGAAAGCCTGGGCTGTTTATTATGGCAGTGTGACTGCAATAAAACAAACAACATCATTGTCTCTTTTAAGAGCAGTATTTTTTGGAGATATAATAGCAGCAGGAGTGCCTGGCTTGACTAATGCTGTGGGTATCTGTCCCTGGGGAGCGCAGATGCCAGGAAATAGCTTTGGAGGGTTGTGACTAGTAATGATCACACTGGATATTTTAGGCATATTAGTGGGCACTGCTCGGTAACTCTGTATTAACTCTTTTACTTATCAGTGGTATAAATGATAACATCGATGGAATTTACATTGCTGTGTTAAATATAAAGACGCTCAGACTAATGTTGGTTGAAAATTTGACTGATAATATATACAAATTGCCTTGTTAGTTGACCTAAACACGGTGCAGAAAGTGGAGAAGCAGTTTGAAAACTGTCCCTGCAAAGGAACAACCATATGACAGGGCCATAATTTCTGTGCATCCTCTTTCCTATGTAAAATTAACCTGGAAACTTGACCTGTCTTCTCTGAATGAGACATTTTGTAGGAAATCAAAGCAGAATTTGGTCCTCAGACCTCTCTGGTTCTCATGGTATAATATGCAGAGAGGCAACATCTACTGAAATAAATCAGAGTGCTTTTGCCATAGCAAATTTTTGAAAGGATTTATAAAGTCTGACTAACTTAAAGTCTTTTCTCACTACTGCATGAACAATACCATAGCTTGCATAGCATTCAAATGTAAGTTTCTCAGCTGAAAGTTTTCAAGAGGAAGGAGAAATTTCTGCAGAGAAAGAATCTCCACACCTCATCCCTCGCTCCAGTCCCAGAGGACACAAGTGCCTGATGCCCACTGGCAGAGGAAGTAACTGCTGATGATCTCACTCCTCATCCTGATTTGCCCTTGTAGGACTTTATCATGGGTCAGGTTTGGCTGACATAAGCCATGTTTGAAAGGCAACAAGGGAGAAGAAGGATGGCAAAAAGCGTAGCCACCTGAGCCTCATTTCAGTAGGAAATCAGGTTAAAAAAATTTGCTGATGAAGACTGGGATAAAAGTAGATGCAATGTCAGGATCTGTGGTGTCTAGATTTTGATATGCAGTAGGTGTCTGTCCAGTATAGTTTGTACAAACGATCACTGTTCCACTCCATTAAGTCCTCATTAGAGCAGCATACTGCACCTTAAAAGTATCTTAACCTTAAATTATCAGTATCCAAGCAAAAGAAAGAAAAAATAGCACATCAGGAGCTAGTCAGAAAGGCCCAGCACATGTCAATTAAGATGACTGCTAGCATGTTTAAGCCACAGCTTCTCAGAAGAGCATCAATGTGTACCAGAATGCTGGAGCTGTAATAATTCAAAATTTCCTTATTGAGGTCTGAGGATACTAAAATAAGGTGTTGAAGCTTGATTAGTAGTAGGAACATAGCAGCTTAACCTCTAACATTTAGCCTTCTCCTTTGGATCGAATTACTGATCTTTATCTTGTTGAGCTGTGCTAGCAGTTGGCTTGGGAACATTACACCTTTCTAAAAGCTGTCAATCTTTGTCAGTGTCTTTGCACAATGGATTGGAAGAGCTATTTTTAAAGGACTATGTCACCTTTTTGTAGGCATGGGTTTTTATAGTGTATAGAATTTTTTTAATACACGTTGCCACTTGCTCAATATCACCTATAGGCTTGACTGAGAATAACTTCCATTATTTTTACTGTGGTTTCTAGTGAATGTGTGTAAAGAGATGAGGAGCCAGAAGAGGCAGGGGAGGAGAAATCATACTTAAATTCTTCATTAACATGCCAATTTTTGGCTTTCATTTTAACTTATTTTTCTGTCAAGGAGTCAATTCATTTATCCATATATAACAGATTTCTTCAACATTCAATTGAGATATTTTCCACAGCACTGCATTCCACAGTACAGTCTCATTTTAACCAAGAGTAGTAACAGAGTAGCGTAAATATATAACAAGAAAAAACTTGCTAAAATTTGCATAAGTTTTCTACAGAAATATTGAAAGTTTACATTAAATTAAAACCTGGACTTTGGAAAGGACTATTTCAATTCCTTTAATTTCTCTTGCCTTTACAAAACCTATCTATTTTTGTGAGGATCTAGAAATCCATGTGTAGACTTCTGGCTAGTCGTAAAAGAGCACCAATTTGTCCTTTTGGACCAACATGCAATAAATGACAGAAGTACCTGTACATTTAGCATCAGATCCTTCATAAACAGCCTTCTCTAGGACAAGGGTATTGAGATGTACATGTTTGTTCATTCTCTTCATATAAGGATGGTGGACTAGATGTGGCCCATCATACGTGAACTACTGCTAACATTTCCAACTGCACTGTCTGTAGTATCTAGATACCACATCTGCGCAACTTTCAGCTACAATACTCACTGGTATTTCTCCTACTAATTTTTTTGTTTTATACTGGTCTTTTACAGAGTGGCAGACAAAATTGTAGGTGCTTATGCGTAGGTATAGCAACACTGAAGAAGGACAAAACTGTATTCGAATAAACTTTGAGGTCCAAAATTGATTTCATCCCTTCTCAGAAGAGAAACCAGGCATAATTTCATTAAAACTACAGTAACTAATCTATAAAAAACAGAGGATTTGTCTCTAAATTAAACATGGTTACTCCAAATTTACAACATACAGAATCAGGAACAGAATTTGGCCCAGAAAGTTCATTTGAAAACATGTATTTATTCCCATCTGTTTCTGCTGCTGCTGTTAATATATATTCTTGCCATGAAAAGTATTTTAAAACTCAATAAACCATCATACTAAAATAGGGTAAAATGTTTTTATAGTAACAATATCTCTCACTACTATGGGACCTTTCATGCCAAAGTACCCTAAAGCTCTTTATAAATGCCGCAAACTGATATTCACATGCTCCATCTACAAAGATCATTTCACCCGCACTGAATGGCAGGGACACGCAATAGCTTTTTTTCACAGCTGGCAGCACCTTAAGGTAGCTGACAAAACAAATCACAGGTTACACAGGTACAAAATAGGAGCATTTCAGTTTCTGGAAAACGTTCACTTTTTCATTGAATAGAGGCATTCATTCTTTTAAGCAGTTTATCGAGATAAAATTGTATAATTGCAAACATTTGGCTCTACATGAAGTCCTGAAATACATCCTCTTATCCCAAAAAGGGATAACCCTTCCTGCTCCAGGCAAATACCAATGTGCTGACATGGAAAAGGACACCAAATGTGGTGTAGAAAGTCCTGATGTGGCTAATATAGAGCTGGTTACTTAAAGTACAGTTTCTGCAGGGCCATCCACAACCCCAGAAATGTTCCATGATAACTTTTTGTCCTGGCAAATGAGCAGTGAAGACCCATCACTGAAGTGAAGACTAACATTTTCTTTAATCCTGTCCCCCAGTTGAGAGCTCCATCTCCCTTCCAGGTCTGAGCACTCCCTGCACAGTGCTTGCCTGTGCTGTTCTCAGTCTGCTCCCCCTCCTATCAAGTTGTCTCCTTATTAATGGTTTATCATGTATGTTCCTCGACAGGGACACTCATGCTGCTATCTACACTGTTAACAGTCACAGTGGGAACCACGAATACATCAAAATATGGCACTGTAACCAAAGCAAGGCTGTGTCAGGAGGGAACACATCATGCCCACAACCCACTGCACTCCTTCCCTGCTGTCAACTCTGTAGCCAGAGATCCTGTCCTCAAGCCTTTACATTTCTTTGACCCCCACTTCATTTCATGACAGAGGCACAAACAAAGGCAAATTTCCAGGAGCATGGTTTTTGATTCAGCCCTGCATTCTCCTGCCAGGCCAGCAGAACAGAGTGGGAGCATGAATTGAAGCTCCACTGAGCATCAGTTTTCCCAATGTGTCACCATCACAGGAGTAACTATGTTAAATAACTTTGAGGTGGCTCACTGTGAAAATTAATGTCACAATGGCCCTCTGTTTAAACTGTGGTGTGATGATCTCCTGGTTTGACAGCTGACCAAACATCACAGGAACATAATTTCAAAGCTTTTAATAGCTGCTTTTGGGTGTTCGAGGTTTTCTCTTGTTTCAATGCTTTTCAGTGCAATGCTGATAAGGAAGGCAGACATTTTTGAACTGGATCTCTTCCCAAAGGGTATGAGTAGGCAGAAACTGCCCCACATCTGGACTAGTTTTCTAGTACAAGGATAAGGGTCACATTTACGGGGTGCCAGGCATGGAGGCACTACTCTTACCTCAGAAACACCAAAGTTGCCGTATATCTTTCTTATCCAGTAAACCTGAACAGCAGAAGTTTTCTCTTGAGTTTTTGGCTGCAATGCAAAAAGTGAATAATACTTCTCCTTGAAGCAGGAGAAGACCAAGGACTCCATCAGAAATTGAAATCCAGGTATGTGATTCTCAGTCACCTATCACTATTCCTCACCAAATAACATATTGTGATTGCATTTACAATAAATAAAAACAAATGTTGCATGGAATACCTGCGTACCAAGGGATCTCTCCAGTTCATTCAAAACAATTCCTCATCTTTCTGTCCTTCTGTTATTCTCCTGTCCCTGTACCGCAGGGAGCAGGCCTGTTTAATCTAAGGGGGCACCATCAGTTGCATCCAATGTTTAGAGCACTCCTGACTTGGCATACCCTATTTCTCGTTACCATATGAAATCCCCAAGAAGAATAGGATCACCACACTGCATAGCAAAGGTGGCTCGTTCTCATTTAATGATGTGGCTTCTTTTAAATATAGATGTATCAATGGAGACAAAAAAAGGTCCCAGAGAAAGAAATTCTGCTTGCTTTGTTGTTCTCCTGAAAGACACAGCGCTGTGATATCATGGCATTGGCTGCCAAGATGGCTACTAGATTGACTAGTAAATATGTGTTTTAGTGGAGCTCAGCAGAACAATATCCCCCGTAATGTAAGTCATTCCATTAGTAAGTACTCGAGAATGTTATATCAACTTTATTCCTTCTGGAAGGGCTTCACTACCATTACTATAAAAAAAAGTACTTCAGAGATTGTAAATACATTTAAGTAACTCTGACAAAACCATAGAATCTGACTAAAATGTGGGGTGTTTATCTCATCTGTCAGTCTGATATGGGATAAAAGCCACAGCAGCCATGACAGAAAAGAACGTCTCCCTGATAATTTTTTTTCCCTCCACTACTATGTTGTTTCTACTTACAGTGTACGCTGCACCATACTGGCCATATTTGCATTTCTTTTTGAATAATGAAAGGTCAGTTACAGCAGATGACTGCCTCTCTCCTTTTAAGATATACAATTTATGGACATGAAATTCAGCAGGTCTGAAGTATTGCTACATTATTAATATTATTAACATTATTAAATCCAAATGTTCAGAGTATGACCTTGTGTCTCAAGCCCCAAGTCTTCCTCCCATCCCAAATCAAAAGACTGATTGCAATATTGTGTAATATTTTAAAATAAATAATGAACAAAAAGTTATCTTTTTATATTGACTGTTTCTGAGCTTCACTGTACTTTTGGGTTTTATCAGGTATTTTTCCATAAACATGAAAACCAGGCAACACACTTTTATTTCTTTTGGAAATGAGGCTTTGCCCTAGACACTGGACAGAGGAAAAGCACAATTCACAGGAAAAATATTCAAAATAGTCTGAAAATGACTGAGCTTCCCTGGCCCACGTGGTGGTCAGCACTCACTGGCCATCGCAAAGTTGGGAATAGCTGACTGCAGTCAGAGGGGTACGGATGCTGCTGGCTATTGATTCTCTACCAGTTACACACCAAATCAACAGCCTTGTAAAGCTGGATTTCTTCTCTTCCTTTCCCTAAAAAGGCACTCAAAAGCAAACAACTTCTAGAGTTTTCATATTTTAAAAAAGTTGATGTCTCCTCTCACCACAGCTTCTACCCCGGCAAAAAGCAGAAGTGAGATACAGCATAATCAAAGACTGATTCCCCTGACAGGGCACTTACCAGCATGGTCTGCCCTGCAAAGAAGATAAAATGAAGTACGAGCCTACAGGAAGAACAAGTACTTTACATCTTCACTGCTCCTACATGCAATGGTTAATGTTATTAACAGCATGTTATTATTAATAATAGGTGCATAGGTATGCATGCAAGTGATGTATAGATACAAATACATATACATTTTTACCTCACCTTCATTTAAGGACTTCAGGGAGCTTCACTATGATGTTTCATTCATAGAATATCAATACAAATTTAAATCAATTTAATCTTAGTTAAATATAAAGTGCTCTCACCACAGTGAGAGATAAGCAATTTCTCCTTGTTCTGATCACTTCATGTGCCTTGGAAGTGCATGTCACTTTTAGGATGCAGTGCCTCACTGGTACTATGGATGCATTTAAGAAAGCACAGAAGGCTGGTATAAATAATTGGGGTGTCTCAAGAAAAGGAAAAGAAAAGTTAATCAAGTTGAATTGATCTGGAAGACTCTGGTTGCAATTTAGAAAAACACTTGAAATTTGGCTTTATTTCAAGAACCTGTTTTGGTGGGATCTCATTCAACACAGAATTTATGCAATACCCAGGTCTCAGTGAAGTAATGAGACTGCATTCAGGTCTTTAACCATACACTTTGTTGAGTCGACATTTATGCTATTAATACCATGGCACTGACAAAAAATAAGGTTCCTTAATGGTGGCCTGTCATCAGAACAACCACAATTTTCTCCCTTATGTGAGGCAATGTCAAAGATTTCCTTACAGTAGGTTGGATATGATCTCCTAGACATTCACAGCAAATGTAACCTGCACCATGGTTGTACTATCTACAAGATGTGATTAACCAAGTGGGCCCTGACATCTGTTCATGTCACCAGCATTTTTAGGTTTTCTAGTGGGCAGGACATTCAGTTTTTCATCTCCTCTGAGCAGTAAATACTAAAAGTATGTGGCCAGTATTTTAATACATATAAGACAGAAAAAGTACTCTCTTTATTCCCTTAAACCTATAATTGCAGCCACACCTTCGCCCTATGTGTCCAATACATGCTTATAGATTAAGATTAACCTCATTAAAGAATAAAAATATATTGTTTTAAATCCCTTGAGCATTATTAACAGCCAGTTAGTTAATTTATCTGTATGGGAAGGTCTAAGAATTCATCAGAAGTAATATATTTTAAATTTCTGATTAGTAGAAAGGAGAAATACTGTACCAATCGTCCAGTTAATTCACTGAAGTGTTTTATTACACGCACAGATACTTGGTACTGAGATGTCACATTCCCATAATGAACGCAATAAAGGATGAATGACTGGTAAAGCTTTCAGCTCACAATACCTATAAAATCTGAGTGTTAGCAAGGTGTTATGTACAGATTAATTTATAGATTCCTATTAACATACTTCATGCTCTCCTTTGTATGGTTACAACTTCTCAACTGTGGAAGATAACTAGATTTTATGTGGCAAAAGTTATGACCATGCATCACCCCACGCTGCTGGGGGTCAATGTTTCCAAAACAGGAATCCTCGGTATGGCAGATACATGGCTGTGAACAAGATAGACTGTCCACACAGATGCAGGTTTTACAAAGTAATTAGAGAAAACAACCTTATTGTTAATAGAAACCTGACAACTTTCATCACTTGGCATGGCATCTGAAGCCAGCATATTCCTGAGGACCATAGATGCACACCCACAGCCCACTGCACGGGGGGAGAGCTGGGTACCAGTGGGCAAAAGCAAAGCCTGTAGCAAAAAAATGCAAGCCGCGGTCTTAATTGTTGTATTTCTTTGGGGAAGAAGAGGAGTAGTTTTCTTCTGATCATCAGATTAATTCAACCTAACATCTAAACAAACAACTGACAAAGATAATTTTTTAAATAATAGATGTTAAAATGTGAGTCCAAACAAAGGAAACATACCTACAGAAGGGCTGCTCTGAGTATAATGTGTATCACTAACCATTATATGTGTCTGCTCTGAGCCCAGAATTACAAAAGGCCAAATTTTCTTAAAAGCATGTTAAAATATTAATAGATATCTGAAACAGTTTTATTGCATGGGCTGGCAGTCTTGGGAACGATTACATCACACAGAAAAGAAGGAAAGAAAAAAACGCCCAGATCCTGGTGACCTGCTGCAATGAGTAGCATCATGAAAACCTAATGGGAGACAGTGAGATTGAACATTATAGCTGGCAGCAAGTCTGGTGTGGAGGGGCTTTACTGGGAGTGCTGGCAATAAGTTTCACAACATCCAGTATGATAATTCTGTAAATCTAAGGAGGTCATGTTTGCAGTCCTACACTTTTGCAGACTCCAAACATCAGCACAGTGGAGTCAAAGACATCTGTTATCCAGGGTTTTTTTGTCATAATTGACATGAAATGACTTTATTGATTATAAAGACAAGCCATGCTGAAGCTAGCCTAGAAGTCTGTTTCTCAAAATTACCCTTTCTCCATTGCTCACACCATGTCATTTTTGTGTGGTTACTTCAGAGTGCTAAGCCTGCTTTCATTAATTTTTTACTTGAAGCAGCAAAGCCTCAAAATATCTATGTGGGGGAGAGGAGATGCAACATATTATAGTTATGAGAAGTAAAATGTGATGGTGGGTTTGATCCTTTGCCCATTTGTTTCATTCAAAGGTTAGTCAATGATAGCCACAGGGCTGAAAGTCCTGTCAGTTTTGGATGAACTTGTTCAAATCTAGAATGAACTTGATCACAAGACCATTCATGCATTAATCACGTGCTGATTAAATGCTAAAAATCCCAAAATACCAATTCTGCTCCCATTAAATTTAAGCAGTTTTACTCTTCCATTTAAAACAGAGCCAGACTTTCAGACTGCACACATCCTGATGAAAGGTTAAAAGAAATTCCAATCAGCTTTGAAACAGCTCTGCAAACCAAGTAGGAAAAGTTGCTGGCATGACCATGGAGTTATATGCCACCTGAAAAACATTTAGGAAAGACATTTGAGTTCATGCTGCAGTCTTGAGGTAACTTCCAGTCTCAGCCAGCTCTGCAGGCTAGGTCAGAGAACCAAATTTTAGTACTGGTCAAAGGGAAATATTCCATTATGCCTTGTCTAATTTTCTGCATTGCAGAAACACAGCAAGGGAAACTGGTCTGCCATTTCACCTTGGTTTTGCAGAAGATTGTCTCTGCTTGAACAGTGATGCCAGAAGAACAGCAGTAACCTTCCCCTGGCACCACTCACCAAAAACCTGCCAGCCAAAATCTCTCATCCAATGAGCTAATTTTAGATAGGAATACTTTAGAACAGAGAAAACTAATCCTGCATGGTTTACATACTACCTTTTCCTACCATTAACTGGGAAAATTCCAGGTCAGAATATGTATAAGAACAAATAATCTATGCATGCTATGAATATTCAGCTGCAAAAAAAATCGTCAGCAGGTTCTCGTGCTGTATTAGACATAGCTACAAGACACATAACATTTATTGCACTCCTTCCTGAGCTGTTTTTCTGAAGTTGCTGTGACTGCAGATTATACTGCTGTACAGACTGTACAAGACAGGTACACTTCAACTGAGGAACCTGTCCAGGGTAAACCTGAGATGTTCCAGTGTTGGGTGCCATGTCTGCACCAAGTGCTTCCCCACAGAGGCACTGATACACTGATCTTTTCCCACTTTGATGGGCACAGTGATGGAAGAGTCAAAAGGACAAGAGAGAAGATCCTGTCTCAAGTTGCATTATTGTCAATATTTCCCTTGTGTTCCTCTCCTTAGCATGAGTGATCCTCAAATTTTTAAACCATTAATTTTGTGTGAAAACACTTAGTCCTAGCAATAGCTCCATAGCTGTTTTTTTATTGTGTTTGTAGAATAATAAGAAAATCAGATTTAGGATTCCCTAGTGACACTTTAACCAATTCCAGCACCATATGTGTTAAATGGAGTCATCTGCTCTTGGCTGTGACTCCATTTCCAAGTTTGATAAATGGGGCTGCCCTATGACTTTGTGTCATATGGGCTGGGGCACTGAGGTCCTGGGCAGTAAACCCCTGTGGTCTCCTTGGGTACAGGACACACACACTGGAAAATAGAGAGGCCTGTAAAACCATTCTGCTCTATAGCCAGTTAGCAGTTAATTCCCATGATTGGCGTGTTTGGCTAGTCCAGATTTCAAGAAGCAGAGACTTGTATGTGCTCAGTATTGAAAGCAGGAATAATGAGGTCCCAGCCCTGCTGAGAGGGGACAGTGTGGTGAGTACATCACACCTTAGTGCTAATCCAGGCTGGTCCTGTGACACTTGATGGGCCTGAGAGCCTCTATGACACCTTATGAAAAAAGAGAGCACTCAACTGCATCTTGGACAGTAATATTCATGTTTTCTCCAAGCATGAGATAAAGATTCATTTTCAATATTCGAAACTCTTTTGAAGATAAAAAATGCCTTAAACCATCAATCTGTTTATTGCTCTCTTTGTTGACCTAATTACAGCTGGCAAGTGGCAGCAGAAGAGATCAGTGTACCCTCATGCTACACGTAGGTTATGTATGAGCCACGTGATTTCCTATTTTATTCCTTCTTATTGGGCTCATGTTTCCTGTAAAGGGTTTTGTCTAATTGTGGGTTTGACAAGAACGGCATCACGTGCTGCTTTGTGAGCGAACAAGCTCAGGTCAGTAAGTCAGACGGTCAGTCTGGAAAACAGATCCATGCTCCTAATCCTTAAGGCTGATATAAAGCACAGATAAGTGTGTTTGTGATATGGAAGTTGCTCTGGGTAAATATTATTTGAGAGAAATGAACTCTTGAGAGAGAAGAAGTAGAAACAAGCTGTCCTAGTAACAAGGATTTCTAAGAAGTGGATCATCTGAATTGGGTTTTTCTTTATTTCTTTATTACTTTCAGACTTGAAAGCAACTATTTAGCCTCTCAATTTATGTGTAAGTTTATGGCCTTCAAGTTGCAAGAGAGGTTTATTTTTTCTATTTACTCATCTGACCACTACCCCACAGAAAGCTAGAGGTGAACAAGTTTCTAGCTGGAATCACAGAAATATTGATTCCCTGCATCTTTTCTTGCCCAGACTATGAAAAGCCTCCAATGAAAGCAGAAGAGCCTCCTGACTTAGAAGAGATATCTTTCCAGTCCAACTTATTATTCAAACCCAAAGCGGATAAGCTGCATTTGAACTTTGAAACATCTGAACCTGAGCTAAGCTTAGGAAGTTGTAAAGAGCTTGTAACTCACTAATTTAACTTATATTTGGCTCAGTTAGGTATTTTCCAGTTAAGGCATCAAATACCATATGACACTAGATAATCTCTCTTTCAGGCATCTTCTGCAGCAGCACTCACTAGTTACTCTGCTTCCTCCACTCATTTTAGACCTTAAGTACATCTGGCATCAAAGCACTTAATGGCAGAGAGATTTTCCAATAACTAACAACATGGAAGCTCAAGACTCTTGTTCAAACAACTACAGGCAGTTACAATAGCCCTGTGATCATTCTGCAGCTATTAAATTTTAGATCTTATTGTCTGATTAGCAGAAGAGGTATTTCACCTCAGTTTTTATTTCTCTCATTTTTCCCTCTCATAATAAAACATATATCCTGTTCAGCCTCTCAACTTTGTTATTGATATTGATCAGATATAGGGAAAGATTGATTTTTTTATTATTATTATTATTATTATTATTTTATTTCAGAGGGGCCTTCTTGCTCCCAGTGCCTTGCCACCCCCACCCACCTCAGCATCCCTGTCCGATGTGTTGTGAAAGCCCTCTACAGTAATGACTTTGAACTGCAGTGCTATCCTCTGCCAGCCTGCAGGCAGCAGGGCTGGGGGAAACCAATACACAGCAGCATCCTGCTTCTGAGAGCCCTGGTACCCACGGCACACATCACCACCGTGACAAGAGGCCCAGGAAATTAATATTGTTTACATGGAAAAGTCTGCGATGTAGGGGATGCTAAAGAATAGTGTGCAAACGAAACTTTAAGAGTCCTCTTTTTTAACTACCTTTGACAATTTTGCTGTTCGTAACTACAGCAGCTCTGCTACCTTAAGGCTTCCTCAAAACAAAGAGACACCAAAAAAAAAAGTCCATCAAATACTGAATCAGCAAGTCAGACTTCTTTAGGGCTCCATCTCTGCAACTAAATGAACTCCCTAACCAACCTAAAGGGTTGAAGAGATCAAAGTGAGCATGACTTTGGAGATAGCCATGGGGGTTTCCCCCAGTCCAGGGTACCTGGTTGCTGCCCTGGGCAGGGAGGTGCTGGAAGTGCAAACCTTAGGAAAATTACTCGAAAGTAGCTGACAAAAAAAGAAAATTAATTACACTGATCACATCCACAGCATTTGATCGAGGTGTTACAGGCCTATTTCTACATGACTCAGGGGTGCATAGTCATGAAAGACCTGTGTAGGTCTTGTTCCTCGCTGGCAGCTCACAGAAACCCTAAGTGTCAGTCTCTGGTCTTAGAAAATCAGATACTTGTTTTAGAAACACACATTAGGTTTGGTTGCCTAGAAATACTGAACTCTAGCATTACAGTGGGTCAGGATGCTGCTCAGCCCCTCCTGGCTCTGCTACCCATCACACACACTGCAGTTCCCCATATCAAAGCCAAGCCACAGTACCATGTCCCATCGTACAGTTTCTCTAGAGGATAAATGATGCAAACCCCAAACTTTCCCTCTATTCAAACAGCTTGAGTTCCAAATCTGCAGACACTCCTGTGCTTATGTCTAGAGTAACTGAAGTTTAATTGTTGAATGATTCAAAGCCTGCAGATTTGTTTCTATATCAAACACCACCATCTACAACTGTTTTAGCTTTTTTTTATGCAGCAACTAACTGCAGATATATAATTTTTATTAATAAGTGCTATTCTTACCTGGGAAAGTTAATCCAGGTTATCAAGGCTCTCCAAGGGAAGAGCTCAACTGAACCAGAAGCACTTCCAAGCACAAGCACCATTTATATAAAGTATCGCACGGTATTATTTTATACTTCCAGTTTTGGAAGGCTGTGTACTTTATTCCATTAGACTAACAAATTACAGCAATTGTGGTCAGTAGTGTGTAGGTTTCTCTGCTGAGCATTTGCCCCCTGGGAGGAAGGAAATCAGAGGGGTGTTAAAGCAATATTGTGCCTTCTACTCTGTGTGCCGAGTTGCCTGATAACAGTTAGCTAAGAGGAGCCATAAAACTGCCATTACTGCCACCAGTGGGTGTTACTGCATCTCAATAATCCTCTTGCAAAGGGACAGGAAAAAAATAGAGAAAATCAGAATAGGAAAAAATAAAAAGGAACTAGGTTACACATAGGGGAAACTTAATAGTCTCTGTCTGAACTTGTTATTCTTACAGATTTTCTTTTAGAAGTACATCACTTGAATCCATTCAGGAGGAAGTGTTTTCCCAAACTCCTCTGCACTGAGGTCCCAAGCATATTCAAATCCTTCTGAAGAGGCTGAAGGGTCTCTTGTACTTTGATTTTTTGCTAGATTACAGTCTAAGAGCCCAAATAGCATCATGGGGCTGTTGTTCTTGGTTTTCCAAGTTATTTTCTCCTAGCGATTGCTAATTTCTGTTAGTGACGAGAAAGCCTGTTCTAGTGAGACTGTGGGTTCTGTTTTCCAGATTCAGAGTACAGCTTGGATAACTTAAATATTAGCTGAAGAGCAACAACCCAAACACTTGGGTGCTGACCCTAAGGTCCAGTCTGAGGTCTCTCATCTGTGTTTTGCAATACAGGGGCTTATTTTCACCTTTCTTGCTACAACAGCTTTGGTCCATGGGCTGAATTCACCAGCTTTGCAATGCTTGTCTTATTTTTCTCCTCCCTAGAGGGAAACTGATTTCTTGCATCTTCTCTGCAAAGACAAATAGATCTCTCAAAGAGCTATGGAGAAATTAATGTTTTTCCCCTTTCCACTGTAAAGCATTTTTGTACCCTCATCACAAAAATTAGAAAAGTTTTGGAATTTCATACCTGGTATTCCAGGGATTTTGTGTCATATGCATTTATACTTGCTATGTACTATGTATGGCACACAGCCTAAAATGGCACACATATATAGTATATGATTGCAGTATTGGTTACATAAATGTCTCTATAACAGCGCCTGGGTAGCATCTGTCTAAACACTCGATGGGCTCAATTTCAAATTGCTGCAAGTTTCAGGTGTATGCAGATGTGTGGTTTCACTTCGGCTGGATCTCATTGCAAAAACAAAGTTACAGAGCAGGTGTAAATCAATAATTTCATTGAATTGCCTCAAATATTAGAAAATGAGAGCATTTGAAATAGCACACAAGTAAACAGGATATTTTCATTCCATGCTTCACTACATGTTTCCTTGTTGGGCTATAAATTAAGCTTTGTAAACTTTTATGTTGGTGTTCTGGTTTGTTTTTTTCTTCCTAAGTACATTGAATATGTAAGAAAAAATGCCTGCAGCAGTGAACCACTGCACTTACACATGTAAATGAAAGAACATGTTTGAACATATAAATTACCCTGCAATAATCCATATGCATCAGAGCTATTCCAAGGTTTTAGATAAAGATATATGCACTACATAAATGCTTGTGAGAAATTGACCTTTAAGCCATACCAAAGCATCATTTAAAGCCCAGGAAGCTTCTTCTGGACAACAACAGAAAAAAGCGTACTAAAATATACTTCACAGAATATATCAAATCTGCTGGCATGTACCCCATAACATATGCAGAACATAGGCAAATTTATTGTACCATACAAACATGGAGATAACTTGTACCTTGCACAGTAACGTTTCATTTCAAAACTGTTGATGGTTCAAGCTTACTCACAACAATCACTTAAATGAATAAAGGGGAGGTATGCTTTAATAATGTGGATAACATTAGGAGTCAAATAAGAGATCAGAAGCCAGAAACTTTGTTACTCTGAGTGTTATGTGCATACAGTGCAAACTCTATACGGACCCCACTGCTTGCAGCCAAGACAGGTAGAGGAAAGAAAGTCACCTCTTCTGTTATGTTTCCTTGGGTCTCAGGTCCATGCCTTCAAGCAATAACCCCGGTCCAACACAAGGTACCAAAGATGCAGCCAGGAGCTAAACACAGCTTTCCTGAACCCCAGCCTACATGCAGACACAGATTCTGTTGCTGCTTTTGGAGCCTGTGGAAGCCCTCATTTAGGCATCAATCAGATCATGAATTTATCTATCACCTAAAGGTGGATTTTAGTTCTAAAAGAAGCAAATCTATGCTCTTCCTCTCATCTCAGTACCACCCAGCAAGTATGCTGGCTGGGCAGGAGGGATTCCCTGCTGACAGCTGCAATACTTTGCAATTCCAGCTCCTGCTTCACGAAATTTGCATTATAACCACGTTTATTATTTGGCCACATTCCGGTGCCTCTGAAATTCTGGAACTAAAAGTTGCCTTTTATTGCCAGATGTTCATGTGACAATGTAAAATGCCATTCCTTACTTTATACCCTTTTTAACATGATCTGCTTGATCTTTTCTTTCCCTTTCTTTTTTAAATCTGGACTTAATGAAAAGCAATATTTTAAATAAGATGTCCAAATAGCGTGGTAAAATTGTCAAAGTTGAAACATTTTAATGGGCTGGGAATTTGAATGTCTGCACATTGAAAGCCTGGTTTATTTTGACAATATTGCTTTTCCTCCATAGTTACCTCTGACCCCAAGTATTACTCTCAGTGGATTATTTTTTCACTGAGGGAGATGCTTAAGCGTGGACCAGAGTAGATAAGTGATATGGTCAAATCGCTACTGGCAAGCCCTGGAATTACTGACCACTTTAATAGCTCCTGCTGACCTCCAGATGAAACTTCACCTTTGGTTATTAACATGCCTCTCTACTTTTATGATTTTTTGGAACATAATTTGTCACAGTTTTTATCTGCACAGAGCAAGTGTTAGGCTTTTAAAAACGTGAGTTATCTTTTTACAACTGCTAACAATTACACATCACAGAACAGACCAGTCCGAAAACCAATTATGAAAAGACCTGCATGGGAAGTGCATTCGGACTGGAAGTTTGTATTATAGATTTCTGAACTATAACTGTGTTGCAGCCCATGTTCAGGAACTGGAAACAAGAAACCAAACTTTGAAAGGGCTTGTAAGATCAGCTAGATAAGATAAGGGCATAGAAATTAATTGCCCTTGTTTTGTATTAAAATCTGATAAAGGGTTGGCAGTGCTGCTCAAGATCAGAGCAAACAGCAGGGCTGTGTCTCCTGTCACACATTAGCATTTGCAATCTCACTGGCTCTGTATGCTGGAGTGCATGATGCACCATCCTTAGCACCCAGACCCCGGCTGCCCAGCCGTAAGGCAGCCAGGGGACCATCCAAAGCTTAGGAGCTTTCAGGGAGCCCTTCCCATAGATGCCAGAGGGCTTGGCGCTGTCCCTGATGATTCAGAGCAATGACATTTTGCAACCAGATTGTACAAGTACAAGCAACTAACCTGAGCTGGGGAAATCGTGCCAAAAGGCTTTCAGATGATCAGAGCAATATGCCAGTCAGTTAGAGGTCGATTGACCAATTAACAATTAGATTTGGAGAGCGGGCATGTCATTTCAGATCATTATTTGTCGAAAGATCAATTATGTGGAAAGCTTTAATTTAAAAAAGGACTTTTTTTAATACATACTGGTGTTTCTAATCCCAGGCTCATACCACGAGAGGCTGGCAGTAGATTGCAGCCCTGGGGACATTGCAGCTGGCAGCATGACAGCAGCACTACGACAAAGCCTCCAGGAAACTGGCTGGGGCTTCCAGTTTCGTTTGAACACTGCTCACACTGTGCTAAAGGCACAGGAGCCAAGTAAGAGCAGAGGAAGACTCTGCAATAGGATGGCGGATGAAGGCTTTCAAGGTGAAAACTCCTCATGACAGGCACCTCAGTACCCCAGTACAGGGTTTCTTTTCTAGTGGTACAAGATTTAAAGCAAATAGTGGGAATTTCTAACCTGGCCTATATATAATTATATCCAATTAAGAAAGAATTAAAGCATCTTAAGCCCTGGAGACATACACTTGTTCAGCCTCCCGTAGCGGTCTTGCTGGCTTGAACCCCAAATGGTGCTTCTCTGGGTAAGAAAAGCCATCTCACCTGCCTTGCGAGACAGATGGGGACCAGAACTGGCATCAACTCATGAGTAGTTAATAGCCTTTACAACAAACCCCAGCTGCAAAGCAGCCTTGAGCCTTTCCCAAGGGCTTGGGTAACCATCTTGTCTTTATATAAGGTAGGAAACCAGTGCTCTGTTCATTGAAGGCTTTACAATAAAAACAGGTTGGAGTAAACCTGCAGGGGTATCAATATTATGGCAATCTTGCTTAGAGTTAATTTACTTGGAGGGAAAGAGGTATTTCTGAAGAAAAAAAGCTCTTATAAGAGTATCTTAGCATTCAAGGTCATACAAATAAATGGGAACATCTGATTTGAAAGAGCTTTGTTCACATCTGGGGAGGGACTACTTCTTTGCTTAAAAAATTAATTCTATGATAAGTGTGCGTGCAAAGGCATCTCAAGTGAACTGATGCCATGGTGAAGCATCAGACTAATAGACATGGTGCCACATGCAGTAACTCTCATAGCTGTAGCAGCTTTATATTTTTTTCCAGAACTGCACTGATCCAGGGCATACAGGAAGGGAGAAACGGAGCAAAAAAGGCAAATGAAATAAACACTTGTGAAAGAAGTTCATGTCTGAAACCGAAATTTGTGAGTAACATTCTCTGAAAGTCTCTGCCAATATTGCAAGTATATTTGTACAGTGGGAGAATACACGAAGCTGAACTCTGAAAGTCATAGTTGTTTTAGATACCTGTTCTTTCTCCCACTTAGATCCCCCAAGCGAGGACAGCAGCTTAGACCTTCTAAAGCATCAGCACATCTCACTCTCCTGTGTGAAGTGAATGGCTCTGAAGACACTAGCCCTCAGTATGCCAAAGTAAAGCATTGCCCAATGAAGTTTTGCATGTTGCTTAGCATATTCTTGACACTCTCTATGGCAGATCCAGGCTGCTGTGAACCAGATGAGCAACAGAAGTCTTACTGAGAAACTGGCCCCATGTATAAAATATGTCTTTAATCTGGTTTAAAGTCCAGAACGAGTTAACAGGAGAATCACCATGAAGAGCTACAGAATGTAATGGAAACGTGGTAATTTGCTTTGGAATATTTTAATTGTCATGTTCAGTCAAAACTCCCTGAGTTTAGCCTGAACCTTGGTTTTGCCAGGTGATTAGAAGCAGTCCTTCTGTGAAACAGTTATACAACATGTGTATCAAGAGTAATTTCTAAGAATTACATTAAACCATAATAAATCACAACAGGTTGTGACAGGCTAAGCTTGGAAAGTACCTGAACACTCTTCATCCTGGACATTTATAGACATTCTCACACACGAGGTCTCACTGAGCCATACCGAAGCAATAACCTCCACTGCACTTTTCCAAGAGGTAAAATGTCAGCATCAAATAAGAAGATATTTGAGGCTGGTGCATGTCCTGCAGCACTAACTTTGCACACCAGCCAGGACAAGCATGGCCAGAGTCAGTCTAGGAGCCCAGGAAATGCCACTTTGCTTGAGTAGGTGGTAGTCTTTGTTTGAGTCAACACTGAAACCAGTGTGCTAACACCATGTTTCTTAAGGTGTCATCTTGAGGATATAAAACTGACATCCTGACTGCGTTCGGTTCTGAAAGGTTTCAGGTTTGAGGCTTTTTTCTTTTTTTGCACTCTCTAAGTGCATGGCTGCTTAACATGAGTGTTTTGGTCAAGTTCTGATTTGAGCAGCAGCACTCTACACTGATCCTTTCCTTTTGCAAAGTTGGGTGCACAAGGTGAAGTTGGTCCTTTTCCAGTGGGGTTTTGCTGCTCTGCCCTGCCATAGTGTTCCTCCCTAGACAAGTCTGTACTCAGGTTTAAAGGGCCATGACTCCTGATCTCTTTTCAGCAGCTCAAACACCCTCTTACTACAGACATTGTTATTGCCTTGAGGGTAGGTGTTGCCCCTCGGTCCAAGTCAATGACCCTCAAATGAACAATTTCTGATGCGTTAGGAAGCATCTTTTTTAAACAGATAAACAGCCTTAAGATATTAGTGACTTCCAAAGCCCTCCAGGAACTTTTTCATGCCAATGTTTTGGGAAAGGGGCTGAGGCAATCACTGCCACCAAGCCTTAGCAGCCTCCCACAAACATTCAAGGAGTTTCAGTGCCAAATGTTATATGCATTGCTGTGCTTTGCGTTACTGCTGTCAGACATCTAAGACACACCCTAGGTTTTTTATCCAGAAGAGCAATGGATGCAAAGAGGAGCAGAGGCAGGGTTAAAGAGAAAATGTTTAGGAAAAAAATAACAAATTTAAGTTCTCTTAGCAGACAAGCAAAGTTAGAAGAGTCAGAAATAATTAACCAATACTTTCCTGCCTAACCAGTGATGTCTAAATAATATTGAACTGGAAATCTTTGAGAATCTGTGGTGCTCATGCTCACTTGTGAAAGTACTTGATGTTTTTCTCCTATGATGAACCCTGAGCATTAAGAACTAAACTGACTGGTAGCGCAATACGTAAAGAGATACGTAAACGATTCTACTCTGACACCAGCCACGTTCTCAGAAACTTCACAGCTACTGCTCTGGAGCGTTGATGCACACCTGAGCTCATGTCCCGTTCTGTCTGCACTGAAAATAACCTCCTGTCCTGGAGTACGAGGCTCTGCCTAATGATGGGCAGCAACAAGCACCCAAGGCCAGGATCTAATCTCGTTTGCAGCTATGTAAATAGACAGGAGCTCCATCCACTTCAATGGAAGCCCTCTGGATTTAAGCCAGAGCAACTGAAATTAGAAGCTTGCCCTAAGTGGGCGGGAGCTCATTATAAGACTAAATAAGGAGTGAGTCATTTTCAGAATTTTAAACTGAAAGGAGCCGCATTTGGCTGACCTCCTTTTTTTTCCACGCTGACGGTTTATTAGATTACAGCAGATAAGAACTCTGCTTTCTTACTGGTTTTTCATGGCAATGTGTCTGTGACACTGACAGAGGTGGAAACACTGGTTTAAAAAGGAAAAATACAAAGAGGTGTTTAAATAACAGTGTTTTTCACTGGAAGTTAATTTTGATATCTGAGGAGACAAATGCTGGCTCAACGTACCTGTAAGAGTTCCCATTTCATCCAGGATACATCAAGGGCCAAGTGACCCAAGAGGAGATGAGCATGAGGAGACAGGAGATCTCTTAGTGGATTGTGAGAAGTTGGTTGCTGCTTGGAGGAATAACTGTCAGTGTTAATTATCAAGTTTGATAATTAATTCTTGTTAATACCACTATTAGTAACATACTTGATTAAAAAGAAAAAAGATGAACACAGAAGCTTCACCTACCCTGCCGAGCTCCAAAGCCCCATTCTGACTCCTACTCTGGTCTCCCAGGTCATAAATCAATCCCATCTTCATCTCACAACCCTTTCAAGGAGGCTTTTAGGCTCCTACTACCCAGGTGTTTTAAAAGGACAACTCTCACCTATGAGATTAGGCTTGAAAGCACTAATCTGAATGTGATTTAGAGAACCTTCTAAATCACTTTATGCTATGCATCACTCAGAAAAGCAGACATGAAAATTTCCAGTCAGGAAAGGTCCTCAGGGTAACAATTCTGAGGCCACCTAATTTGAGATTCCAGATCCTTGTAATGTTTGGTTGAATACTTATTCACCCAAAGTGAGATTGCATTCAAAGTAGTGGCAAATGGAAGAAGTAATTGCAGCTGTACCACAAATGAAAATACTAAAGGCACATGAAGGAAAAGGTAAAGGCCAGCAAATTTATCTTCATCAGATTGGAAGGATGAGAGAACAGGGTATGCAAACTTTGGTGGATCTTCTGAACCTTCTGATACATTTTTATACTTAGTCTTGAAATCAATCATGATATAGAAAGCTATTGAATGGGATTCCTCTGTGTCAAGGGCCCATTTCCTGCAGTAATGATTGACATAACTTGATATTGGCTCTGAGGTGATTGTAACCAATAGGAATCTGGGGAGGCAGTAAGGACTGTGGGATTGCTTTCATTTGCTCTTATGACCACAACACTAGCACCAATTACATCTGGCACAAACTGTGTTTTCACAGACACCCTAAACAGAGATTAAAGATTGTTCTAAAGACCTGAAAGCCTAGTTCCAGTCAATTATCTGAAGTTTAGGAGGCAATTTGATGATGATCTAAAAGGACTTATACAGGATGATATTTCTGATACTCAAAAGCAGAAAAAAAATGCTACAAGGCCCAATATATATAGACTAGAAGTAAATGCAGTTTGTTATCATATCAGGACTGGACTCTTGCCTGGAATGTCATCTCTGCTGAACCTGGAGTTTGAGGGCCACCTCTGAGGTCACTCAGTGGCTGTCATGAGTGTGCTTCTATAGCTCCTGCAAGGACAACCCAAAGGTCCCCAGGGAAAGCACACACTACCCTCACACACAGCTTAGTGCACATCACTAGCCATATGGGCAGGGCAGCACGACAGGCAGCCCCTACAAACACATTGCAGATGCTCAGAAGAGACCCCAGGACAAGATACTGGCCAAGAGGATTGTCAGCCATCAGTTAATACCCACAATGCCATGCTCAACTTCCTCATAGCAACTTTGGGATTTGCCTTTTATAGGACATTTCAGTTCCTCAAACACCAAGAGGTGGGTGGTTTAGGAAACCCTCCTGGTTTCTGCATACAACTGATGGTTCAAGCGTTGCCCAACACCTGCCGCTGGGGAAGAGGGAGTGGTGTAGGTGGGGAGAGCCAGTTCTTGGAGGTTTGGATTCCATACAGCTAGCACTTTCCATGAGCCCAGGGCTTTGTGGGGTGCATGATACCTGTGAGGGGGAAGGACCACATCTCAAATCCCCATGGGTGTGTGCCCACCTCTGCCTGTGTGATGGGGCTGCTCCAGAATGATGCCTGGATTTCTTCAAGTTATCACTAGGTTTCACCAAGATTTCTACTAATTCTACCGCACTGGTGTCAAAGCAGCATTTTCATCCTCCTGCCTCCTCTGGCAAAGGCAGTTGGAGGCTCTCCCTTTGTTTGAAGCTTATAACTCCACAACTGCCTATCTCTTGTTGCGAATGAGAAATTGCCTTTGATTGGAAATTACACAGAAGCCAACATGTCTCTTTTACTTGTAGTATCTGAAGTTCTTTATTGCTTATGATCTTGGCAAAAGGTCCCAAAACACAGCCCCACTCCTCCTGTGGCAATGCAGAACAGAGCTCCTGCCCCAGCAGAGGCACTGTGCCGAGAGCCCGGGGTGCTGCACGCCAGCCACCTGCATCCCGGGGGACATGTTAGTCCTTCATTTCTTGGGCTCAGCCCAAGCAGGGTGCTAGCTGGGCACATCATAGTCTGGGCAGGCACATTAGCTTGGCTGCCCAGCTCAGCCTCCACTGAGGAACCTGAAGAACTTGCCTGGCTGCTGGAGGAGCAGCTTGAGACAAACTTTACCTCCTGGCATTGCTGCTTTGGATTGGGGTTGGTTTTGTAAGCGAGCTTTGCTGCTGACTAACAGCCCTGGGCAATTGGCAGGGGAAATGAGACCTCACTGAATGGCAAGGTACTGCGAACTGAAATGACAAGATTATACTAGTAGTTCATTAAAGCAGATGAGAGAGATTAGAGTGCTTGTTACTATGATAAAGCAAAATTGCATGTGTATGAAACATGCCTAGACAGAGCTTGTTTTTTACAAAAATAACATCCCAGAATGTTAACGTTTTAACTAAAAAAAAAAAAAAAAAAAAAAAAAAGACTGTACTGGTAGAAGAAGAATTTTTGTCAAAGGAGGAGATTTTGGTATGAAATACACCTGGAAAATAAGGCAAATTCTACAAGACAACATTTCTCTTCCAGTTTATGCTTCCTCTTCTATAAAAATCCCCTGAATAGGACAAGCAAACCAGATCTGCTTTTCCCCTTTATTTTTGAAAACATGTGTCTTATTTCAAAATAAAGTAGTGGGCTCCTCTGTACATGGACTGAAACACAAGGGAATGCTTTCGGTCAACCCCTCCACCACAGTCATTCTAGCCCAACCCCTAAGTGCTTCCCCCTGTCTTCGTGCTCCCACTCCCGCTTGTATCCTCCCTTCATATCTTCATTTCCTCCTGCTATAGGACATAGAAATGCTGCTAAGAAAAAGCACGTTGCTCAAGTGGTAACGTGGGATAACAGCTTAGTGAGCCATCCATTAGGAAAGGTCAGAAGTTAAAATAAATTGGTAAATCCTCATAGTACTCTGAAATATCCAGTTGTCTTAGCTCACAGGAAAAGCAGGTGTCAAACACAGTAAATGTAACCATTCTCAGGAGACGGATACATGCAATGACCACTCCTAACGGCTGAAAACCCCAGCCCATGGTTTTGACCTTTCCTTGTTATGATATAACCCGGACTCAAATTTGTCTGGAGTTTAGGGGGCTTTAAAACTTGGCTCAAATCTGTATCTGATCTTTGTGATATAAAGCATCCTTGTAGCACGAGGCAAACTAAGGCACAACCAGTGCTTTGGGGAAGTTTGAACTGAGACTTGATTTTAGATCTGAACTTTGTCATTCAGGCCTATCTCTTCCCTTTCTTCTTTTCCTTTGTGTTAGCAATACACACTGACTTTGTAGATCAATGCAGAAGGCTGTAAATGATGCATGAAATGAAAAATCCCTGTCCAGCCAGCACACAGAGAGAATACAGACAGTTCTATACTGTCATTGCTGTGGTATTTGCTGCAATATTCACAGCTAGAAAAGCCCACTAAGTCCCAGAACAATGCTGGACTATTTTAAAGTCTCAAGCTCTTTTTGGAGGGAGGTGAAAGAGGAAGGGAGAAATTAACTCCCCCTTACACCCACCTCCTTTCTTCTTTTGTTTGAGAGAGTGTTTTCACAAGAGCAAACCCTGCCCTTCGATACGAATCTTTCATTATTCCTCACCCCCCCAAAAAATTCCTTCCCGTTCTCGGATGGGGGCGGCAGGAGAGGAGGAAAGAGGAAAATAAAGAGGTCATATCAAATAAACAAATGCTTTCATTGAGCCAGCTCAGAATGAATCATCAGCTATGCTGCACCGAGACTAAGCCCCTCTTTGAGCAAAATACTCCTCAACCCAGGCAATGGCCATGGACCACTAGCCACAAAGCCCCACAAGCCGGTCCCAACTCCTCGCCCTTGAGACAACAGTTGTTAAGGTTGGACTCAATGATCTTAAAGGTCTTTTCCAACCTAAATGATTCCATGATTCTACAAAGGAGGATGACTCTGCTCAGAGGTACTTGAGCTCTTCCCAAGCGTGCTAGGCCCATTCCTTGCACCCCTAATGCCCTGCACCGGCACTAGGGATGATGAGCACTTGGCAGCACTATCCTTCATATGGAACATTAAGCTGAGGTCTTGCACACTCCTGAACATTAAACATCCCATGATAGTCATGAAGAAGAGCTACGGGTTTTATTAACCTCAGTGTCCTGGACACATTGCACTAGGAAAGTCATCATTAACCTACCTTAAGAATACAGGCAGGGGCCCTCTTTGCAAACTATGCTGAAAGAGCTACAACCCTTTGAAATACCTTTAATAATTTAAAGCAACTACCAAATGTTGCTATAAAGGATATAACTTCACCTCGAGGAAGAAAATCTGTAAAGACTTTAACACACTAAAGCGCTCACAGTGTTCAGGTCCAAACCTTGATTCTTTTGCTAGTCAATGCTAGCAGTGCTAGCAATGGGTCAAACCATTTCACCCAAACACATTCTTCCCTTCTCCCCCACTCCCTGACAAAAGCTGTTTCATTGGGCTTTCAGCTATTTTTAAGATATCACTTGCATCTCAAACTGGGGTATAAACATTAGCAACACTTCAGCATATGTTGAGAACTCTTCTGAGAAGGCTTAAGATGAAATCAGCTGATCCCCCACAAAACAAATACATATAATTCTTTAAAAGGTTCAGACAAGGTTTTGGGGTTCTTTTTATAAAAAAGAGAGGAGAAATTAATTTTACTTGCTTGTGCAATATTAATTTAAATATAACCTGATTTAACCCAGCAACAAATCATACTTGAGTGATAACAGATTTCACCTGACAAATGTTACAGAGCCACTCTTAACACTGGTTGATGTATTTATAATTTGTGCCTCTAATACAAAACTCTAATTTGCTGTCAGTGCACAGGGGAAATAAAATTACTGGAGGAAGTGGAAGAAGAAGAAAATAAGAGGCTCATGCAGGACCACAACTTTGATACCTCTGCTCAGTATTGCTTTATTTGTGAACCAGCTTTTCCCTTCTCTTGCAGCAGGCACCGAGGGTCTGATGCTCAGTGGACATAAACAGGCTCCAGCCTGCCAGGGAGGCACTTCTTCTTTCTGTGCTTCAAACAGCAGCCACAGTCCAGTGAAACCAGTGCTACAGCTACAGATCCCATTGACAACACCCGGATTCAGACACCAAGAAAACACAGCTGGTTTTGGCCGGCTTAATATTTGCTCTGCCAGGGGCACAACCAAGAATTTGCCTTTTCCTCTTTTTCAAAGGGGGAATTTTTATGTGTACCAAAATCAGGTGATAACTTTTTTCTCTACTCTCCTGCCTTAATTTACTGCCGCCCAGAGCAGAATGGGGACATCTGTGTTTTCTCACAGGAGCAAAGCATCCTCTGAACTCAGAGATGCAGGGGGGAGGCTCATGCCAGAAGCTGAGCTCTGGACACAACTGGACAGGTTATTTAAGCCCTCACCTATGCAGCCACATGGAGCAGTGAGGGTGCTACTAACAACCAGAGAACAGAGGAAACTGCCTCTCAAGGTTTGGAGGATAGACAGTAGGAAAGGAGAAAACAAAAACCTGCAAACCCCATTTCCATCGCTGTCTCACCAAATCCCAGCTTTGGGCTTCAAGCAGCACAGTGCCTGTCACAGGGCCTACAAGGAGGGTCCCTTTGCAGACGTCAGGGAAAGGTGGTGCAAGCCCTCCATGCAGGCAGGGATAACATCCCCTTCTGTGATAAAGCAGTGGTATTTCAGGCTGGAAGTATTAGCACTTTGAAATGGTAAATCACAGAGTGGCTCTGTTCAAGCCTTACCCCACAGAGAATTATTTTAAAGTGCTGGCTGTTATTTACATCCTTTCTTTTTTTATTATTTTATTTTTTTGCAGTGTTATAAAAGGAAGAGAATGACAATAAAAGCAGAGATACATCATGGGGAGAGGGGGAGAACAACATTTTCAGCCTTCACCGCTGCATGCAAATGTAGAGCAAAGCCTGGCAACTTCACATGGGTTTCACTCGCTGTGCTGAAACATTTTGGTTCCATTCATAAGCAGGGAGAACTAAGAGACTGGCACTATTACTAGACAATAAGACTCCTTCCTGTGCCTCCTTTAATTTGCCTTGATAGATACGCAAACCAAGGGAGGAAAAAACTAACCAGGCCTCTTTTATTGACAGAAGACAATTTCCAGATCATAACCCAGTTGCCTTTCTTTTAAGCTGCCTCAGAGAAAAACACTTACACCTGGCATGGAGGCAGGAGGAGGGATGCTGAGAGAAGAGATGCACGATGCATGGGAGTACCTGACAGTCTCCTTACGGTTTGTCATGCTGTTGTCCTGTTGCGACTGATGCAGAGGAGAATTTAACAAATGATCGTGCTTTTAATTAGTGCACAGGGAATTCTCACCATGCAATAGACATGTCAACTTAACACTAAGGAGATATTAAAGAAAAGGAAAAAGCAACACTACCAGCAGCTCCAGCCTTACCAAGCTCCAACTCCTGGCACTGTAAATGGTGGGAGAAGTTTTTTAGCTGATTTTTATTTTTCCCAGGGACTGTTGCTCACATCTGGTAAAGCTGTCCCTGGGCTACCACCATATGTAAGGACACAGGGTTTTATGACTTATTGTCTGTAAGATTTATGGAGATGATCTATGATCAGCAATTTTTCATATTCTTACATCCTGAGCAAACACACAGAGAGCCATTCCTTGCATAATAGGAAGATGTAAACCAACATGCTATCAGCACAGTGGGTCCACCAGAGCATATATCAAGCTCAAGGGACCATGGTGGCAGCAGGAATGGGTTAAGGCAGAGGGGGAACTGCTTGGTTTCCATTCCCTACCCAAGACAAACAAGGGGCAAGAAGAGAAGCTAGAATTTAAAGGATTAAGATGAGTTACTCTAGCTGTTTTATTATATGTTAATGAGAACTGTATCATCTGCCTTTAATAAGTTGAAGTCTAGAGCCTCAGCAGCATTTCTCCAGGAAACACACAAACTTTGGTGCTAACAAAAAGCCCAACAAATCCAGGTGGGCTCTCCACATTCCCAGAGGAATTCATGCAGGTGTGGGGGGAGCTGAGCTCTCCAAACCATGGCTCTAGCATAGACCCAGGGAAATGGCTTTGCCTGAGCCTTTGTGCATTTTAAAGGAAGAAAATTGCTTATCGCAATGTTTCGCTGATACACTGCTCCGGTTTTTGGTGTCACAAGCCTTCACCTTTCACTTACATTGGGACCAGCATAAATAAGGAGATTTAGTGAAAACAATAAACAAGAGGAAGTGAAAAATCTGTCAAGAGTTCAGAATTGGCTGCAGCCATTGGTGCTGTCTTTGACAGGTATTTTGGCTGTTAATGGAGGACAAAGCATCATAAGCATTAGTGGGGCATCACAAGAAAAAAATAACCAGCTCCACTGATTGCTGTGATTGCTAACCTGCTCAGCGCCTCTGTGCTCATCATCTCTCACCCCAGTGGTATTTTCCTCCACATGCACATTTCCTTTGTTATCAGCAATATTCCTCTCTGCCACTCCCTGTTTGCTCTCTGAGCCCCAATCATCAACAGCAACTCATATCATCCACCTCCTTGGGATGACTTTTTTATAGCTGATAAACACTAGTCTCAACAATAATAAATAATCATCAGAATCTTGCAAAGTAAAAAATATTAGCCTTAAATCCATACTCTCCACAGAAGAAAACATTGCACTGGTAAAGTGCTGAAAGCATCATTGTTTTACCTATCGTTTACTCAACGTTTAAATCAATGACTCAGTTGAGCTGTAACTTTGTAGTGTCATTCACAAGCATAAGGGCCAGGTCTTTCTGCAAGTGCCATTGAAACTGTTACTGATTTAGAGCAAAAAACAGCCTGCTCCCTGAATTATGCACCTAAACAACTATTATTTTAAAAGAGCATGTTAAATGCACTTTCCTTGTGTACAAACAAATCAACTTGTTTGACAAGTATAATAAAAAATAAATCAATACAGAAGACACAATTAGAAAGAAAATAAAAATAAATAAATAAATAAAAAATATAGATACCTGAAGAAGAGACCAGAAGAATGAAATTAGTCCAGTAATGTATCTGCAGGTTTGGAAAACAGCCTAGCGCTGTGTGATCATTTTGACAGAGGCACTTGAAAGAAGTCAATAAAATTGATCATTCATCTGCACCGTTTAAAGATGTAGATCAGAGTTCTGGAATGGCTAACAGTGCTATTTTTACATAAAGTCTGCAGAAAAATGAAAGTGGCACTAAGGGACACAGAGTCTTTCTCAAGCTGAGGTGGAAGAGGACCTGTGCTAAATAGCAAGATCTTCCAGACAGCTGTGGGAACGTGGCACCACAGCAAGCTTCCCTGCAGAAAGAAATGAGCAATGAAATGGAGACTTTTTCTGCCAGAGGAGCTTTCAGTTTAAAAGGCTGCGTCAAGCCCTGGCAGCAAAAATCAAGGGTGGAAGTGTTAAACTTGCCACGAAGGAGATGAAGAGAAAACTCGGGGTTTGGGCCTTTTAATAAGAGAAGGAATTGGTACCCTAATTCTCAGAGGAGACTCTTTCAGGAAAGAGTTACGTCAACCTAATCTTTGCTGAAACCACAGCATTTAGCTGATGTAAATTGGTGCACTGACTTCAGTTAAGCCACCTTGTACCCACTGAGTACTTTGCCCACCTTTTTTCACATATTTTATCTTTAGTGGATTAAGACAGAGATTGTGGCACCTTCCCATACAACACCCTCACTTCTGGACCTCAAAAGTTATGCAGTTTCAGGGCAACTTTTTAACTTGTCCTTAGACTTAAACTGCAGTATTTTAGCAGTTATGATTTCCATAGTCACACACAGTGCCTCAACTTCTGTTTGCCACTGAATCTAGAAAACAGATATATTTGGGTGAAAAATAGACAGAGAAACTTAAAGAAGTACCTACCATGCAACCTACTACAGGTTAGCAGCACCTGCATCATGTTTGCTTTCTCTATATCACCACAATACACTTGAGCAATTCCTCTGTTAATATGCACCTATTTTCTCCTCTGCCAGTCACTGTATCACACATGAACTCCCCACTCTTTTATCAGCATTGAAGACTATACGTTTGCCATCTACAACAGTAACATTTAATACAGCAATGTCCCATTCTAATACTATGAAAGATTGTATCTGAACAGAAAATGCACATTTGAAGTGTGCCTCACTTCATTCACTCTCAGTAACTACCTACTACAATTATCAGGAAATGAAAAATATGCACTTCACAGCCTTCTCTTTTCACATGTTAAAAAAACATATAAAGATCAGCACAAACACTACAGGATCATTCATGCAGGAGGCAATGCTTTGCACTGTTTCCATGATATATTACCAAACAGACAAAAGTCTGGGACTCTACAAACATAGCAGAGAATTTCTAATAATCACACACTGTGCATACATGTCCACACATCCTTTCAGAGAAAACAGAGTGAACACAAAATCTGTAACTGTAATAGACTTTATAACAGAATTCTAGAAAGTTTGAAGCAGATACTGTCACCAAGTTGCCATTTAAAAGGCATTAAAAGCAGAAAAATAAGAAAAAATCATTATCCCTGCTGCAGAGTCTTTTGGAATGAATAAATAAAAACTGTAGGGGTCAATGCATTTACAAGCATTCATGAGGTACTATACAGTATATATATAATGACCCACAAAGTGGGAGTACAGATACAAGAAAGGGAGTGTAATACAGAATTGTAAGAGGGGAGCATAAATAACACACAGTGTAATAACCATGGAGTCATTATTTTAGGGAGTCTGTATATAATCCTGGCTTTCCCCCTCCCTGTCACAATGTTTTTAACATTGCTTTAACTTCAGCCTTCCTGGATAAATATTAAACGGGAAAGACTTCAGGTTTATTAAGTAGAAGTCTTGAAACTGGCAAAATACCTGACTTGGTTCATGTTGTGCGGTTTATAATATATGTTAAGCTCCATCAGGATGCTGTAGCACTCGAATAAATTAAGGCATATTTATTATTTTATAGGCTGCCACCCGTTAAAACTAATACTTCCTCGAGTAAGAAATACAGACAGCAGAACCCATGATGCTCAGCATTCTACTGCAGGTATTCCATAAAACAGCTGGACACCAGACCTACAGCCACCAGATTCCTGGAAAGATCTCTGCTTTACAGGGAGAATGAGAAAAAACACCAACCCAGTAAGCCAGATCAGGCTTGAATTTACACTGGTGTAAATTAAAATCACACCAAGACAAAGAGAATCCTGTCAGCACAAACCTGGTGCAAGCACTCAGCTCAGCCTGAGTGCCATTCCCACCACTGGAACAACTCACATGTGGGCTCTGCACCACAGACCCCTTATCTTGCATAACACCGTTGTGCAAAGCCATTCACGGTGCAAAGCGGTTTAGTGGTCTCCATCCTCTTACAGCAAAAGAAGCAGTCTAAAAATGGCCTTACCCAACAGACTCATATCAGAAAGCATACAGGAAACCAGCCACCTCTGCTGCTCTAGAGACCACCTTCCTCTGACTTGTATTTGGGACCTTTCATTAAAAAAGGCAAGCATGCAAGTTTCAAGCACGTTGGACCATTGGGCCTGTCAGCTTCTTACCATAGAGGTCCAATTCATGATAAACAAGCAGCCAGAGACATCTGTCTTTCCTGGGCCAAACAGGCTGCAAAGCTGCTGAGCCTGGACTCCCCCATGTCCCTTCTCCCATCATCCCTAATACATGCTGAGCACCGCCTGGGCCTCACCATTTCCCACAGAGAGGGAACAGAGATTTCTAGTGCTCTTCATAGAACAGCAAAGCCCAGGGGTCCTTCTGTCCTGGTTGTCAGTGGGGAGCCACAATCCTTCAGGGTGATGAGGATACAAAGATGTTGAGTGCATTGCACACCAAGGCTCAGCTCTGACTCCCAAGCACACAAAACCCTCCGTCTGCCAAAATCAGTTATAGATAGGAACAGCATCAATTGGCACAAGCGTGCCTCCCAATGAGCATTAGCTGAATGCAGACTTCACCTGGAGTAGCAGCAAATCCCACTCTAATTTGCAGTGACTTGAATTTTCTCTATTCACTGCCCTTTTCCGGCCTGCTACAGGAAAAATGTGGCCTTGCCTCAATTGACTTGAATTTAAAACCATTGACATATTATATAACTCAATAAAAATCTTGCTAAAAAAAGGTACATTGTACTCGTTCTCCTTATACATGGTAGGGAGGAAAATGGGTATAGACTTCTTCTATGGCTTTTAGTTAATTCACTATCAATGCCCAGCTGCTTTAGAGTAAATACAGGAACAGGGTGTCATATGGGTATCCTGAAGCAAAAGAAGAGAGGTTTCCTATTTCTTTGTTAGCCAGCAAAGATGGTATGCATGTTATCCAAAGATAATACAGGGGAAGAAATCAATTCTCCATGTTGTTACACATCCTTGCGTGCAAATGTAAACTTGGGGAAAAAGAAAAAAAAAAAAAAAAAAAAAAAAAGAAGTATATTTCTATTAGGCTGAGGTCATATGAAATCATTAGTGCAGGCTGATATCATCATCCAGAAAAATAAGAAAAAGAGCTTTTCCTCATGGGTAAAAGTGCATCAATTAGAAGTTTTGGTGGGTGAAGGAGCAAGGAGTTTGCTCCACTCAGCCCTGGGAGAGCGAGGATCTTTGTGGATTCTGTACACAGTGGATTTTATTTACACTTTAGGCTTTGAGTATAAAACCTGATGATGCTCCTCGCTGCCACACTCACTCCAAGCTGAGCTGAGCCTGAAATGGGCGAGCAGCATGCTGGGGATCCTTGGTAATGCTAAGACGAGGAATACATCTCTGCTGCGGCTCCAGCATCCCTTGCAAAGGAAATTCGGATTATTATATAATGAGTCAACACAAATATCATTATCGCTTCTCTGATACCTGCTGGCAGAGGCAGGGCTGTGATACGGCTGCTGGCCTGAACACAAGCGCGCTGGGTAATTGATGGAGCCGCGCACTCACAGGCTGCCTCGCTCGGCTCTGCTGCCCTGCGGGGGTCCCGCGTTTCCAGGCCTTTCGCAGGAGGCATCCTCTCTGAAGAGAGACTCCCTTCCTGACGTACCAAGATTAAGCAATTTGCTTTTAATTAGTACCACAGTCATTTCCAAACTAAGCAGTGGAAAGAATAGAAAGCAGGCTGTCTCTTTAAAGTTTAAGTGGATTCAGTGCACACAGTGTGTTTAGAGCCTGCTGTTGGAAAAGTTCAGCTTTCTGTCACCGGTACTGTGCTCTCTGCTAATTTTTACAAGAGTTCAAGTTGTATGCACCAGTTAGCAGAGACATTGCAGGGGGTAAAATGAGAATAGAAAGCATGACCCCTCACTGCCACTGTTTATAGTGCCTAAATTATAACCAGACAATGCTCCTGGTCCCCTCCCTTGCTCTGTCAGGGCCCTGTGAGCAAATCCTGTGCGCTGCTCCCCTCTGCTGCTGCCTGAGAAAAGGGGGCCATAGATTTGTGACCAATCGCCCTGGAATCCTCTGCAAAGAACCATGGGGAGAGGAGGAAAGGAAAGAATTGTGGACTGGTGGAGGAGCAGCGCAAATGCAGTGGGAAAACATGAAGAGTGGGAACCCTGAAGGGAATTAAGGACCCCAAAAGTGGACACCTCCCTTTCACCATCTGTATGTCCAAGAGCATCCCAGCATGGTATGCCGTCTAGGGCACTCCCAGCTCCCTGACTCCATGGGCATTCGGAGGAGGGGAAGGAGCTGCAGCTCCATCTGCAAACCAGCTAAGATGTAATGAATAATTTAGCACCAAATTAAAAAAAAAAAGAACCTTCCTAGCCAGGAGATGTACTTTTGGCCACTGCTTTCCACTCCAAAGAACCTCAGTGATGAACAGTTATCCTTCAATCTCTAAAGAGACAGCACAGATACCTACTCTTTTGTCCATGGCTCATCTCTCATGCAAGTTTCCTGCAATGTTAGCATCGCTTCTTTCCAAACATGCCCTAACAAGAACCCTGCAAACAGTGTGGAAGAAACCACTCCAAAAATAACAGTCCATTCAAGCTCCTGCTCCGTCTGTCTCACTGCCAGCCTCTGTCCTCTCTCTGGGCAGCAAAGCATGCGTGTACTCAGGAGACACAAGGCAACCTGTGGGGCTCACACGAGTCTGCTGAACCCATGGCTTGTGTGGTCCAAGTGAACACACAAAGAAAATGGAATTTTTATGCACAATTCTCAACTATGGTGGGGGGAGGGAAGTCCCCATCCCCTGGTTCTGTCTGGATGATTAGTATCTGGCATTCCTCTACCTTCAGCCACAGCTGGTTTAGATTTGAGCTACTGGTTCATTTAGATTTATGCTGTTGGTTCAATAAACAAGCACAGTACACAGTTCATCACACTAACTGCATAATTAAGCTGCTTACCTACTTCCAAACAAGTAGCTTTTATTCATCTGTTCCTCTTCCATTCCCCTCTTTCCCTCTCTTCTCCCCCGCATCAAACCCAAGAGCACCATTTGCTTTCTTTCCAAAAGGAAACCTATCAGAGATCAGATAATGTCTGGAGCCTCTCCAACAGCCCTTCAAATAATGCTTTGCTACAGAATATTTCCAGAAGTTATCTCAGAAATTACTATAAATGCTTTATCTTCTCAAAGGAAACCAGGTTATAGTTTCATCCTGGTGCTCCCCATGAAAAACCCAGCTCTGAGCAAAGCCCCAGATTTCTTCCACAGCTGCTCAGCTTTTGTGAAGGACCGTCCAAGCTGTGGTTCGTGGGGGCTTTGAGGATCACTGGGGCATAACAAGAGGCCAGTTTCTTCCTATTTCCACTTGTTGGAAGGAATTATCATGAGGGTGGGAAACAGTTAACCTGCACACAGACCTTGACTTCAAGACGTGCCCGTTGTCTGCCAGCAGTATCCACAAAGTCCCTCCTTTCATCCAGACGAAAAACACCCTGGGATTTGTGCAAAATCCTTTTAAGTTGTTCTAATGGTAGCAGCTCTGAATATGGTGAACTGCTTTGTTATCAATGCTGTGCAAATTGTTCGTCTATTTCTCTCCTACAGTGCTTGCCTCCACTCACTCGCCTCTCTAATAAATTCGTTTGACCGCAAAGGGTGCTTTATGACTCTTGTTTAAAACGGCTTCCTAATGATGCTTGACAACATCTCCTGCCTTTGAAAGAGCCTTGCTATGCAAGACTCTAATCCCACAAAAGGAGGGATTCTTGTTAACCTGTGCCTCTGTCCTTTCTGTTGAGTCACCACCTTTAATGAAGCACTGAAGGGGAACCAAAACGCAGCTGGGAAATTATGGCTTTACATGATCATCTCTTGCTACAAGAGAGTTGTTGCCCAAGCCTTAATCCTGTGACTCAGCCCTCTCATTGGACCCCTTTTAATTGTCAGAACCCAAGGAAATCCAGGCCGAGGTAAATAACACTTCAGCAGCAACAGAATAGATTCACTTTAGGCAATGAATTTTTAATGAGCTGAGACTGCAGAGGGAATGCAGGGCCGAGATCTGCGCTGCTTATCTGATGGGGAAGGTCAGGGTCTGAACGGAGGGAGGGCATGGATGAGAGAACAGATCTGACAGGGCTCTTCAGCTGAGATTTCAGCTTGTCACAGCCTAGCATACCTTAACATATTAGGACCTTCTCTTCAAAGGAGCGGCTTACACATGACCATGCTAACAGAAGTGGCATGATATTTTCCCCTGGTAAAGGCAACCCAAGGGTTGTACTCTTGGTCTCCAAAAACATAAAAAGCATACAGAAAGAAAAAGAAAAAAAAAAGGAAAAAAGAAACCAGACCAAGAAAGATCCATGCAGAGGGGTCATGCTCTTGGTGGAAAATCAGGTAAATCTACAGACAACCTGCAAACAGAAACACATGACTCTGAGCGGCCCATTCATATAAAATGACTTATTGAAATTAGGGCAGCAGGCCCAACTGAAGTCCTTCCCAACATAACTATCGACATGAACAGGCTCAATAAAACTCAGACATGGGGAGTTCTATTTACTAAGAGTCTGGACTTCGTACAACCACTCTCCAGCACAGGTCCACCTACCACTGGTTCTCCTGTGACACAGGCCAACAGCAACGCCTACACCTGCAGATCCCAGGTACTTTTCTCTCTCAGAAAGCTCAGAAAAGGACTAAACCACACCCAAATCCATGGGTGCTCACTGCTGCAACTCAAAACTCTCAAGTCTGGAAGCTCCTGTCCCAGCCTGGTTTGGCAGGGTTTGTAGGTGACCCTTCTGAGCTCAGCCTACCCAGCATGGCACCACCCTGTCCCAGGCAATCCCCATACCTCAGGCAATCACTGTTAGGTGGTCAGAGAGCCAAATGCTCTACTGCCAATGTGCTCCTCCCCAGCAGGGCACAGAGCAACCAGGCAGTGTAAAGGCAAAGTCCAGGAGTTAATCTGCACCCCCAAGAAAACTTGGCAGCTTAGGCATGGGTGGTAGCAGCAAACTTTTGAGGAGGTGATGTTGCTCCTAAGCAATCTTGGGTCAGATCAGTACTTCTGAAATTTCCTCAAAGCAATGAATGCTGACAGAGAGCTGGTTTCTTGCACACCTAAAGGGTTTTTTAGGGTTTGTCAGAAACAGAATATTTCTGTCCTAGGATCCAGTCTGGTTTTAATTTTCCAGGATTTCTGTTTCTCATTGAAAAAGAAAGACAGTATTTTCTGAGGAAGAACTTTTTGTGTGTGCGTAAAAAAAAAAAAAAAAAAACAAAAAACAAAACAACCAAATAACAATATTTGTCAGAAAGTATCTGAGCAGTCCAAGCCTGTATGGGAAATTACTGAAGTAAAACTGCTGGGTGAGGTTGGTCACACTGGGCAGGAGGAAAGGAAAACTGATTGGCAGTCATTCCAAAACTTCCACCCAGCTTGTCATCTCCCTGATATTTTGATTTGAATAACATGGGAAGGGGCCTGCTCTCATTCCAGGATGCATGCCCTCAGGTGTGTCACATCATTGACCTGCAAAAAATTAATCAGGACAGTTAAGGGACATACCAGCAGGAGACAGGATAATTTATTGGGAGCCAGGTCAATGCAAATGTATTGTGAGTAATCAACAATGGGAGTGGGAGAGAAGTAGCTCCCACAGGAACAAGGGCAGAAGGGTGCCAGCACTCCACTCCTCGCAGACATCCAGGATGTTAATAAAAAACTTGGTGGACAACGAAAAGCAAATACCAGTTCTAGGGAGCAGATTTACCACAGTGGTGGAACAGGTCAGTGCAGAGGGAAGTGGTTTGATCAGAAAGCCAATGAAATTCAGATGATAATTATGCTCAGTAAGAGGCAAAATAATCCTTTCATTTGCCAGGAGGTTTCAGTCATGCACTTTGACCTTCATCCTGGTGTTTCATTAATAGTTTATATTAACAATTAATGGTTGCTTTCATTGGTGTTCTGTGCAACTCGCATTAGAGTTAATTTTCAAGTTGGATATAATAATACATAAGTCTCATGGGATACTCATATCATGTGACAACACATTTATTTCAAACAGGAGCCAGGAGACGAAAATCAGGCCAAATACCAGTCTCAGGCATTTATTTCTTGTGTCCAGTCACCCTACGGAGAAGTTGGATGTTGCAGGAGCTTTCACTATAAGGCCCTAATGGAAAGCTGCCCAGACCAAATGAAGTCTCTTGATCGTAAAGATAATTTGCCTTTGCGATGCCTTTAGATGCATGGTTAGTCTGTTTTACTGAAGAATCATAAAAGAGCCTCTCAGCTTCACTGAGGCAGTTACTTACAGGGTCCACATAGCTATGCTAATTTTGGCTTTGACAACACTTGATGGAATAATCCAAAAGCCAGGCCTGACCTAAGGTCAAAGCTCAGGTTTAGGGTTATATTCACAGTTTGGTCTCCTATGGGGTAAGACCAGGAAGCAATATTACACCCAGAGATCACTGAAGAGTTCTACATAAGGCTCTTGCTGCAGTAGTCACATAGAGAGTTTTATTTGTTTGTTTGTCTGATTGATTTTTAATCGGATGTGATTTGCTATTTGCAGCTTGTGTTGGTATAGGTGAGGGATGCTGACTCTGAACAGAATGTTTTGCTCCTCAGTTCAACCCTGTTGCCAACATGCCTCCTGCAGCACTGCCCGGCAGGCACTGATCATCTACTTTTCAACAAGGGCTGAAGGGCAGGCTGGGGAAGAGGACTCCGGCTGAAGCTCAGCCCTGCAACAGCAGTGAGTGGTCTTAAAGCAAGCTTTGAATCTGGGGCTAATACTTCCAGGTAGCCCGTTTAAGTTAGGTACACATACTGGTTTAGTTTAAGGATAGACCTAATGTTGCTCTTTTCATTCCCATATAACTTCAGATCACTGAAACACTGGGATTATATCTATAATCCTATACTGGGATTGCACATATTGAAATTTGAAAGAGAATTTAAACAAAAAGAGAATTGAGTTAATCATATTTGCCCTGAAAACTCAGCTAGCCCTTTGCTTTAGGGGTAGTTCAAGGAAATGCACACTGTTTTGTCTAAAAATTCACTTTTTTTAAAAAATGATGGAATCAAACCTCAATTACAATTGAATATTCTTCATATCACAGTTTGATCACACTACCATTACTGTGGCAGGGAAATATTAGGCAATTCATTACGATAAATTTTGTGGACACAGTATGTATTTGCTCCTATTTAAGGGACAAACTAGGTCTTTAGATTTGGTGGTAGTTAAACTGCAAGGAATTAGGTGTTCAGCTCCCTTGAGTCTTCCTGTGCAAATAGCTCAATTAAGGGACTAATTGAAGTGTAGAGATGCCCCCCACAGGGTTGAAAAATGCCTATCTGGCATGGTAGTGTCATCCCTGCAAGCTTCCTTCACCAGGGACATCATTTCTAGAGATGACCAGGACAAACCCAGCAGCGCCCTATGCCCCATTGACGGCAGCCGGCTCTGTGGGCAGCATCCCTGTGCATCCGTGCTCCACAGCCTCCAAGATGCCTGGTTGTTCGCCCAATCCTGCTGCAGGCGATGCTGTGCTGAGCTGTGCTGATCCACCTGGCACTGCCCGTGAGAGGTAATTTTACAGAATGCCGATGAATCAAGTCATCAATCACTGTCAGGTCTAGTAGCAGGAGCGTGTGCTCCAAGCCCAGGAAAGCCTGTGCATGCTCAGGATTAGGTTGCAAGTAAACTCAGCAGTGCTAAAATGCTTCCCTAAGTAAGTACTGGCAAAGTCCCTGCTGAAATGTGTCAGAGTTTGTGCACTGACTCTGGCAGAGCTTAAATCAGGCCCTACGACTTAAAGTCTGCTGACATTTTAGCACACAGTTGCTGCAAGTAGGAATATTCCTGGCAGTGAAGTTATCCATGTGCATAAGTATTTGCAGGATCAGGGCATAGCTGCATCATCCTTTGTTCCTTTCATCATGCTCGCAATGCTGAATTAAGCCTTCAGCTTTGTCTTTTTTTTGTACACATGCCCTGTTGTATAGTTACATCACTGCAATAAATGATGAAAGAAAGGATCTGTACAGAAGAGGGAATATGATGGGAATAATTATAACAATAAAATGTTAATTAGTGTCTTTTCTTGAAGAATCTTCTCTCAGATTGCAAAACGATTCTGTTGAAGAAAAAGAAACGTTTTTAAATCTTAACTATGGACTTAGGAGTGCTTCCTTCTGTCAAAAAAAAAAAAAGCCTGAAAACATGGTAAGTAAGCTAAAAACGCTCTGTCAAAATTGCAAATAACACGAAGAAGTTTTTGACCAGTCCTAATCACCACGAAGCAGGGGAAAGAGCATTAGGAGGAACAAAGGTGTGGTTTCGTTCTTATTCTCACACTCGTGGCTCATTTCTTACCTCCCTTTGTGCCAACTCTTTCTTTTAAATATATATTAAAAACCTGCACTTTGCTGGCTGAACACCACTGCAGGTCCTGCTGCTGAGCCCGCTGCTCACTGCTGGCCAAAGGGGGTTGGTGAGGGAGAGGAGACCCACGCTAACAGCTGGATGTGCCTCTGACCCCAGCCTCCCTGCAGCCCTCTCTCGGCAGAGGGGCTGTCAGATGTGTGCATCTGGGCTGTGTGCTGGGCAGGACAGACATCTCTGGGTCCTCCTCCTGTTTTGCTTCTTTCCTTCTCCCAGTCCCTCAGCCTGAAGATTAAGAGACTATAATAGAGACTGGAACCCATGCTGCCTAAAACATATATATGTATATTTATATGTATGTGCGTAACTATCTATTTTTTTCACACTGGAACAGAGCGAAGCTGCTTGTGAAAGAAATTTCTGCAAATTCATGTTTCCCTGTGCATGTGAACCCATTGAATACCCTTTTCCATGCCCCTGCGCAGCTTTACAAGCTCTGCTCTACAGAGGGAGAGAAAATCCTGCTCTGATATTTGAGTCGTTGCACACAGAGGGCTTGAAATTGCGCATCTGCCTGTACATTTGCATTTCATCACCTAGTGCTGGAACAAATAAAACCAAATGAGTAATGATCTGATTCTATGGTCTCACTGTTGCTGCTTTGCCAGGAATTATCCTGGCTCAGTGGACACAGTCCTGGGTAGAAGAGCAGAGCCTGTTTTCTTCTCTGTCACTTACCTGCTGGATGGCCTTAGGCAAGTCATTTAACTCTCACTGCTTCCCTTTCTATGCTTAATTTGGCACCACTGACTTTCTTTGTAAGAGTTTTGAGATGTGTTAACAACAAAGGGTATTTTAGTGTTGTTCTGTGAGCAGAATGGGCCAGCTACAGGCCCACAATATTTAAGGCCCCCCTAGAAAGATTATGACACCTTTTTTGTGGATCCCTGGCAGTCTGTAGGTCAGCTCTCTGCTTCGGGGTGGCTTTCATTTGCAAGGGAAAAAGAAAAAAAAGAAAGATAAAATCACTGAGGTACTCAGAAGTAAATTGGAGCAATGAGTGCATGTGAGAATATTGCCATTTGCTCATGAGCAAACAGCAGCAAGAAATAAAAGCCAATATAAGAGGCACTGGTGCCTATTCACTGAGCTCTCGTTTACATACAGCAACTCGAACTCAGGAAATGAGTGTAGCACTTGGAAACAGTGATCTCTGTCAAGCAGGGATGGGCGAAAGCTGTTTCCGATGAAGGCTGATGACTGAGGAAGTCATAAAAGCTATCGGAGAGAGGAGAGAGGCAGGTGACATGGGTAAGAAGGCAAATATTAAAGGGATGAAAGGGATTATAAAGCAAAGCTGAAAAGATGTAAAAAGCTGATTAGGAAACCAAATATGACACAGAGAGAAGAATTGCCCATGAGGTGAATAAAAACAATAAAAGATTTCTTTTGATCAGGTAAAGGAGACAAGATTAACAGGGAGGCCTCTGGACCACTGAGGGGTGGTCAAGAAAGCTTAATAACACAGGTAGGGGGACTGAAATGAAGAAAATTCAATTATTTCCCTTGGCTGGTGCTAGTGGGGGAACCTGCAGGTAAGATGACAGACACAGAAGGAAAGTTTCCTGTGACAGGCAAGCAGGGAAGAGCTGAGAGCATGAATAATCACCAAAGCAAGCTCATACTATTGAGAAGGAGGCAGGGCTGAGTGCGAAGGGAATACTTGTAGCCCATGCTGCTTAATGGAACAGCAGGAGAGATTAAGTGCCAAATAACAGAGGGTTTGAGTCGTTTCTTGAAGATAAAAAGAAGAAGTAAAGAGAAATTGATATAAAGCAAAAAATCTCTGAGCATCTACAAGAAGAGATAGGCAGAAACCAAGACATATTTGCAGGAGATTATCAGACGATGTGAATGCTTGTAAAAACTGATGCACACACACTCACTCCCAATAGGTCAGAATCTGGCCCTGAACCTACAGAATGTGATTTTTAGAGATGTTAGCAAGGATGAGATCACCCAACATCTGGAGAAATATGAACTGATAAAAATGTATCTGCCCAGCTCCATAAAGGGTAAATCTTGTCTGACAAATCTGGCAGAATTTGCTTTAGGACCTAACGTGAAAAACAGGCAGGAGGGAAGCAGTGGAGCTAATCCACATAGATTTCAGAAAAGACATTTAAACGCAGCCCAGGATGGTAGACTAATTCGTAAGGTTAGCAAGTATGGTATAAAAACCATTGTCCTTGAAAGACTAAGGAAATGGTTAGGTGATTAAGGGCAGGTTGTAATGGTAAAACTTTATGGGTCAGAGAGGAGGACGGTGATGTGGTGAAGACAGCTATATTTGAGGTTATTATGATGATAGTTCAAGGCATCAGATGGAGACTCATACTTTTTTCTCCATGGAAAAACTATTCTGAGGGAACTGCTACCCTTGGTGGTTCTAATCCAAAAATCACATCGAAACCAAGACCAGTTCATCTTCTGGGGGGCATTTGCCTTTGTGGAACATCAAATCTTCCAGGGTCAGCAAAGCGTACAATACACAGGAATGAAATCAGGCCGAATGAGCCCAATAAATGAGAAAAAAGCACCCCACCCTAGGCCAGGGTAAGGTCAGTCTGGTCAGAGTGATATATATTACAGTGGTAGGGTTTGCTGAACTAGAAGATCACAGAACAGGAAAAGGATTTAAGGCAGACCCAAGGGTTGTCAGCACACATCATCAGTGTAGTTACTCCAGGATTACATGCATACGGTGTCTTGTCAGATGTGCAGTTTGGTCCGGATTCTCCAGGATGATTGTCACAAAGCACAAGATACATGGACTCCCAATAGCAAGGGTAAAGAAGAGAAAAAACCAGGGCAGGACAGAAATGGTCCAAAATGTGACACCAAAAGAGAGGCAGTGATTCAGAGAGGACTTACTTAGGCAGACTTCAGCTGTGTAACCCACCACCTCAGTCAAGCCTCTTGCACTAAAAAGCAGAGCAGATGTTACCACAGTGTTGGAAGAAGCCCTGTGCAAGCTGGAGACTGTGGTAATGTCCCTCAGCATGTCCTCTACAAAGTCTGGACCTTATGAAGATCTTTAGACCTTCTCTGCACACTCTGGACCATCCTGCTTTGGAGGCTCCTGTACCTGCACTGGTTCAACCCCCCACCCCTGGCTAGAGCAAATTCCAAGTCCTGTCACACTGCTCTGCTGGGTCCTCACCGCCTACCACCAGGAAATACAGAGCCTCATACCTTGCAATTTAGCACAGAGTTATGTCTCCCTGCTTTGCCTGTAATATCCGTGGTCATACCCCTCCCACTGCCCCCAAATAAGCACTTCAGGGAATGGGAACACCCAAAGGTGCTCATTCCCTCATGCAATGTGATCCAGACTCCCCACTCTCCATGCAATCCAGCCCCACTTCTGGAGCTCATCCAAAGGCTTTACTGATGTTGCTGTGCCCTCCAGGCACTTTGGGCAGCAAAAGTGGTGGCACCAGACCCCGGTGGCTGCAGACCTCAACATGGGGTCAGGAAAAGCCTCTGCGATGGGGAACCAAGAGGTGTTTGTGGGATTGCTGCTCAGTGTCCCTGTCCCAGCCTACCACAGAAAGCTGTTTGTGGCACAGATAGGAATAGCAGATTGATTAATTGATTAATCACACCTGCTAATTACATCTAATGAATAGGCAAAATTAATATTTGATGTCCCTAAAGAGACTGTATGGATGAATTTTCCACAGATAAGACAAAAAAAATCCTGCAGATAATACACAAAACCTCATCAGAAGCAATGACTCTGGCAACAGATGACTCCGTCATATCGAAACTGACGGAGTGATGACATCCCAGGAAGCACTGCTTATTACTTACATCTGATTATTCAGAGCCTTGACGAAAAAATCATACATGAGTCATGTTTGTTAAGGCATGCGCATATGCACATGTTCAAAGCTGGTTTCAGTGCCACTTAGCTGCTGTTCTTACAAAAATTGAACATCAAAACCACATCAAGATAATAAAAATAACAGATCAGCTGTATTTAATACGTAAATCATTACTATAAGCACTATTCTGCAGCTCAAGCTGACATCAAGTCAAGCTTTCGTTAACATTTAGCAAAAATACTGGTGTTTTTCAAAAGACATTAAAAAATCTCCTTGCAAAACTATTCTGATTGTGCACCCAGAGCTCAGAGCAGCCTCATGCAGCAGGACAGCCCCGGGCTGGAGCAGCATTTTCATCCTGTTTATGCCCTTAAAAGGGGAAACTGCTTTTTTGTTGTTGTTGCTTGGCCCTTTGCAAAGAGAGGCAAAGTTCATCTCTCATTCACACGCATGCTATCCATGGGCACAGCAGACTGCCTGGAAGCCTAACTAGCATTTCCTGCAATGCCAGGGGTCTTTTAAGTGAAGGTAAGTTTGCTAGAGTGACCTTCCAAGTGCTGCTATGAAACCCCAGTCACTCACTGGGATGCCTCCACTCCAGAGCCACTCCTACATTGATATTTTTGAAGGTTCTGGATTCTTTGGGGTGAAGCTGCTACATAAATATACATTATTGTTGTACATTTGTCATTGGGTTTCTGCAGTGATTTGATTGCTTTGAAAATGGATTTAAAATGGATTTGTTATTGTGACAGTGAATTTCTTTCGTCTTGGTTTAACGTCTATTACCTAGTATAAATTACAGATTTTCTGCAAATCTAATTCCAGGTTTTTGTTTCATATACCTTTACTAATCTAGAAAATCTGGTTATATTAAGAAACAGTGTCAGAAAGGAGTTAAACCAGCATATCCTCATAAAGCTGAAATAGGCATAAAATGTAATGAGAAATCTTACTGCAAACAGTGTTTTCAGTCTTGAGTCTTTATTTATTAAACCTGTTTCAGGAAATTCAGACAATCTACAAACGTTTTAGGGCCTGATGTGTTTTAGGCTTATAAAGAAATCTCTGGAGAGCAAGAAACACCTTGTACTTTCACAGCAAATATTTCATGATCTTGAGAGGTTTTTTGATGCATGCAAAAAACGCTGCTTTCATTTTCATAAGGGATATCAGCACTGGGAAGGAGCCTTGCATCAGACCAGTCAGCAAATGCATGCAGCAAGACTGAAATCAGATGGTGGTGAACCAGCTTTTGGTTTAGGAAGGCACTTCTAGAGCCTTCTGAAAATTGAAACTTACCTTCAGGCAGATGAAATCAACATACCTAAGGCTCTCACATAGTCCTGTGACTGAAGTACTCTGATTCTGAGACTGTGCTCAACTCCTCAGTGTGCCTCTGAGGCAAGCAAGAGCTGTTAATGTCATGCACTAACGTAGTGCTAAGGCCAGACTCATAAGAGGATGGAGGTGCCCACCGTGGGAACAGGGTGGAATAAAGCTGCCCAAGTTAAAAACTGAAATCCAGAAAACTTCTGTTCAGCTGCCAGCAAACCCTGAATCATCTAATGTCCGCAGACACATTTCCCATTTCCTTTGAGTGTCCTGGGTGCCTCAGTCCAGTTACATTACAGATCAGCAGCTCTCCGCCAGAAGCACAGGGTGAAACAAGGAGTTGGGCTGATGACTCAGTCCTGTCTCCAAACTGGGACCAGTTTTACCTGCTTGGACCCTGTTATGAAGACCTAACTTCACTTTTATAGAATATAAGTTGCTTTTAGTGCAGCATTCATGGATTTTACTATGTGTTTTGAACTGTCTCTGGTGGGACAGGAGTCCCCAGATCTGCCCAGAGCTGCTCTCTCCTAAACCAACGTCCAGGTCAGAACCTGCAATGTTAAAATATTTCATACTGCTTTTTTTGGGGGGAGGGAGATAACTAGTGAATTCACCTGAATTACTACTGTGCCCAACAGCTGAATGCCACTTGGTCCCTTCTCAGGCCACACAGACAGACTCACTGGAAGACATCCTTCCTGCTGGCTCCTCCTGATGGGCACAAAGCCTGCCTGCCTACGGGCAGCTCAGCTCAAAGCAGAGCAAGCCTAAAGGAAAACCAGATCTTAGGAAACAAGGTCATGCATAAATTGCCAGACATCATATCAAAATCCACCTTTGGATGGATGAGGCCGGACTCTTGGCTGTGCTCAGCACTTGCAGCTCAGGGTCAAACTACCAAACTGTTCAACCCCCATCAGGCTGCTCAAGCAGAGCAGAAAAGAGCAGGGTTGGCTTCTGTTGCAGCACCAAGAAATTGTATGTTCAAGGGAGTCCCAGGAATGCAAACTTCTTATGGATAGGAAATTCCTGGAATTCAGGCTCTTATAATGCAGGTAGCTTTTAAAAGCTCTCACAGTCCCTTTATTTTTATAGCCTGGCAAGGAATTTCTTATACCAGTCAGAAAGGAAAGCACAGCACACCTTTAAACAAATATGGATAACATTTTTCTATTACCCTAATCTTTATCACCTAAATTGTCTTGTAAAATGTTTAACACTGCTTATCCTGGCAGTGTTTTGACACTGGAGAGGTTTTTCCATTAGGGACAAATTTAAGGGATGGCCTAGCAGCAAGACTGTCAATACCACGTCACAGTGGAGCCTCTGGATTACACCAATCCCAGACCTCATCCTAACACTTGTGTGCAAGATGAAGAACTGTCAGCAGGCCATGAGCTTTATCAGCAGCTGACTCATGGCTGGTGCTTGTTCCTGACCCTATTGTATGATATGCCCCTCCTAGGACCTCATAAGGTACCTATAACAAAGGGCATGGTCCAAAGGTAGATGTCAGATCTTCATAGTTGAGGTATCCAGAAAAAGCACTGCAGTTGCTCAGATGCAGAGTCATGGGACATGGCATAGGGACACTTTATTTATCAGGGCTTCCCTTGCCAGTCAGCGCCTATAAACCTTACACTGACACAAGATTCTTACTGGCAGACAAAATAGTTAGGTGTATATACTGTTCTCAGGGGAATAACATGATTTCTTGTTCTTCTTACCAGCATTATTTAACCAGGTCTGACAAATGTGTTTCTAAGCGAATGGAGCGCATCTGGGTCTAGCAGAAGCACTTGCCTGAACATGTACACACATTGTGCATCGGGTGAGTGTGAGTCTCTGCCTGCAAACACTGCTGCCTTGCAGGATTGCCTCCAAAATACCTAAAAATTACCCATCAGGGTTAGGGTTAGATGACATTTGCTCACCTGAGATTTCTTTTTGTAACCGAGACAGAGAGAAAGAAAAAGAGAGAAAACCTGAAGAACTGAAAGGGGACAAAGGAGAAAGTTGTGGGGTTTTGTTGTTTTGGTTTTTTTCTGTAAGAAGAGATAAGTTCTCAGTTGGCAAGAGGAAATCCCACCAAGGATATGTGGAGATAATACTGAACTGCTATTACATGAGTGCACCCCTTTGAGGAAGAAGTTACCTCTCAATGGATCTGCAAGGATGTTTTAAGTGCATCAGTAAATGAAACAGTCTGGGGATGTGAACAAAATATGTGTGTTTTCCAGTCTCTGAATATAAACAAACAAAACATAAATATTCAGAGATTACTCCAGTTAGTCCTCTTGAAAGCTCTTTGAGCAATAAGATAAATAATATGGGAGTTTGCAGTTCAGAGCAGGTGATCTCTGTGGGGAAAAAGGCAGGAGAGGAAAGAGCTGTACTCCTCCTGTCCCAATCTTTGGTGATTTACTCACCCATCACTGCAGCCCAGCACATAGCAGTGTCCACACCACATAAAGCTCAGTGCTAACATACGACACACATAATGGACCTGCTTGGAAGTCTTCACTTGAGGATTTATGAAGAACAATCTAATTATTCAATTCAGTGCTGCTCACTACCATTATTGCTCCTATTTAAAGCTCCCATGGAACAGGCAGTTTGTCTCAGGGGACAGACCTTGTCATAGTGGTGTTCACTGATAGAAATATACTCCTCTGTTTTGATAGCAACCCAGCTAATCCTGGAGGGACTTGGTAAACATATCTCACACTTGATAGGCCCAAGGAATTAGGCTTTGACAGCCCAGATTTTCCAGGAACAGAAAAATGTGATTGCTTTACCAATAAACTTCAATTAAAGAGGAGCAGAGACCAACCCAGCCTCTGTCTGCAGTATAGACACAAGCACTCGCAGGCTTCCTCCCGCATGTAATTGTTTCAGCATCCCGAATGAAGGAAGGGGCTGTCAGCTTCCCCTCCCTAATCAAATGGAGGTTGCTTTGTTATTTATATCCCTCTGATATGTAACAGATGAGAGGAGTCACCTTGGCTAAGCAAGTCACTCGTGTAACCTAACCTTGGGAGAGCTGTCTCCTGTGCGCAGCAGCAAGACAAGCACGTGCTGCAGTGCTACCTCGGCAGGATGGGAAGGGAGGCACTGTGTGATTCCTCATTCACATCCACTGCATGACAAGACCTCAGCAGAATCCCTCATCTTAAGTGGAAACTGATTTTTTAATTTATCTAAATATTTATTGGTTCTATTTGTATGCAAAAGAGTAAATGTAAACAACATCCTTTTGCTCCTCCTCTCCTACCAAGACTTAGTAAAGCTTTGCATTTTCCCTCCTGGAATATTTGAATATGTGAGGGATATGGAACATTTACTAAAATGCATTTGTGGACTGTCACCAAATTTCTCTCATCAACTGCTGGTAAATGGTTAAACGGTACTTGTAACCAATGAGATGTTGAGGAATAAGAGTATGCAGCTTTAAGATGGCCAACTTCAAACGGAACATTTTTTTAGCCTTTCACATTACAAACCACATGCTGTCCTGACTGCAACCCCTGCCTTCCACAGGCTAAGCAACATCAGTACGTCCACCACGATTTAAGGTTGTGATATTCACAGGGAGCCTCAGGGAAATGGTGATCAGGTTTTTAAAGGTATTTAGATACTGAACTCCCATTGATTTTGAGACTGGCTACATGTGTGGAAATCTTGCTATTGCTTTTTCTGTTTAATCTTTGTTTGCTCAAGGCAGTGCTAAGAATGATAGATGTGCCATAATTAAAAATATACATGGAAAGCACAACCCACATATCTCTACTCTTCTTTATTCCCCTTCCACCTGGGAAGTCCAGATCTCTTGCACTAGAGTAGAAACTGGAGCAAATCTTTCCCTTAGAGAAACAAGACATTTTTCTCCATCATCCATTCCAGTTTTTGAGGTTCCTGGTCTGAACCTAACCATGAAACTTTGGTCTTTTGAGCACTTCTCAGCAGGAGTTGAAGGCCACTCTGCTGGGGCTTTCTCTACACATTCATTTTTGCTTTCATCTCTCCCAGTTGTTGAATGCATAATGACCAAAACATGTTTACAGCCTAATGCAGGCTTTTTCGGCAGGAGGGCATGCAGCTCCTCAAAACTTTATTTTTGAGGGCAAAATCACAAATGCAATGAATTTTCAGGACACAGCCAGCAGCTCCCAAACATAAAGGTTAAAAAATTTTGCTTCTCCATCAGACATGTGAGATGGTTGCAAAGGGCTTTGGCTTGTTTTACCTATGCATAACGCAAAACCCAGTGACTTTGGCTACTTGTGGCTAACATTAAAGTGCTAACTGCTGCTGTCTACTCCCACACACACGTTGTGGCCTCAAGAGAGGTGGTAAGTCATGGTGTAAAAGAAGTGATCTGGATTCTAATTTGCTCACTAGGGTATTCTCAAATATTTGTCCTGCAGATCTTCTGAATATGGTAAAGGATAAAGCAGCTTTCTTCATCTAAAGGTTAGAAAGACTCAATGAAACATCCAAGAAAATTGCAGCTAAGACTTGCTCAGCATCCTCAAGGGATGCTTGAAAAGGGATGACATGGGCCCAGTCCTACTCTGCCATCAGAGTAGCACCAGCATGGGCTACAGTCATTTTTCATTTACATTATTCTTACAGGAGGCTTGGCCCAGTGTTTCTGCGCTTCTCTGGTTTTAATTGCTTGGGGAAAATGTGTGATGAGACCCAGACTCAGCCACCTGTAGGTAACCCATTTCCATGCAGAAGCTGATAGTCAACAGTACTCAGTTCCTGAGGCACAATCAGGTAGGAGTCCCCCTGCAGTGAAGGGTGTAGATATAACTGTGAAGGTTATGATACAGTACACTTGTGTTACCTTTTTTAATGATGTAAAGATTAAGCACCAAGACCAAACTCACCATTGGCAGGAAGAACAAACTATCTTGAAAGGGTGACTCATCCCGCCTGGATGGAGGGATCCTGGATTATTGGCATGGAGGAGACAGCTAATTTCAGGACAGCTAAAGATGGGGGAACATAAGCAGGGCCCCCAAGTTATGCTAGGAATCACCCTGATCCTACCCATGCATAAATTACAGAAAGCTCATGTAGTTGCTGAAACAACGTGACTTGACTGTAAACACTGCAAGTAGAGATCACTTATTTCTTTTTGAACACACTGCACGGAAACAAGATGAATACAAGCCAAAAACCCATGTGGCTCTGTTATAGATCATGCTGTATCACAGCTAGCAAGAAAATACTCGTTCCTGGCTTCAGCACGGATGCTTGCTGCTGAAAGTAGTGAAAGTCCAGCCAAAGTTATTTTACTAACTTGTAAATAACAGCCCTCCCAGATCATAAATTACTTCCCTATAGAAATTTACTCTTCAGGGTAAGATGAACAACTCTACAAAGTAGTATGGTGATGCTGCCTAAATGAATTTCATTGCAGGATGAGGACTGTGTGACTCGCACTGTGGCTTTCTTCTGCACTCCCACCTTCTTTACAGGTTAAACCGCCCGAAACTAGCAAACTGACCAGGGTCTAATCCAGCACATCCCAGTGAGCAAAGCAGCAAGCTGAGCAAGAAAGGGAATTCTAAATCACAAACACTCAACCATCAAATGGGGCAAAAGTTTGGGCTGCTTCCTGGGACATCATTTTCTCAGGGCTTATCATGCTTTTTGACTGTGAAACAGCATAGCTGAAACCAGCAAAGACATGAGCAAGCAGAGCTGAAATCCAGTTGCTGAGAGATGGTGTTACCAGCACAAGCTGCTGCAGACACTGTGTATCAAAAATCCAGCAGTGTACTTCTTCCTCAGTGTACTGAGAAGTGCAGAGCGAACCGCTAATGGTCAGGACCACAGAGGATACTGCCTCTGGAGCCCAGAGAAAAGGGGGGAAAAGAAAGGTGGAGATAGAGGAATGGAGAAGGAGGAAGGAAAGAAAAAGAATAAAACTTATTTCTCATATGATCTCTCAGCAAGTGGGACCAACTTGCAGCAGTCCTGCCTATGAAAACCAGCCTTGGAGAGCTTTATAAATCAGGGCTTAGATGTAAAAAGGTTGTTTGACAACAAGTATCACTAGTTTAGCAGCAGGTTATTTCCCTCAGTCTTTTCCAAGGAACAAATACACCTTTCTCCCCTGCCTTCCCCAAGCATGTGCATACACACTCAGGCATTGACACCCCATCCAAACCATCCTCACCCCAGCCATAGGCAGGCACCCTAGGCAATCTGATCTCTCCCTGATCCAGTGGATTTTACAACACAGCAACAAAACCCAACATACATGGTGTATTTCAGCGGAATAAACTCTGTAGTAAAGGGTATTTCAACAGCGAGACACAAGTCTGTAAAGCTCACAAGAAAAATCAAAAGAAGACTCTTGCAGATCAAACTGCTATTCCCCCAAAATTGGCTTCATTGTATCCTACAACCTGATTGAATCTTTTGTGACATTGCTAAAATACTGCTGTTCTAATGAGGTAAGGAGCAACTAACATCCAAATAAACTCTAGCAAGAAGTTCCAGTTTACTTTAAAGACATTGACTTTCTTATGAGGAGGTCAAGGCAAAGTTATTTGGTCACGGCATTTCTTTTGCTTCCTGTTTTAAATTACCAAGTTCTTGTACTGTCAAAAAGATGCTGACTTCTACCCCTCAGGTGTCCGTGTTAGAGTGGAAAATGAGCTGCTCTTTCTCCCCCCCCCCCCCCCCCTCCTTTCCTTCTTTCTCTCCCTTCTTCCCTCTGTGCATTACTTTGGGGTTGTCTGAGGGACAGGTACAGAGTAAGCAGCAGCCAGTGCATCCTTAAGGGAAAGAACATAGGAAGATTTTGCAGATTTTAAAGTAAAGCTAGGTAGAAATTGTCCCTTCTAAGGCTCCCTTAAATACAAGCAGAATATAAGCACCCTGCATAGAACAGAGCCTGGAGACCAGAGAGAGATGCTTGAGCCTGCAGATATCAGAGCCAGGCTGGGATTTATCGAGTTTCGATGGTGTTAAGATCCGACAAATTAATTTGACTTATTGAGACTATGGCCGCAGCTGCAACTATGATGAAATTTGGGTTCACACTTTTACAAGTTTGAAAACATGGATAGTTACTTTATCTTGAGTCATAAGTCTTTAAAGGACCAAGCAGGACCCCAAGGCCTCACAGAAAAGTCAGCATCGAATAACTCCCCAAGTAAGTTAAAGCCTGTCCTGACCTCACTGCTGAAATATTTGAGGCACTAAATGAAACAAGGCAATTTAAGAGGAAAAAAAAGGTTCTGTGGACATGCTGCAGCATCTCTTTATCTTCACAGCCTGAAGAGGGTGGGGTACAATTAGCTCATCTGTGAGAAATTTAGGCAAGCAAGGAGCTTCCAAAAGTGTTAAATTCAGCTCCAGACCAGGATCCTTTTGACCCCTGAGTGGCAGCTTAGAAAGCAGCAGTTAAACTGGGGAACTCATTGCCACAAGAGGCTGCGGAGGCCAGAGGGCTGAGTGGGATCCGGAGGGGACTGGAGGATCTGTGGAGGACAGACCCTTGGTGGTAATTAGGTTCAAAACCCAAGATGCAACCTATGCACTGGTGATTTCCTTGGAGCACGTAGAAAACAGAAGTCTTGCACCATCAACAGCCTGTTCTTCAAACTTTCTCCTGTATTGAATATCAGAGAGAAAATATACAGAGCTATATAGATTTTACACAAACTCAGATCTTAGCTGTATGCAATTCTGTCTTTCTGAGGAGTGACATTGCTGCACAGCTTCCCTGCCCTCTGCCAGGATGGGGCAAAGCTTTCAGGCTTGGTGTAGGTGCATGGGAAGTCCCACAATGCATCCTCACCCAAAAGAGGCTTTCTGAGAAGTGGAAGCAGAAGATATTCCCAGGCAGCTGAATGTTAGAGTATTTCAATATCCGCTCAACCAGGCTTTAATCTCTAAATTGCAAAAACATTAACATTATTGATTGATCAGACATCAATCCAACAGGAAATTTAATTAAATTAAAATGTGTCACAGAGCAGTCCTCACTGCATCATGTATAAATCTTTGGTAATAAGTTGACAAAGACAGCAGCGATTGATACCGTGTTCCCAGTTTAATTTATCCCCCACCATTTTATTTTCCTGTGCTGATAACGAGTGTGCTCCCAGACTCACACAGGGACAGACTCATCTGGAGGGCGTTCATCTGATGCACACCAGCACCAAAGACCCCATGTATGGTGGATGATATTACTTACAGCTGAATGGGCTCAAACCAGACAGCTTCTGGAGCAGCACCTTCATTCAAGGCACCATTATGGTGCTGACCCTTGCTTAGTTTTCCTGTTTCAGACCATCTCCTCCCAATAGCAGATTTGTCCCTAATGACAACAGGGTCCCAGAGAAAGACTGAAAGGTCCCTTGCATTAAATCAGTTTATTCCCAGGGTGAGCACACACGGCCTCGACCCCAGCCAGTGTGCAGCCACCGTACACAGCAAGCAGTGCTGGAGCCCCTGCCAAAGCACAGACACACACAGATAATAACAAGATGCTAAGACAGATAATTAAGAAACAGCTCCATATAGCAACTTCTTTCAAGTATTATAAATCATTACAGCGGGCTGAATAATACAAAAAGAGATTAAGAAATATTTCCTCAAATTCATTTGTGAACAGCAGTGGGTTTCGTTTGCTGTCACTTATGGCAGCATGATATTTACTGTAATTTATTATTGTTGTTGCTGCTTGCTGCTTACACAGGAGGCCACTGGCTATTTATGAAAAAGTTCGAGAATCCAGGAAGTTCACGTGGGTTGTTTTTTATTTCCAAACTGTTTTTCATACCCGCTGGGGTCTCATTTGTTCCCCAACATTTGTTATTCTCATTCCCAAGTGCCAGTGTCCCGAGGGGAAGCTGAGGGGCCGCACGCAACCGAGCTCGTGCATAGCAGGAATGTGGAAGAGCTGGAGGGAAGGAGTCAGCAACTGGCGCTGGGCTGAGATGGCTTTGCTTTCAATAGAGTGTGCGGAGGAAAGGAAGGGAAATCCAAATCAGTATTTATAGACATCAAAATCCAGCACTAAGCATTTTGCAGAGTGAAGGAAAACAAAGATTAGGTTACCCAGATGAATGGTATTCACAGTCAACAACTTCCATGCTCACTAAGAGCTATACAAAATCCTGTGGTCTCTCTGTCCACTAAGCGCTAAGCTACACGAGTGGTACTTCCTGCAGGAACCATTTGCATTATTTTATGGGTTACTTTCTTTAATTTGACTGAATCCAAACTCCAATTCCATTTCTTGAGAGCCATCCTCAAAACAAATAACAGAGGTAATACTGATCAGCTTGTGACTAGGTGTGAAAATAGAGCTGTCTCAGCACAGAGTCCTACAGACAGAGCACAGATTTTCTCTGTCTCCACCTCCCACTTGCAACACAAGTACTGTTTTCATGCCTTTGTCAGAAGTGCCAACCTGGAGAAGTTGCAATGCACAAGCAAGGAGAGGTGTGATGAAATAACTTGACAATGTGTGTTGCTGACAATAAACCTCTTAAGAATTTGATCCATAAAGGTTTACTTCCCCGTGGTCCATGTTAGGGATTACTGTTCTCGGGTGTCCAGTGGCACACGGTGTGTGTTTCAGCTCAGATGCATATCTGCTTTGCAAAAGAATATCCCCACAGCATAGAATAAAGTGAACTCAGCTGCACAGAGAAATGGATCTGGAACTGCATTCAGAGGCAGTGATTTATATATAAATTATAAAGTGTGTAAATTCTGGATACTCATTTAGATGGGCTTGTCAGAGCCAGCTCTGGAACATGTATTGCCTGCAGAAACCATCCAGAAAACCTTAGAAGCTGCTTTAAATCCCAACATGTGAAAGGCCCCAAACCAGGATTTAATGGATTAGAAAGGCTGAAAAGGACCATCATAATCATCTGGTTTTGCTTCCTATGTAACACAGCTGAAGAACTTCATACACTCATCTCAGCATCAAAGCCATAACTTCTGCTGAAGCTATTACATATCTTTAGAAAGAAACACTCTTGATTTAGAGACTGAAAGTAATGCTAAATCCGCCACATTCCTAAGCCAACTGTTCCAGCCGTTAACTACTCTTGCTATTAAAAAGGCACACTTCCAGGGCAATTTTATCTTGCTTCAACTTCCTACAGTCAGATCCTGCTATGTCCTTGCTTGCTGTATTATGGAGCAGATTGCAATTAGGTTGAAGTTGTGGGGACTCTCCTAAGAATTATTGTATGCTTTGGATATATCTTGGATAGTCTAGGAAATATGTCATTTGAGGAGGTTTATGAATGGGCAAATTCATTGAAAATATAATTTGCAAGAGAATAACCAGAATGACCCTTTGTTCCAATGAAAAACTTCTGCACATTTTTCTGCGTGTATCAGTGCTTTATTTTGCTTTTAATCAGGTGATTCTGAGATGATACAGACAAAGAGACACAGGTAAATATGGTTCACACTCACAGCTCTCCCTTAGCACATTAGTTGAGGCATAATTCTGTGCATCAAAGCAGTAGTCTGTGTCACATCCAGCACAGACACTGAACAATGTCCCTTTAGAAAGGGCAGAGGGTGAGAGTAGCTTTATGACACTATTGATTTATTCTGTGCCTGCAGTTAAAAACTATACCCAGACAGACAATAAAAATAACTGCTCTAACCATATAACAGCTTCCTGCTACTAAAATGGATTTTACACTTAGAGTCATGGAGGGCTTTTCTTTCTTTCTTTCTTAAGTCTCAATTATGATTTTTTTCTGAATAAATGGAAATGAGAAATTGTCAGAGCAGGCTTAGACCTGATGCTGTCCTTTTTTCTGCTCTCCTCAATGTTTGAAAAGACCAGGATTATTTTCCTGCTGCAAAGTTTTGTCGCAAGTGCAGTAGTAGGCACAATAACCTAGTATTAGTTAGATCAGACAGTTTGGTGCACAGTTCCTACATGAAGAAATATGCAGTGGGTATGGTAACCTGGAATGGATTTACTATACAAAATAAAATTTGTTACAGTCTTTGGGGTCAACTGGATGAGCTGGGATTGAAGACTTGGCCTTAGATTTGAATGTTAAAATAATATCTAGAGCAACAGGATCCTAGAGAACCTATTTTCACTCAAAGGACCCCCATAGATCTGCATGTTGAGATTTATGCAAATTGCAAGTGCTTTACTATATTGAAATTGGTGTCTCAAGCAAGTTGCTAGCAAGGTTCTATGGTAATTAGCAGATTTCCATGATAACAGGCAAGGAATCTGAAAAACGGAAGTGCTGTCTATGTGGACATGAATGGATCAATGGAATGTTTTAAGGCCATATAACTATTCCTTAAGGTCTTTTTACCAAAATCCCTGAAACTGCTGATGAAGATAGAAAAGGTAGTGCAACAGGCACATGAGTTAGCATCGGCGCCGGCTGGAGAGATGTTGTCTCTTTGTACCTATCCTGACCTGGTGTTAGTACAAATTTTTTTGACAGAAATGCAGTGATTCAGACAAGGGAAACAATCAGTCTGAACCTTGGGCTTTTTTTGTCAGGCATATTTTTCAGCAGGATTGTTTCTCTTCTCCAGTTCATCAGTTCACATAGTAGCACCTATAGACACAAAACATGAAAAGCGAGGTGGTACAAGTGAAAGCCCAGAGACAGAAGCAAAATCCCAATCTGTATATGAGCTAATGTGAGACAGGATGAGCCAGTCAGGTAGAGCAAGGACTGATGCACATCATAGTCTACTTCTCTACAACATGGAGATAAACAGCCTGCCTGCATGGGCTCAGATAGTACGAGGAAGAGTACACTGGGCTGGAAAAGATATGCTCAGAAAAAGGAAAAGGAGGAAGAATCTGCTATTCCAGTGCTATTCTGTTTCCATAGAGTTTATGATCTGGGAGAGACTGCCCGAATGACACATTGTAATGTGGCCTCCTGTCCCTAGAGATGTTCTCAAAAATAGATTATTCCATCAGCAAAGTTTTTATAAAAGTGAGCAAACACTGGAATAAATGAACCCCAAAAGCAAGAAAGTCAAGATTAGACTCTTCACATCTGACTGGGGGATTTTTTCCCACTTACTCTGTGATAAAGCTTGGATATGTGAATTAATTTGCTTTAAAATTGACTTATCAAATATATTTGCAAGATACATTTTTATTTTAATCAGTAAAACATACAAATAGGAATTTTTTCAGAGAAAATGACCCTGTGGAAATCATATGCTCTCTGCTGCAGGGAAAGAAGGCAGAAGACTTCTTTTCAGCTTTGCTTTTACTTGTCCCTTTGGTGCTTCTAACATTAGAAACTTTAACATCAGTTTTTGAAGCAGGTGATATTGTCTGCTGAAGTGCTCTGTTCCTTATACCTCACTTTCATTTTTATTGCTTTTGGGGAATATGATTCTTTTACATCCTTTCAATCATCAGCCTCTTCCCAGGGCCCCAAATGTTTGACCACTTTTAAACCAACAGGATTATATAGTTTGGAGAGCAGACCACTGACCCCTATGCAAAGATATCATGGATGGCTTCCTATAGCCAGCTTCTTGGACAGCTGCTCTCCATCTCCCTCCATGCCTGCATGGCTCAAGAGCAGTTCAGACAGAACCCATTTTTAGATGGGGTTCATGACCCATTGAAGCAAGTTGCACCAGAGCTTTGTCAGCATAGGGTGAAAACTTGACCTGACTGGATGGGAAACCTAGCTGGGAGAAGAATTTCTCCTTGAAAATCCTAACAGCTCTGCAATGTTGGAAAAAACCCTTATGGAGGAGTGATCCCTTCTGGTGCTTTTCAAAGCCTGCTCGTCAGAGTAGCAGATATATTTATATTGGAGGTGGGTTGCTAAGCACAGTAACTACTATACAGGAGCTAGGCACAACAAACGAGCTCCCCAGGTTTGCCTCTGTGTATGAGTATAGTTACTTTGGTGTAGATGGCTTCACACTCAATAATTGTGATAGAATATAAATCCCGAGTAGGAAATTATTTAAGTAGCTATTTGAACTGTGAAGATGCTCAATGGGAGATGGCCTTTCCCAGAAGTAGTGCAGAGGCTGATGAGTTTTATCAGGAAAGGAAACCATTCTTGCTGTGTATTGGCACAGGTCACATCACAGAAGAGAACACAGAACACAGGGTACATCTCTGGTGATAAAGTAGATAATGGGTCATGAAACAGCCTGACTCAAAGGACAAAAGGCCATGTCTCAACTAGTGTGGCCCCACATTATAGATTTACTGCACTTACGCAATATGAACACTCAAAAACTTGTGCCAGCATCAAATCCTTGAATTTGCATGATTCTGAGATTCTGTGCTATATCCAGGAGGTTGTTTCAACATAGCTTCCTGGAGGATGCAGCAAATGTGTTCTGCCTCATCTATTCCCCCTCCAACACTGGGGAAAGAGCAGCAGAGGATCTGATGTGCTGCATCTTTCTGAACTTCCAGCTGAAAGTTTCATTTAGGAAAGAAATAGGCTGAACAGAAATAGGAGGTAAACCTGAAAGATCTCAGTGGATGTTGCTGTTTGCAGCTTAGCAAGCTGGTCTTTGAGAAATACTCTGTTCACTAGCTGGATGCCAATTGCCAAGCGACGCTATCAGTTGATTAAAACACAGCCTGCCAGCTTCCTGCTTGATAAAACTAAGTACAATCTGATTGGGAATTCTCAAATCCATTACAGAATGCCTAGTCCATCACTTAAATCGGTGTACACCATTTCACCATGAATCATCAACATACTTTGCTAATATATTTGCAGCAGCTAAACCCCAACAAAACCCCTGACAGTTTGTCAAAATGGTCACTGAATGCCGGATTATGGGGGGGTAGGAAATGGCAGGAGCTTCAGACTGTGAAGGTTTCCTGTTGTTCCCTGCTCAGTTGGGTGAAGGTCATTTCCTTTCTTCTCTCACGCAGAAGCTGAACCCTCAGCCCTTGAAGGTATGTCAGTGAGCTCCTAGAAACAACAGCCAGCCCCTACAAGGAGCCGTCTCCTTCATGGCCATGCTGATGAGTCAAGATTACTCCTGAAAAAGAGGTGCTGCTCATTGCACTTGCCTCTTTGGAGGTAAATAAGATGATCCCAAGCTGCCGAGGAAAGAAGTGCCATGAACAAATCAGTCTTGCACTTCATTTCTTCTGCATGCTATAACACAAAAATCCCCAGGGCTGCAAAGGCAGGCGAACATTCCTGCAGAGGAAGGAAGGGGAATGCTGCCAATGCACTAAGGATAATCCACTAGTGGGTTGGGATGTTTAAAAAAAGCCCTCTTTTGTTGGCTTTTTGGAGAGTTGTTTATCTGCTGGCTTGGAGGTGGGTGCCCAACCACAGATACCCATCAGTGCTTGCACATCAGCTGAAATGTATTTTTGATCATCCCAGTATGATAGATGGAAGTGTTACTCGATGAATTGTTGTGGGACACTTGCTAGCTAAATAACAACACAAATATACCAGAAGAACAAGTCAACCCCAGCAGAAACATTAAGTCTTCATGCCTTAACACAAATAAGATCTTATGGAGGAGAATAAACCGATGCAAAATCTAAAGAAAGTTAGCAAATACAATAAAATTTACAGGCCATTTATTACTCATCACCTAAGCAGCAGATCATAATGAAATGAAGAGGTCAGAAAGATATTAAGTCCTAATCATAAGAACTCTCAGATAATGCTTTGACAGCCAATGCTATCCTCCAACTCCACCATTCCCCATCTGCGTCCTTTCATCTTCTTTCTCCTCCATGCCTCTCCCTTGGTCCTCTCTTTTTTTTTGTTGCAATTAAATGTTGCAATATCTACCCAAAAAATGTACAGATAATAAAACACTTCTGTGTAAAATGTCAATACAAATTTTTACCCGGTGTAAAGTCAGTGTAACTCCATGTATGGTCTCAATACATTTTATTTACAAGAAAATGCATATGCAAAAGACAAACATCTATTGTTTGTACAGCTTCAGAAACATAAACTAAAACCATAGGGGTAGTCGATGCTCCCCCTTAAACTGCTGAGTCTGGGAAGTCTCTCCCGAAGTGCAACTGACTTGGAATTGGTGCAGTAAAGCAGAGATTCACAGGCACAGTTTCTTCATTTAAACTAACACAAAATGAGAGGACAAAGAGGCTCCCAAAATTCTGCCCTTGTGGTTCAAATTTGAATACATGGTTTTTAAAGCTGCCCAAGCAACTGAAATTAAGCCTCATGTAATTAAGTTCCAGTAATTTGAGCAGAAAGTAGTCCTGGGAAAGTTAGCAGGCTGAAAAAATTATGGCAAAGCAAGTATATTGTATTTTTTGTGCTGTTGCTATCACATCAGAAGTCCATAAAGAGGGAATTTAGGGCAAGTCAAGAGTTTTCAGTCTCTGGTGTGCAGACCGCAAAGGTCCATAGACTAAACCAAACAGAGCAGCTGGCTGGATGGTGTGTTCTGATTCACAGCTCCCCCCTGAAGATCTCTTCAAGCTGTCTGCACAGGATCATGATACTGCCCCAAAGTCTCCATCCTCAGGAATGCTGCCTTCATCTTCTGAAATGAATGTGGCATTGCTCTCTGCTCCTCACACCCACCAGCAGTCATGGCTTACCTCCTGCTGCTGAAGAAACTTTTGGCCTCCTTATGGTTCAGATTTATAAGCAGTGTGATCTCCTCTGCATCCAGGTGTCACCACTCCAGGTCTTCTGGGAGACTAAGGTTGGAAATTGGAAAAGGGATGACAAAAAGTGATGAAAGTAGAAGAAGAAAATGACAGCAGCAAGGAGGAACAGCCACAGAAGATGGGGCAGTTAATGAACAGAGAAGATAACGAACCAGAAGTCTTGGTGAAAGAAAGAGGAGCAGGAGCCACAAGAGCTGCCAGTGACTAGGAGAAAAGGGTGTCACATAAAACATTTGACCCTTTCTATAGCACAACTTCACTTGAGGCTGGCATGGGAATCAGGGCAGTTTGATAGACATCCTCTTGCAAAGCAGGTTTACATACACCCTGAAGGACTTTGTGGCGGTGTGTCTGACCCCTTGGATCAGAGCTGAATGCCCCACCAAGCCCTGGTTTGCTTTCAGAGAGAGCTCTGCACTGAGTCTTCTCTGGGCAGAATCTGTTGGCACTGAAGCTGCTCTGAAGCTGCTCTGAAGCTGAACTAGTGACCAGTAAATGGAGACAACCAGGGGCTTACTGCAAAACCACCCCAGGCTCCAAACTGAGACACTGGAGTAGAGCTGAGTTGCAACCCAAGTGAAACATGCCTATTGTCAGTTGCCTTAAATTTATTAAATATAACCTGGGGAAAAACTGTAGAGGATTTGCTATAAATTAAAAATGCTGAAAACAAACAGATTTCTTTTTTTTTTTTTTACCTTCGACATTTCCACAAACTTCAGTTAACATCAGTCAGATCTCTATTTAACAGTGAAACACAGTTTGACCAATGATGACTAAATTACTCGGGAGGAACTACAATTGATAAGACAATGATTTATGGACCTATTGTTTTCTAGGTTCTTGTAAATAATCCTAATTGGTGTTAATCATCCACCCTCTGCTTTGTGTTATCACCAAGCAAAGTACACTTCCTAAAGTAGCTATTTAGGGGCATAATCCTTCTGAAAGGCAAGACAGCTGTTGACTTCAACAGGATCTGGATTAAGGCACCGGGACAGAGGAAAGCAACTGGAATATGAGCAAAACACACCACATTGCCTTTCCATGCCTGCATCGAAAATTCTCTTTTCAATATGCTTACTGTAAATCCAGGGAGTTACAGTAATCCCTTCCTCGTGAGCTTCTTGCAACGACTCTTCAGTCTTTCTACCAGTTCAGAAATGCACCATGAAGGATCTAAATTTGCTGATGCTATTGCTGCAGTTTGCAGCTCCTGCCTCTGTCCCCTTGCAACAAACCGATGGTGTTATATCTGAGAAATACTATTTTGGAACAGCAGACACTTGTATCAGGAGTTGCTGTCTTTCTGACTCTGATTTTATTGCTATCCCTAAAAAAGCGCTTTGATATTTTGGCACTTCACCATTTATCAAGCTGCACTCTTGTCAGGAGGGAACCATGGAACTCAAGACCTCCTTACTTGCCCATTTTAGGTGTAATTTTGGTGGGTTCAGTTTAGCATACAGATGAGCCTGACTGACCTTAACAGGTCTGCACTTTAAATAATGCTTAAATAGCATTCTAGAGGATACAGTCGGACGCTGCTTGCTTAATGAAACTACAAGGAAACCAGACAGCTTTTCAATTCCTGTATCAAAGAGAAGGAGATTTACACATAAAAGGGTGAAATATTTTGATTTGTAGGTTTCAAGCCACTATGCATTCTCCAACATAAATGTTCCCCTGTCTGTGGTTTCTGATAGTTCATATTAGGCTCAGTGTTTTTTCAGGCTATGATTTTCAAAAATGGCAATTTTAGAGACCAATATTTGTCAGTGCCCACTCAAGGTGCCTTAAAGAGACCAGATATTGCTAAGATACTGTGTATCTTTGGAAAATTGGGCCATTTTAGCATCTTCCAAACTAGACACCCCAAAGTGACTGCGTGGAAAGTCATCAGAGGTAGATTTGCCAGAGGAATAAAGCTCTTTCCTCACCACATCATCCTTTCTACTGTGCTGTTCACAGCAGCCCGCACAGCATCGTCTTCCATCAGCATTAAAGGTCCCTGCATAGTCAACATTACCAGTCCTTTTTGACATTCTCAACCACCAAACATTCTACATAACCTATAAAAAGAGCTCATTTCCTTAGCTATTTCATCTTTTAAACAGCTATCAGAGAAAAGTCTTCTAAGGCCTGAATCTAGATAGCTAAAATCTAGCTATATGGCATTTGAGGGAGTGGAGGGGAGAAACCCTATCCCATTATCTGCATTATCCCGTTACCCTTGGATGTCTTCCATGTACTTGGAAGAGCAATGCCCCATTCTTGAGGCTTCACATTGCAGCCACTGCCTTTTTGGCAGAAGAAGGGTGGATGTGGCTCCCTTCAAAGTCAATCAATGTCACACCTTTAATCAATCTAGAAGGTCACCACTGTACTTCCATCAAAAAGAGCTGGGTACAATTCTCGCTGAGTCCTAGATGTTTATGGGGGACTCAGGTTGCAATGGATGTTGGAAATTGTCTTTTCTGGTCCTGACCTCAGCACATCTTCTATTCCTGAGTTCTTTATCAGAGTTTAGGATCAAATCAGAATTATATTGAGGATTCTGAGACAATGATGCAGAAGTACGTATAATGAAACCCCAAAATTACACAAAACTGACTTAGATTTATGTTTCATCCTGGCTTTGAACACAACCAATTTTGCTGAAGGGTTCAGAAAGCTCAGGGAGTTTTTGTGTGAAGGCAGGTCACATTTTGAGCAAGCTTGCAATTAATTTGATTTTCACATCATAACCATCTATGAAATTTCGCTGTTTAGCTGAGACATATGTTAGTGGTCAGAAAACAGAAATTTATTGCATTTCAAGGAACTGTGATTAGGAGGGAGGGTCAGAGCAAGGCATGTGTGAGCAGCCTTCCAATATCTAAAGGGGGCCTATAGGGATGCTGGGGAGGAACTCTTCATTAGGGACTGTGGTGAGAGGACAAGGGGTAACGGGTTCAAACTTAAACAGGGGAAGTTTAGATTGGATATGAGGAAGAAATTCTTTACTGTGAGGGTGGTGAGGCACTGGAATGGGTTGCCCAGGGAAGTTGTGAATGCTCCATCGCTGGCGGTATTCAAGGCGGGGTTGGACATAGCCTTGGATGGCACGGTTCAATGTGAGGTGTCCCTGCCCATGGCAGGGGTGCTGGAACTCGATGATCTTGAGGTCCTTTCCAACCCTAACTATTCTATGATTCTATGAAAACCATACCAACTTGACATCAGGACCCTTTATGTAAATAAACTTATCAATACAAAACACGGAATTTGTTAAGACAGAAAATGCTTCCCCCAAGCTGGAGTCATTTCATTATTGCTCTGGCACAACTGTAGCTGGATCCAAAGCTCAGTAAAGTCAAGGGTAGAATTTCCATTGATTTCTGAGAAGTCTGGATTAGATCCTAGATCACATTGTCACACTGCAGCAAAACCCAGCCGTGTTGCAGTGTATCCACCTGCTCTCTAAAGCCTCAGCTCTAGGCATTCAAATTCACCGCAGGTACAATCGAGGTTATTCCAGCATTTGCTTCATGCAGTGTTAAATAAATACTGTTTTATTAAAATCAGCAATGCTGAATATCACTCCTCGTTAGTAAATTAGGCCAACTAATGAGCACATTTTCTTAAGAGGATTTGTCTGTTTAAATCAAAACTAAGTGTGAAAAATCCTTATTCTATCAATGAGATTGGTGCCCTCCTGCACCAGCTGTGCTAAAGACATATGGAAAAAGTGAATGAGGACCTCACAACACTTTTTAATGAGGTACTTCAGGTTTCTTTTACAACCAAGAACAATTCAACATAATCTGGCTAAGTAAGGGATCAGAAGCTTCTCTGTACACAAAAAAAAAAAAAAAAAAAGCAAGAAGGGAAGAAGGAAAGGAAAAAGGAAGGCAGGCAAGAAGAGAGGAAGGAAGAAAGGAGGGGAGAAAGACCTTGTGTTTCATTTGCTAATACTTCACGTTGACAAGTCACAAAAACACAAAATCCTTCTTTAACCTCTTGCCTCCTCTTGAGCAAATCATCCACCTACAAATTAAAATCATCTCCAGATGTTGCCAGAATTATTTTCTTAGGTAGTTCTGTAATGTAAATTGTTGCGTACACTAAGAAATTATGGTAAAAATAAGACATGGAGTTCGTTTTGGTTTTTTTTTTTTCCTCTTAAAATCAAACCAGAAGTCTATATCTGAGAGAAATTTCTGGGAAGAACAGATGATCCTCCAGAGCTGGTACTAGAGTAGGTGCCCTAAACAAACCTACAGAAGGAGCATAATGAGCCAATGATTTATTGCCTGCTATGCAACTCTCAATGCTGTGAAGCACGTTATAAGAACCAGCAAAAGGGAGAGGCAGTAATTATACAGCCTCCTCCTCCCCTTGTGTTTCTGGGTATTACTTGCTCTGGATATGACTGCATGACACTGAAACAGAGCTGCAGCCACCTTGAGCTGCAGAACTGGCAAATGATCATAGCGCTGCAACATTTCATCTCATACTTCAAGCTGCAGCATTTCCCCCTACCTAAAAAAGAATTTAAAATCTATATTTGGATAATCTGAAGCCTCACTCAAATACAAAAAGTCATCTGTGTTGGATGTGTTATTGCTCTATTTGCACAAAAAGGATTTTCAAGAATGCTTCCTTCAGTAGGTGGAATCCTGGATCTTCCAAAATCAATGGTAAATCTCCCCTTGGATTGAAAAGGGGCAGAATTTCACTTATGCCATTCTAAATGCCATAGGGACTAAGTACAGATAGCAAATTCTGCGCACATAAAAATATTTGTAAGAAAATCTTCTTCCTAAAGAGCTACAATTAATCAAAAGAGGAGCAGAATCCGATATTGTGACTGATATTGCACCAATAAATACAGATCAACATGAGTCTGATCCTAACTGGGTTGTATTTGCGAGTAGCTGTGCTCTTTTGCAATTTAAAATTCATTTGGCCTCTTGTAATAACTAGTGGGATACTTGCAGTTCTGCCCATATTCCTCCTAATTTCTCCAGTTACAGAATACAAAAAATTTTCTTCAACTAAGAGTTAGTCTTCATATGCGCTTGGTGAGTTATTTATAATAAATAATCATGGAAAAAAAAAAATACCTGCAGACTGCTTGTGCTCAACTTCTCTCCCCCTCCCACCACCTGCCCCAAAAGGCTAAATCAGTGAAATAAATTAATTGCTATGAATTATTCAGCTCTACCTGTGGCAATGAAAAATAGCAAGAGCATTAGGTTTCTTCATTGTGTACTAAGCCTCTAATTTATAGAGAATGCATATTAATAAAACACAGGATATTCATCAATATTCAAGTCACTGGCTGCCTGGCTATTTAATCTAAAATTACCAGCCAGCTCAAAACTCTTACTAGTTAATCATGCAATCTAAGCCATTCTGATATTGATGGTTAACATTAATTGCCCAACTGCCATTTATAAAATTCTCTGGTAAGCTTAGCAGAGAAGCCTTTGACATGTTTAACCTCATAGACAAGCTGAAGAAAGTCAGCTCATTTGGGCTGCTCTTCGACCTAAAATGTTTGTTTGTTTTCCGTGAAGAGGATGCTTTCTCCCATTGTGGTTCTGCATTTTGAATGTTATCAGCACAAACCGCTCCTCATTATGATGATCTTTGATAAATCTCCCTACTTCTGCAGAGGTTCTGCAGGTGGTGAGAAGAGCCAGCTGGTTTTCATTCTACTGCGCAGAATATGTTGTCCTTTACAGTGGAAGCAGAGGTGTTCAGATCAGCAAAGCCGAAACAACAGTCAGTCTCAGTTTCCAGCCATGAACTCCACAAAAAGCCCCAGACAGTGGTTTTCTGCCCCAAAATCAGATTTCACGCTCCCAAGCATATAGCTGGCATACAGCAGTGATACCTTCAGATAGGGTGAGCTTATGCTGCATGACTTGCCCTGCACACATTGAGGTATCTGGGGAATGTTTTCATGTGATACAACTTGGCCAAAATTTAGGTTAAAACTCCCAAAGTTTAACATGCCAGCAAGAGGTGTGGATGAAGGGGACATCAGGAACATGCTCCTAAAGCAATGTACCATAATGCCAAACCTGAGCAAGTTTTTCTATTTATCAACCAAAATTTTTCTTCATTATTCCACCTTTCTCTTAACTTAATCAGACTAAAACAAACAAACAAACAAAAAGCCCCAAACAAATTTAAAACTTTCTGTCACTCTAACCAAAAAGTTAAGATCCTGGAAGTTTACTGTAAATCAGCAAATCTGCAAATAAATCATTGTCTTCACTGAAGCACAAACTTTCAAATACAAGCATATAGAGTCATGTAAATGACTGTATACTAAATAAAATGATTCTTAAAAACCTCATTTTCAACCACCTTCAAATGATTTTACACTTATTTCATTTAAGCTCAAACTTAACAAACAAAGAAAAATTTTTCAAAAAAAAAAAATTTTTAAGTAGCAAACATAATTTTCTTTGTATGCATAGACCTTCCCTGGAACAGAGAGAAAATTTTTCTGAATTTTATAATTTTGTTTCTCTGGAACTCAGGAACTACCAATAAATCAGTAATTGTATCTTCTCATTATTTGACTGCTGCTACTTAGCAATGACTGGTCAGATAACACATGTGATATTGCTTCTGCACCTGATTGCTCTGGTGCAAAAGCACCCTCCTGGCCTTGAGACTTATGTAAAGGATCCCATCCATCACAGCCATGTCAATAAGAACTTGAACCTGAATGTTTGCAGAAAGCAAACACTAAGAGTTCAATAGCAGAGCCTACCTCAATTCATTTCAAAATTCAAGTAAATATTTGTGAACAATGTTTGTAGCATTTGTACAGGTCCCATTGACGATTAAACTCTGCTTCAAAACACACTGTGGCTCTCAGTGAATCCTGAGCTGCCGAGAGGTAACAACATGCTGACAGCAAGGAGCAAATGATGACTGCAGAGTGAAACACAGCCTCAGAACAAGCAAAGACTAAATAAACTCTCAGCATGCCTCAGTAATTCTTTGCGGCATAAAAAGTGGCTTGGGCCTTGCCTGAACTGAGTTTTTACCCAAGTAAGAAAACCATGTTTAAATTAAGTTTAAAGATCATTCTTCTTAAAAGCACTTCTACAACGCTTTGGCTGGACAGTGTGTTTTTCTAACCGATGTTTACATAGTTTGACCCATTTTCACTTCTTTGCTTTAACTGAGACTATTAATTAAGCTATTTAAAAATTAAATTGAGTATATGCCTCCTTTGGACTGGATCTCAGGCTTCATTTAATTGTTGGTTCTTCTGCTGAGTTTGGCTGTGCGGGTGTGTGAATCTGTGTCCATTTGGAAATGAACCCAAAATTACAAATATATTTCATACAGGCTACAAGATTGAGTAAAATGCCAAAGACATGCCCTGCTTTAATTGTTTTAATAGTTTCGAATATAATCCCATGATATTAAAAGTTACATCTACAACAAACATGGCAACATGAGCCTGGTGTAACTCAGTGTTGAAAACGGTGTGCATCTTTAAATGGCCGAGCTGGCGTTAGAGGCATAAAACAAAGTCTGACTTTGTGAACATGAAAATAGTCACATATTGCACTTCTTGTAATTTATTTGCCATAATAACACTGGATTTTCAAGTGGAGAGGGTGCCTAGAAATTACTGAAAATGGGTCATCTCTATTTTTCTATCTGCAACTAATACAATACAAGGCTTTCTGTTGTAGAGAGGCCCAATGTGCATACTGAAGTCAGATTTATATTTTCCCATTGAATGGCTTTTCTGCACAGAAATCTCATGAAGACACACTGATCCTTTAAACTTCAGTGTTGATGCCGAAATTATGCTGTGTGTCAAAATTACATCAAACAAGTGCACTTATTTCCACCAGAAAAATTTGATTATTTCACTCTCATTTACATTACATTATTTTCCCCACTATAATGCTGACTTGGAAATTCTCTTGGGTCTGGACACTTCCAAGTAGACTTTTTCAGTAGAAAGAAAGCTTTCATTATATTTCATAATTTTTTTTGCTCCTTGGTTTGAATGTTATAATTGGAATGGAGAGATATTTATTGCAAACTTCATGTTTTGCCAGGCTCCATGAGCAGTATCTTTTAATTTCTCTCTTTTCAATGAACCTTTTGACTTGATAAAAGTGGCTGTAAGGTATCTTTATAAAAGAGGCCAACAGAGCCAGTTCATTTTAAACCCCTCACTTTAAAGTATCTCATTTCCTTATTATTTCTTAATAGAGGCACTATCCTGCAATGTCATAAAGAATGCCATAGTTGACTTCAGCGGAATCAGTATCAATCCCTACTGTAATTAGTTCTATATTTCAAAATATTAGAGGTCATTTTCTTTTTTTTTTTTTTTATCTGAGAAAAGAAAACATTAAATAAAAAGACTTTCAAATGTAACTGTCAGTAGAATACTAAAAATAAGTTGCCTGCATCCCAGTTGCTATAATTTATGCTTCTAATGAAATTTTCCTCTTCTCATTTACTGCAATTTTTTAATGTGAGCTTTTACAGCCACTGATTCAGTATCTTTAATCTTACACCAATATTAGATAGAAATGGAACTAACTAGGGAAAATCCATCTGGTTATAAAGCACACTGTCTATAAAGTTGTTCAGTTCATCTAAACCTACTTTCTTTTTCCCAGTGGGTTGGATAGGATGGAATTATATTTTGAAATATTGCTAATACTATTCAGAGATGAATACACTTGTAATTAATAATAAGTTTAAAATATTATGACGCCTCTGGAGAAATCAAAGGATCCAGCATCAATCACCCTGGCTACAAGGGATGGGCTAGATCCCACAGCACCAGGTTCTGATGCTCTTAATTATGTTCAGTAGCAAAACCTACTCTCCAAGCCCGGTAGGTGAAATTCAGCCCCAGCCCAAATCGGGGAGGGAGTACATCATTTCCAACTACTCATTTAGGCAGGATCTGCCAGGGTTTGCATGAGCAAAGGTCTGGGAGTCAGTCTCACAGGGAGAAAATAGCTGAGCGCCCACACCCCAGGTCATGGCCTCTTCGTCCTTCCCTTTGTGGAGGGCTCGCCGCAGGCTTTGTGGTTGCTGCTTTGTATAGAGGGCTGTGCTGGTTCACCAGGAGCTGTTGGGCTCACTCCTCTGCCCTGAGCTCCTCTCCCTGGCCCCATAACCACTCTACCTTTTGTCCATACGGTCTATTTATAAAACCTCACTTCCAAAAAAGTGTTTCAGTCAGTATAGGTCAGCTTCACAACCCCAATTACAGCAGCCAAGCTGCATGGCAGGAAGGTGCAGCACCCAAAAGGAATGGTCCAGGGCCAGTAACAACTTGACCCTGAGCAGCTCTAGCAGAGCAGCACGTCTAACCATGCCCTATAAGTAGGGGAAAAACATACGCTTTCCCGTCAGGATCATTGCGTCAATGCTAAAAATTTAAAGCACTTCAACCCTGCAAAGAGCTCAACTGGGCACAGTGGAAATCCCTTTAAAATCCACGGGTCTATAAGACAGAATGAAATCTCGCACCCGCTGAAGTGAATGGAAAAACTCTCTTGCCCTGTGGGGCGCCAGGACTTGCTTCCCAAGGCAGGAAAGTTAAGGACATGTGCAAGACACTGGCAGGACAAGGCACCTATTTTTGGATGCTGTCTATGCTAGGTATTTCTACTGATCCTCTTAACACTGTCCCACAACACATGGGAGTCATTCATGCATTTATTAACCATGAAACAAAAAAGGAAGATGATCCAAATTCCCCAGATGAAGAAAGGCAGCAAAGGTGGGTCTGCCTGCCCAGGGCTGCTCCCGCACACAGGGTATGTTTGGGACGCAGGTATGCCATGAGGACCACATCAGCAGGGCAGACCCTGAGAACCTACTCTGCTTTTTCCCACATATTTGTCCTTCTCATACCTTCTGCACATGCCGTAGCAGATGAACCCCCACCAAACACCCACCTGGGCTTCTGCAGCTGGCATGCACAGATGAACACCTGCACATCCTCATGGGAAAATAATGTGCATCCACACAGCACACTGCTGCTGAGACTTGACTTCTGTGCTTCCCACCCTGCTTACTTCTCATTACACACAATTCCATAACCAGGATGCAGAAGAAGGTCCTGCCAGGAAAAGATTGGTTAGTTCAGACACTTACACGGCTCTATCCAGCAGTGCATGCCAGCCTTCCGGATAAAAAGCTCACTACCACTTCCTACAACAGATTAAAATGCTCCCTTTGCACTGGCTAGCATGGTCTGGAAGCAGCAGAGTGGTGAGGAGCCTGCATGGCTGTGGACATGGCTGTGGACATGGCCTGGCAAACGAAGTACCCCAGCCATGCACAGCCACTCTCGCTACCCAGGCTGGGCATGGTGGAGCTTTATGAGCTATGTGCATGTGCATCTTTTCTCCTCCATGTAGTCTATATCTGGCACAGGGAAGGAGTGCGATCTCATGACAGTGTGAGAAAAAGTCTCTATTTATTCTGTCTGGAACAGCACTGCGTGCAGTGAAAACCCCTCAGCTTCCGTGCATGTTCAGAGGAGACATCGTTTGGGGTGCTGATAGATGAGCCCCAGTGGGTGCCCCATGCCATGGGTGGGTGGGTTACCCCCAGAATGCAGCCAGCAGAAGGAGGCATGCTTTCGCATCCACCATTCCAGAGCAAAGTCCAGCATCCTGATACTGCCCATGAGAAGTCAGTGCTGAATTTCAGTGGGCTGGAGGTGCGGGCACACGCTCCCTTCTGCTGACTCGGCTGAGCTCCGGGGCCCCTCAGGGCTGGCGGCGGTGGGGGCACTTCTGTCAGCACTCTGTGGAAACAAGCTAATTGACATATGCTTACACGCTGTTAAACATAACACAGCCATGTTTAAAAATACACCAGCTAGTTGGATCAAATGCATCTTTAAACATGCCTGCTTTTTTTTCTAAAAAGGAAGAGGTTTTGGTTAATATGTGCTAGTAAAAACACTTTTGAACGCAGTAGAGACACACGGGATGTGAGATTTACTGCAAGTGTCCTTTAGCCAAGTGTAGTCTGCAGGGAAAGTAGACTTAAAAAACAGGTTTTCCCTGATAATGTTAATTTGTTTACATTGTCCAGTTCAGAAGATTTCAACATGAACACATAGCAAAATGTTTATGCGCGGCATAATACCCATGTAATCCATCCACAATGTTTGTAAATTTGGCCCTAAGGCACTACTGCAATAAACACCATCATCATGTAATACGATAATAACAATTCCTCAAAAGCATTATGACTCTTCCTGTCAATACAGGTATCCCTTTAATGACATGTTAAAACTGAGAGCAGAATCAAAACCAAGATGTATTTTTTTGTGTCTTTAATGATAGTTGCAGTATACGTCCAGGGAGAGGACTGTTCCATTCAACTGAAAGGAAAGCAGGCTCTGACTCTATCCCATGTTTCTTTTCTTTCTATAAAAACTGCAACTGCTGGAAAACACATAAACCTTTTCTCTTTGCATGCTCTTCTGTTGCTGGCTTGTCCTCCAGGTCTATTCAGCCTAAGAACTCACCTACGATACCTTTTTACTTCTAGTTTGAAGCCAGAATCCTCAACGATACAATCATTTCCAGCAAAGCTGATCATGCCATCACAGGGCAGCAAGTGCACTTGTGGCTGTTGGACGAAATAGCAAGTGCAAGAGAACACTAACAGACAAAAGACTTTGCTTCCATGCAAATGTAACATGGGACAGCAAATGGAAAATGGAATAGCAGAATCTAGGTCAGTGAAAAGCTTCAGTATGAAGAGACAATGAGCAGAATTGCCTCTAAATATAACAAATACTTAGTCAGGTTTTTACCAAAAGCATTGAGGGTCCTTTTAACAATATTGCTGGAGCACAATTTGTGAATCTGCATGCCCAAATACAACCGTGCAAAAAGAAGTTGAGTCTCAAAAATGAAACCTTACATTAAATGCCTGGCAATGAATGTATGTGAATATACATTGCAATCACCCTTCATCTGTGCCTGAGTTAAGTGCAACTGCAGTTGCACAAGGAGTTTTCAATCAAGCTTTGGGGATGAAATGCAGAACTGAGACCCATTACTGTGCTGAAATCATGGGGGCTATGGAGAATTTGTACAGAAACTGCTAAGACCTGACTCTTCTGTTAGAATAAATACGGCTTTTTGAGGTTTACTTTGTGCTCGTGTGCAGGGTTTAAAGCACAGGAGAAATTAAGATAAAGATGACGATGGAAAAAAAAGGAACCTGAGGGGCACTTCAAAGCAAGCCCATCGCTACTGAGCTGCCTGGGACCAGATCTAAGCCCTGCTGCCACATGCAACAGCAGCCTCAGAGCTCAGGTTGCCAGTTGCAGGGCTTGACTCCAGGCTGATGGGCACATCACAGAGCTTCGTCTGAGATTTGCTGCAACCCAGTGCAATGCCCTCATATACCCTCAAGATGTGAAAGGTGAAGAAAGGCTGAGATTGGAACTTAGAGCAGGATGAAGTATTCTCTCAGCAGTAAGTGCCACCAGGAAGAGAAAGGAGGAAAGAGAAAGGAAAAAGAGCAGGTCAAACATCTATTCCAGGCTCCTGCCCTTTATGAACTGTGTCCAAGCCAGAGGCTGCCCTGACAGTCCCTGTTCAGGGGCAAATGCCCCTGGTGAGAGCATGGGGTGGAAATGTGTAAGATCCTCTGGCCATGCTCTTCCCCAGAGGAGATGATATTATCAGATATTAAAAAAGAGCAAGCGAGAGAAAAGCCTGCTAGCTTATGAGCTTCCTTGATCTGAAGCTCCACAAATTCTTTCCATGGTTTTTGTACAGCACCTTATGTGCAGGGTGGAAGGGGAAGCTATTGAGTGTTGAATTACTGAGGGGGAAAAAGCATCTCAAATTCCTTTCTATTTATACTCACAACTTTTCTAAATCATTATACACAAATCCCCTAGCCTCAGCTGAACTGCTCGTGGGTTACAGGGCCAAGAAAGAGGTGGTGCCTTCATAGCTTGCATTAAGCCTTTAAGAAACTCTGAGAAAATTCCCAAAAAACGAAAGCTATGAAAATTACAAAACCAGGTAGAGAAGATTTAACCTCTGCGGTGCCCCACAGGCACAGAATTAATATACAAGACAGTAGGAGGTTGCTTTCGTAACAGGAAGCATAGGCTGCTTATTTGTGAGAAGTTTTCTGGGACTACCTTCATTGTTAAGCTGAGACTGACACCGGGTACAGAGAGACAGGAATTTGACAAAAGCACTGAGCATTTGGGGGTATTTGAGAAAAAAATCTATTCTGGTAGTCCAGACACTAGGCTGGGACTTGTTAAGTTGTGAACTTGTTAAAATCCTACTCCACCAACGGCTTCCTGCATGACAAGAAACCAAAGCCTATTTCTGCTGGTACAAATTCTCCTTGACTTTAAGAGACACCGTGGCCTTCATATTTCAGCTCCTCACCCGTAAAGCTGTTTGACAACTGCTTCCCTTCCTGCCACATGAGCTCTGCTGAACACCCTTGCCATGCATCAGTACACTATGGGCAGAGATGGGCTTTAAGCTTAGGGGACAGGTCCAAGCGCAGGTCCCGAGAGACTCATCCTTGCATGGTGCTTCTGCACCTCCTCATATAAGCCTGCATTTGGGATAGCTTAAAACCTTACACAACACTTTTTCCAATTCATTTTACCTCTGCTACCACTGATAAGGTGGATGGTTGACAGATTTTAGTTTCCTTATCATTATTTGTGGTGTTTTCTTGTTTTGCCTATGTTTTGTCATTGTTTTTACCCAAAACAGTGAATTAAATTAGGAACACTTCTTTTTACTTGTGTGTCTGGTCTATTTTCACTTCAAGGTTTTCAAGTTTGAGCAAAGTTCTCTTCTTTTTGGATCCCAACACTGAACAGGACAATACAGACATTAAAGTAAGAAATATGCTAATTGGAATATATAATAAATGCAAAAGTTATGAGAACTCTCTAGTCACATGAGATTTGGAGGCTACCATCCCTACCCTAATTAAAAACCTCAGTCCTATATGATTTAACATGAGGGTCATCAATACAGATCACAGGTGTGACATGCAAAAACAAAGCACCCCATGGGCTCATCTGTAGGGTCTCATGGCACCTTACATAAGCAAATTTAAGGTCTTAAATCACAACCATATATCTTGATTTTGTAAGAAGGAGTCAGGAAATTCCACCAATAGAAACAGAGATATGTACTCAGGACTTTATCTGGGCTTCAAGGAAGATTCATGAGAGCCTTGAGTATTGAACGGAAACACCCCATGAGGTGATCTAGAAGGCTGGTTTCATCTTTACATCTTCTGGGTGAATTTCTGGAGGGTGATGCACATGTCTTACAGCCCAAGCTCTTCACAAACTACTTACTGCACCAAAAAGCCTTGAGGAAAGAGAAGCACTGATGATCGGGGAGATAACTGCCCTGCCACCTTCTCCATGTGGGTTGGATGTACCCAGGCTTACAGCTTTGCTGCCGTGCAAAAATTGCCAATGGAGCCAGTGGGGTTCAATGAGATGTGCAGCCACTGTACTCTATTACTTTTATCCACACCCATGTGCTCTTTAAATATGGACTGCTGAGTTACCTAAAAAACACCTCAGCCAACATACCCACAGATTTCCAGCTGATAGCACATACTGGTGGTTGTTTTGCCCCATTAAACAAGTGAATATAACATTACTATAGGTCTGGAGCCTTTTGTGCTGTGCTTCAACCTACAGCAGTAGTTCCCTGCCAGAAAAAAAAAACAGGCTGGAGTTGGTGACATAACACCAAATATACAGATGGGACCACACTATAATTAGCAAGGGAATGTCATTCCTGCCATCTTTGCTTCATTTGTAACTGTGCCTGTAAGCTCTAGGGAATGCTGTGCATTTCACACAGTCTGCACAAGAATGAGGATTGCCAACTGTCCCGTTTCTGGTGGAATACCCTTGGCCTATGCCCTGAGGCTCACGGAGATGCCAGCAGTGTTGCAGGAGAGTGATGCCCCCCACAATGTCACCACCAGAACCCCTGGTCCTGGGGCAAAGGGGAGAGATTTCTCTGCACAGCAGCAACAACTCAGCTCCCTCTAAAATACCATGCACTCCCATCCAGAGGAGTGTTGGACATTGCTTCTTGACACATTCATTCACACACAGCCCAAGCCACACTTTTGCCCATCACCATCAAGCCAAATGCACAGCCTGGACCTAACAACAGAGGCTGATAACTCCATTTCCCTCCACACTCTGCTTGCTCCCAGGAGGGAGAGGATTTATTCAATGTAAATATGGAGATTTTCACCGGAGCTGTGCTTGTCAGACAAGGGGTAATGGGTTCAAACTTAAACAGGGGAAGTTTAGATTGGATATGAGGAAGAAATTCTTTACTGTAAGGGTGTTGAGGCACTGGAATGGGTTGCCCAGGGAAGTTGTGAATGCTCCATCCTTGGCAGTGTTCAAGGCCAGGTTGGACAGAACCTTGGGTGACATGGTTTAGTGGGAGGTATCCCTGCCCATGGCAGGGGTGTTGAAACTGGATGATCTTAAGGTCCTTTCCAACCCTAACTATTCTATGATTCTATTTTTAAATCTCTCTATTGGTTCCAGTAAAACACCAAATCAATGTTTAAGGTTTTACTACTTACTTTAAATGTACTCAATAATATAAGTCCAGTTGTCTTTTAAACACTCTGTCATCCTTTGCAGGCACTTAGACGAAAAACTTATTGTCATCTCTGCTCTGTCTGTGGAGTCAAGTGAATTTGTTTTTTCACCAGCCTACACAAAATGGTGAAACCAGTCAAGACAATAAACTGACCCCTAATGTAATAGTTTCTTGTCTTATGCACAATGTTCAAATCAGCTTATTTGAGGAAGCTAATTCATCCCATTGAGTCCAAAGGGACCTTGCTTCTGAAGGTCTCAAAGCATGTTAAAAATGTTAAATTGCCCAGATTTTTAACCCTGGGGACTCTAAACAGAACAGATCCCTGTGACCATTTCATCAGCTGCTCCTTGCTGACAAAGAAATAATTTTCCTGTGTATTTCTTGCATGAACTCTAAATTACAAAATAAAGTAGAACGTATTTTTCTGGTAGGGACTTCAACCTTGATGAAAAACTTCAATTGATGGCAAACACATCATATTCCTAGATAAGATTCCCCAATTTTTCATTCTCGTTGCCATAAAGCATCCATTTCCACATCTCTACCTGCAGTACCCTGCAGTGCTGTAGTACTGTATACGCGGGTAAACTGAGGACTGCAGGAGTCAGAACTTCCCAAATGTTTTATAGTGATTCACAGCAGCCCCAGTACCCACAGGGCTACATTACATGGCACCGTCAAGCTCAGAGCCCCCAAGTCCTGCCCAGGCTGAAACAGAGGAATAAGGCAGCTCCTGTTGCAAACTAGAGCCACCATCCAGGAGCCTGGAGACCTGGAGTCTGCTCACAGCTCTGCCACTGGGTTTTCACAGATCTGTAGGAAAATCACTTATTTCTCCAGGATTTCCCTATAAGTTTGCCAGAGTGCCTTGAGATTCCCCAAGGAAAGGCATTGTTCAAGTACAAAGCTTAATTATGATTGTTATAATATAGTCATGCCACTAATTCCCACTAAGAACTGCAAATAGCTCCCATTCCACTCCTCCATTCCCCATGCTTGTCAGTGCTGGTGGACAATTAATTTCCCAAAACGAATATATTAAACACATGTGAAATCTTTTCTATTCACAGGACATTTATAAACAGACTGCAGCTCCCTTCAAACATATTTGTGATTCGAATGCATCAAGTGATGCATTTCCATACTTTTTTTTTTTTTTTTTAACAGCTTGACAGGATTTATTCAAAATTCAAGTTGTGACTGGCCAAATAAATCTTACTACATCCTTCCTATGCCTGTGATCAACCACATTCTTCCACCAGGTACAAATTTGAAGTTCATTTTCTATAAAGCTTGCATCACTGTCTTTAGAAATCATACTGAATGAGCTGCCTTTCTCTTTTTTATCAGTTAAATTTAGTCATCTTGAAATCCACAGGAAGCAATTTTAGAAGGAGCATAGAAGGCTGAGGTAACTTCATTGAAAACCTCAAGTGAATTAGAATACATTGAAAATGCCTTGCATCTTTCCCCTGCAATAAACACCACAGTTGCCCCAAGAAACACTTCAGCCTCTCTCAGCCAAGTCGAGCAGCAACAACTGCAACTTTCCATAAGCCTAGAGGTTAATGAAACACATGCTATAAGGGTGAAATGATAAATTCAGCTCTAAGGCCACTGCTTAGGGAACATTTGAAGGGCAGTTCAGTAACCCACCTAGAAAAATCATTCCCTCTGCTATCAGCTCTACAAACAGAACAAGGAGCGCTGACATCTATTCCCTTAATATTAGACCTGAAAAAAATTATAAGTTGTGATGAAATTAAAGACATCCAAATTTTTAGTCATTCTCTGCTGATAAAGGCTCTATTATTACCGTTTACAAAGGGGGAAACACAGCCAATTATAAGCTACTTCTGGCACATGCCCGGCCTCAAGCAGAAGATAAGCCAACACAGCAGAGCTTGCAGCTGGAAGCCCAGAAACCTGAAAATGAGCTGACTCATGGAAATATCCTCATATAAAATATCGGATGGTTATTTTTCTCTGCCTTCTTTCGGTGTGTCTTAGGAATGATATATGAATTGCCTTATTTACTTTGTCCCATATAAAACTCACTTTTCTTATTAATGCACTGCCAGCTCTGAGAACAGCTGGTGTGGGAGAGGGTGGAAGGAGGGGAGCACAAAGGAGAGCTGATCTTTTGGGAGCATAACAAGGGAAAAGACCCCTGCAACACAGCACCTCCAAAAGCATGGCAGCAAACTTTGAGCTGAGCTTTGTTCTCCTCCCAGGAAGCAAGCCAGCTCCTCATTCTACCCTGATTTCACCAAAATGAGGAGGCTGTCTGCACTGACACAAAATTAGGTTCACAGAATTTATGCTCTTAGCAAAAAAGTAATTATAAGCAGGAGAAGTTATTTCCTCTGGTTATGCACTGTGCTGTTTGTTTCAAACCTAGCTCCAGCAACAGGCTTGATGCCCAGTTCCTTTGATCCTTCTCTGCCCCAGCAGGCAGGGAATGTAACTGACCATGGGCTGCCATCAGCGTGGATAAAGACTGAATTTGCCTGTCATATGGCACAGATACCAACACAGAGCCTTTTCTTTCACTCACTTTGATTTTCCTGAAGACTTTGTAATGCTTGAGGTGTCCTTCCCTTTTCAAACCCACTTGCAGGGTGTTCACATATTGTTAGGAGAGGACGGGGTTCAGGTGGGTGGGTGGTGGGATGCTATATGCCTCATTTCCTTACAAAACAAGGTTAAAAAACCCTGCCCTCCCCCCTTTTATACTGCACTATTGAATTAAGGATGGTGAATGCTCATTATGAGCATAATTAAAAGCAACAGCCTCATCTAACAATCTATTTTTATCTGCTTCTCACCTAGACAAGCAGCAGAAGGAATAAAAATCTGAAGGGAAGAGGCCACAGTCGAGTTCAATCAGCAGAGTTTTGCTCTACCGTCTCGAAGCGTGTTGAGAGTGATTTCAGTAAGATAGCCTTCCTTAAAAACTACTGTGCAAAGAAGACATGCTTTGGATGCTTTTTTCCTGGGAAACCCGTGTCTAACAGGGGCACAGACTGGGAGTGTATTTCCATTTTACGATGGAAGAAGGCATAAGCTTTGCAGCATTTCTTGCACCAGCTGCCGGCCTCTGTGGTGGCAGGGTAGGTAATTAGAAAGGACATCGTGTAACAGATAAATGCAGGATAGTAAGTAGTCATTACTTGATATATAATATATCATCTATTATTAGAGGCTACTAATTCCCTAACCTATTCATGTTAGTCTTTTGTCCGTGTAGCTAGCCATTTGGCAGCCTCTAAATTTCTCAACATAAAATTTACTCGATGTTACAACTCATATCTAATCCTGAATTTCTGTGCATTTCACAGCAGTATATCATGTAGCAAGGTAAAAGCTCAACACTAAATCCTTTGCAAAAGGATGAATGAGCCAACAAAACTCCATGTTTTCACTTTCCTGCCAGATAAAGAAAAAAGTATATTGAATAATTTTCTTGGTTAAAATTTTAACATTTATTTCCACCTTTGGAATGCTGCAGTTCTAGAGATGCTTAGCTGTGTTTTACATAGAACTCAATGATGCACTTTTTGCCTGATATTTTTACTCTTGTTGAAAAAACCTGTATTTTAAATACATTTTTGCATGCATTTAAATACATTTAATAAAAATGAATTCTAAGGGAACCAAAGGAAGTGCTATTGTGTTTAATCACAGGGAGCAAAATCCTCAAGTCATGTAAATCATCACTTCACAATCTGTTCCTCAGTATCCTAATTTGGAAAGTGTACCATACCAGAGCTGAACTTATAAAGGATTCTTTACACATTTAAAACATTCATGTAACTTAGAGTGTCAGTCTCCATTAACTGCCTTCAATCATTTCAAGAAATAAAAGTAGAATTTATTTATTAGAGACTTTATTTCTTTTTTTCTAACTACTGATACCTTTTCTTTTTTCCATTTAATTTTATTTTACTTTACATTACTTTCTTTTACTCTCTTATATTTTACTTTATTTCCTTTACTTCCAAAGCCCTGTCTAAAAACTTAAGTCGTGCTATAAAAGAAGTCAAGCCACTCAAAGTACCCAATTACTGTGTCTCCAGAAGGTTTAGAAGTCAGAACAGCGCTGATAAAAAAAGCCACATGGGATGAAGCAATAATACCGCGTTCGCCTGCAGGATCTCTGCTGATGAGCAGCTATACAAGGACTCTGCTGATAACGGTTTACAGCTAGAAACTCTAGTAGCTGCACCAAAAATGAAACCAGATCTCTGCTTCTGTCTTCTGCAAATTGTTTCCCGATGTGACGCTCTTCTGGGAGACAGAAAACATTTGCCGCGGGTTATCAAAACCTTACACTTGCAGCTCACTTGGCCATGCTGCCAGCCAATGAGTCGCTATGAGATGCAGAAGGGAGGACAAAGTTCTGCAAGCCACTGGCAACCTTGGGAGAGGAGCAAAAGGGGTCCTTCCAACAGTCTCACATGCAAATCACTCCAAATAGCTGTGAATTATAGCAGGACCCAACTCCAGATTAAAATGAGAGTTGAATAGCAGGGTAAGGAACTGGAACAGCCAGGGAAAAATCCTCCTCTAAGGATAATAAAGCATTTTGCATTCAAAACATGTCATATATTTTTATTTTGCCTGTCTTGTTTACATAACATTCATATAAAAGCATGATTTTGTCCACCAAAGGCTACTAAACCTATGTGCACATTTGCAGTTAATTTTTGTCTGTCAGCAACACTGCATGTGCAATCATGTGAAGCCTGCTCCTCATGTTTTTTGCCCAGAATTGGCACTAATCACCCTCTCCTATAGAGGAATTGTGCATGCTACGCTATAACCATTATACTCCACCCTAGAGATTGCTGCAGTTCAGCTCTGGAAGATTTGCTTTCAGGCTCCCTATAAAAGTACACATATTTGGGGTCCTTTCATTGTTTTAGAGAGGGGATAAACACCACTAGTTGGGACTCAGAGCAGAAATACAAAGGTTCCTGTTATGAGACTCTGGGCTCTGGCTCTTGGAGAGATGCAGGGAAGGTTGAACACACGTGAGTGAAAAGCTCAGCCAGAGCATGCAGGGCTAATGTGATTACAAAAGTCTGATATCTAAAAAGGAAAAGCTTGTTTTGATATTACGATAGCAAAGGGGGAAAACCCCCGTCAAGTCTCTCAAAAACACTTGACTCACTCCTGTGCAAACCTACAAACCCTTGCTTTTACCCTGAGCTCAGCAGCTACCACCCCACATCATCCCTGGTCTCCATGGACTTTTGGTAACTTTCTCCCTGTCATATTTAGGAGATGGGAAATGTTTTCCTGTGGCTCAAATCTCTCTTAACCCAACAGAATGTAGAAAAATATAAATAAATAAATTACTCCACTTTCTAACAGATGCACAAGCACACCTTGGGATGAATGTGTTAGAGTCCAAGCCTTCGCCACCTGCCTCCCAATTACATTTGCTGCATTGTCCCTTGTGGTGCGCACCTGTGACATGCTGGCACGGAGCAGGGACAACTGGAGTGTGCAGGCGTGGACCTAGCCACACAGTATTTTGATTTGCAAAAGTCTCCCAGCAATTACTGCCGTGCTTTCTTAAAGCATAATGGGCATTCCGCAGCAGCTGAGGTTTTAGTTCCTTTCAATACGATGAATTCAGATGGGGAACTTGCCACCCTGTAAAGTGGCAAAGAGATGGAACTATCATTTAAAAAACTCTCCACCTCAGGATACTGAATGTCCATCTGGCCAGGGACCAATCTAACAAGGGAAAAGGTCATTTTTGGGCTCCCTGCTAACTCTACTCACATATACACCTAGCCAGCCAATTAACTGACTCCAGCAATAATTCCCATCAAAATTCAATGTGATTTTTACACCTGAAATAGAGGAATTCAGAAGGCTGTGACTGTTTGCAGCAAGAATGATGTACAAAAGATTACTTCCAAGGATTTAGACTCATTATATTTGTTCCACTATATCACACTATTGTTTCTTTTTTTCTCCTTTCCCCTGGTAGTGTTACAGCTCTTTAAGTGGCTGAACAGCATCTGCGCCAAGAGGACCTCATGATGTGAAGCAGAAGCAAGGAGACATAGTATTATGCATATTGTAAGGGTACAATGAGCAATGCACTCACAGTGATGTACATACTGACAGTATTAATTTGACACTGGGAAGTGAAAACTTATTTTGTCATTAAGCTATCATAATTATACCATGTCCAGAGCCAATGGATGCCCTAGCTGAGAACACTATATATGCTGTCTTTGCAGTGAGTGGCTAATACAAAATTTTAACATCCACCTATTTTTTATGGGATTGGCACAGGGGCACAGATTGGGACACTGCTGTTTCATAAGTGTCCCACAACTACCTGCAGGTAGGCAAGGTGACAGAGGCGCTGGAAAACGGCTGAGGGGCATCTGCAGCTTGTTAATAGAGGTCCTGCTACCCGAAGCCTAAAAAGGCAAGAAGACACCAACAGGCTCTAAGTCCTTTCATAATGCAGCCTGTCTAAACATTGCTTCTGATTCATATTTTTTTAGCAAGGAGGATATTTCCTCATAAAAGAAGGACAGAAGCTGTGTACAAGAAAAAAGCTTTCTAGAAGACAGATGAACTATGAAGATCCTTTGCGTGTGATAGATATTCAGAAAAATCAGCGTTTTGTCCCTGTCCCCCCTTTTTTGGATAATTAGATATACTTAAGAACGGAGAAGCCAGAAAGATACCAGGACAGAAGAGCTGCAGCACTGTTAAGGATGTGGTCTTGAAATATTTATTGCTGCTGAGATAGAAAAAAAAAAATAAAAAAAAATGAAGCATCCCAAAAAAAATCCTTAACTATTGTAGGGTTTAACTACAACAGTTCTAGGTTACCTTAAGGTGACAATTTATAAACAGAATGAAAACTGCATAATAAGTTAAGCAAAAAAATCAGTTTCATTCTTAGTTCACGAACTATACCGTCAATGATAAAATATGCTCTTAGTGGCCTCAGTGCAATCGTGAAAATATCCCTTGCTTACAATTGAACGTGCTGGGTGTTGGGTTTTTTTTTTTTCATTGTTGTATGTTGTTGATCTAAAAATGACAAAGCCCTCGATTTCATCGTTCTTGCAATCTATTCTTTTCCCCTGACTTCCTGTTTTCATGAATTTTTAATCAGGCATTTAAAATAAATAGCTATGCAGAGTCTCTACGCTTCTTTGAATGCTTGGGATGGATGTTTTGGGTAAAGGATAGTCCAGAGACCTTGAGAGCATTTAATCCCATTCTAACTTGGCAAGACAATAGAAAATTAAACCACTGCTTTCTCCACTTCTAGCAACTCTGGAGAGATTTTGGGGGAAGCACGAAGGCAAGTCTGGTGTGTGGGACAGCACAATGAAATAATGGGTCCATCTCTGTTCACTCCGCTATGAATAGTGACAGCAATCAGACCAATTTAGAAAGGTCAGCTCTCTCAAAGAGAAGAAAAGATCACCTCTTCAAATAAACGCCCAAAGAGACAGGGGCGATGCTGCCTTCATGCTTTTGAAAGGTCTGGGTGTAACATACAGCCCCTCATTGAGGACCCACCCTCGGGCAGGCAGAAGCCCTACTCAGGTGCTCATGATCACTCAGCCCCACATGACACTGGCTGTACTGCACTGATGACACAACACAGTTTGAGGCACAATACGCCAATGTGGAAAAAGCCAAGACCCAGCTTAGAGCAGAAAAGCTGCGAAGAAGGGAAAAGGACAGGTTCAAATCCTTGGCCGGTGGGAAGCACACTGCTCCCTAAGAGTTTGTAGTTGACAGAATAGTAACTCCAGATTTTGGGAAATCAGGGGAAAGGTGCTTGAGTTTCAGGGTCAGTGGTTCAGTTGTTAATGAAAGTGACATGATTTGATATGAGTCAATGACCCCAGATCACAGCTAAGCCTGATTCCTGAGCCTTACTCTAATTCAAACTTCTGTGGGATTTTTATTAACATGCATATTAAGAGGTAAGTGCTGCATGGTACAGACAGTAAAACAATAATGTAAAAGTCAGCTAACAAATTGTTACAGAGTTAAACCTCTCATCAGGGACTAGTCAAGTTCTGCTGGTCATGGTTTCCTGGATAACTGTGTTTAAATTGGAGGGCTTTAAACACAGTCACATCTCCACAGTCGCCTGTGTGTTTTGGACAGGTTTCACTTCCACCGGCACAGGGGTCGAGGTTTTTCGCTTGAACCAGGAGCAAGATAGAAATGTTTACTCTGTAGCTGTGTAAACTGCTCATTTCTAAAAAGGAAGAGAGAGCTCACAATCAGCTGCCACCTTTGGAAAGAAAAAAAGGAGAGAGCAGCTAAATCACGAAGCAAATTTACAACAGCAGCTTATAAAAATGAGGGAGATGTATCCGCTTTAGAGATGTGAATGAAAGTAAGAGGATTACAGAGTCCTCTTGAGAAGAGTCATACTTGGCAGGGCTCACAAGATGGCACAAATAATATCTTCTGTCAAGAACAATGTGTAAGAATAATGATGAAAACTTCCAGGAGTCCATGCTTAAGTACTTTCCAATTTTGGGGGTCCCTTTTCCCTGAATACTGCTTAATTCTTGCTTCACCACAGCTCCTCCACTCACAGCCCTAGCAGCAGTTTTTTCTCCTCTTGTCGTGCAAACCTTTTGAACCCTACTTCTAGGTGCAGGAAGCATCGTTTACACAGTGGGATACATATTGCTTCTGCACACCACTGTGAACCATTGCAGAAATCTCTGCGATGGCCAGCTCACCAGCCTCTCCTTGGCATAGCCCCTGACTTTCATATATCAAAAATAGCAATATGAAAATGAAATATGAAATATTTTCATAGCAAAAAATATTCCAAGCGAAGCAAAACAGAGCGAGTCTTGGCTCCTTGTCCTTTAACATACATATTCAGTGTGCAGGAAGCTTGGAAGAGCTATTCATGGGGTTGGCTTGTTTTTGTTGGTTGGCTTGGGGGGAGGGGGATCATATTCAATGCATGCTGCATCCTCCACAAATTTTAATAAGTGCTTTAAGCCACAGTGATCCCTTTCCTTCCCCCATTCCCTCTTTTTTTTTTTTTTTTTTTTTTTACAGTGTTTAATTTCTGCAAGGACATTTCACTTTAAAAGGAAGAAAGGGCTGCACCATAAGGGCTGCGCAGTGCAAAGCTTTTTCTAGTCATTTCCAACAATATATTTTGGAACTGTTCCCAGTAAACAGGCCAGATTAGCTGCCTTTGGTTCACATTTTACATTGTTTGCGAGATAGGGAAGCTTTGAAAAGCAGACTCTGTCCATACTGTTTGGTTGCAATAAAGCTAATTCTATTCAGTCCTATAGCAGTATGATAGCACTTGTGTAGGATTTCCCTTCGCTTGCATATTTATAGGGTCTTGTAGAGCTCTGCTGTAGCTCAGTGCCAGCATGAAGAAATCAAGCTGTCAGTAGTTTCTATTTTTGTCCCTACCTATAGTTTCAGTAATGACAAGTGAGTGAGGCAACATATGCATTTCCCATCTACAGGAAAAATTACTGTCTTCCTTCAGTGTCTTACATCTGTGCTACAACCTATTTTCCTAGGGTTTCAGATTATGTTAGCTGATAGTTAACATGTATAAGCACTGGTCAGGTGCAGTTTATTCCAGACAATGCTTTAATTGAACCACAATAGGAAAAGTTCCAACAATTTGAAATTCCTGGTGCTTTTCTTTTCTGCTCTTAAAAGGGGGGGGAACCCAAACCAACCTTCCTGGGAAATAGCTGCTCCTGCACGGAATCCCAGCTCCCATAGTGCTTTGATCAGCACACACATTCAAGTAAACTAGGATTCTCCTCCTAAGATTAAGAGAGTTGCTGATTATATTTAATGCCCTCTTTTTGACCTCAGATGGTTAACTCATTGATGCAGCTTCTGGGGGAGTTGTTTCAATGGCAGCAGATAATGTCAAAGCCAAGCCATGGCCAGCAATGCAATCCCAAGCTTTATCAATGCAAATGGAAGGGAGCTGGGAACCAGACTCCACTGCTAACAGAGAGACAATATCTCCAAAAAGCTGCTTAATTATTAAGGTGATGCCTGTATCATTCACAATCTTTCGTCTTCATCTGGTAAGCACTAACTCTGCATTTACTAATGCTTCAACCACACTAGGGCATGGTCACCCCCTGAATGACATCGAATTGAAGCCAAAATCTGATAAATGCTGCTTGTGAGCCCCAGCAGCTGGAAAACCCCAACTCTGAAGGCAGTGCCAGGGAAGGCAGGCACCCACCCTCGCTAGCAACTGCTCTGGCTTGACAGCATCAAGGCATTTACAGCCTCCAACATGACTGCATTAGATCTTCAATGACAGCTAATAAAACAGAACTACACCCCACAGCTTCGAAAAGCTGCAACTCAAAACTCCTTTAGAGATTATACTTATTTAAATAAGAGAAAGACACTGGGCTTTAACAAAAGCTCATAAGGAAAATAGCTTGACAAGTCTGTGGAGGGTGCCCTTGTCCATGGCAGGGGGGTCAAACTAGGTGATCTTTAAGGTCCCTTCCAATCCAGAAAAAAATATATGATTCTATGATAACAAGGAACACACTCTTTTTCATACTCTTTCCTCTCCTCCCCAGCTCCATCCTCTCCTTGCCTTCCCCACAGCCTAGAAAAGCACGTATTTATTCCTCACTTGCTTCTGCTTAGGCAAGTGCTTGGAAGGGGATGTGAACACCTCAAAGTTCAATCTTTATCGGTGTTGCCCCTCCACCTAAACTGACAATATTTTGGACCTTACTGGGGCTCCAATACACAAAAAGGAGCAAGAAGAATTAAGACAGGAGAGGAGGGATACAGGGGACAAAGCAACAACTGTTGGACTAGGTTGTAAATAAAAAGCAGAAAAAATATGTTAAAAAATACAAGGCAATGCTATAAATCCCTCCTGTGTGAGCAAGCTACTGTGTTACAGAGCTGGAGGTGCTGGGAGACTTCCCGTTACTTTATAGTCCATGGCGATCACCCTCTTACAGTGCCACAGTATAACAAGCAAATGTCCTGACTCCCATGAAGCTGCTCATAAAAAGATGCACTACAGACTCTTACAGTCCTCAGAATAAGAGAAGCAAAGAGAAAGGATTTTTTTTTTTCACCCATAAACTCATTACTTATTTTGCTAATTCGGTTTGAATTGTGTGCTGGGGCAGAGGGTACTGATGGGGAGAAGGAGAGGGGGAGAAGGAGGGAGCCTGAAGCTAGGGAGCTTTCCTGCTTGTTAATACACAGGCAAAATGATATGCACATATACAGCTCTTAAAGCTACCGCGCGGAGGGAAGAAACACAATGGAGCCATTTATTGCCTGAAAACTGTCTCTGAGCAAACCCATTGTGTTGGAGTAATACAAATTCACAAGTTTCTGCCTGTTTTTCCATCTGGATCTGGGCTACTCTGGGTAAGGGACCCCGCTGTCTGGCACAAGCCCTGCACCCTCAGACCCTAAAAGAGCTGTGGCTGCTCATCATCCTTGAAAGGTCCCCTCTCAGGGCCAAATGCCATGCTGATAACACAGAGGTGAGAGAGAATAATTTGGCCAGGAAACTCCTAAAAATCCATCAACTCATTTCTGGACAGGCTTTGGGTTTATCTAGAGAGGCGATTTAAATCCAAGAACCAGAAGGAGGTGTCTTTTGATGTAACATTTTGTTCTTGTTTCTGAATACAAAGTTATTCCAGGCAATGCATTTGGCCTGAAATAGTTATCAGTTACAAAACCAGGAGTGCTCCTATCTCTGCTCCTTGTGCAATGCAAAGATCCTCCTGCTGAGCTCCAAAGTAGGCGAAATGCTATTAATTAAAAATAATTCTCCACGTTAAGGCTTGCTGCCTAAAGCTCAGTTAAAATTAAGGAAATTCCATCCGTTCACTCCCTGCTGCTGGAGGCTTTTCTTTCTCTATTTTGTTTCACTAAGCTCGTTGAGAAGAGGGGAATACAGATATCACCTTGATGTCTCCAGCCCCTTCCTTCTCCTTCTCAAAATTCGGGCTCTGCTCTTCCCTTCTTTGGGGAAGACCCAACCCATCAGGCTGGATGGGAGAGTAGGTTCGTTTGCCTTCCACTTTCTTCTTGACCTGAGGTGAAGACAGGGGATGTCCCCTGACTTCCATCCCACCCAAGTGATTAGCACCAGTGATAAGAAGTGATTTACCCTGGCTCACAGCAGGGTTGCTCTCGTCCCCCTCCAGTCCTGCACTCTGGCTAAGCATCACAGCTCTGCTTCTCAAAATACCTGCCCTAAATTTTCTAACCTCATGCACACTCCCCTCAGCCACATTCAGGCACTGTCTTTTCCCAAAGAATCGCTCATGTCCTGTATATCGTATCTGCTTCTCTGGCTGCTACCAGAGCCCCACGCACCCTCTGTCCTGAGACCTGGGACACAGGACCTTCATGGTAACATATAATATGGGAAAAGTATCTTTTTGTTCTATTTACTGATTGCAATATACTTCATCCCAGTGACGTTAAGCATCACAGAAAACTTCTAAAATCCACTTAAAAAGCCTTCCACATTTTATCTGGCATTGCCATGCTGTTTGAGAAATGCAGAAAGAGTGCAAAAGTGGAAACCTGAAGAAAACAAGAAACTAATCAAACTTCAAAAGCATTCTTTGCTGCACTGAGGAACTGTTGGAATTGCATGTTTCCCTATGCCAAAATACTAAAGAACTACAGAAAATAAGCTGATTTCAACACTGATGATGGTACCGTAATAATCTGGCCGGCACAATATTCTGCACAGTACATTTTGCACTTTCGTTGTCTTAACAGCTACATGTAGTTTAAAAAATCCACTCCATTTCCACATTTTTTCCTGAGTTCATGCAGCATGAAGGGATCTTTTAGAGAATGGACCCCCAAAAGCTTGTTTTATCGAATTTTAACTTTTACCATTTCAAACCCCATCACACTGAAACTTGATGTACAAGCTGTCAGAACAAAAGCCTCATCTCTTCAGTGCACGTATTTTAAAGCCATTACTTTCATTTTTCAAACAGCAACAAAAAGAAAAAAAACACAGAAATACCTTCAGAATTTTTTATGATTCCTAATTTATTTTGAAGCTCCTTAAGCCTCAAAAAGGTTTAGTTGAAACAATTTCTGTTTTCATGCAGTAAGTTTTTAGCACACATTTTTAAGTGTGCTTTTTTAAATGTTCTTTTCTACTGAGATAAAGGTTAGCAGAAGGTAGTGACAAAGACAGTATATGATTGGGAAAAGTATTTCATACACCTCTGTGAATTTACGTATAGCTGCAAAGTATGCTATGCCAAAAAAGATTCCACTAAGACAGACAAATAACCTCTTCATTCTTGAGCTTCAGTCTTACTAAGCTGTGAATTTAGACCGTGATTCATTAAAGTGTTAAGTTCATACTTAGACACATCCAATACCTGAAGGGGGCCTATAGGGATGCTGGGGAGGGACTCTTCATTAGGGACTGTAGTGAGAGGACAAGGGGTAAGGGGTTCAAACTTAAACAGGGGAAGTTTAGATTGGATATGAGGAAGAAATTCTTTACTGTAAGGGTGGTGAGGCACTGGAATGGGCTGCCCAGGGAAACTGTGAATGCTCCATTGCTGGCGGTGTTCAAGGCGGGGCTGGATATAGCCTTGTGTGGCATGGTTTAGTGGGAGGTGTCCCTGCCCATGGCAGGGGTGTTGGAATTAGATGATCTTAAGGTCCTTTCCTACCCTAACTATTCTATGATTCTATGATTCTATGACTCTAACTGAAATCATAAGGGCTGGAGATCAGCTTGTTTTTGTTTACATAGGGATTTTGGTTCACAGAAGCAGCACTGAAAAGCGGAAATCACCCACTCTACCCATGCTTTCTTTCAAAACCATCATTGCACCATACTGCTAGCACACATTCAAGCATAGATGAATGTATATCCATGGGAGTTTTTGTAGGACTCTGAGCACTGATTACCTGGAGTTTACTATGAATCTCTGCTCAGTGATGGTGTATGATTTATACTGCACCTCAGAGCTAAGTTAAGAAGGATTTGTCCTAGCCAAAGTGTGCCAACTTATTTCTGATGATTTTAAGCACTGGTGATGATGTAGCCCATGATGCTGACCCCTCATATTTCCACTGACTTTCACAGAGAAAATCACTCTTTACATTACTACTAATACATAAATCCATTATAAAAACTGCTCAGATTAATCAATAGCACTTGAATAGATTATTCACCTGTCACATAAATCATACTCTTGATTTCCTAAGTCCTCATCCTTCCCTTAAAGCTGACTGTTTTTCCCAGACTGAATTCACACAAGTTCATATTGAGTGTCTCTAATACAGGTTGTTTCATGGGCCATGTTGATTCATCAGCAAAATGTTAATTTGAGCTTTCTAAAACCAAAACCCACAGGATGTTTTACTTAGGCTGCACAAGCAACATCTTTCCCAAATCTGAGCTGAAGGATGTGAGCAGAGGAGTAGCTAGGCATGCAGCTTCTCACTCACTTGTCTTTCATGGAAAGCTCATCCCATATGCCTGCAAGAGAAATTGCTGAACACAATACCACTGCCTACATCACTTTATTTATATTGCAATAAATACAAATCAAGCAGCACTTTTCATATAAAAGCTACCAATTGAGAATTTCACTTCCATGTGAGGCTGCTTTCCATTTCCTGCAGTGATATTAATTTCTAATTTTTCCTCCCGTCTCTGCAATTACTTTTTAAGCTCCTCTATTTCACATCATCAATCCCACTTGTAAGACTGCAAGTCACCTAGGTGCCATCTGTTGAAAAACAGAGTGATGGAAAGTCTGAATAATACACTGAGTCAGGGTTATAGATGTTACATTTTGACATACTCAGAGGCATAAAGCTGGAGGGAATGGATTAATAATTACTTTACCTGAAACTAAATCAGTTGTTCTTTATAGGCCTGACCACAGGCTGAAGCTACTTCTATAAATACCTAGGTTTGGTCTGGACTAATTCAGACAAACTAGGTATGCAAATAGGTATCCAACAGCAAGATGCTTTCACTGATAGCTCTTGCTTTAGCATGTCAATCTGAAACCCTGATTGCTTTTCTCACACTTCTTTGGATGAAAGGACATAAACAGCTATGAAAACCAGTTCTTTAATACGCGGCTCTTCAATTCAATTCAAACATACACTTATTGCAAAAAGAACATGAACTGAGAAAAAAAAATCAGAACGGAAAGCACCATAATATAATAGCAAATGCAAAGCAATTTTCATTCCTGGATCCTGGAGGATGCATGTACAGGGCATTTTTTGTACTATACAGCAAAAAAAGGATCAGTGGGGGGAACACGTATTTCCCACAAAAGTTGGGGACATCTTAGGAAGGATCACTTTTTAAACTTAAATACTACATTTTTGCAAGCTTTTTAAAACCATTGCTAAAAATGCACATTTGATGTGATGGAGAGTTTATACATAGTATCACAGAGGACAGAAAGTCCTAAATCTTACTGACTTGGGTTCTTTGACCTCAACAAGTTTAGTCTGAAAACATTTGTTACATGATGAAAAGCTTTGTGAGAATGCTAATAACATTCTTAAAGGGCTAATGATGCCTAGCTGATTGGCATTAAAAACTAGATTTCATTTGGTATAGTGACAGAAAAACTTTGCCACCAGGAGTATAAGTTCATGCCCACATTATTATAGGACAATTTAGGTCATCTTATTTTAAATTTCATGGCTCTGTAACATAGATGTAAATCAAAGTCAGTGAGGCAAATGATGATTTTTCCATAGTGAGATTTTTATAGTCTTGATCTTGAAAATATGCTAGGGCCCAAGCTGTCTATCAAAACCCTTTCAATTAGCCAAAGGAGTTTGTGCTGCTGCTAGTGTACAATTAGAATCAGAAAAGAAAAGCAGAAAGCTTTCTGAACAAGGCACATCTCATAATTTTTAAAATCTGGGCTAAACTAGCAGTCATCGTTTTAAAAAGAGCAGGTTTAGTAACATGCGAATATAGAGATGGAGAGGTTTCAAACTGAAATCCTAGGTACACCTATAAGACTTCAGCAAATACCTTATGCTGCTAGCGGGGCTCAAAACACACAAAACGTGTTTACTTTGTGTACCCATATAAAGGCACGTGTGTGTGCACCTGCACATATAATTTGTTATCTAAGTATTTCAAGTATTTAATTGCATGATTGTGGTAGTATGCAGATTCAGTTACGCATAAGCAATTCCTTACTTAAATAAACACACAGTGCATTTGACATATTGGTTGTTTGCTTTTTTAGATCTGATTTACCCATCACTTCCATCTCCAGATCTGATTTACTGGTCAATTCCTGTTCAAGATTTGATGTATTGGTGATTTTCTTTTCAAAATTTGATAAAAGCACATTGCTTAAGTCTTTTCAGATCTGTTTCTAAATATTACACATCTGTCTGGTATGTATGTTTCAAATCTTAATTCCAAAACTTTCTTGATTAATAATTCATCTCTTCCTATCTTGGGCTAGTTTTTACTATACATGAGTATAATCTGAATTAGATGATACAAACAATTACTGTGGATGTAAAATACAGTAAGTGTAGCTTTACAAGCAATTGCTCTATATAAAGCTTTAAAGACAGCCTGGAGATTTAATAAAAAGTATTAACACAAAATAGGTAAAATTTGAGTTCTGGCTTCAACATTTTTATGCTCTAGAATTACTTGCTGCCAAAGCAAACAAAAGGGAGTTTGTGTTGCACAGCTCCGATTGCCCTGGGTAAACCAGAGAGGGAATCTCCATGTTAAGTAGAGAACTTTTCTTACCAGGATAAATGGCACCGGGGAGAATCTTTGGGATAAAAAAGAGATGCTCAGAGTCCCAGGAAGGACTCTCTAGTCCCAACTCCACAGCCACTTCAGCCAGACCAGGGTGCAAAGTCATCCTTTGAATGAGACGAGAACTTGATGGGGCTACAGATTCCGCAGTGAGAGCAATGTAGGGAGGGAGGAGACAGCCTTGACTTACTGGCCTAGCTCCAGCAGAGGTAATTAAATTCTGCCAAGCTAAATTCTCTCTGCACCCGCAACAAGATACAGGTTTGTTATCTACTTCCTTATCTGCCCCAAACTGCGGGCAGTGCTATTTTATACAGCCAGACAGCTGCTTGGTTCCACTGGTGCATGAAAGGAGCCGTATCCATCCATCTCTATCTGCCTCACGGGGGTGTTTTGAGGGCTAATTAATAAATATTTGGAAAAATGAAAGGCACCCAGGAAGTGCAAGTATTATTATTTCACACCTCTGAGCAGATCTCTAGACAAACTCCATGACCTGGGAGTTCAGTTACATTAATATATTTCAGCATTGGCTCCCCAAATGGTTTCTCAAACAGGAAAGTCCTATTCTGTCCAAGTCTGAGCATTACCCAGGAGGAGCTGAGCACCAAAGTTCCCACTGAACCCAAGAGAAATTGAGAGTGCTTCTCATGCAGTGGAAGATGCTCAGCTACTCACAAAACAAGGTTGGCTTTGAGGAAAACTTACTTGTGGTTTAACACGCCTCTTCTATGATTTTGGTAACAGCTCAGGACAACCACCATCAAAGTCAAAGGAAGCTTTTCCATTTGGTTTAGTGAGAGTCTGACTGATCAAAGGAGAAGGCATGTGGGTCATTATACAGCTGAGGCCTGAGGTCATTATGATCTGAGGTCTTTATACACAACTAGCCCTAAAAGAAGTGTTCAGAGATATAGAGGAATATGACAAGGAGATGTAAAGGTCAGAGCTGAGGATGTATGTCCCTAACTCTGGCCCTGCAAAGTTAATAAAATAGTAATAATAAAAATGGCAATATGGAGTACAAAACTGGCAGCTGTTGTTACAACACCTTGCTAAGAAGAAAATAAAAAGCAGAGAACGATATTTAAAATTATACCTTTCCATATTCAGTTATAAAGATGCAAATAAGCAGCAGATAAAGAAAAAAAAAAAAAAAACATAATTCAGATGGACTTCCTACTACTATTTCTGTTGTTATCCAAAATCTCAGAATTTGGTTTTGGTTTTGTTATTTTAAAATATGATGTACGATTACATCATTCATCCTTTGGACAAAACAGAAATTTCAGAATTGCTTAATGAATATATGTACTTCTGCAAATTAAAATGTAATGTAGCATCACACAAAAATGCTGGGAATTTCTCAGCCCTTTTCTAGAAGAACCAGCAATGGAGGAGTTGCCTGCTCCCCAAAGCCAGGTACCTTGAATTTGGTGAGACCCAATTACTCATTTCCCATAAGGTGAAGCAGCTCATTTCCTGGCCCCATGAAGATCTGAGTGAGGGTAAACCACTCCCGACCAGTGTCTTCTTCTGAACCAGAGGACCCAGAAGAAGACACCATGAGATAAAAGGTAGACCTATACCTCAGAAAAAGGGGTCCATAACCATATGTATAAGAGCAGGCAGATTTCAAAGGGTGGGATAGTCTGAGCAGCAGAGGCCTCAGGACTTCCACTGACCTTTTTGTTGTATCTCTAAATTTATCTGGGCTCTCTAATGTTCATGTGCATCCAGTAATGACTTCCTGTCTTCTTCAACCACTCCAAAAGTCAATGCTATGCTGTCCAAGACAAACTACCCTCTTAAGATGAATTAGGAAAAGACTTCTGCCCCAAGTGAATAATATCCAGCCCCCTCTCACTTTCCCAGCAGAGTTTTCCCCTCTCTTTTCCACTATGCCAGCATTTCCCACGCAGCACAAATCCACATGTGAATACTTCACACAGCAGGGAGCCAATTCACACACCATGAAATACCAAACCCTCCAGAACACTTAAAACAAACACGTTGCAGTTTGCATCCTGCACTTGTTGAAATATAAAATGGATCTAATACCTTGTTTTGTATCTGCTGACTTCTCTCTGAGGCAACGTTTCAAGACAAACAGGTTGAGTGTGGGTACAACGTGGAAGTGGTTTCAGTGAGGTTTTCTGCAACCTAGTTCCCACCATGGCTCAGAGAGCATTCGAATACCCTCTGCTTCAGAGGTGTTTGCTAGTGGTGTGGGTGGCTTGGACAAGAGATGGGGATCTCTTTTGCACTGACTGGCTGACCACTTACACTACTCTGCAACAGCATATTGTGCTTCCAGCAACAATATACAGCATCAGAACTATCAACTGTCACGGCTCCTCTGTCATTGGAGCTCGGAAAGTGCTGCTGCAGGAAACTACAAAATTACCCTTTCCAAAAATGGACAGTGAAAAAATAAACAAACAAACAACTAAAACCAACCATACTACCACCGCTAAAACCAAAACATTACAGCTATTCGCTCTCACTCTGTTCATCTATTGCTGTACACAGGGCATTTACATCTAGAGGAAAACAAGGAACAGATGTTGGGTGATTTGGAAAACTTGAGCCTTCCATTGTTTTATTGACTTGTCACCGCAGCAAAATTTGCTTTAATTTACTTTAAAAGTAAATTACTTGATCTTCATAAAACTGGTAGCAAGTCACAGTTCTTAATGAGGATGTTAAACAAGGATTCTCTTTAACAACCAGAGGCACCAATTCCAAATGCTTTTTGAACAGGCACATCTATCTTTTCTTTTGAAACATGCTGGTTTATTTTCAAGATGTTCAACATACTGAGGGAAAAACAGAAGCTTTTGAGCCTTTGAAAGTCTGTGCAAAAGCTTTAGGTCCCCCCACATTGCACCACATTGAACTTTACTGGCTTCACAACAGTCTGCAATGCAACTTGAGAAAAAGTGAAATAATATAATAGCAATAATTAATAATAGCACTAATAATAATCAAGTTGTTGGTTTTCTTTCTTCCAGGAGGCAGGGACTTAAAGTCAAAGACACTCAACTGTTTAAAAACAAGCTACCAGTTGGTGTCAATCCTTGTTGCAAGCCTTGATGGTTTTGAGAGGCTGAATTCAGTTTCCCAGACCCAAACACCAGTATTGCTAGTCCAAATCAAGCAACACTTTGATTTGAGAAAGGGCATGGTCTCACCTGGGTACTGCAGGGAGAAAGGTCTTCCAATCACCTCACAGCCACCACAGAGGATTATTTCCTGCTGTGACCATCAAGAATACATACAAAGAAACAAGGAATCTGTGAGACAGGAGATCTTCAGAAATGGGAAATTAAGACATCTCCTTCACAAAGAGAAAATGCATGGTTTTCAGAGGCTAGAGAAGAGAATGTCACCTTTATCACCTTCACATGCCCTCACTACATGAGGCAAAATTTCTCTGAAGCTCGTAATCCAAATGAGTTGTTCCCAGAGTTTTGCTGCAGCAGGCTTTACTTGCAGTCTGGAGTGACTCATGACCTGTTTCTGGTCTTTCTTTACCCTAAAAAATTCATACAACTATGCAAGAAATTTGAATTGCACCTTTTTACAAGCAATTTGCTGCTTACAACTTACAGCTATTACTCTGCTTGGGAGTCAGCCGAGTTTTCCACCAACTAAATTGGTCACACTCTCTGCCTTGGTCCCAAACCTTTCTCAGAAGACTGAGAGGAAGACAAACCAAAGATGAACTAAGAGGTGCAATGCCCTTCCACGTATGTTCATGGAAAGAAGGAAGTAAAAGGAAAACGGCAACTGATCTCTGTGTCTAAAGTGACAGGTTGGAGAGAAGTGGAACCTGGGCACTGGGTAGTCCCCAAATGGCCAAAAGATCCTTTTTGAACCCAGCACTTGCTCAGGCTCTGGTTCCACGCAATGAAAGCACTAATGCTGGAGTACCAATTTACTCACAATTCAGAGAAAATGGCTCTAATTAGTCACAAGCACTTCTTCTTGCAGCTCTTTGGAATTCTCTCATCCAAGCTTAGACAAGCCCTCTGCCAATTCTTGAAGCCTGAGAAAAGCTGAGCCTGAGGTGTTAACGGCTGTGAATATAATGCAGTTAATTTAATTGGGTTGTCCATCCTTGATATTTAAAAAGTCCCTTTTAAATGTTACAACTTTTTTCTCAAGACACTGAGTTATTATTTTCTCCTGAGCTCCATTTCCATTTTAATGCTGATGTTCAGTTTCTGTTGCAAATTGCATGAGGGTAAAACTCTCCCAACAATATACCATTCTTTTTGAACAACTTATTTCCTTTTGGTGCAGTTTCAAACAGATAGACCTGTAATGGCCAAAATAAATTTTATCTCAGAAACGCAGAAAGCTAAAAGTTAAGCTTAACTTGTAAACCTTTTTTAAGAGGGACAAAATCATGCCAGCCTTATTACCGTGACAGTCACAGTTGTTTAGATTTATTATGCAATGGTAATCAGGCTATACAATAAATTCGCTATAGTAATGCATTAATCACTTTGTGAAGAAAAATGAGCTACTGAAAGGAAGACAATACATTTTCCTCTCTCTTCTTCCCTGTAGTAAGAACTGGTCCCTAACTCCATTCTTTAGAAATGGAAGCATATATTTTCATACATCTCTAACTTGAGCCGATGGCTCAGCAAGGTCGCCCTCATTGCTTGGGCTGCATCAAAAGGAGCATGACCAGCAGGTGAAAGGAGGTGCTCCTGGCCCTTTACTCTGTTCTTGTGAGACCTCCCTTGGAGTATTGTGTGCAATTCTGGTGTCCTCAACATAAAAAGGACATGGAACTGTTGGAACAAGTCCAGAGGAGGCTACGGGAATGATCAGGGGACTGGAGCACCTCCCGTATAAAGATAGGATGAGAAAGTTGTGGCTGTTCAGCCTGGAGAAGAGAAGGCTGCGTGGAGACCTCAGAGCAGCCTTCCAGTATCTGAAGGGGACCTATAGGGATGCTGGGGAGGGACTCTTCATTAGGGACTGTGGTGAGAGGACAAGGGGTAATGGGTTCAAACTTCAACAGGGGAAGTTTAGATTGGATCTGAGGAAGAAATTCTTTACTGTAAGGGTGGTGAGGCCGTGGAATGGGTTGCCCAGGGAGGCTGTGAATGCTCCATCGCTGGCGGTGCTCAAGGCTGGGCTGGACATAGCCTTGGGTGTCATGGTTTAGCGTGAGGTGTACCTGCCCATGGCAGGGGGGTTGGAACTAGATGATCTTAAGGTCCTTTCCAACCCTAACTGTTCTGTGATTCTATGATTATTCTTCCTACATAACTGAGCTCCACTAATATTTCTCAAAGAGATCTTCCTTTAAAGCTAGAAAATTCTTGGGCTAAAATGTCCGCTTTACTTATTAGATGCTTTTCTTGATTCTGCATACACTCACATTGTGTACAGAAGTTCATACTTTTGGATGACACAACTTTTTGAGTTGATTGAGTTGGATCACTAGGGGATACAGATAGACAAAAAGGTTTTATAAGAAAGTGGATGCTACACAAAGCAAAGCAGAGGTGGAACATCAGATGAAGCAAGAGAGATGGTATTACAGGTATTTGTATCACAAAGGGACACCTTTATCCTCCCCTCACAAAGGTGTATCCTGAGTGTGAACACCACAATCACCATCCTCTTTCTGGGACAAACTTCATCCATTATTAGTAAAATCTGTCACATCTCGTCTCCAGAACTGGTGCCTGCTCTACAGGTGAGGTGACATTGTGTGCTACTGCATCCCTCATAGAGCCTTTCAAGACAGAGTTTGGTAAAGACTTCAGTCAGGAAGCGGTGCTGGTCAATCCTACTGCAGGGCAATTTGTATCAGCACATGGGACAAGAAAAGTCCCTGAGGAATAATATCTTGCAAGTAAATTCTTTTGTTTTGCTCCAGGACATTTCCCCACCAACGTCCTCCCAGGCAAGACACTGGAAGACAGTAAGAAAAGCAGAATTAGCAGGCTCTGTTTCCCCTCATTTTTTCCAAGGAACAAAGTGCATCTTCCCTGAAAGAGCTCTAGTGTCTTTTCCAACTTTGAAGAAATCAACTTGGAGCCAACAGCAAAGCCCCGGTCTGTGCAGATGGCTGAAAAATTCTCCATGGTCCACCTTCATCTGGGGCATTTTGGACAAAGCTTCCTTTTGTCACAAAGGAAAAGCTGGATCTACTCAAACCTACGCTGAAGCTGGAAGCTTCTGAAACACTGGAAACAAGCAGCAACACCAGTGAAGGGAAGCTGCTGTGTGGACGGCTGTAGCTGCTCAGCTGCTGTTGAAATTCATGTGACAAAATCCACATGTAACACCATGAAGGTACACCCCAAAGTGTTGCCTGCAACCACAGAGGCTGCATCCTATCTCCCATTCTTACTTGTATACATAACGTTATAAAATGTTGAAGCATGCTTCCTAAAGCCTGTCAGTAAACTGACTGTATGTTGCACTACAATATTCCTGTTACCAGTGTAAATTTATGGGGTGGCTGCAGTTAACACTCCCAGGTAAAGAAAAGCTCCCTACCCTCCAGCCTGCAGAATTAAAGTTATCAGAGTAAGAATTAAATTATTCCTCTTTCAGACACTGAAAGCCTCCAGGCAGCATCCTCACAGTCCTTTTCAACACAGGAAAATTGAATTCCAGGAAGTTTGCTGTATGTGGATGCTGAAGAGGAGATATTAAATAATAACATCATGACCATAACCTATGATGAAAGCCTGAAAAATGTGGAGTCCTTTAGTCTAAAGAAAAGAAGGCTGCAGCAAGCCATAGCACCAGCCTTTAAATATGCAAAGGGTCAGTGCAAAGAGGAAAGGAATGGGATGACCTAGGTGTCTGCAGTAACCAGGACATAAGGGATCTATGTCATGGTTTAGACAAGGAGAAATGCTTTTGAGAAGGAATAGTGGTGAAGGTCTGCCAGGGAGGCTCCAGGGAGGTGTCACACTCTCCATAGGGGGCTTTAACAACAGGTTATGCAAATATCTGTCAGGGATAATGTAAGTCTGTCTGACCCTGCCTTGTGATACAGGGATGGATTACATTGCCTCATGAGATTTCTTGTAACCCTGTTTCATTTATGATGCTATATGGCTGGGCCCCCAAGGGTAATTTCCCCCACTGCCCCAGCTTTTCCCTTATCTGTTCAGTGCTGGCACATCAGTTCTTCCCACCACACAATTACTCGATATGGGATGCGCTCACGGAAATGAAAAGGCTGGTGTCTGCAGGGCAGCCAGGCTGCAGCATAGGCTTACACCACTCACATCAGTCACCCGCTTCTTATGGAAATAAGAAAAAGAACAGGAGGGTGGTTAGTGCAAGAATGTAAGAATTTGGGCCAAAGTTTGAGGATGGCTTTGAGATGAATTGTGCTAAAAATATACAAATAATTCCAAAATTTTGGGTGGCTTTGTCTGGCATCTTCAATGATATGTGGCTTTTTGCTGCTTGAGGGAATGTCTGAAGGGGCACACTGCTCAGGTCTTCGACACTCAGACAGGCTTTTCTTAGTGGGGATAGGGTGGGCATGGGATAGAGCAGCAGTGTAACTAGCCTGCATTCCTGTCCTCTAAATGCTCACCCCTGAACTGTGCAGATGTGCAAGGAAGGGGTGCTGGCTGCATCCCTGCAAGTGACTGGGGAGATGCATGACTGCTCCATAGAAGCCACAGGGAGGGATCCTGTTGGTAGCAAAAAGAAATCAGCTCCCCTGACACCAGCAGCACCCACAAGCATTGCAGCAGGGACTGACCTCAGGCAGATCCAAACATGGGCACTGCTGAAAAAAAAGCCTTACAAAAGCCAGCTACTAAATCCATGCAAGTCTGCAAAGCTCCCTCTAAAAAGTCCCCCGGGAATATGGGACACTGAGGTGAGATTTTCTTTCTTGCTTGAATTAAATTCTATTTTAAAATCCATAAAGATTCAGTAACTGAAAAAAGAAAAAAAATATTTTTATTTTTTTTTTAATAAATGTAAGTGAAAAAAGTGAACTAATGCCTCTTCCACTTTAGCCTCCCCAGTTTTACTTCTTGTCAACTTTTTTCTGCCATATATACTGAGGCGATATATACCCATAATATAAACATTTTCAGTGCATCCTCTCACCGAACTAGAGTATTTATTTCACAAATTATGTAACCTTTCTTGATTGTGAACTGGGAAAACTAAAGGTATATAAAAAAATCACAGGAAATGTTTAAATGGATGATAACTCAATAAATAATCCTTGTACTTAGTCTGAAAACTATTAGATAGTTGGAGGGGTGACCTATTTAACACTACACATTTATTTTACCTGTGTTAATGTGTATCTAAACTCAAAAGACTTTATATTAAATACAGTCTGGGCCTTAATTTGGAAATAATTGCAAAAATCCAGGATTTTTTTGTTGTTTGTTTGGCTTGTTTTTTAAATAAGATTTAATTAAAAACACAAGATGAAATAAATATTTTAGGCAACCAGCAACAAAATGGGAAAATACCATGTGTTTGGAGTTTTAGTGCCCTCTGAGTGCTGGAATTTATTTGCAGCAAGCAGAAAATAGACAGCAAGCATAAAAATTCAGCAGATTCCCGCTAGTAAAATTATTTATCAAGCTAACAAGGGAGGAACCCTTCTAGTAGCAACAAGCCAGCAAGGAAAAGACGTGCCTTTATATTTTACCTTTGGGTTAGCACACCACTAAAAATGCCAACTGACAAGCACTTCACATAAACATTTCTTTCTAAATGAGCTGCCTTGTTAGAAAAAAAACTAAGCAAAGGAGCGCTACAGTCAACCGACAGAAAAACCCGGAATGAGTACTACATTGCTCCTTATTACAGGAAAATATAAATAAAGACATAAAAATACTGTTGATGCATAAATGACTTTAATAAATTAACACTTCATTTTGCATTTAAATTAACTACTTGGGTATAAATCTATCTTAGCTTCAATTCTATCAAGAAACAATACATGCCAGTGGTCTATCTATTATTTAGATCTTTCTTACCTCTGGAACTAAACATGTACACACACACCCAAAAATATTTATATGTGTGTGTGTGTAGATGCATTTGTTGTTAGCTGTGCTAGACAAGCCCCATTGCAATATTTATCGTATATGTATTTTACAACAGAAACCCCAAAGTCGGTTTTACAGTTGAGTTTAACGATACCAAACTTTGATTATAAATTATAAGCAGCTTTATTGCAGCCTTGAAGAGGCAAAAATTTGGAGACACTTGATTGCCTGATCCCAATTAAATTTTAAAGAAACAGTAAAGCGATACACATTGGCTGAACAGCTGAGCTCTAAGGAGCACTGCAAATGACTCCTGTCAGCTATGCCCTCTGAGGACTTCTTTGCTAGAATGAACATTTGACAATTGTCAGCAAGCTTTAAAATAAAACCAAAACTAAACAAAAGAAAGCAAAACAAAAATCCCAAGGATCTTTCTCAAGCGTTATTATTTTCATTGCAGAAAAAAAATTTCTCATGGGAGGGTAAGGGGCAAAATCAGAGTCAGCATTTCAGCTGATTCTGTAACTCAGGAAGTAAAACCTGTGATAGTTGTTGACAAAGAGGGAAAAAATGAAAGTTTCACACTAAACTGAGTGGTCAGAGGGATGCACAGGTTGGAACAGCATTTCTGACTGATCTCAGGTGATTTTGTGGCCACAATAATAAGCCAGACCCTGCATTCCTCATTCAGAACTCCAAAGGCAGGCAAGAAAGATGTAGAAAGGCAGTTAAAAAAGAAACCCAAACAACTAAAAAAACCAGTCTTTTCTATGTTTTCACTCGCCTCAAAACCTGGCATTCGCATTGCCTCTGCAGCAACTCACGATGCAGGGAGAGAATGCAGCATCTCCCAGTCCCAGTGCCAGCACCCCGGGCTGCTGCTCCAACCAACCCTGTGCATTTCTGGGTCTGGGGGAGACAGCCTCTAGCTCTGAAATTCACCCCCCCAGGGCTCGATCCTGCATTCTTCTCACACCCAAAGAGGCATGCAAAAACAATGGGATGTTTGGGTGTGTGGGAAATGCCGGCGTGAGCTCACATTTGTTAACCACTGATGGATTACATTAATATGAATATTTGTCTGTAGGGGACAAATACTTTTGAGAAGCAAGAGCAACATTATGGGCAAAACATCAGCAATAATAACAAAAAAGGGAAGAGAGAAACTTCATTGATGTAAACCATGAAATAAATAATATATGTCAACTTTTATGTTTCTTGCCTTTGATCTGGCTACAACTGACATTAAGTCCAGGAATTGATACCTTTTTAGTTGAGAAGACACAAGATGTCAAGTTCTATTTTTTAGTGCAAGGCCAACATATGGAAACAAAGCTAATGGAGTTGAAGAAGTGAGCATAACAGGAAAGATAGAGATTATCTCTTGTCTGGGGAAAGAACGATGGGAGTTTTCATGGAAGCTGAGTGGTTAATACAATGCTCTTTGCTTTGACATTCTCTCTTTATTAGAATGCAACTTTGGTCCAAGCGATATGGAAAGAGTGTGTTACTGAACACGGCTGTGGGTAGAGCCAATGCAGAATGAGGTCTACAAGATGTACGTATGTGTGTATTCCTTGCTCCCTGCCTGCCTGCCTTTTTAACTCTGACATAAAGCTCTTTGGAAGTGCACATAAAAGCATCCATTAAAAGGCATTACATTAAAACTCTGTCGGATCCTGCCCAAGTAATACAGAAGCAAGCTGGAGCACCATCATAGCACCTAGAGAAGCTACTCCTGCCTTGGCTTTGGTGGGACTGAGTGAACATGGCCTTTGCTTTACTTTCTTCCTTGCTTTTTACTAGCACGAGCCCCCTGGTGCGGGTCTAAGCTCAGAGCCTCCCCACCATCTCCCTCACACTCCTGAGCATTTACACCAGGCAACTGCAGCAGATTTTGGCTCTAAGTGTCTATGCTGGAGCTGGAACTGAGTAAGTGGGTTGTTCCTATGCACACTTAGAGCTGTTCCAGGCTAAAACCATGACCAGAAAATAACAGGAATAAAGGAAAAAAGCCACATGCGATTTTATCCTCTTTAAAAGTCATACACCTCCCCAATGAAACAGCCCTTCCTCTGTGAGACTCTGCTTATGCTACAGAGCACCCCTCTCCTTTACAGCCTGGCCTCATTAACCATTCACGCACCTTCACACCTTCTTTCCCTAACTTAGCCAGCACCTTAATCTTGGTGACTTTGGGTTGCATGCAGAAGAGCTGCGGAGCCCAGCTCCAGGATGTCAATAACCCAGTACAATGCCTTTGCACAACATGAAGCCAGCTATTTAATTACCTATCACCGCTAACAAAAGCTCCCTTTATTTTGATTAACTTTGAGGGAACAAGGTTCCCCACCATCAGAGTATGGTTAAATAATTACACAGTACAGACTAACATGCCTGGAAACACAAAAAGAGGGTGAGAAGGGAGAGGGAAGAAGACATAAGCTCAGCCTTACTTCCCAATTTAAACTGGGAATGACCTCGGGGTCAATTTTTCAGAGTATCTCAGATCAATTCAATTCTCACCTCCGCTGCCTACCTGCTAGCAAATGAACTTACTGTGCCTTCCAATAGACAGAAATGACTAAAAGGAAATCACATTTAGCCGCATCTGAATAACCATGGTTATTAGATGATGTGTGCAGAGGAAAAATTACCATTTTCCTTCTTCTCCTCCTTGTGATTGTCATTCTCACCTCAGTGGTGATTAAGATGTAGGATGCTCTCACAGATTGTTAATTAGGTGTTAATATCTGCAAGGGGCCACAGCAAGCTCCTACACCTGAGGTCATTTCTCAGAAGTCAGGCTGTCTCCGGTGACAATACCTGTAATTCCCATAGCTAGTTTGATTCCCACTCAACAGCTGGAGCTAGTGTTTCTTTCATGTCTGGTTTCATTTCCTATCTGAAATTATATGAGTGCTAATATCTTTATTATCTTTCCTGTAGAAGTGCAATGCTGAAGCATGGCACAGCGTGTTGTTCATAGGCTCTTTTTTTCCCGACACGGAGAGCATTTTCAACACATTTCAAGCAAAAATCTTTATGGTTAGCAAATTTACAGCTGAGGACTCCATTATAGCATGGGAGGGTTAGAAGGTAGGAGGGAAACAGTAATAATTTGGGGACAGAAGAGAATAAATGCTGCACAACTGCTGAATGATAATGGCTAGAACCTTGGGAAATAAAGGTAATGGCAGAAAAGGGAGGAATTACAAGGACAGTGTGACCTCTGCCTGTCTTGCAGGTGCACAAGTGTTATTTCATATATACGTGTGTACATAGAGGTATTAAGGATACATTGTGTCTAAGAGAGAGAGGGGGCACACAACTGAGCCATGATTTTGCTTCCATTTGACTCATTCAAAACCAGGGTAAAGCTAAATTATCTGTAATTCAGAAAATTGCCGGCTCCCAAAGCACCCAATCTGGGTGCCTGGTGTGCTCAGGGAGCTAAATGCTCATCCTGGCAGAAATGGTGTTTGGGACTTGGGCAACACCAATGATTTTGCTTCCTAGGGTATGAAATAAGGTAAATGACAAGCACTTTAACACACCAGCTTTCATTAAAGGGCTTCAAGGAACATCACAGCTATTTTTTTAACTCCCACAAAAGCCTAGAAGGTAAGAATTAATTATCTAGGTTTATAACTGTGTAAACTGAGATATAAAGAGATCAACAGTAACAGACCTTTAGAAGAAACCTCAGATAACAAGTTTAAAGTGCTTCAGTATTTTGCTGAATCTAGAATCAAATAACTGGGTCAAAGTCTCACAAGTGAGTCAGACTGCAACTCCCAACTCCCTGTTTCTTCACTCTCTAAACATCGGAACTATATGTGGAAGCCTGAGAAGTAATTTTATATGTGGGATGTTAAATCAGTACTTCTCCTGTCTCATCAATCTCCTGTATTTTGGTACAGTGTGAATCATTTGGTAAGCGGCACAAATTAGAAAACCCAGAAGAGATGTTAAAAATATTTCTTTCTTTTTTTTCTTTAGCATTTAATTTAAAATCCTCTATTAGAACTAAACAACAGCAAAAGCCACATCACTGTAAAATATTTTTGAGCTTATTCTAAATGTAGTGGAAATTCTTAAATAGACTATGCTGGGAATTTGAGGGAAGTAAAAGCTGTCACATAAGGCATATACTTTCTCTTTGCTCATATAGACTCAAGATATTTTCATACTTCAAATTCATAGGAATGAGTTAGAGAGGAGTTTGAGACATAGTGAAGTTGTGCTTTTTCTAACTACTCGAGAACATTTTTTCTACCTATGTAAAATGACCTGCAAATTGTATAAAATATATTTGGGGAGAGTAAAGGGAAGGAGAGAGGTGACTATCAATTTTTTAACCAAGAATAACATATTGCATCCCATTTGAAATAAAAGATACTAATTTAGACTTAAAATAGTACATCTGCTTGAAAAATGCATACAAGGTTCCCATTGACTGAAGAGGGAAACTTGCCAGTAATATTTCATGGGAGTTATCTTCTCATCAGCTTTGGAAAATAAAGACATTTTTACAGGGAGTGCTAATTCAACAACGGAAAGTTAAAAATAAGTCACTCATATGCAAAGAAATTTTACTGGGTTTACAGTTCTTAGATCTGATTTTTAATTTTATCAAATATATGGTCTAGGAATAAAACTAAGGCAATAAGGTCTAGTTTGCAGTGAAGTTAGACAGTTTAACATCACAGGCTATTGCCATGAAAAGAAAAATGATGTCATGAACAACAGTCTGACTGGACTGCACATCGAAAATACACATGAACAGTGTAAGGATGCAAAAGGTCTTGCACAAAACACAAATCTCTCTTAAAAATGCATGTGTGAATGCAGGAATAGCAGTGAAAAGTAAGTAAATGTATACTTTAAGAGTTCCATGATTTCCCCTGTGTGAAAGGTCTTAGAGGTAAACTGGAAAAGGAACAGAAAATATATTTCTGTTCTTTACTGCCCCTTATTCTCTGCTTAGTTTTAGGGCTCATCCATATGGGGAAATTAGGTAGTAAACTATACTGCAGTGCTATTCATTCCCCGTGTGGACACTCTTCCTCTAGAGTAAGAGTGGATTTTCCTGGTTAATTTATTTTATTTTGAAAGCAGCTAAGGCTATATTGAAGGGGAGAAGGGGGGGAAATACATCCTTACTCCTGAATAAGCACATCCATCCAGGGAATTCACAGCACAGCAACTGTGTTACGAGTTCAGATCTTTCTTTTTATTTGTGCAACCTGCCCTGTAGACAATCCCATTGTGGTGGAAGTGTGGGAATTCAATAGGGATCTTACCAAAGCCTGCAGTGGGGCCAGGAGCCCACCCAGGACCTTTCCTCTCACCTGAGATGTGGGTACGATGCAGTTTAGATCCCATGGTCCCTCACTGCCACATCCTGCCCTTGGAGCAATACAGAAGTCCTTCAGAGCCTCTTTGAAAACTGAAACATTAAGTGTTACCCACATGGACACAAAACAGCAGATTTTTTTTCTTACACTTCATTTTTAAGAGAAATTCTGGCTACAATTTTGTTTACGTTAGAAGCAAATTCTACTTTCCAGCAACATCACACTGATCAGGAAATAATTAGAGGGATACTTTGTGCCTGCTCATTCCACGATGTTGAAGGATGGAAAAGCTCTTCTGCAATCAAAATACACTGAAGTAGGATAAAAAATGTCGGGGTTATGTATGTACGTATTGTAAGGGACGTTTCTCAAATCTGCTAGGAGATGGAATAGGCAAAAAAAAAAAAAAAAAAAAAAAAAAGAGTGGAAAATGACAGTTGTCTTGTAAAACACCACAATGTACCCTTGGTGGGATTTCATGGGATAGCAACTAGGTTTGTAATCTGCATAGCACCATATATCATAAACACAAATTTCACCCTTCAGTGCTTGCTTTGAAATCTCCCAGCCCCCGCCCCTCCCCCCCCAGGCATGGGGACATGGCATAACACCGTCAAGTGACCCCCACAAACCCTGCTGCTGTCTGACCCATGGGGGACCTTATAGTGAGAACCTCTTAACCAGCAACCACCAAATATTCCAGTCGCACTCATAAAATGAATTGCCTTGAAACTCTAAAAGTATGCCAGAAATAACATAATTCCTTCAAAGAAGTCAAGTTAGTAAGTTAAACCGTGGAGACTACTGTCCACTATTATAAATGTACAGTCTTAAATTACCCCAACCGAACCACCTCCATGAATATCAAGTAATTGTGCCTCCTGACAGCGTGGAGAATTGGAGTTTTCATATCTAAGTTTATTATTCCTAATATCACAGAGACACTTCCCTGAATTGTCCTTCTCCTTCCCAAATTCCCCATCTGACTAGATGTCTTTCTCTCTCTTGCTTTCACCTGTCAATCATGTTCACAGCTGAAATTTGATTTCTCTCCCAACAGTAACCTTAGATGAAATATTACCATAGGGGTCAGAACTGTCTGAACTTGGCATAAAAGTTCATTAACTCTTCTGAGACCCAAGAGCTATTTGCTTAAAAGTAACAGATTTTGCTTTTTTTTTATAATATGTGAAAGCGTAACCACAAAATATTGTAGGGAAGGCACAAGGAATTGTCCCACGGAGCAGCAGGCTAAGCAAGTCTTGAGATCATAAGTGTCCATCATGGAAAAAGGTTTTGCTTTATATATGGATATATATATATGGACAACATATATGTATAACAATTATTATATGGATAAGAAGAATGTGTATCACTTACTTATACAAATCCAATAGTTACACTTGTAAATTACAGGAACCACAAAAGTTTTCCTATGGGATTATTGACATTAGAACCATTACAGTAGGAACAAGGTGATGGAACATGTGCTTCATCTTTGCAATGAAGATATGTACTTGATGTGTTTACTTCAGCTGAATCATAACTTGGCTCTGTTCTCATGAAAAGCATATTGCACTTTAAGGTCTCACAAAAAAAAAAAACAAGTTGCCTGGTTTTCCTCTCATTTACAGTGGTGTAACACAGGAATAAAACTGCTTTGCAGGCAAAACCCTATCTGGGTGTTCCTCAGGAGAACGAGAGGAGCATCAGGATCGAAATTAACCTTTACTGATGCTTCTTGAGAAACTTATTCCTGTAGCCTAAACACCTCTTGGTGCTATAAAATATAGAGTGTAGAGCACCAGTTACATCTTCCCCATCCTCACTTATGTTTTAAATAATATGAAATAACAAATAATAAAGAATTAAACAAGCCTAATTCCAATAGCTAATAAAATTCAACTGCTTTCTAATAGCATGTAACTGTTGATCAAAGCACGGCAGGCTGTAGGGCAGCCTGTGTCCTTAACAAAAATAGGAGGTTTCAAAAAAAAATTTCACAAAGGAATCTGTCATTACAACCTTGGCGCTCATTTAAGCCACTTGGTATTTTTTATATTCAAGGTCAATAAAAATCAGATTCCATGGGAAAAATAAAGTGCCTGTTTTAAGTCCAGCAGAGAAAGTGACTGAAAGTTTTAATTCCCACATTTTCATTAGTGGAGTATTTTTTAGTCAATGTTGACAGACTAAATGAACACGAATTTCCAGAGGAATGCAGTGCTGTGAATTAAACTCTACTGTAATTTATAAGTACAGAAGGCACCTAACACAGACTCATGATTTTCATCAAGATCTGAGGGAGATCTTCAGAAGACCCATCCTTAATCCCTGTAGCTGATGTCTGAACTCTAGCATTTGAAGGAAAAGAAAGAAAACATTTGCAAAGGATTATATATGAGTTGTGGGACACGGGAGAGCTGCCTGGCTGACAAAAGTACAAAGCCCCATCATTACAGATGCCTCTTGTAGGCACCTGAAAGTCAGCCTCATCTGAATGCCCAGGAAACTGCACCACTGACTGCCACCGGCTCCCCGGGGCTGGACCAAAAAGCACTGTCTTAGCAGTAGAAAACAAAGCAATGAAATTACCACCCCTGCTGAAATATGTCAAACTGCTAATGAAAATGAAAACATACCTTTTTTTTTTTTTTTTGTTTTGACCTCAGGTAACAAGATTTTCACATCACCGTTGTAGATGATTCTCTTGGGTACCTAATTTAGTAGATAGATTAAAAATAAAACATTATTAGAAGGATTTTTTAACTTTGTAAAACATGCCTGTCATGCCACTATGGTACAGAATAGGACTTTTTACGTTCAAACCCTAAATTAAATTTAGAAAGCCTCTTGCACTGTTCACTGGCTGTGAGTGAGTGAAGGGGAAATTAGCACAGTTTGAAGGAAAACATTTCTAGCTCACACATTTAGTCTTTACTCCACATTAATAGCAGCAGATTCCTACTGACAAATTACATTAAAAACACATATTTTTGCCTCACCACTGAATATCAGCTTCTAGGACTTGAAAGTGTGTAGCCTCCTGCATTTCTCTCTTAATGATTGTTATTAGCTGCACTAATGTAATTGGCAAAATAATAATCAATTTTTGTACACACTCTATTATTTTCCAGACAGTAGCTTAATAACAAAAGCAGAGCTGTCATTTCTCCCTGCAGTTACTCACACTGTACAAATTCATCCTGTCAACACATATTTAAAATCTAATTTAAAACAAAAAAAATCAACATCGAGTGGATCCTTGTACAATAACTGAGATAAGTCAATGAGTCAACCCACATTCCTAAATATGGATGTTTTGTTGTGTCCCCTTTAGTCAACTTTCTCTCCCCGAGTGCGCATACACAAGCACATACACATATTTTCTAGAAGCTGCCTGCATGAATGCTTCAGTTCCATCCATTGTAACTGTACAGCATAATCAGAGCAAGGATAAACCACAAGTCTGATCAGTTTGAATTTTAGAAATAAAAAGAAGACAAACTATAAGCACTTGTTCAGCATTCTGGTTCCAGATCAGCTTTGAAAACAGAAGTCCGCTGCACATTTGGTGCCAGTTGAATGAACCCTTTCACTCATCCCACCCAAAGGTGGGACAGGTGCACTGAAATGGTCCCTGTATCATGCCACTGAAAGCAACAGTTCCTCTTTTTATTTTGTTTTTCCTTTCTTTCTTCTTTTTTTTTTTAAAAAAAAAAAAAGAAAAAAAATTTAAAAAAAGGGGTGATAGTGCTTCCTTAAATGCAATACTTGGCCCGCAGCCTGGGATCTCTTAAAGCAAATGACTCCTGTAGACCTTTGGTGTCTTTTTTGTCAAGACGACCTCTGCTTTCATGCCAATCAGTGAATCCATTGTGTAATTAATGCATGGAGCTGAAAGGAATAGGTACTCAAGCCTCACACCTGAAGAGCCTCCAGAAAGCAATGTGGTCAGCCTGCTTTTAGCAGTCTCAGCCTTCGCTGTGGCCACCCCCGCTCTAAAACCACAACCATTCAGATACATCATAGGAGACCTTAAGCAGGACCTTAATCCACTTTCACCAGAGAGGCATATTGATTCATTTAGCAGTTTTATTTAACTATCAGCTCATTAACAACGAAAGAGTCAAAGAAAGTAAGACAGCAGGAAGGCAGCCAGATTTATTAATTCAACACTAAACAGATTTATTAATTTAAGAAGGCTGATCACTTCCCTTCATTTTATCTGACAGAGCCAGTGCAAGAAGAGTTTTACTTGAGTAAGTTTTCTACTCTATACTGTGCTATTTTAAAAGGATTTCACAATAAAGGAAGCTGAAAGACTGTGCACAGTCTGGAGACTGTATCTGGTGTGACATGAATATAGTATTTTAACTAGATTTAATCTTACTGTATTCCCTCCTCTACAATGACTTTGCAGGAGGAAATCCTATGGAAAGGAAAATCTGTTCATCCCACACCACAAAACACTGAATCGCACTGCAGGCTCCAGCAGCTCTTCCTACATACTAAAATGCCTTCATCAGGGAATTTGGAGGCAGTTAAGTTGGGCGGAGGGGAGAGGAGAAAAAAATACCAAGTCTTGTTTGGTTCACTTTTGTGCTGTAAGCTCCAAACGTTTGAGGGAGCAAGGGCTGTTTGCAGTGCAGAGAGCCACAGCTTTAGAAGCTGCTACCACAAATATAACTGATTCTGTCCCCATCCCCTTTAGCATTATGACAGCTCACTGCCAAGGCCTTAGAAAGCACTTTTGCTTCAAAATTGGAGAAGTGGAGAAGTTTAGGCTGCAGGGAAGTGAATCTGCCTGGCTTCTTATAGAAAATGGCTTTAAGCTTAATCACATACACATTCTGAGATACATTCACATAGGTTCAGGAAAGAGCCTCAGAAAGAACCGCTCTCCATACTTCAGATTCCTTAAAAGCCATGAATTGTAAATCCTGCCCACCACTCATCTTGTTCCCTGCAGAGATCCCAGGGCCTAATACAAAATGTCATTTAAAAAGCTCCCTTTGAATGGGGTGGGGTTCAGACTGGTCTCCATGTGAGCACAGGTGAAAGGAAAAAGTGAAGCAAAAAGAAAAGGGAAAAAAAAAAAAGAAAAAAAAGAAAAGGGGGGGAACGAGAAAAGAAAAAGGGGGTAAAAAAAGGAAAAGAGGAAGAGAGAGGAGAGTGTGAACAAACCAAAGGGAAGTGCTCTAGGAACATACCTAGAGAACGGTCAGCCAGTTGATGCCGCCTGGGTGACACATCAGAGCTAAGCTTTGGATGCAGGGACGGATCCTGTACTTACACATAGCATCCCCTTTTGTTCCACATATTGAATTTAGAAACGAACAAACAAGCAAACGAACAACAAGCAAACAAACAAACAAACAAAGTAAGCAGCCCTCATCCTTCTCCTTCCCAGACCGGGTCAGGGTCCGGGTCCGGGTCCGGGTCCGTGTCAGGGTCCGTGTCCGGGTCCCGGTCCTTCCCTCCCGTACCTGGCTGCGGTGGGACGCCGGAGGCAGTCCCACCGTGTGTGCTTGTACGTGTGAGCCACTTCGCCCGCAGGGCTGTGCTGGGGTCGGGGAAGGTCCGTGCCCGCCCGTCCCCGCCCCGCTGCGGGCGCCGGTGCTGCTCCGGCTCATTTCGAGAAGATCGGGGGGTTAACACCGTTCTAGACCCCTGCCTGACCAGCTCTACTGCCAAGCGGCTGGAAGCAAGGGTTTAAAATCCGTGCCAGAACCCTCCCAAAATGTGCGTTTCGCTCCCTGCCGGGGCAAAAGGAGGGGAGGCCAATGTGTGTCCCAGCGCACCCCGCTCCCCCGCCGCCTTCGGGAACACCCGATTTTCACCCTGAAAACCAAGGGACGAAGGGCAGGGAGTTGTCTGAGCTCCCGCTGACACAGGGTGTTGAGCCTTAACGCCTCCGTGCGCAGTCATTGGCATTCCTGCTTAACGGGGGACAAGCCGCTGAGAGCGTTTTTCAGGACCGTGCTTCTTTATGAATTAACAATTGAGAGCAGCTACCAGGGACACTCCATTCCCTACCCCCGCTGGAAACATGAAGACACTGCTTGATTTTGTTGTCCGCTGTGTAGTTTTTTCAATGCGCGGTGCAGAAACACCACTTCTAGCAAACTTCTGCTCTGGTTTTGACTTCCCTTCATGCAAGATATCTTGCAGAGATGAGTTAAAAAAATGTACAAAAATGAAGTAAAATAAAGGAAATCATGTCACAAAGTCCATGGGCTTCAAACCAACTGAGGGAAGAGGCAGGGCAGCCTCCATCCCTGAAACTCACTGCACCACAACTAGGAGCCTGCATGCTCTGCTGCTGCAGAAGTGGCACAGGCGTAAAAGCTAGACTTCGGGGGGAAGAACAGTGGGTACAGGAACAGCGAAAAAAAAAGTCATTTCAGGGAGCAGTTAGATACAGGCAGCTTGCATCGAGGGCACTGAGACGTTATCACACTGCGCCCGGTCAACCTGATACGGTGGTAGATAGCCAGGGCTGGAGCCATTATACTTGGCTACAGCCTCGCCGATCCATGGCCTTTTGCTTCTCACTTGAAAAGTTAAGTCACAACCTGGACTATTTTTGCATCGTGTTGGCTTTGAGCTCACAAATCTGAATGCACTCAGCCCTCAGAGAGTGACAAATGTTATTCACGGTCCTCCCCCACAATTTCAGGCAGTCAAGAGTTAGATGCAGCAAGAGTGTACAGTATTTTAATCTATTGATTTGTATCTACTGCACCAAAAAATATTCATTAGAGGAGCCGTAAGAAGTGTGAAGTGGTTGAGTGCTCGGCTCTCCCCCAAAGAGATGAATTCTCTCCACAGCCACTCACCTCTGCCACGTCCTGTGGTGCGCTACCTCGTGTTATTCATACCAAGACCTGCACTTCCAACAGATATATGGAGCGTTTGACTACAGACAGCTCGAGTGTGTGTGCGTGTACAAGCAGGATTGGGTTTTGTCCCGGCTGAGCAAACAAAATCTATCCCATTCTCCATAGCTACCCCTGGAATGCACAAGCCTTGTGGCAGCCGCTTACAACACAGTCATTTGGAAAGAGGGAAGGAATAAAGTTTATTGAAAAATCTGAATTCCTAACACTGAAGTATGTAGGATTGTTTTCTTTTTTCCCCCTGCGTGAAATTTTAAATTCAGCTATCTGAACAGGTGTCAGAAACAGTGGGTCCATTTAGCTCCTCTGATGATCGGAGTAATAAATATAGAGGATTTCCTTTCAATGCAGCATATGCTGAAATGACACCAATGTAGTTCTGGCATCTGAGCAGATAATTCTGATATATGCATCATTTCCTCCCTAAATCCAGGAAGCAGCTACACTCTCTATCTGATATTAGTATATTATGTCAAATAGAAATTGGTATTAAAATTATGAATGGTTCTAGATCGAGAACTTCCTACACACTATGCAGAGGGAGGGGGAGGAAACAGCTGCGCAAAAGCTTTCGGAAGGGGGAAAGGGGAAAAAAAAAAAAGAGCTGGGAAAGTTTATGTTTTAAACTGAAAATTTACTGCGATGTTTCACGTGGGGGTAGTTTTCAAGTGGCATTTTGATTCAGCACAGGCGGTTCTGTTTTAAAAGGATGAAGGCGACTTTCTAATAAATAGAAGCTCTCAGCACTCCTTTTGGAAGTGGGCACTCCTTGCACAGCTCCTGCACAGTGGTGGTGAGAAACTGCCCAAGAAATAAATACACACTGGTGTGACAGGGATATTTCCCTCCCTTCTCCCCTGTTTTCTTTAGGATGTGGTCCAGCATAGGAGTTCTCAAGCAGGGAAAAAGCTGCAGCACAAACACAAAAATACTCCTGGACTCTCCTCAGCAGAAGCTCGGAGGTCTGGCATTGGGTTATGTTTCATTTCGGGGGGGGGGGGGGGGGGGGGGGGCAGGAATGAAAAAAGGCTTAAGGGTGAGGTGGGATGGGGAGGAAAAGCGGAGGCTGATCTGCAGTGCACACGCCATTTCCCAGCCACCAAAGGAAGGGCCACACTCCATGCATGCATCTCCCGGCACCGATCACATGAAAGTCCTTTGTAATGTAGTTAATAAATGGGAAAGCACTACAGGACTATGGGAGAAATAGGATGTTGTTAGTGATGGGTAGATTAAGACCACACATGCCTTTTGATACACGATTGCCCAGCTTGGGCGGCGTTCCTCCTGCTTTAGCTGTTGAGGTACCTGCAGGAGAGCAGCAGGATCCTGCTCCCCTTTGAAATCCTTGGGATTGTACCTCCGAGCTCAGTGGGAGCAGGATTGAGGCCAGAGTCAAGCAAGGGGTGATTAATGAATGTAGGTTATTCAGAGCAGAGCGGTTCCAATTAGTCCACAGCAAGCAGTCTTTCGGCAAAGGTGGGTGCTCCCCTCCCATGATTTATATACAGAACCCCAATATTCCCTTCGGTTTAGTGAACATTAAAATGTACATCTATTTCCCGCCCCCACCCCCCTTCAGTTGGGCAGTTGGGGTGTTTCAGGCTCAAATTCAAGTGCACCCTAAGGAAGGCTGTATCCTCTTTTATTTGCAAAGCAAGATTGCAATATGTCATAACAATGCCAAACTGGAGAGAGCCTTTTTTCCCTCTCAGGTTGGGTGTGTGACGGGAATTCTCCCTTCTGTACCCAGTCTATTTCTAGGAAGGATTTCTCTTATCTCTGTTCAAACAGGGTGGACTTTTTTTTCCCTCCGAGAAAGAAAACACTTCAGGGAGGCAGCAGTCCTCCCCTCGCTCTGTGCTACTACTAATTCTTAATGCCTGCTCCTTGCTCCACCTGAGAGGAAACCCGTAGCAGCAGAGAGGTGCAGGAATGAGGCTGGACCAGAAGCGGGTCCTGCTTTGGGTGCTTGGGGCTCCACGTTCTCTCAGTGGGCGCTTTTCCAAGGAGAAGCCTCGCTCTTTCCCTTCTCTAGGGCAGGGCTCCTTTGGGAGCTCTCGGCAAGGGGCACGGCGATGTCTCTAAGTGACCCCCTGTGAAAAAAACTGGGCATCGGTAGAGGCTCAGCCAGGGAACGGGAGGTGGAAGAAGAAATGAAAAGCAGCCCTGTCTTTATGAGAGGAGATAATTCTCTGCTCGGCCAATAGCAACCAGTTTACCCACAGATTACACATTAACCAGAAAATGGAACTTGAATTAACCAGAATCTGGAGCTTGAACCATTACTCAAACCCTGGTGCAACAGCAGGTCAGATGCCAAAGGGCAGGTTGGTGCCCCGGTGCTTGGGAGGGGTGAGGCACAGCATCATCGGGGACCATGGCTGTCACCCACAGCAGGGTTGGGTGTCCATCCCCTTCCAGAGGAATCTGAGCAGCAGCATGCTGAAATCCAACATCACTCAATGCCCACAGATGCAGGCTCTTGTGGGTGCAGGCACCACAGGAGGACTTGGGATCACATCCTAACCTTGGCACTCAGAGCGCATGGGGTCCAAGCCATGGGCTTGACTGGCCAGGCAGAGGAACAGCAACAGGTCCTCACCTTCCACTGCCATCAGTGCCCGGGAGGGATGATCTTACAGCTGCACCAACACTGGGGAAGGGAGATATAAGGGAATAAACACCTGCTGGTGCTCATAAACAGGGGTCTGGAGATAAAACCCCGATCCTGGAAGGGCTGGAGCATCCTTTGGAGAGGCCTTCACTTCTCAAACCGGGCAGATACACCCATTCAAAGGGTGGGAGAGGACTCTGTGAACGCACACCGGAAGCTTTTGGGGAAGGTGGCTTTAAATGAACCAGGTTGAGGGTTTGAAGAGCCTTTCGAAGTCAAAATGCCCTTTGACATGGAGAAGTGCAGTGAAGAGGGGCTCGAAGACCTGAATGTTTCTAGCACATTAACCTTTGGGAATTGATTGTCTAGAACAAATAACTCTCAAAAGTTGGAGGAAGTCTTTTGAGTTTTTTTTTTTTGTTTTTTTTTTTTTTTTTTTTTTGTTTTTTTTTTTTTTTTTTCCTCTCCGCTCCTCAGTTCTCTGTGGGCTTTCTAAGGCCTGCAGCAAAGAAAAAAGGGATTGGGGGGAAAGAGAAAACCACAGGACAAACGAAAGAAGGTGGGAGGAAAGCAAAGGGGAAAAAAAGGAGGCAGTATGGACTCAAATGGCAAGAAATCTTTCGATCTAGTGTTAAGTGGCTCTGTGACAAGCTAAGCCTGATGCGGTGTCATCTCTTACTAGAGACAGGCATGCGTAGATCAGATGATAAGAGGATGTGAAGTCTTCCCTTTCACTTAGCTCCATCATAAAACAATCAAAATACAGGGCCATATCATGTCATCAGATTTTTAAGCAGACCTCCCCTTTGAGATCTTCTAAAACCCGCTGGGATGATCTGAGTCACTGAAACTGAGCTCACTGCAATACTGAGAAGTCAGAAGCAGCACCTGAAAACTCATGTTTTTCATCTACCTGAAAGATAACTTGATTTCTAGCGGGCGACAGCTTTCTGTTTCACACAAAGCTATCCTCTCCCTTCTGCCCTCCTGAATATTATTGAGTCCAGCTCTTGTGCCAGCATCACCCCTTTGCCAGGCAGTATGCTGAAGTACTGTTCTCAGAGTTATTGAACTTTGAACTACAGACTAAGAAACTGAGTACGGAATCAAAAAAATGCAGTTTATTATTGTAGATTATTCTCTCTTTTGATATAACCATAGAGTCAAAAATGAAAGAAAAGCACATAGGAACATCACACGTGGTTAGTTAGTAACTCAAGATATAAAACAATTTTGCACAGCAAAATATGTAAAAGAAAAAGTAACTGACAAGATTTTTTTATATTTATTGTGGTAAGATTTACTTTCCATTTTCTTTTTTTTTTTTTTTTTTTTAAAGACAGGATATCAGTCCCTGAAAATAAAATTTACTGATTATTGCCTTTAAAACTGTGGAATTTTTTGAAGTTACAGAAAATCCAGTTCTGCACCACAATACAACTGTAAAAAAATCTGCATCATTTTAAAACTGTGCAGTAATGCCATCTTTATAACTGCATAAACTGTATTAGCGTTCTAAACAGGTTCATAATTTTTTTGTTGTTTTTGTATTATATGTTTGCAGATTATATCTTAGTGCAATTCAGTCCCCAATACTTCAATTTTGAAAAAAAAGAAAAACAACAAAACAACAAACAACAAAACAAAAACAAAAAACAACCTATACATTTTTAATGTAAAATACCTCTGTAGATATACACAGAGGTGCCTTCCCCTTTTAATACTTTGGTTTTCAAATACAGTCAGTGGTATAGCAAAGACTACATATACCCAACTTATATTTAAGTTGCAAGCACATGCTGCATAAACTACTTTTTAAAACAGTCCCATTGCAAATTCTACCCCCCTTTACATCACGACAGTAAACAATTTAGTGCATCAATCTTAAAAAAAAAAATCTACATCTAAACAGACCTAACTCTTTCGAATTTATCTATAACATTCCTTTATCTGTAGCATACATTTTAACTGGGCTAACAGATGACAGAAACTAGAATCAAATTATATATACTAGGAACCCAGAGCATTCCACATTTGACAATGACCAAATGCAAAAGGAAAAAAAAAATGGGGCAGATTACTTAAAATTAATATTTAGACTGTTTTAGTCAACAGCATGGTTTCAATATCAATCCCCCAAGCAAGACGTGAATTTTGTGTTCAAACGTCTTTACAAAGTTCTTGTGTATTTTTTTTATTTTTTTTTATATATTTTTTTTTTTTTTTTTTTTTTTTTTTTGCCACTTAGGGTTATCAAAATCCATTCTGGCAGGTTTTTTGAGAGGGAATGCTTCAGTGCATTTAAAAGGAAGTCTGAAGTTTTGAGTAACTCAAAGCAGTTTTAGAGCAGATGCAAACTTTAATGGGGAGGAAGAGGAGGAGGAAGATCAAAGGTTGCACTTTTTTGCTTTCAACACAAAAAAGTGATGAGGCAATAAAACAAAAGGATGAATGCCATGCCATAATAGTCTCCAAAATTCCACTTCCAAGCAAAAGAAAAAAAAAAAATAATTATACCATACATGACCAGCATGCAGGGTTTTTTATTTATATAATGTCTCTTTTTCATAGTCTTTTGAAACAGTTATAGTTCATTGTTGCTAAGACAAAATAGTAAGCGTAATGCATGAGATGAGTATGGGATTCTAATGGCAGACTACAGTCTCACATTTGGCTGATTAAGGCCAAAACTCACATGAACACACTAAAGGTTGACACAGGCTTGATTTTGGTAAGTTGATCTAGGCTTATCTCTAGTTTTGCACAACAACGCTAAAAACTGATGGAACTCAGCAAGCTGGAGTCTAAAAATTTCACATTGTTTTTGTATCTTTTTTTGTTTTTTGTTTTGATTTTTTTTTTTTTTTTGTATTACTTTTCTCTTTGCAAAGCTCAAATCTCATATGAAGAACTCAGGATGGCAAAAAAAAAAAAAAAGAGAAATCTGACTCTTTTTTCGACACAGCAAGCTCAAAAGAAAAAAACCTCATGAACTTAAAAATATATATATATAATGTGGATGGCAGGTTTCAAAGAAGAGTAAGCTTCATATGAAGAACTGAGTTGGTGACGAGTTGCATCTTTTAAATTTAAGAAGAAAAAAGGAAATACAACAGCAAGCCCTCACAAAAATAAAAGAAAAATAATAAACAGGAAAGAACTCATGTAGAACTTGAGGTTGGCCAATACGGAGCCAGACCACCTTAAAAAGAAAAAAAAAAAAAAAAAAAAAAAAAAAGACAAAATTAAGCAGATAACCAACCCCCAAAACACAACTTTCTTTTAAAATTGTTTTGAGTTTTGTTTTTAAAAAAGGGTAATACAAGGTGGCAAGCCGGGTTGTCGCTCTAGCAAAGCCCCCAACAACAACTCACACGGAGAACTTTTAGTTAAGGTGGCAAGGCTGTGGGCACTCACATGAAAAACTCTGGAGAGGAAGGGTTGTCACTGCTGGATCCGTTTTCTCTGAAGCCATTGCTGACCAGCTTCTCGTACTTTTCCTTGTAGGCGTCCCTCTCCCGGACCAGCCTGGAGATCTCCTGCTTTAGGTGCTCCACTTGCTGCAGCAGCTGGTTCTTCTCCGACTCCAGGACGTGCCGCTGCTGGACCCTCTTGAAGCGGCAGGACTGGGCATAGCCCCTGTTTTTGAGGGTCCTCCTCTTCTGCTTCAGCCGGATCACCTCTTCCTTGCTGACGCCCCTCAGCTGTCGGTTCAGCTCCCGCACCGACATGGTCACCAGCTGCTCGTCGGAGAAGCGGTCGTCGAAGTGGAGGCCGCCGCCGCCGCCGCCGTGGTGCGGGTGGTGCAGCCCCCCGGCGCCGCCGCCGCCGCCACCGCCGCCGCCGCCGCCGGAGCCAGCGGCCGAGGAGGCGGAGGAGGGCGGCGCGCTGCCCGGCGCCGCGGCGTGGGGGTGCCCGCCGCCGCCGCCGCCGTGGTGCGGGTGGTGGTGGTGGTGGTGGTAGTGGGGCGCACCGCCCTGCGCCGCCGCCGCGGCGATCACCGCCGACACCACGGCGGCCGCCGAGCCCATCTCCTCGGCCGGCACGGAGCCGCCGGCGCCGGCGGCCGCGGCCAGCTGCTGCCCTCTAGCATAGCCATCGAAGGCGCCGGGCAGCGGGTGGTGGCTGCTGTTGATCAGCGCCTCCACTGCGTCCTCGGGGCTGAAGCCCAGCGCCTCCGGGTTGAGCTGCTGCGGGTAGCCCGTCATCCAGTAGTAGTCTTCAAGGTGGGTCTTCTGGTCGGTGCCGGAGCCGGGGCTGGGCGCCGAGAAGCTAGGGGACGGGGGCACCGAGCTGCAGGGCGTGCTCATCGGGGTGGAAGAGAGCGATCCCCCGGCGATCAAGCGGCCGCACTGGCTGATAATGCGATCGGTCTCCACCGGCTCCTTTTTCACTTCAAACTTCATCAGATCGAAGTCATTAACATATTCCATGGCCAGGGGACTGGTGGGCAGGTCGGAGCTGCTCATTGCCAGTTCTGATGCCATCCTTTTGCTGCTGAGAGTCCTCCAGAAAGGGTGCGCTCCGGGAGCGAGGGGACTGCTCTGAGTTGCCACCGGGTGAGCCAGCTTGATTTTTGGCGAGCTCCGCTCCGCTCTCTCCTGCCTCTGCCTCTCGCCACGGCCCCGCGCAGCCTCCGCTCCAATTCGCCCCGGCGCTCCCGCTCCGCGTTATCCCTTGCAGAGTCTCCGCTGCCGCTGATGCATCAGAGCGAGGGGCTCTTGCTATTCGCCTTTTGCATAAAGGTTTTTTTTTTTTTTCTCTCTCTTTTTTTTTTTTTTCCTCCTTTTCCTCCTCTCTCCCTCCCTTCTCTGCCTCCTCTCTCTTTTTGCAGCTTGCAAACTGCAGCTGGAAGTGTTAGCTGGTGGTGTTGCGAGTAAATTTGTTGTTGTTGTTGTTTTGTTTTGTTATTTTTAACACTTCATGGTGCCTTTCCTCTGGGCTTTCTCATGCAAAGTGCAGAGCGACAAGAGAGGTTCATCGGGGAAGGGAGGAGGGAAAAAGAGAAGCGAAGACAAAAAAAAAAAAAAACAAGAAAACAAGAAACACAAAAAAATCAAAGTCGGTATCGCAACTAAAATAACAAAAACAGTTTAAAAAGAAGAAAAAGGGGGGAGACAACGCAAAAACACTCGACCCCAAAGCTACAGCAAGAAGGTAGAAAATATTTTAAAGGTTTCATCCAGCAGGAGAGTTTAAAAGCATTGCTGAGTTTTATAGCGCTCCTGACGTCAAATGGGAAATTGGCTCGGCCGCCGGGCCAATGGGCTGCCGCCTCCCGGCCCTCATTAGCATAATAGTATAGAAACAAGGAAACTTTTCGGAGCTGTCAATCAGGGCCCCATCAGCTGACTGTCAGCTGGGGAGCGCCTTAACCCCTTCCTACCCACCGCCGTCCGCCGCACTCACCGGGCAAGCGGGTGTGGGACGGGGCCGCGGAGGGGGCTGCGCCGCTTCGCTCTCGCACCGGTCGGTCCCGGAAGCCAATCTCCATGAGCGCTTTCGGGCAAGCGCCCTGCCCCGGGGTGGTGTGCCCAGGAGCTGCCCCCTCTCGGGTGGACGATGCGGGCACCCGGGGCAGCGGCAGAGCTCCTTCTGCCAGGAAGCACCGGGCGCTGGGACCCTGCAGGGACCCGACAGCGCGGCGCTGCCGCCGGGGCCGCTTGCAGCGCAGGGTCCGCTGCGCCAGGCGCGGGTACCTGCTGAAGGCCGGTCCTTGACTTCCCCCGTGCCGGCTGCCTGCCACTCGCTGCGCTCCGCTCCCCCGTCACTTAGCGATGATTTTTTCACGGGGACGGGGCATCAATTCCCCCCCTTTCCCTGCCAAGAGGTGCGAAAGCCCTGCAAGTTTGCAAGCGCTGGCTCCCCCCCCCCCCCCCCCCCCCCCCCCGCAGTTGGACTGCAGGCTCGTACTAATTAATTTAATACACTTAGAACTAATTGTATTTACTTTAGCCTCCCCTCCTGCACCCCCCCCCCCCATCCTCCGGGAGGGGGATGGGGCCGGGGTCGGGGGGGCTGTGGAAGCGGCAAGCGGGCTGGACGCGGAGCTGTGGATCGGCTCGGTTTAAACCTCGACAGCGCCATCTCTCGTTGAAAGGTCAGTGCCGAGACGGTCTCCGGCCGGCGCGGGGCAGCGGCGCGGCCGGGCTGGGTCCCGCCATCGGGGGGTGGCCCCGCTGCAGCAGCCGCTGTTCTCGCCCGGCCCCGGTCCCGGCGCGGCTCGGCCCAGCCAGGACCTGCCGCACCGCGGTCCCCCTTTGCGGGCCGGGGAACGCCGCAGCCTCCGGGGCTGCCAGGCTCGATTTTCCGGCCGGGCTTTATGGGAATATCGATAGAATTAAAGTTACTTGTAATTCCGTGATAAATGAGATGTCTCTAGTAAGTAAGATTAAGTACAGTGCTATAAAGTTGTTTATCTGAAAAGTAATTCTCAGAAACCTGACTTCTGACACTTGGTCATATATTAAACCAGCTTCTTGAACATTGTACTTCAAATCCTCCCTGCTCCCCTTGCCCAGTGCCTTCTCCCTCAAAGTCTGCTATTTATAACTGCACGCAGGGTATTACTTTGTAGGTGCGGGCAAGTCTCTGGGCAATTTCTCGCCGACTGTGAAAATCATCATTTGCAAAAGCCAAAAAGTCTCTGCTTAGAAAATAGTGCTTGGCTAGTGGATTTACAAATGGATAACATCTTCTGACTATGCCATTATCAGTAAGAGTGCCAGTACTAACATCTGAAAGTCATACAGCATGTACTGTTCCTGGCAGCTAAGAAAGGTAGGGCATACTGCAAATTTAGGAAGATAACTACATCTAGAAATGATCATAAAGGCAATTCTGTAAAGCTAAAAAATCCTACCAGTATCACTGGCAAAATTAAAATGGAGTTCTGCACGGTCCCAAACCACATGCACATACACAGAGCCGTGGACATCTGCTAGCTTTATCTTACAGACTGTGATTCATGACAAAGTTAATACAACTTAACTACTCGGGCTGGCTTTCCTATTTCTTTGCATTGTTGGAATCAACAGAACTTCCAGGCTCACGGCATAAATCCCCCCAGGACAGTCTAATTCCCTGTATTTGTTTTTTTCTCAAGCAAGATGAATGTGATACTGTATATCACTTAACATGCGCACCTATGAGAGACATAAAATGTGTGCTAATATTTTTAAATGAAAAGGTTATTGCTTTTCAGAATGTACAGTCATAGTATTTCACTTGCCTGTCTGATAGATGGCTGTGGAAGTGTGGCTCCAGCCCCATAACATAGTTTGTTTGGATGTGTGGATTCAAAGTGCTACATTTGCTAACGAGTAAATTTCCTGAGTAAACTCTGAGTTCTAGACAAAGAGTATGAAATTGTGTGAGCTAATGGGGACCATCTCTTAATTGATACCAATATAAGCTGCAAATTAATTGAAGCTCTGACCTACCAGAACAGCGAGTAAAATTATTAGTTGTACCGTATTGTTCTCATGTAATTGTTACACAGAACTGCTGCACAATATGTCTCTACTGTTCAGCATAGCAGGGAAAAAAAAAGATTGTTAGCAATTTTTGGATAACCTTCAGAAGCAACATTCTCCTCCCTACGCTATATAATTCTCATTTTAGTAGTATTTTTCTTTATTATTTGGCTATTCACAATGGGTGTCTAAACATTTACAGTCCTCTATTAACAGTGTTTCTTCCATAACAATCACACACTTTCATTTCAATTAGAGCTATTCAGTCTCCAGTTTTTCCACAATTATCGCAGGCCAATTCCCCCAGACTGCTCCCTTTTCCCACCACTGTTTGTAACAATCCTGCCCTGAGTCAGGCACAGAGGGAAAACTCCAGCGTCCCTTTCACAGCCTCTTGCTCCCGTTTGTTTTTAAGCATCTCCATTCGACGACACAATGTGGAGCCCTGCTTGCTCCCTGTTTGCTGCTGACCTGGTTCATAAGCCTTCAAACTAACACATATTTATTGTGGAAGGGTGTACTGACAAATCATGCAGGGGGATGTGAAACATTAACTCCCAGTACACTCTGGTCGGCCTGCACTGGGATGAGCATGCCAGCAGTGTGTGCAGGAACTTCCATTGCTGAAGCCTGCATGCGTGTGTATCTCTAACAGAAGATTTAGCAGAAAAGAATGTGAAGGTTATGAGTTATATGGACTCAGAGTGTAATTTGTTATAACTTAAACACATATCAAGACCAACACATTAAGTACAGTTACTGCTCCTTTTGTTTATCTAGTGTCTTATTTTATGGTGCAGAACTAAACAGTGTCCGCTGAATTTAACTATGAAACCAGCCAAATTGATTTCAGAAAGACTTCTTCAGAGTAACAGAGTGATAAGGCATAAACTGCTCCTAGGTGCAGGGCTAGATAAATCCTTTTAACAGTCTTCAGATCAGTTAACAGGGTAAGTAAATCACATATCACTGTTAGCAGATTTATGGGAAAGAATTAATAGAATCAGACGAGATAATCTGGTAGGGATAAAATTGCTGAGGAAACAGTCCAGCCTTACAACTGGGGGCATGAAACAACAGTCTGATTACTGGGAGTCATTATGGATTGGTGAATTATGAACTAAATCATCGTACGAGTAATTCAGTATTTATTAATTCTTTTCTCTTTAAACAATTTACAGATGCAAATAAAAGCCTCTGTCTTTGAAGACACATTCTTTATATATTTTTATTGGATGCAATTTACTATTTGCATTACCTGTATTTACTTCATAATTGAACATTTTGCATTCAAATTTATGTAATGCATTATGCTTTAGAATATATTTCTCCCTTATTAGCATGAGTAGTCACTTACCTCATGAATTACTAAGTTTATCTGAAAATATAGGTGTATTTTTTACTAAGTGGAACACAAACATATGTACAATAAATTCTTATTTGCCAGTGGTGTTACAGAAACAAAGAACAACCCTGTATCAGAGAAGAGGGGAAAGAAGCTGCAGCAAAGAAGCAGAATCAATTACTGTGTGTATGTATGTGACAGTAATTCCTTCTGTCAATGTTTTGTTTATTTTTAATAAAGAATGAGTGACTCAAAGGTTTACTTTAGAATGAGCAGATGAAAAAGGATCTCTCACAATGAATTTCTTTCCTCTGTTCCCCCCAGTACTTCCCGATGGACTTGGCTGAGACTGTGCCACTACAGCCTTTGCTCCAGCTGCGTTCCTGCTGACCTGGTCCACGCCATGAACGTATGCTGCTCTAAACTCACTTTCTCAAGCATTTCTCTCTTTCCCCTAATCCTGTGTCTATGCTTAACTTGAAATCCAAATAATCAATATTATTTAGGCCCATTTTGCAGTATTAATGCAACCTTACTTATGCAGAGAAAACCCCAACTCTATTGACTTCAAGAACTGCAGGATTGAATCCTTGATCCCATTGAAACCAATGACAAAAACTTGTATTGATTTCAGTGGAAGCAGGATCGGGTCCTTGATGTTAGCAATTTGTTCAAGTCAGACGGCTACAAGAAGCGAAGGTCATAAGCAGATCTGCTGGCAAGAAGACAGGTCTGGTCCCCAAAATTCAAAGGCAAAATTCACTTGTGGTGGGTCATCTTCACACTCAGGTTTTACCATCTGCGTGCTGGGATGCCTGTTTATTTTGTCTGGATGCATAAAGCCATCCTGGGAGCATTCAAATGAGCACATCTATAAATGTAGCGCAGCAAAATGAGCTACTTTTGCCACTCGTGCTTTTTCTGAGCCTGGTACAATCCATTTCTGTGACGACAGTTTTCTGCCCCACACGCATCTGATACTGCTCTTTTATTTTAAGGCTGAGAAAATCTTCTCTTTAAACTCATGCTGAGCATCAAATTGGACTCCACTTGCAGCTGAACATCTTGGCTGTCTCTTCCTTTCCTCCGTCAGCTCCAGTATATTTTATGTAGAATTCTCTCTGTTAATAAAATTTACTTCTCCCTTCATTCTGCAGTTTTGCGTTAGTGTTACTGAAACCACCAGACCTGCCCTGTTTCAAAACTGTGCAAAGGAGAAGGGAAAAGAAAAAACAGTGTTTGGTTTTCTTTTTTTCTGTACAGTCTCATATTTTGCCATTCTGCACAGACTCTAAATGTACAGCCTCTATTCATTTGACTGTAAAGTTTCTGTTGCTACATTAGAATAAAAGTAGCTTGAAAAGACAGGCTTAAACACATATTTTGGTTGCTTTTGTGTCATATCCAAGAGGACTTGTGTTTTAGCTCTGGGAATTGCAAGGTATTAGCAGCTGCTTCGATTTTATTCGCCCAGAAGTGCCTGTCACTATATGGAAGATGCAGCATCAGTGCTACACCTGAGTGCGTGAATTTGCTCTGTGTACCCTGAGTCCAAACGAGGTGATGGCTTTTTAGCAATCAAAATATTTCCATTGCTTGCTTATAACATTTATAAAATGCTAGAAATAGTCCAAATTAACTTTGCATGGTCCAGAAACAATTTCTCTATCTGAAGAGAAGACAGCACAGAGGTGCAACTGAAAAGCTGCAAGTGACTCTAATATGTGTCTAAACGGTGTGCAAGATTTGGACTGTGCTTGTTTCATGATGCATGCCCTAGTTTACTAATTTTCATGAATGGCTTTGCCTAAATGTGAAAATCAATGAAGACATTTTGATGCTAAAAAAATCTGTTTATCTAAAAGAAATAAAAACTGAAATTGCAATAAAGATTTTTATCAAACTTTATGGTGGAATTTGTCATCTATAACTTGAATGACCACATTCAGTTATACAGTGTGGTATTTGCTCAGAAATTAGCTGAAGTGGGTAAATAGAGAACCTGGTAAAAACTTTTGCAGAATTTAATCTGAAAACTCTACACAGGCAGAAAACTAGTATTAGTTAAGGAAGAGAGTAAAACAATTAAATTAATGTTATGTACCTGAGCTGTCCTGATAATATTCTGCAATATGCATGCTGCATTTTTATCTATTTTAGCTCATAAAAATCTGTGCTACTTTTCTCCCTTCTGTTCTGCATTAGGTTATTTCAACAGTCAGGAATGGCTGCAGTGGCATCATGAAAAAAATAAGTGAATTTTCCATGCTATCTCCTTAAAGTCTCCCATCAGTAAGTGGTGAGGAGGGCATGGTTCTGATGTGATGTTTTGATATATAAATGTGAAGGTTGAGACGGTCTTTATTAAAAGTTACGAACTTCAGTGAATTTTAAACAAATCTGTGATTTAATGTCTTGAAGTGCGAGATGGCACACACTCATTAATTATTGGTGATAAACTGTGTGCGATGGGCTGAGCGCCATGCTCTGGGCTTATTCACTGTAAACAGTAAAACACGATAACTGCTTGAAGTAACTGATGGGGTCTGTAATAACATAAGGTTCTTGGCTTACATGACCTAAAAAGGTTCATTATAACAGAGTAGGGCTGGCGTCGAGCCCTCCCCAGCTCTTGCAGCTCTCTGCGTGGGGAGGGTCACTCTCGGCCCAGGGAGGGAGGTGTAAAGTGAAGCCAATTCCGAGCGGCAGTGTTTCCCACACTCGGGTGGCGCCGGCAGAGGCAGCTACGGGAGGTGCATGGGGAGAGAGATCAGGTCAAAAAGCTTTGCATGGCAGCAATAAGGAGAGACACCTAGAAATAAAGAGAGATGGAGAGCTGATGACTGCGGCACAGATGAAAAAGGAGCTCCGAGCAATGCAACCCCCGAGCAGGAGTTCTGGAACTCTGTCCATCTCTGGAGCACATAGAGTGCTTGCCCACACAGCAGAGATGCCTTAGACATGAGGAGAGCTGTAGGATGAAAGGTGGTTATGAGCACAGCATATTATAAATCAAAACCCCAGATGAGCTGTGCATATAAGAGCACATGAGGTTCTTACGTTACCTCCAACCTTTAATTATCTGACTGAATCTGGCCTAACCTGCTTATCTTCTGAGCATTACTCACCTAGCTCTGGCAGGAGGAGGTGTCAATGAATATGGGACAGGTTTGAAGCCAACACCTTCATCAGTTGAACTGGCAGGAGCTGAAGCTTTATCATGGGTAGAAACCAGGTGAGGGGTTTCCCCCTTTCCAAGCCTGCCCACCCATAATGGATCCAGCTGATTACATCTCATGTCCTCTCCAACTAAGGTGAGCTAGCTCCCCTCCCAGCCTTCCCCCTCCCATCCCCCAAATTCAATGGCCCAACTTCACCTGTGGTTAACAATGCCAGGTTTGATTTCTGTGGCAGAAGTTTGGCTGCTCAAGCTGTCTTCTTAACGATGGAGATATAGCAGCATCTGTCAGAAAATCTATGTGAAAACAGTGCCAGTGCCAGCGAATGGAAACTGTAGCTTTCTAATCAGCTACATTTGATTCGGTTTGATATATTTAACTTCTCCTTTTTTCCCTCCCGCTATTGGCAAATGTGTTATTCTTCCACAGAAATGAAAACAACCTGCAATTTACTGGATTACTATGCAGAGTGTTGGTGCAAAGAAATATAAGTCATGATGACATCTGATATTTTTCAGTGTCATTAACTGTCTTCACCAGGAGAGGGATGGAAAGTCTTATACCCCATTTTTTTTTCCCCCTCCTACTGCATAAGAATTTGTTCCCTGTTACAGGAGTGCTGGGCAGACCCAGTTAAGATTTGTCTCCATCCGGAGTCTGGGTCATTCGGAAACTCTAATCGTTAACTAAAAGGAAATGATAAAAATACCCATGAAATTAATTTTCACACCTGCAGTTGGAATTAATAATGGCAACCAGAGTGGCATCCTATTTCAGCTCCCTTGAGGTGACTAACAGTCCTGGTCATTAATATAATCCCAATCACCAGAGGAATTCACTGTCTGAGGGATCTACCATGAAAAACAAATGATCCCCAGAGCTATGCCTGCACAATGGAAAATGGCTTTAGTCATGTATTAGTCATTTTATCACAAGATTGTATTTTTGCACTGAGAAGTTTGTGCTCTGATATTAAAAGAGAACAGAACAGAACAACAGCATTTGACTTGGTAATTTGCACACAGGGTTTGATTATGTTTGAGCTTCCTCACTTTAGAAGAATGTGTGTAAATGACTAAGAGCAATAAATGAAGTCTTCTAAGTGTGAGGCTTCCTCATGCAGAGTTCACATGCATTTATTACTGTCTGTACTTAGCATCAGTCCTGCATATATCTGTGGGTGATGCTTGTACTTCATCTTGATAAGGGAGTGGTCTATTGCTAAAATGCTGCTTGAATTTTCCCCTGGTTCTGCTCTTCTCCCTTAATTGCAAGGGATGAAATGTGTCAAGTGTCTGCTTCACTCGGCTGGGAATCACGGTACTGCCTCTGCAATTTCCCAGCCTTCAAAGATGACATGCAGCTAGCAAACTATAAAGCTAAGTGACTGCACGGTGGCTCTGAACTGCCTTCAAAAGACATTTGCTTCTAGCGGTGGAGCAGCATTAGTACTTCAAGCGGGGAGCAGAATAGGTGTGCACTTGAATCGTTTTGCTGAACCATCTTTCAGATGGAATTTCTCTAATTATGTTTGTTTAATCCTGCCCTAAATGGCTACACATGATGTGCTCCGAGTATCTGAACTGTAACTACCAATTTCACTTTGTTCTCCTCTGCTCTCAAGACCAGCATGGCTCAAAAAAAGCAAAAAACTATTACCCGTGCCCCAGGAGCCATCTGCACAGGGTGCAAGCACTTTTCTACAACTACTTGTATTCATAACAAAAAGAAGGTGGTCTGTTGCGTCTTCTTAATGTAAAGCCTGAGTTGTTTTTTGACACAATACACACCTATCACACTCTACTGCATTTATTGCGCTTGGAAATAATAATAACCTCATGGCGCTGCTGGAGAGGTATTTCCATACCTGAAGTTGTTTAGTTCCACACTTACTGTGTCATCTAAAGGGACTTAAAGTTCTTTAGCAGTAGTGGATCTTATTTATTTGTGCAGCACAGGAATTAGACTGAAAGAGAGAAATGGAGATACAGACTTGCCTCCCTGTAATTTGTACAGAGATTTCAGCTACAGCTTTTTTCCTCTCCATTTAGAGCATTCACCAGAATCAGTTACCGAGAATGTAGCTTGCATTATTCCCTGTGGAGCAGGAGACAGGGCAGTTTCTGTCTTTATTCTTTCTGTCCCCTCTACAGACTTGCACCTTTTATAGCTGTTAAGGTAACTACTGAACTACTTAGAGTCTGGCCTCGTGTAGTGGCAGGCTAGCACTTTCTGGTGTTAGTTTAGCCCCAGCAGGTTAAGATTCCATCCCCTGCAGTCTCTTCTAACAGGGATTTATTTTTCTATCTGCCTGAAATTCAAGATTCAGCCCAAAGTTGATTCCAGCAACACTTGTCTGTGTCCTTTTGCAAGCGATGATCCAAAATCAAGCACTAAGAGCCGCTAATAAGAGGGGTGATATACCATAAGTTTATATAGTTTTCCAGACTACTCGAATAGCCCGCTATTAGCAAACCTAGCCTAGCAAATTTAAAGGAAAGATAACCATCATGCCACATTATTCTGCAAATACAGCTGGGACACAGGACAGACTGTAGCTGGATGGGCATTGTCACAATGAAGAATTAGGATACCAACACCTTCATATCACAAAATTAAACAGATCAGTACAAAAAGGTATACTTATTGCCATAAAGGTCCTGTAGTGCCTTGAGTTGAATTGGTCAAGCTACCACACGTGAACCCTGATATCTGGTCATTCCACTGCTACATATGTTCCTGGTATTGGAATAAAAGTTACACCACTGTGTCACCTCACCCCAGCAGTTGCTGGCTGCAAAGATTAATTTTTAACTTCCTTCTCATTTTCCAGAGCCAAGGCACATAAGTAAACACTTCATGCCAAGTCTCAGCTGGGCAAACTGTTGTTCGATCAGTGGAGTGACAGTTCCTGAGGGTCTGTCCTTTCATTTCCCTGGAGCACCCTTCGAGAGAGGCTTTTTCTATCTGAGTAGAGACTTCATTCTAACTGCTAGCCAGAAAACCAGCATGAATTCCTATGATGCCTATTTGCAGCAAAGGTGCTGCAAAACTGCAGTTACTGTAAGAGTAGGGCTGCTGCAGGATTTCCTCATGGAAAAAAAAAAGGTCAGTTTTAGTCTTTTTGTGGCTTCTCTGAAAGATAACTAAACTTTATATACATCACTTTCTGGAGCTTGATCTTGGGGTCAGAAGTACAAGCATGTAGAGTCTGCTTAAATGAGAATGACTTGTAACCCCTCCTCGTTGTCTTCCCTATCACCTGCTCTTAACAAAACCCAGGTTTTGAGGCAGTCATCCTCCTCCTTTGGTAGCTGGCCGGGTTAGAAGCGGGGTTTCCAATGAACAGCCTGAGCTTCTTTGTGATTTTAAACATAAAAATGGGGTTCAGTTTCCTGAATGGTGGTCCTCTGAACCCAGGCTGGAAGTCTAAAAGCCAAGAGCCCCTAACAATGCTGCACAGACTGAAAGTCTGATGACTAGAACTTAGCAAATAACTATCTTTTATTATTTAGCAGATAACTATTTATTGATGCTACACAAGAATTTGCCTCAAATGAAGCCAAATGAAAACAGAGGAAGTTTTTCAGTGTTTGGCCCTTCATTTGGGAATTTCAACTAATAAGTCTCTGTCCTTCCTCTGTTTCACAAGTCCCCTAACTAATATACTGGGATGTGTGAGAATATTTCTGTGACTCGTAACTAGAGCTGTGAAAGTCCAAATCCAAGCTTCTTCAGAGGCTTGGAGTGGTTGGAACAAGGGCAAAAATATAGAAATGAAGATGAGATGGAGGCGACTTGCTCTGAGGAGGGAACACTCGCAGCATATCAATGCTCTTTAGCACCAGCAGCTGGGGAGTAGTAAATAGACACAAGTGAAGTGCTTGGTACATCAGTTTGGTTAGGAGGAATTTTCATCACCATACTTCCAAATTAATGGCATAGAAAAATAATATTGCAATATCCAGTATTCTGGACTAGTGTAGCTCTTGCTCTTGTCAGAAAACCTAGCAGAAGATTCAGGGATGGATATCAGTTAGGCTAGCAGATTGCAGGACAAAACTAACAGGAAAAAATGGTGCCATGCACTTAATTTTACCTCATAGTTCATCATGACAATTAACTATATATTTCTGGAAAGTATAACAGCTAGTTAAAGGGAAATGGTTGTCATTTCATTCCCTTTGGCTATCAATCCTACATAAAGCATATGCTATAGAAGATTAATGATGCTTTTCCATTAGGACAAAATACAGACTGTCCTAAGACCCTCCTGCCTGGCGGAGGAGCAGCACTGTCTTTCCTTTCATGCATGTCCAGTCAAGTGCAATTCAAACACTTTGTGGCAAACACAACATCTGTAATGCAGAACAATTAAAGCCATTTCCACAACAGCTGAGCTTGGCTCATTTATGAACAGTGTGTAGCGAATGTTGTGTCAAGACTGTGATGATCTGACGGTTTTAGGAATAAACCTTTCAAAGAAGAGAAGACATTGATACAAAATTGAGGTGCCACAAAAAAGGCCAGATGTTCAACTTTTAGGTCTTTATAGGGCATGCAAATTTTTTCTCATGACTGAATGTGCATATTACCCATTGATGTGATCACTTATGCATCCAGCTCATCATCTGAATAGGCAAATATCTTATCTTCTGCAGCAACCATACTCAGAATTTAATGCAAAATTCATTCTTTTTGAAAATCAGTCCCCTAGAACACAATGGTAAATCATGCACGATGAAGTGATATGAAGAGAAATGCTGCACCCTTCTTCTGAGGTCTTTATTTCTTTTCTCTAGAAAAATGTCTCCACCTTCATGCTGAAAGCCACAATTATTATTTCTTCATATTCACACCATGTTACTCTTCAGTGGCTCACGTCATTGATTGGCACCATTATGATAAATTCTAGAATGCCCAAAGAGCTAAATATAAAGCAGGAGACAACAGATACAAAAATAGATGTAGACCGCAAGGTAACCATGAGCCACAGTAATAGTTTGCAGTAGATTTGTCTTCCAAGGCACCGTTAGGCAGAGCTGGGGTGAGTCAGCACATGACAGGAGATGACAAAGGATAAAGACTTAGTGGTGATTCTCACATCACTGAATTACCACCATTAAAATAATTACCCTGCCTTGTGTTAGACGACACAGCAGCTTTCATGTAACCTGTGATTGAATGACATGCAAAAATGAGGTTTCTGATCTCTAATTATTTTTATTTCTGTCTTTTTTCACTTAGCAAAGATAAGACTAGTCTCCCAGGAATAGCCAGTTCTCAGGTCTGCCATGGCATTTTACCATGCCTATCATTTCCTGGCAGATCCAACCACTATTGGGTTGCTCACTTATTTCCTTTCCAACTATGTGATGTTTATAGTTATTGGGTTTGAAAAAATCGAGCAAACTGGATTGTGGAATTAATATAATATAATATAATATAATATAATATAATATAATATAATATAATATAATATAATATAATATAATATAATATAATATAATATAATATAATATAATATAATATAATATAATATATAACATAACATAATATATACATCATACAATGTAAAACGTGCAATATAATGTAATCAATATAATATACAACATAAAATAATGCAGTATATGTAATATAATTATAATGCACTTTACATTTGTGTATCAGCTTGGTAGCAGGCAGTACTGACCTAACAAGAATTGCTTAGAAGCTCATCTCCAGGCATCAGCATCTGTAGGTCTCTTTGGTATGGAAATATGCTTTCCATTCATATTAGGACCCACTGTGCTTAGCTGTTCCCTCACATGCAACGGCAGATATATGTAAGAAAAGATATGTAGGAAAGCAAACCTGCCATCATTATCAGCTTCTAAATGAATGCTTACTCAGGAAGACAAAATGCTCTTCCTCTATGTAGGAAAACCTAAGCTATATTATGCACACAAATAACATGCCTGTAGTTTTGGTGCCATAAAGCATAAATCATAGTTTAGCCCTCTGCAAATAGCCTCTCAGTACTGAACTGCTGTGCTACGTTCCCTGAGGTCCACCTTCTTAGAAAGGGATGAGCAGAACTGGACGAGGTGGTAAGGACGGCTGAGCTCATAGGGCTGATCTTTGCCCCTGCCACCCCACATCATTTCTGCAAGCACGAAACTGGGAGTCAACTGGGATGAAATGTGAATGTAGGTTTTTGTTGGTTTGTTTTTTTTCAGGTGATGTCAATGCAATGTTCGCTTTTCTCTTTTTTAAAGGGTTAAAGGAATTCTGGATCTATGTCAGATCTGTGATCCCCAGTGCAGAAGGGAAAAGGATTTTTAATGAAAACCAGCTTCAGTTGTGTATATTTAATACAGTGCCCAAGTGGTAACAGGATGATAAAGTTTTGATAGGTCTGGTATTGGCTTTTATTTTTTTAAGGGGAAACTCCTCTCTCACTAACGGAAAAAGCATTTTTAATGCCAACATCAATATAAAGTGCTGCTGGGACTTTTATATCATTTCAATATCAGGCCTGTGTTCAAGGAGCAAAAATAAATGCAGTGTTCACAACCATTTGATATTATAGCTGAATAGCTTTCAACAAGCTCTTACCATGTTTTTATGCACAAAGCATGATTTGGAGGTTGGGGATGGAAAATGGGGGAATTGGAAGGGAAGGGAAGCTTTTTGTTAATTTATAGGCGTTAGGTGAAATGTTTAAGAGCAATCTTACCGGGGTCACAACATGGTGCGTAGATCAGGTAATTCTGCAAATAGCCGAATTTCTCTTTTTTTTCCTTTCTTTTCTCTGGTAGCATCAATAAATTTGTTTGATGCACTTGAAATGTTTAATTAAAACATTATGTTAGCACATTTACTGTAAGTGATAAAAAAATTTTGGAGGTGGTCTTAAAGCAATTGGTGGCTCTGAAATTGCTAAACATGCGCTACTAAATCAGATACAAAGTCCATAAATTGGAACGATTCTCTTTCAGGCCTGAGCCATTTCACAGATATTAAAGCTGCTTAATTTAATTCCTCAGCAATGTGGAATGTGTACAGCAGCCGATGTCACTTCTTCAGACTGATTGTTTAAGGTCATATAAACTCAGGCCTACAGAGCACAGGATAGAAATTCCCTCTTATATTAAGACTGTTTATAATTCAGTTCTCCTTCAATCCCTTAATCAGAAAAGAAATATTTATTGTGCAATATTGTTATAAAATAAGTAGGAATTGTAATGAGTATTTGAAAATGCTGAGGAAATATACAGTAAGTCACAGCTACTGGCATTGACTGTCTACTCTTTTTAAGCAGGTTTGTTCAACTTAAAAGGAAAACTTGTTTTTAATGCAAAGGAGTCACTTTTCTATACAGAATGCAACTCTATTTTATAAAGTACAAAGTACAAAGGAGAAGTCAAAGTTACAGTAAACTGTTCCTTGCAAATGACTTTGTTCCTAAGCAAGTAGCCCCACCCCATATTTACTACCTGAAATCTATACCCAACTGAAGACAATGGGGGTTTTGCTGCTTCCTCCCATTAGAAGGGCTCATGTGTTTAGGAATTGCATAGATAGCATCTTTAGCAATATGCAAGGAATAGCATCTGCTGCTCCACTGCTGTTTTAATACCTGCATTCAAAACACAATAGTAATAAAAGCTTCAGAACAAATTATTGCGATTGGCTTCTCTGCCTGAGTTGGAAATCTTTACTGAATCAAATTAATACAGAATATAAATATCACAATTAGATTTCACCAAGATAAGCAAATAATGAATCTTTCTTCTTCAACTAAGAAAGCAGATTTTCTTGAGTAATCTCTGAGTCAGCATTTCTTGCAAGATGAACCTTTTCCCCTTCCTCCAACAATGTCAATAGCTGAGAAGTCAATGATTTCCAAGGATGTCACGGATAACTTGCAATAGGAAAGGTAAAAGTTCACTTATTTTGATGTGTACATAACCTATTTCAGTCATTTTTAACAATATGTAACATGAAATTCTTAGCATGGAAAACTTGACTAAACATCATATCCCCTACTCATAATTTGTGAGAAGCTTGTCCCAGGCTGGACAAGAAAAATCAGCTCCATTACAGGCTTGACTCCAGAGCAGCAGGAACTCTTCATGAGAAGCTCTCCTGCAGGAGCCACTGGGTAGACAGTTTCTTGACGTGAGGGTTTTCAGGACTGCAGTGCCTAGCACCGTGGAGTCCTGACTCATGGCTGAGATCAACACCATGCAAGGGATAAAGCAGCAGTATACAGCACATGCAGATGTTGGTGATGTCAGAGAAATGTGTCGGTGATACTGTCGTCTTGAGTGTGTTTTTAATCCATATCTGCTCTCTTTCCTGATGAAACCATGTTTTTACCACCAGCATGAGGTAGAACGGATTTTTATCTCTCATGCATCAGCAGAGTTATCAGCACATTCTAATTACACTGTGTTGTGAGAAGCAGCAAGAGAACAGCTGGATTTTATGATTCCAGATCTCAGGTGTCTGCAAGGCAGACATTAAAGAAAATAACTAGATACTGGGACTTATTAGACCATGTAGAATTTAAACTAGGGTTGAATTTGGCTCATGAACTCTGTCCTGTGTGGTCAAATTCCAACTGCATGTCTGTCTGACCTACTATTAATCACTTTCTGGATTAGAAGTCAAAAATCACCTCTCCAACATTCTTAAGCAAATGCGGTTGTTTTTGTGTGTTTTTTTGTTGGTTGTTTTTTTTTTTTTTTCCATAAACAAACAAAGAAATCAAAACTATTTGTCTGAACTTGTTGATTTGTCCAAGTTATCTCATCCCAGATCTAATGACTGTCCTGAATACTAGCAGAAAATATTCTCTGAAACAGCTGCACCTCTTTTAAGGTTATTATTATTCTCTTCAGTCTTACGTTGTACTGCTTGCAGTCTTTAATGGTTAAAAAAGGCAGTGAAGAGCCTGGGCAATCTCACCCGTCTTCACCTGACCTATTTTAGATTCTCATAACTGTCAAAAGAAACAGAGAAACCAACTGTTGCTATACATAGTAAGGCCATCATTAATAAACTCTGACAAAACCCTGTCAAGCATCAAAGTCATTTTCAGCAGAAATTAATAATGTGTACTAGAGTCATTTTCAGAAGAAATTAACTGGGTGCACTGGAGTAATTTATGCCACCATTTCTGAAAGGAAGAGTACTTGATTCTGTATTTGTCGTAAAGAGTTTTCATAACTGAAAAACAAAACTAAAACCCCATGATTTTGACCAATTCAAATTTGATCATTAAGTTTCATATAAACAAACAAAAAACCAAACCCATATTTAGTATCAAATAGTCCAACCAGAGCTTCAAAGTGCCTGTATTGGAAAAATATCATAAAACATGTTCACAAGTCAAGGACATAATTCCTAGCTACTGTGAATTTTGATTCACATTAAGTCCTTCTTTACGTTTGTCATAGGTTAAAATGCTTTACTTAAGCATCCATATTTGTATATAACTGAGCAGATCAGTCCTTGAGGTAAGCTCAAGGCCCTCAGGTTTTTTTTTTTGTTTTTTTTTTTTTTTTTTAAAAAAAACCTACATTTTTAAACAGTTTCAACATTTCATAGTATAGTTTGTGACAGGGCTATTTCACCATTCACCAACGTGGGCTGTAGTGTCATCACAAAATCCCTAACACTGTGTCAGTGTGAGTCTATGGAGAAGTCATCAAGATGTCAACATATTCCGAAAGGGGAAAGAGTGTCAGTGCAAGTCTACAGAGACACAGTGGTATGTGAAGTGGAAGAAAACATGAAATTATATCTGTGATTGTACAGCACTGCCAGACAAAGACATGCTCATCCCAGAAGCCTTTTAAGAAGCATGTGCTGTATTCAAGAGGAAGCAACCAGGTAATTGTGATATTTTTAAGTAGTAAGGAAACCTTAGCTCTAAATAACTCTTCTGTGCTAAAATGCCTCATCTGTAATCAGAAGTCTCACAGCAGCAAGAATAGGTGATTGGAAAATTATATAGTAGAATGTGTTAAATAAGAGGACAGATAAACAGCCTATTGGGATGTGCACTGCTCTCCTCCTAACCACTTTACTCATGCAAAGAAATGTCTTGAGAGGCTTTCTTCCTGCCTTTTCCTGGTCAGCGGAGGGTGCAACATCCTCCTTAAGGGTTTGCACAGCCTGTGGGCTGCTCGGAACAGCAGCCAGTAATACCAAGGCGAGAGTCTTCTGGTAGAAAGGACCACACATGCCACAACATCAGTACACAAATAATGCTTGTGGTGCATGGTGGTACCTGCTGATTTCATGGAGTTGGTTTGAGCTCACTGAAGGCAGATCAAAAGGCTTATTCATGTTTAAGCAACTGGCCAAAGCCCTCAGGGATGCACAGCTCCACCAGTCTCTGCAAATGTTCATCTTTCCTCACCCCAACCATGTTTCATAAAATATTCAGCCTTGTAACTCCCCATCTATTGTTGTGGGTGAGTGGCTCCTCATAGTTCCTTCTCCTGCATGCTCTTGGAAAGAACAGCCCACCATTTCAGAAGTGCAGCTCTATAGTGTTGACTTAAATTTTTTTAGCCCAGACATCTGGAACGTATCATCTAGGGGCCAGATTTGAGGGTAACTTCATTTTATGCTGCCTACAAGAAAGAGGACAGAGTCTTCACATTACTAAAGCACAGATAACTTCTAATTATTTTTTTCATGATTAGTGGACAATGCAAAGGTTAATGTGTAGTCCACGAAAACCCTTTCAGACCCTCAGTAAGGAGGTTCCTCCATCAATATTTGTTGCATCACAGAAAAACTGAGATGCATGAACACAGATACATCTTTTCTGTGACCTAAATGGGGACAGTTTCCAGAAGTACATTTGTTTTTTTGGAATAGAAGCTTACTTTTTTCTAGTGTTTTTGAAAGTCAATTGTCTAAAGTGACCGAGGCAGCGAAAATCCTAAAATTCGGAAGGCTTTAGGTCAGGGCAGGATTCAAAATTGCCACACTTTAACTGGTAATGCCAACATTCTTCAAAATAAGGTGGTCTCTACCCTCTCACTAGCTGAAAAATGGGACTCTGGAGATCCAACCACACTACTGGGTGTAGCGGAAATAAGCATAACCCACTATAGTATGCCTTACTGCATGCATTTATCAGTGCAGAACAGAAACCAACCCAGAGTTCAGCACAGCAAAACAGATGAAAGATGCAATTGTCCTGACCTTTGGTGGTTGGGTTTCTCACCCCTCTCTTTTGCTCTGTGGTGTGCTCTGTCTTTCTAAAGGGGGGGGGTTTCGTCATTGCTACAGGCAAGGTCAGTGCATGCCGTCCCCTGGGCATGTATCTGTGGCTGCTGCAGAGCTCAGCGAAGACAAATCCACCACTGGTGCAACTCCACCAAAGCTCCCAGCCTTACAGAAGGGACTAATTTGGCCTTGTGTATTTTGAATAAATTGTTAACTCTTCTCGGCATGAAGAAGTGATTATTGAAAAGTTTGCCTCCACATACAAATGCAAATGACAGTCGAAGAACACGTGAATGTTAATCTTCTAAACCAAGTACGTAGACAAATGCTAGTCATTAGAAACATTTCCGTGCATTTATATTAGGCTGTCCTCTAAAAGACTTTTCAGACAAATATGTCATCAAGATATTCAAAACCATGTAATCTTATCCAAAGTTTCATCTATCAACAGTACAGTTTTCATCTCTTGCAGCTGTGTGTCAGAATGTGCAGGCAGATTAGCCAGCTGATAGCAAAGGGGGAAGGGAAAGGGGGCTCTGTCATCATCAAGAAATACTGCTCTGGAGAAGAGACTGTTGCTGTTGATTTTTCAGCAGTCTCCCCAAGAACCCTTTTCCATGCAGGGGTACAGGGGATATTAGCAAATACTTCAATTTTTTGATGGGAGGTAGTGCTCATCTCTGCTAGAAGCCCTCCTCCCCCCATTTCCCCTTCCCTGCAGAGTGCAAATTCTCATAATAAAAAACATCCTGAGCACAGTTATGTATCTGGTGTCTGTGGCAAAGCGTCCCCCTCCATAGCAGATTAATTCACCAGATATCTTGTGCCTTCATGGGCCCGGAGAAAGCAAGATAAAGCCCAAGTCCACATGGTTTTGAACTTTAGCTGCACCCTTCAACCTTTCTTAAAGGGCAAATCCCCAAACAGGTCCCTTCTTTTAGAGGCAGACGGATCACTTAGGGAGAGAAAAAAAAGTTTACCTCAATGCTTTTCAGCAAGCAAATTCTGTAATCCTGTTGTTTCAAGGAGAGAGATGAATGATGACATATATGGGCTTCTGATAAAGATGCAAAGAGATAGGACTAAAACACACAGTAAAGCACTGTGAAATGATTCCTCAATATGAGATTCAATATGCTGCAGTTGTTGTATATGAGACAATGTCTTTGAATCCATGCATATGAATTTACGCATAATCTTTTAGCGTATTCATTTTTAAATACATTCTTTCAAGTGAATTTTAGCATTACTGAGGAGCTCTAGCTTGACAGCACTTGAAGACAATGTTTTCAAATTTGGGGGAGAGTGGGAAAGATTTTCAAAACCACAGAAGAGCAGTTAGGGCTTAATATCACCTAGAATATCCTTGTGCTTTTCTAGGGATCTCTCTTTGAACCCTCTTTTTGAAGCAAAGCCCTGAATCTCAGTGTTCAATGACACAACTCAAGTGCCTTGATTTTCAGAATTGCAAATCCAATTTGTGCTGACAGAGCAAAATATTCAGCATCTCTGAATATCACCGGTCCCAACAAATCCAACTTCAGGTTTTGGGGGTTACATTTTTCTTTTGTGCTTTTGACACAAAGATAGAAACAAGGATAGTGCTTAGCCATTTGCCAGTGGCTTTGATCTCAGCTTAAAGGGGTATTTCAGCAGAAAGTTTTGGTGGAGAACTATACAATACAATACAATACAATACGGACACCACCCAGTGCCATGGATTGAAGCCAGCTGATGTCAGTGTAGTCACCAGACAGCCTGCAGGGATTAGGGTACGAGTCACCAAAGCCCTAACTGAGGGAGCCAACTGCTAAGGGAGGCAGAGCTCCGTATCTTGCTCTGAGCTTATCTTGTTCCCTAACTTCAATACCAAATCAATCTTTTTAATGGGAGCATAATGCTTAACCTATTTATGGAACTTTCCCTCAGTCTTGGAAATGTCCTTTGGAGAAACTCAACTGAAAAATTCAGAGCAGAGAGAAAGAGCCTTTAAGAGTCAATTTGGAGGTGTCCTGTGAGGGGTGAAGTTAGTTGTCTGCTAAAACACAACCTTTAAATGCAAACGCAAAATTTAACACCCCTGGAAAAGAAGCCCTAATATGGTATTTCTTAAAACTTCATTTGAAAAACCCTAATTTTGAACTCACAAGTTTTTGGAGTTTTTTGGGTTTGGTTTGGGTTTTTTTACACTTTAAAAATTCTTATTATTTTTTAGTTCCTTGCTTGGAAAAGTACCTTTGTCTCCTCTGAAGATAAATGGAAAATAAGTGAGGAGCAGGGTGGGAAGGGGAAGACATGTTATTTGATGAAACAAGACATTGCTCCCAGCCTGGGGCTTGCTGTCCTCCCAGTGAAGCCCAGCCCGCAAACCAGGGTCCACCAGGTCAGAAATCTGCTTTAGAGAGTGCCCTGAGCTAGTGTTTACCTACAGGAGCCGTTGCAGGAAATAACCCACATTTTCAAATGAGCGTGTGTGCCCAAATATTTATTTGCTAGTTAGATAGTAATGGCCCTAGAGCAGTTGTTATGGTCTTCTGGGGACAGTGTGCAACTTGTACTGCTACACAGAGTTTGTGTACCAGACGAGGTATTAATATGGTTAGTTGAAATTGTACGGTGTGTCCACAAATCATCAATGGTGGCTGCAGTACTGTATGCTGTTAACACAGGTACTTCAAGGCTGGTCATTCAGTACAGTCCCACACAATAGATATTTAGCCCAGAAAAGTCTGTAGATCTTTCCCAACCCTATTCTTTTGCTGGCCATGCTGCCAGACCAGCCGAAACCAGGGCAAGGCATGGGGCTATGGGTGGAGGCTTTGGAATTACGACTTCAGCAGGCAAAGGAGGACAGTGAGAGATCTGCCAAAACAAGCATGGGTGGTGTGGCTTTGAGAAGACTGGGGCATCGAGCAGCAGGGAGTAGAGCTTGCTGGAGTGGTTTTTAAAGGTGGTTTAGGAAAGTGGCTTTGATTTCAACAGCTAGCTCTACCACCAGAGACCAAACTGCCTTAGCACAACCCTGTCCTTTTTCTTCACCTACACAGTGCCACAAGCCACAAAGCACTCACCAAGGCTGTATAATAAACTTAACTTCAAAAGACCAAAAGCCACAAAAAGCATGATGTCCCACATGAAGAGAGCAGGGGCATAAAGAGTTATGGTGATTTCTCCAGATGCCTTTCTACAAAAAGAGAGAATTGGGCAGCCAAGAGGTTACGTTAACTTTCAGCATTGTCTCTCAGTTCCTGAGCCTCTCCAGCTCCCAGCTTCAATATAGGGATATAGATTTGCCACATGGACTCAAAAAAACTGTGCAAAAGATTTTGGCTCCCAGTGAGTACTGGGACCTCTTTCCATTCCCGCCAGAGCCATTTTACAGGAGCAAGCAAACAACAAATGGCAGTACAGCTACATTCCTCATAGCCATGGCCATAGCCGTCGCCTCTCTGTCCAGCTCTGAGGGATGTCAATGAAATTTGTGAGGATCTACAGCTCAACATGTGTGTTTCCTCTCTCAGACTTGCCAGGTTTTTTTTTCCTCAGAATGGCTGGAGTCAAGGATGTAGTCTTGGCCTTATCTTTGAATTTCCTGGCTTTTGTCAGTGATCATGTCACACAGGCGATGTTATTCACCCAGCTGCACTGATAGCAACACCAAGATTTAGCTGCTGCTCTTGGAGGCTTAGAAAAAGCTGCTTGCAGAACATGATGAGCAATTGCTGCATGTATCCCTCTGTCTTCGGCAGTATTCCCAGTCCCCCACTCACAGAAGAAGGGAACAAAAAAGCTGTTCTTGAAGGGAAGGACATTTTCCCTCTTGTGCAGTTTCACTACACTGGTAGAGTATCACTAGCACTACACTGGCAGTTTGCACGTTGCAAGCATAATCAAAACAGTTTTCTTCCTAAATCATAACAGATGATATTTCACTGAGATGGGTTTATCATTGGCTGGTTCCACTGCACCAGCCAGATCAAAAGCAAAGCAGAAGAGCCCTAGCGCTTTGTGTAACCAGGGATGTGAACACTAACCCAGAAGTTGTGCATCCCACACTAGACAAGCCAAGTCGTACAGAGATAACGGAAGTTCAATAACTTCTTCAGCAGATTGAGCTCTTGATTGCTGCAAACTGTCTGCTTCAAAGCATTGCAGCCCTGCCAGTGGGGTTTCATTCACCCTTTCTCGAGCCAGGAAGCCACCTCTGATGTTGCACTGTGGACTGGGAAGCCTCCAAGCACCTTTGGGAACCCATGAAGGTGCTTTTATCCTAGAGGGGACGCCTCTTCAGACACGGGGAACTCAACATTCTTTCAGAAGGTTTTTCAGGCCAGCAGAGGCACCTGAAGACTTAGAGATAGATGACACTGCCAGATGGCATGGCCCAGGGTGAGGATGAAATGAAGGCTGCTGGGGATGCAAACAGTGATTTCTCCAAAGACTTATAACCATGACGAAGAAAGAAATAGCTCTGCCACAAGAGAGTTTGATGAGAAAAAGTCATTTTGCTACCAAAATGTAATTTAAAGAATGTATTTAATACTACTTAACAACATCAGTCTGCAATATCCACTTATCTAAACTGCTTGTGGATTACTTGCTTTTCATTTACTAACCCACCCACTAATTTCTACCAAAAAAAAAAAAAAAAAAAAAAAAAAAATACAGGTCAGCTTTTGCTACCAGATTTAGTTATTTTCCTACCAGACAAAGATGAGCCAGAATGGTTATCAAGTAAAAAAAGGGGGGGGGGGGGGGGGGCGTGAAGAAAATTAGGAAATCTTAGACATTGTATTAAAACAACAGTTTTTAGGGTGTTGATTTACTATTCAACTGTGTGCAGCTGCTGCTGTGAGAAATAGAAAGCATGCCAAGGGAAAGAGATGGGGAAAGAAAAATAACGGGTGGGGGAGGCTTGCAGAATCAACTGGTTAATGATATGAAAATTTTTATGAGTAAGCCCCTGCTGAAAAGCACTTGTTTGTTTGAACCAGCTTACTGCTTACCCACTGACACGGCAATCTTGAGTACTCTCCAAAGGACTTAATCGCCAAATGTGAAATTTAGCATCTGGGTTTTTTTCTTGCACTAGTTTAGAGCCTCTGTGCTTCCCCCTCCTGATCTTGGAGCAACCTAAAATCTGCTGGGGCTCTGGCACTGTTTGCCTCCTCTCTGCAGGCTGCAGCACTCAGCATAAAGTGGAGCAGTTTCCACGGGGAGGGCAGTAAATGACAAGTCCTACAGTCGCGTAGGGAGGCAGCTCAGCAGGGTGAGGTAACAGATGTGGGTTTGAATGCCTTCAGGCGGAGGACAGGAGGGAAACAGTGCTCTCAGCACCCTGCCTCTCCCAGGCTGGTCCCACCTTTCCCTCCAGCTCCATTACGGCGCAGAGGAGAGTTTTACTTTCTCCCCTTCTAGGGGAAGGATTTGGGGTTTGAATGTCCATGCAAGATTCAAGACCACGATTTTTTTTAAAACAGGAAAGCTTTGTTTGGTCCAGAGGAAGACCCCCAACTCCTTAAAAGTCCACACCTTCCCTTGGCATTTCCCATAAGATTGCCTAGGCAGTCCCCTGCTGACTGTCCTCACCTGTATAAATCCCATTTCTGGACACTTAGCAATCTGCACACACTTTCACTGGCAACTTAAGCACTAAACTCAGGATTATTAAGCACCCTGCATTTAGGAACTGCATTAGTGCCTCTTAATTTCTTTTGACATAACGTAAACCTTGTTTTGTGGTCCAAATGAAAAAGTCTTCAGCCTTCTTAGAACAAGCCTGACTTGTTTGTAATAGTTTCTTGGATTATATTTTGCCAATTTTCTTCTATGAAAAGCCTCATCATGCTTGCAAATGCTTTTGACATTTTTTGGTGGTTTTTGTAAGTGCCAAAGGCTCAACAATTTAAAAAATAAATGTCCCCAAATCTCTAAAAATGAAACACAAACCCTGAGGTGCAGAGCTCATGTTTGTACCAAACCCTGCCGTGTGATGTTTCCCATGAGGAGGAGAGAACTGGCACCACCAGAAGTCCTGGTTTTCATCTGTGTTTACTCATTGGTGAAAATCTGCTCTGGAGAAAGTTTTCAACTTGAAATGCTCATTGGTAATTTATTGATAAAGGCTAGGAGGATTGGGCAGGTTAATAAATGGTTAGAAGGGTGGTGCTATAGTCAGGGGTTTGGGTACCTTGACCATGGGACTCAATATAGTAGGCCAGGTCTCCTGGGGGCTGGTGGAGCTGGTCTGACAAACAAGGGGAAGAGTGGATTTGGTAGGAGGCTTGCCAGGCTGGTCAAGGATGCTTTAAACTAGATGTGTTGGGGGAGGGGGGCATCATTCCATCCCAACACACCCAGTCGGTTGGTAGCACTTATAGTAAACATTCGGAGCAATGTAGGGATATTCCAGCTGCTCCAGCCAATGACCCAACTTCAATTGGATCTCGGCTCAAATGCCTCTACACAAATGCCCGTAGTATGGGGAACAAACAAGAGGAATTAGAGATGTGTGCACATCTACGGGGGTATGATATCATAGGCATCACAGAAACATGGTGGGATGGCACCTATGACTGGTGTGTTGGAATGGAAGGTTACCGGCTCTTTAGGAAAGACAGGCCTGGCAGACGGGGAGGGGGAGTTGCTATTTATATTAGGGATAGGCTAGAGAGTATGGAACTCTGTCTGGGGACAGGTGAACAGTCGACAGAGAGTTTGTGGGTCAGGGTTAAAGGGAGAACAGCGATGGGTGACATTATTGTGGGGATCTGTTACAGACCGCCTGACCAAGGGGACTTGCTGGACGAAGCGCTCCATAGGCAGATAGGAGCAGCCTCACGCTTGCAGGCCCTTGTTCTCATGGGAGACTTCAACCACCCTGATATCTGTTGGAGGGATGGTACGGCCCGGTACAAGCAATCCAGAAGGTTCCTCGATTGTGTGGAAGACAACTTCCTTCTGCAAGTAATAGAGGAGCCGACAAGGAGAGGTGCCATGCTTGACCTCGTCCTCACCAACAGGGAAGGGCTGGTTGGGAATGTAACGCTCCAGGGCAGCCTTGATTGCAGCGATCATGAGATGGTTGAGTTTGAGATCCTCAGGGCAGTGAGAAGAGCGTGCAGCAAGCTCACTGCCCTGGACTTCAAAAGAGCAGACTTTGGCCTCTTCAGGAACCTGCTCAGTAAGGTTCCATGGGATACAGCCCTAGAGGGCAGGGGGGCCCAAGACTGTTGGTTGATATTCAAGGCTCACCTGCTGCAAGCTCAGGAGCGATGCATCCCAACTAGAAGGAAGTTCAGCAGGAGGGCCAGGAGACCTCCTTGGATGGATAAGGAGCTGCTGAGCAAAATTCAAAGGAAAAAAGAGGCTTATAAAAGGTGGAAGCAAGGTCAGGCGGCCTGGGGAGAATACAGGGATGTTGTCCGGGAAGCTAGGGACCAGGTTAGGAAAGCTAAGGCCCATTTAGAATTAAACTTGGCTAGGGATGTTAAGGATAACAGGAAGGGATTTTATAGGTACATTGCCGATAAGAGACAGGTTAGGGACACCGTGGGCCCTCTCCAGAAGCTATCGGGAGAACTGGCTACCCTGGATTTGGAGAAGGCTGAGGTTCTTAATGACTTCTTTGCCTCAGTCTTTACGGGCAAATGCTCTGACCACACCACCCAAGTCTTGGAAGGCAGACGCGGGGACGGTGAGGGTGGGGACCCTGGGCCCACTGTGGGGGAGGATATTGTTCGGGACCACCTTAGGAACCTGAATGTATACAAGTCCATGGGACCGGATGAAATCCGTCCACGGGTCCTGAAGGAGCTGGCAAATGAAGTTGCTAAGCCACTGTCCATCATATTTGAAAAATCATGGCAGTCAGGTGAAGTTCCCGATGACTGGAAAAAGGGAAATATAACCCCCATTTTTAAGAAGGGAAAAATGGATGAGCCGGGGAATTACAGACCAGTCAGTCTCACCTCTGTGCCTGGCAAAATCTTGGAGTGGATTATCCTGGAAGCCATGCTAAGGCACATGAAAACCAACAAGGTTGTTGGTGACAGCCAGCATGGCTTCACTAAGGGGAAATCCTGCCTAACCAATCTGGTGACCTTTTATGAAGGGGCTACGGAACTGATGGACAGGGGCAGAGCAGTTGATGTCATCTACCTGGACTTGTGTAAAGCCTTTGACACTGTCTCCCATGACATCCTTCTCTCTAAGTTGGAGAGACATCAATTTGATAGGTGGACCACTCGGTGGGTAAAGAACTGGCTGGCTGGCCGCACGCAAAGAGTAGTGCTCAGTGGCTCAGTGTCCAGCTGGAGACCAGTAACGAGTGGTGTCCCCCAGGGATCGGTGTTGGGAGCGGTCTTGTTCAACATCTTTGTGGGTGACATGGACAGTGGGATTGAGTGCGCCCTCAGCAAGTTTGCCGATGACACCAAGCTGTGTGGTTCGGTTGATACATTGGAGGGAAGGAATGCCATCCAGAGGGACCTTGACACGCTTGTGAGGTGGGCTGATGCCAACCTGATGAAGTTCAACCATGCTAAGTGCAAAGTCCTCCACCTGGGTCGGAGCAATGCCAGGCACAGCTACAGGTTGGGCGGGGAGGAGATTGAGAGCAGCCCTGCGGAGAAGGACTTGGGGGTGTGGGTTGATGAAAAAATGAACAAGAGCCGGCAGTGTGCGCTTGCAGCCCAGAAAGCCAACCGTATCCTGGGCTGCATCAAAAGGAGTGTGACCAGCAGGTCGAGGGAGGTGATCCTGCCCCTCTACTCTGCTCTCGTGAGACCTCACTTGGAGTATTGTGTGCAGTTCTGGTGTCCTCAACATAAAAAAGACATGGAAGTGTTAGAACAAGTCCAGAGGAGGGCCACGAAGATGATCAGGGGACTGGAGCACCTCTCGTATGAAGATAGGCTGAGAAAATTGGGGCTGTTCAGCCTGGAGAAGAGAAGGCTGCGTGGAGACCTCATAGCAGCCTTCCAATACCTGAAGGGGGCCTATAGGGATGCTGGGGAGGGACTCTTCATTAGGGACTGTGGTGAGAGGACAAGGGGTAATGGGTTTAAACTTAAACAGGGGAGGTTTAGATTGGATCTGAGGAAGAAGTTCTATACTGTGAGGGTGGTGGGGCCCTGGAATGGGTTGCCCAGGGAAGTTGTGAATGCTTCATCCCTGGCGGCGTTCAAGGTGGGGTTGGACATAGCCTTAGATGGCATGGTTTAGTGGGAGGTGTCCCTGCCCATGGCGGGGGGGTTGGAACTCGATGATCTTGAGGTCCTTTCCAGCCCTTACTATTCTGTGATTCTGTGATTCTGTGTGATAACAAACTGAAAGCAAACTTTTTATTGTCACGAGTATTCAACCGTATCTACAGCTACTCTGTAGCTAATGGTCTTGGCCCCAGTCTACTCCTAATGATATTAATAAAGGGATAGTTTCTAGAACCTGTTCAAATAACAAGCATTTAAACTAAGGGTTAAAGCAGCATGCAGTGCTCTTTTACAACGGCACACTTTCAGTGACTCAGTTTGTATCTCCTGCACAGTGAGAAGAATACCCACTGTATCAGTACTCAAGAAGGTCCCACTGTGGGATGTTAGACTTGAGAAATCATTTATTGGGATCTTATCTTGCATACCTAATTGAGGTGCCAGACCACTGCATTTAAACTATAACTTGCAGACTAATTAAAGGCAACAACTTAGTGCTTACCTAGGAATTCAGGGAGATTGCATGATGACCAGCCTGTGTTGTAAAGGGAGGATTAAACAGACTGAACTAAACAATGTCTTTATTTTCCCAGTGAAGCCAGATTTGGGGGAGTAATCCCACTTTATCCCCAAACCTAAACCTTTTTGTTATTTAGAGGAATATAACCTAGAGGTGCCTTAAGGACCTTTTCACCTGGCTTTGATGTCCTAAGAGTTACTAGCCTTAATCTTGTTATTTTCCTGTTTTATCTTTCCCCAAATTGTTTCCAAGCAGCTATCTGGCTAGTGGCAAAGCCTCACTTTTCTGAAGGGAAAATTACAAATGAAATAAATGAAGTTTTATGTATAATCATATATATATATACCTTCTTTTATTTTCATACACATATCATCTTCTAACTACAAATTCTAATCCTTGTGTTGAATAACCTGTACATGGGATCCTCCTGCAGAACAGCAGATCTGAACCAGCAAGTTAAAAACTTAAGGGTCACTGCTGGGACAAGAGGAAGCAGAAGGCAGTTTTCCTGTCTTCGTGAAGATGATGATGATGATGCCTTAATTTCACTTGGTGTGGAAGGAGAGAGGCAGACAGTAAATATAAAAAGCAGAAGTTTATTTGACAGTGTTATGAGGAGGGTAACTGGAGGCAGACATTTGACACTGACATGCTGGAATGCCGTAAAAATTTAATTAGATGGGTATATTAGTCATAGTTGTATTCAGGGGTTCATATACTACATGCAAAAATGCATGCTCCAGTACAAAAGAAATATTTAAGTCCTTCCTGTAAATACCATTTCCCTCATTATTGGGAAATGTGGTCTCAGTGGGACCATTGACCATGTCATTGTATTTATGAAAGTATGGCTAGAATGAGATTAACAGTGTTTATGGGAAGGTTTTTCCTACACAGAGAACGATGCCCATTATATAGGGAAGGTTTTGCAGCTGAGCTGCAATGAAGTAGGCGTATGTGGCTGATATCTGGTTTAATGTAGGGTTTACTTCTATGCTTTAAACTGTCCTTAATAGCCTCACATTCCCTAAACCAAGGGCAGTTGGTGAGCTGAAATGCACTGAACCACGCCAGGAAGCCCTATTGCAACTTTGCCTGTCATAGAATAGTAAGGGTTGGAAAGGACCTCAAGATCATCGAATTCCAACCCCCCTGCCATGGGCAGGGACACCTCCCACGAAACCATGCCATCCAAGGCTATGTCCAACCCCACCTTGAACGCCGCCAGGGATGAAGCATTCACAACCTCACTGGGCAACCTATTCCAGGGCCCCACCACCCTCACAGTAAAGAATTTCTTCCTCAGATCCAATCTAAACCTCCCCTGTTTAAGTTTAAACCCATTACCCCTTGTCCTCTCACCACAGTCCCTAATGAAGAGTCCCTCCCCAGCATCCCTATAGGCCCCCTTCAGGTATTGGAAGGCTGCTATGAGGTCTCCACACAGCCTTCTCTTCTCCAGGCTGAACAGCCCCAGTTTTCTCAGCCTATCTTCATACGAGAGGTGCTCCAGTCCCCTGATCATCCTCGTGGCCCTCCTCTGCACTTGTTCTAGCAGTTCCATGTCCTTTTTATGTTGAGGACACCAGAACTGCACGCAATACTCCAAGTGAGGTCTCACGAGAGCAGAGTAAAGGGGCAGGATCACCTCCCTCGACCTGCTGGTCACACTCCTTTTGATGCAGCCCAGAATACGGTTGGCTTTCTGGGCTGCAAGCGCACACTGCCAGCTCATGTTCATTTTTTCATCAACCCACACCCCCAAGTCCTTCTCCGCAGGGCTGCTCTGAATCTCCTCCCCGCCCAATCTGTAGCTCTGCCTGGGATTGCTCTGACCCAGGTGGAGGACTTTGCATTCTTGTCTCACTGGACTTGTTCACTCAATCTGGGTAGCTAAAAAACATTTTTGCAATTGCAACCTTACTAGGTGATCCCTTGGAACTATGTTTATTTAGGAAGTTCATCTGAATCCAGTGCAGATCACACTGGTTGTAGCTCCTCATAGCTCCCAAAATGGATTTGTGTGACTGTGATTCTGATGGCTTGCAAGATAGATGGGTGTTTTCTAATTTTCAAGCTGCAGTTATACCCAAGACTGCAGGGAGATACCCAGATTTCAGCAATTCTGTTTCAGTTTGTGATGAACCAGTAAACCAACTTAGTCAAAGTATTTCTCACATGCTTGGCGTAAAGAACTGGGTTACTGTGGAGTGCTCCAAAGCCTGCAGAAACCAAAGTCTTTGCAGAAAAGCTTTGAATGTGAAGATCAAGGTGGCAAGCTAGATCCAAACCAAAGATTTGGTAAACCGGTAAGAAATCACAGTTGAAAGGATATGCTCAGCTCTAATGCTGCATACACCCTGCTGTCTTCAAAATCCTCCTTACCTCATAGAATGTACTTGTGTCTTTCTTTGGAATAAATGCATATTTCAAGTAATTTGCAATGATTTCTTTGCAGAAAGCCCTGTAGAAAACGAGTTTGGACCATTTCCCTTACTTTTCTTTCCCTTCAGCTTTACTACATCTGGAAAATAAGATAATGTTTTAATTTGCCAATGTTCATTTAGTAGCAAATAAGCAAATAATTGGTCATGTTTTATTTTAAACAGTGTTTCAGTTGTGGTACCATGTGTGACATTCAAAGATAATTAAGGGATTGAGATACCAGATAGGAAAAGGATAAAAACAAAAGATGACTCAACCAAAATCAACTAATACTTTGTCTTAATCAGTGTTTGGATTGTTCTGATGAATTTGATATCAATTCTACAGAAAAGCAAGCAGCTATACTGATGATCAGCTCATTTCCCAGAATTCAGTGAATTTACAGAGGACTGTTCTCTGTAATCACCTGAAAGCATATAAAAAAACGCTAACTTCTCAGGAAGCCAATTGTGACCATAGAAAATCACCAGGAACTTATCCTATGTGAGGGAGTGGGGAGGGGGGTGGGCAGGGAGGAGGATATCCAGAATTATATACATAATGATCAGCAGCCTGTAGTTTTGCTTAAAACACTAAAATGTGGATCAAAATTTGTCTTAATTCTGTTATATTATCTACACAAATTGGAAAAAAAAAATAAGTGTAGCACTGGAAAGGGAAGGAAAATGAAGTCCAGGGCCACAATTTGTAGTAAGAAGACCTTTTCTTTTCTATATCTCTAATAGAAAAATCACAGCCTCACAAAGAGACTTGCCCTTTTCTGTAACGCTGGTTCAGCCAGACCAACTGAATCGCTGTGTTGTAAACAACCAAATGACTACAAATTAATTGCAAGGCAGGTGCATACACACATACATTTTTTTAAACAGGGCAAATAAAGCTATCCTGCTTTAAAATATCTGGTGTCGAAATTCCTCCAAACTGTTACATTGGGAAGCAATTTGGAGGAATTGTAGGGATATCTTGCCATAGACAAAGGTGTCAGCTGACAACTGCATCCAATCTTGCATGAGTATGGGTACCTCAACAAATTTGAGTGATCTCTGCAGGAACAACATTAGTGGGTAAAGGTCCCAAGAGATTTGATTCAAAGGACATATTTAACCATTGACACTGTTACACTCAGCAAGTGACGAAGTGGGATTTTAACTTGCATGGCTTTGAAGAAAAGGGAGTCAAATAAGAAAAGCAAGAGAGAGACTGAAATGAAATAAAAAATATTCTGGATGAAAATTTTTAAAATTTCCAAATGGTAACCAATATTACACTGAGCAATGGCCTTCAAAATGAGATGTGGGGCTTTTGAAACTGACTAGAACAAAATCGCAAGAGCTTCTTCCATTAGTATGATAATAAAGAAAAGCTCAGAGATCTGAGAGAGGTTCCTAGCAAAATGTTAACATGGTTATGTTATCATAGACAAGAAATTAAGCTTAAATAGTGCATATCAAATTAAACAAAGAAATGATGAGAAAGAATAAAATGAGACTATAGTAGACTGATTTGGATGGAAGTAGGAAGTACGTCATTTAGTTTGGATTGTGTGTTCACAGTCACCATCTGAGCAGACAACTGGAGGAAATTAAGGTCCTAACACACAGTTCCTCAGTTTACCTGTCAGTCACACGGATGTATTTTTAAGTTCAATGAAAACTAAGGCTCCCACTAACATACAGTGCGCAGTTCTTTAGTGAATTAAGAATTTAAGTCTCATTTACAAAAGTCTGACAGATGCTTTTGAAAACTAGATTCATAATTAGTAAATCAGACAACAGGACTCTCAAGATCATTAGAAAGATATTAGGTAAAAACTTCAAAGTCAATGGGATTTGTACACCTTAGTCACATAAGCTCCTCTGAAAATTTTCCTTCATGTCAATCTGCATTCAAATAATTCTTCTTGCACTTGGTTATACTGTATTTGTCGTGACCACTGAGTGTGAGAAATCAGATCTCGAAAATCCAGTAGGAATAGTAATTAAATAAATGTCTCCTTAAGACATTATATTTCATAAAAAGAGAAATTGTGACTAAACCACTGGGACTGAAAAAAAAAATAGCTTGTTAAACCAGACTGAAGTAGTTCCAGCTCATCCAAAGCCTGTTCCCATTTGAGTGCTGGAAGATCAAAAAGCTGTGACTAGCAGAGCCTAGGCAAAAGTAGAGGCTTTTTCTAGACCTCTCATTGCAGAATTCAATAGCTAGTTTGGCTAATGGTTTGAATTGGTCACTTGGGAAGGCAGTGATAGCTTAGTTTATGGTAAGTTTGAACAGTCCAATGCTGAACACTGTATTCACCTCCTACTGGAACAAGGAACCTGCGTTTGTAAATAAGATGACACATTGTACCATATTAAGGTGTTTTGCAACTGAAAGATATTCCCATTTTCCACAGGTAAGGAATCATTTGCCTGGGAAGAAGTATCATCTGGCAGTATTTCTAGAGCCATGCTTCAAAGAAAAATTTGAAGCCACTCTTGTATGATCTGCAGGTATTAATCACCAAAAGTGAGATTCTTATAAACAGAGTAATCCAGACCAGTAACACAAACCCAGTTCCTCTACCTCACTGAGTACTGACCAGTGTGGAGCACAGGAAAATGAGTCAAACACACCTTCACTGATAGAAAGGCGCCTGGCCCCATTGCCCAGTGATCAGCCCCTGCTCTTGTATCTCAAGAGCAAGAGTGAGTGCTGCTGAAACCTTCCATCAGCGCAACACATGGGCAAAGCCAAGGAGACTGAAAAAACAAAAATACCATCAAAGGAAGCAGAACAAAATGTTAGCTGGCTGGTGGTGGGAGCAGCAGAAAAAAAATGTCTGTATTATAGGACTGTCACCAGAGTGAGCTGGTCAATGCTATTAAGAGTGAGTCAATCTGTGTCTCTACAAGTATAGTGGTGCCTGAATGATGACAAATCTCTGGGTCCAAAGGGAGACATCCTTCCCCCTGTTGACAAGTAAGGAAGTAGCTGCTGTGATCAGTTTTGGCAAGTGTTTCTGATCTGTACCTGGACCCCTCCCATCAGGTGTCACATCCTGAAGCTTTATACCTTCCGATGTAATGGTGCTACTGCGATGCTGAGAGCCTGAATTGCTGCCAACAGGCAGTGTTGGCTGCTGTTGTTTCACTAAAACAAATGATTACATATCTCCCACTTGAGCTGATTGTTTGAAAGAAGTGAAATGGAGTCTGCAGGAGAGATCCTACCAATAACAGAGCTCTTAATGCAGATAAGATTGCCTCTGAGGAAAACCAGAATAGAGGAATGAAGGGTGGATTCTGGTCCTACCATCCCTGGTGGCATATCTGTGAGCTGGTGGGACTCTGAAGCAGACAGCTTTTGTATGAAGGGAGGAATGAGGGGACCTTTTTCCAAGCCTTTTTAATAGTCCAGTCTGCAAACAATCTTCTCTCTCGATGCTGTTCTACCCTTGTCTCTCCTTCTTGGCATAGTGCCTTTTCTCCCCCTAGCAGCAGCTGTGCACACTTGAATAGTAAATCAAACACCCTAAAAACTGTTGTTCCAAAATCTTTTCAGATCTTTCTCTCCTCTATTTCTGTTCTCATTTTCTTGCTAATGATTAAGGCAATTGGCTGCTTTTTTTTTTTTTTTTTTTTTTTTTTTTAATCTGGTATGAACTAATTTTGTGTTGCAAACAACTTGACATATCACAATGTCTATCAATGAGAGGACCTAGAGGTACATCTAGGTCACCACCTATTAATGCATGAATTGTTGAGGGGGCAGTATTGTAGGAAATGCATGAGAGGGCTGCACATTTTCTCAAGGAGCAGGTCCCAGATCATCTTGTGAAAGGACAAGGAAGATGGTAACAACCTGGTTTTCCAGGTTATAGATAGCGATACAAATACATCCCAGTCAGGGCTGATTTATGCTAACTGGGAACCTAAGCCCAACATCTTAAATGACATCTGTTTTTGTGGTTTCAATTCTATTTCCACAACAGAAATGCCTAGAGAATTAATATTGTAGAGAGGGATGAAGACAGAACAGCAAAGTACCAGATAATTAGCACCACGCACTGCATCATATGCTTTTTGTTAAACTTGACATCCACCACAGAGTAGCAGTGAGTTACTCCCTGGAAAAATTGGTGCATCTTTTCCCCATAAAGGTTAGTTGATAAAAATGCCTGACTCCTGCTGAAACTGCTTAACTGACTTTGTATTTTGAAGCTATTGCAAGGAATTCACATTGCACCTTTAAAAAGACCTATTTTGGAAGCAAACAAAAATGTATCATCCTAGTACTGCCCCTTTTATTTGCATGAGGTACTTAAGCCCCATGGATAGCTTCTCCCTTTAGTATGTGTGCCTGTGAAAGAGCAGTGATGGTAGAGCTTTGGCTGTGAAAATACAATGTATGCTTTATTACAAAGAAAACCACAGTTTGAAAACCCAGGGAAAACTCTGATTCACCAGCATGACTCACATGCGCTATAGAGCCTGCAATCCCTTTAGCAAAGATGCATGTAAGTACTTGCAGAGAGAACATATTTTCCTTAAATGAATGATCTTTTCAAGTGCCTTATCTTATTCTTTTTGGAGGCAGTGGAAAATCTCTCACTAGACTTTGGATGAAGCCCTTAAAGGCAGGAGGAAAGTCAGTAGACACCATGTAAATGCACACAAAAATCACTCAAAGCCACCATGAAGACAATATTGTTGTAGGAGATGGGAAGTTATACTTCTGAGAAGGCTGTTACAGGGAGGACCTTCTATGTTGCCTAGTATGACTGTGATTAGCAAATCTGAGCTTTTCAGGAATTAGCACTTTACGGTTCCCACCTCAGGAGGTAATCTTGACACGTTCTCAATTTCAAGAAATGCTTCTGAAAACAAATAAAATTCAGAGGATTTTTTGATTTCTTCAAAAAATGAAACAACTAGACTTGCAAATATGCTTGTTTGGAGGTAACAACTCATCTGATTGCAGTGGAGGGGAGTTAAAGGAATTTCATATCAAATGATGAAATAATTTTGTCACATTACTCCAACTCCCAAGACCACTGGTCCAAGTGATTATAATAAAGTGTAATACTGGAGTAACATGGCAAGGATTCAGGCTGTTAGAGCGTGCTACCTAACAGAGTATCCACCAGAAGAAAGAAACCTCTTTGAGGTGTAATTGCAATTCATTGTGTCTGCTGGGGACACAAAAAGTAGCGTATGCACTGGCCTTGAATGGAAGAACTCAAGGCACAGATGCTTGTACCTTGGGAGAGTTGAATAAGCATGTTTATTCAACCCTCCCAAATAAGTGCCTTCACTTTCCAAAATGCAAAACGCTATGTTGCTTTCACTGAACCAGCCTGACAGGAGAAGGAACTGGGTTAGTACTGCTTGTTTCTCACTATCACAGCCATACACAGTGCACCTATTTTTCCAGCGACAATAAACTCTGAAAGGTGTACTTTTAATGTAGCTAGCATACTAATATGTTATAAGAACAAAGCTCTTAATTTGGCTTGAACTTTTCTTTCTTTTCTCTTCTTTTCTACTTTCTTTTTGTCTAGGAAACTTCCACTATACTTTGTAAACGCTCAAGGGGGAAGGAAACTGTCTTAGTTTAGCACACAAGGAAGCTACATCTGCCATTTCTTTCCATGTTGCTGTGTCTGTGTTGTAGCCACCTTTCTACCTTTGATCTCTTTGAAGTCATTAATCCTGCCTTATATTTCTCCATACACATATCTCCTGGTTAAGCACACCTGCATGCATTCAGCTGTACTGTCCGTGAACTGCAGGCCTTTAGCCATGTGGGCTCATTTTTCTGGCTTTTGAACTTTAAACATTGTCTTAGCATGCCTCTCATCCACGTATGAGAGTCACAAATTGTCTGAAACCTCGGATTCTTAGCCATGGGAATATCATACCAGGGCTTACGTTAGTACATTAGCTTGGTGTTCCTCAGCAGAGAAGGCAGATGTAAGATTTAAGTCAAATCGGATCCTGCACACTCATCTCTTAACCATGTTGTGCTCATATGAAAGGTCATCTCAGTCCCATAAACTATCATGCTTGTATTTCCCAAGCCAAATACTCCTCACTCGGTTTTCAGAGCTGCCTGGAGTCTTTCCATGTTAGAATTGCTTAACTCTGGAGCCGGTGGTGATCCTTAATGAAATGTATTCCCTACTATTTCCACACCACCAGCTAACTTGGCTTTGGACTTCAGCATATTATACGTTATTTCTGGGTAAAAATAGAGATAGTTCCCTCCATTTCATAGTGTAAGGCTGGACCTACAAAATTCCGAAAGGCTAGAATTGGAAAGTATTATTTATCTTGCTTAAAAGGAACAGAAAATAGATGAGTAACCATATATGAAGTGTGTATTAATGTTAACTAATACTTGTGCAAAACTTCTACATAGAAAATTAACACAAGACATTGAAAAATTGGTCTTTTGTATTGTCTGAAAAGACAGAGATGCATTTTCCTCTGTAACAGATTAAACACCGGCATTCAGGGTTCCTGATTCTACAGATATTAGATTTATGGTTGATCAGAGAATGCCATTAAGCAGAACTGATTCATTTTATAGTTCACAATGTTACTTATGGTGTGAGAGGGGAGGAGGAGTTTTGGACTAGTGGGAGACGTTATCTGAGGAATGCTGCCCTTCATTTCAATGGAGACAGGATTTTGCCTAGTGCTGCTTCCGTTCCTGGCACCTAGCTCATAGCTTCTCTGGAGCAGTTACACCATGGCTGAGAAGCCATGAATGTAGACGCACAAACATTAAGTTATTCAAGATCATCTAAATCCAACACAGGGATGTCAAGTGAGCTGGCATATCCAGTATCTGAAGGGGGCCTATAAGGATGCTGGGGAGGGACTCTTCATTAGGGACTGTAGTGATAGGACAAGGGGTAATGGGTTGAAACTTAAACAGGGGAAGTTTAGATTGGATATAAGGAGGAAACTCTTTACTGTGAGGGTGGTGAGGCGCTGGAATGGGTTGCCCAGGGAAGCTGTGAATGCTCCATCGCTGGCGGTGTTCAAGGCCAGGTTGGAGAGAGCGTTGGGTGACATGGTTTAGTGGGAGGTGTCCCTGCTCACGGCAGGGGGGTTGGAACTAGATGGTTTTAAGGTCCTTTCCAACCTTAACTATTCTATGATTCTATGATTAAGGCACCTTTATTTCTGCATAAAACCCCCCACCAAACTTATGGATTGTGAACTTATACTTCCCTATCTAAGCAAACACAAGAAACCTATTTCTGTGGCCTAAACTCCTGTCTCTGGATCCTCAGCAAGACACCTCAGCTATTTTAATGCTATTCTCCCATTTCACTTTCACCAATGGCAAAAATGGTGGGATACCACAACCAGAGATGATTTAACCCTATTTGTTTGCTGCTTCTGTGGTGACACTGACATTATTCTTTATTGCATCCTTAAACATTGAGGAAACACATGCAGCATGTGTTTAGTGGGATAACCCCTGGAGTCCTTGGCTGTAATTACCCTAATCAGGCATATAGCGCATTTTTGAACAAAAGCTTTCCTCCAATGGGAAGAGCAGTATCTTGCTGCATTTTCACCCACAGTTTCCTGTCCCATGTTACTGCATAATAAACTTGTCATAAGAGGGATCATATTCAGATAGTTGTCTGCATTTATGTTACAGGAATATTTGTTATATATACGGAAGACTGTGTCCTCCCTCACTGAGCTAGATCATATCACAAGGACATACCCCAGTAGAGAAGACGGAGGAAGCTATTCCATCCCAGGGCAGCACAGGAACAATTCTTTCCTATTTCTGTTTTGCACCAATACCAACAGCAGATACTCTCACACCCCCATCCCTATATCTACTCAGTTGTGCTGGGGTGGTGCAATAGTTGGTCTTTGTCTTTCTCCAACCACCAGTTTATGAGCCTAAACCCAATCTCACAGCAACCATACAAGCGCTTGGTTGCCCCTTGTGACTTTACAGGAGCTCACATTCCACAATCCAGCTCGGGTACTTGTGTTTCTGTGTATGGATTCAGGGAAGCTATGAAGGTGAATCACAACAAGAAGAGAATACACAAATAGAAACTGTTTAAAAAACTCCCAGCAACAATGATCATTTAGAATAAATTTCAAATAGATGTGCATAATATGTGGTTTGAGAGAGTGAGTGCAAGCCATTATTCAGTATCACTCATTTCTTTCCTCCAAATATATATATGAAAACCAGGAACAAATAATATTTTTATAAACAGGGAGGAGGTTTTCTTTTTTAAATCAGATTACATTAAAAAATAATATAGGATGACTGGAATGAGATTGTACCTATATAGAGGAATTACTATACAGCCAAGTGAATCATTAACCCAAACATAATGTATAACTTTACAGCAAACAAAAGCCAGACATATTAAGAGTGAATAGTTTACATTAGAGAGTTACATATTAAAATGCATGTATAATGGCAACCCTCTGTTAACACCCTCTTGAGGAGAAGAAACAAGAGTTCCATGCTTTAAAATGTTGTGTCTTGACTATGCTCAGCCAAGAGCTCTGTCTATAATGAGTGAGCATACATATGGGGGGATATTTGCAGATAAAAAGAAAAAGAAAAGCGAGAACAGCTACTATGGAAGTGTTTAGCAGAAGTTGCTCCATCTACATTTGTTTCATCAAAGGAATCCATTTTCATCTCTAGAGACACTCTTGGGGCAAAGAAAATGTGCTCTATTGAAAGCAGGGCATATGATTTAATCTGATCTCACCAGAATTTCATTCTAGCCCTAGGAAGATTGCCCTGATGACATCACACTTTGCATCATGTCCTCAGCCTACAGGCGTCCGTTGTAAACTCTAGAAGAGACTTGGCATTCACTTGGGATGTGATAACGCACGCATTTTGGGGGACTGACCAGGGAGAATAAACACATCTTCCATCTCTGCTGCTAAAGGGATCACAGAGCTTGCACTGATTACCACTATCTGCTCCAGAAAATCATCAGAGACAGAAAATCATCAGAGACAGAAAAACAGAGCTCCTCATTTGCACCAAGCTTCCCAAAGCTTTGGAAAGTACTTGGCAGAGGACAGTAACTGTTAGGTCTTCTACCATTTAACCAATTCCACCACTGTAAACACCTTCCAAAGCAGTATAGAAAGCAAAGAAATCAGGTTTCTATCTCTCTTCGTATTAAGAAATCAATTAGGAAAGCCTTCTCATCTCCCATTAAAGGGAAACAAGAACAGAGGAAGAATAAAGACTCACTTGAATGACAGATGTTCCTCTCACTAGCAGGCTGGTTTTGCCCTCTGCAAGCCCATGGTAATAAACACCATTACTCTACTCCACCAAGAATCTCCTAAATAGCCTTCTCTTGCATATGTGCTGCTCTTTGAATGTTCACATAGATTTGGCACTACAGCCAAAACCCAAATGTTCTCCTTATCACATAAAGTTCTCTGTTTCTCTTCTCCTGAAATACAACCTTCCTGAACGCAATCCTCCTTGCTCCCCCTGAGATGAGCCCTGCTGCAGCCTGTCTCGCGTGGGAGCTGGGCCCTTGGGCTGATCCCCAACATTGTTTGTTATTACAGCCCACCAGGAGCCAGCTGCTGTTCCAAGACAAGCAGCCCACTTACAGGCACCAGAGAAACTGCCAAGATGTGTTCATGTAGCTCCAGCTCACTTCACACACAAATAGACTGCAGCACATGCACAAGAGGCATATGCTATCTAAGCTCTGAGAGCTTAGGAAACAGCCTTTACAGCACTTTTTGGATATTATAGAACTGAAAACCAGGAAATATGGTACTTCAGAAGAGGGACATAGAGAGCTCTTACTCAGAAGCAAAACTACAATATAGAACCCACTGCAAGACCAATCAGGAAAACAGAATCCACAGTCAATATGTGTTCACGTTTCTGATTTCTTTGTAAACACATTTCAATATTTTCCATCTCACTGAATAAATAGATGGGATCTAAAATCACTCTGCCAGTGTGGAGAACTTGTTTCCCAAAACAGAAGAACCCAGTCCCTCTTACCTCTTTTCCTAGAGCCAAATGCAAGAGAGCTCCTCGACCAAGTCATCTCTGGGCAGGTGAGATTGAACAAAGACAATGAGAAAGTGAATATTGGCTTGCTTGTTACCACAGGGTTCCCAGCTGCCTTATGCACACATTGGGAGGATAATTTCAGAGGAGCTCTGTTGCAAGTGTCCCTCTTTTCCAATCAGTAGGCATCAACACAGATGGATAAGAAGCTAACAGAGATACTAGCATTTGAGTCATTATAGCAACATGTAATACTACAATTTTCTGGGCTATTGATTACTGCTGTTCTGGCATTGCAACCCAAAACACTGGAAGAAGTCAAGTGGAGAATGAGAAGAGGTGGATTTAGCATGCTGGTGAGCTGGTTAAAGTACCCTTGCTGAAAAAAATCTACCTTGTCAAAATCACAACTTTTGGCCCAAAGGTATGAATTTTGACACAAAGATTTTGCAGGTAGTTTGGGGATTTCTGTCTGGGTCTCCAACATGCCAAATTAGTTCCCTAGTCACCCAGCTACCAATTATGGTCTCTCAGGTTATACTTTGTTTTATTTGAGCACAATTTCACTCTGAGCTTCACTACAACCAAATTTGCTAAACTTCTCAAAAAACAGTGTGTTTTTCTGTCCCTGACCCCTCCTTAGTGTTCAGATGGAGGTAAATAACTCTATAATAAACTCTATGGGGAGTTTATTGATAAAATAAAATGGTACATTTTGCTTTCAAGACATTTCTTATTACAGTCAGGAGAGAGAGGATGTGAGTCAGAAGTTTTCTTCTCAGTTTCACTTAGTTCATTTATCCACTTGTTTTACTGAAACCTAAGTAGCTGTTAGAGCTAGAAGTCCTGAGGTGCATGTGTTCTTTAACACATAACTTAATTTCCAACGCAAATAATTACAACTCCGTTTCTGAGTGTCAGCCTTCCCGGGAGCATCTGATGCATATGCAAAGATGTAAAAACTTGAAAGCTGAAGCTCTGCTGCAAATTGCGTTCTCTGCTTCAGGGAGATTTACTCTCTACCCACCATTTCTTCCACTGGGGCAGTCATTTCTTCATCTGTATTACTTTTAGAGTTTACTCCAAGCAAGCAGATGATGGCAAATCATTGTTTTGTCACATGGAGCTCCCTCCAGAAACAACTTACATGTTGAACAGATCTCCTTTGAAACCAGATGGAGGTAACTTTCAGTTACCCCATATAAAAGCTTCATAATTCAAAACTTCAGTATTTTGCATCATTAGGAACTGACTCCTCCTCCCTTTAGCTATATCACTGACTTAATTATACAGAGCGTCAATGCAACAGTGCATAGCAGTTTCGAGTTCGCTTGTTATATGATGCCTGAAACAATATTTATTCACAAGCTATTTCAAATAAAATGTATTGTTTTATTGCATTAACATCAAAGCCAAGATTGTAGATTGTACTGGTTTCATTTCTATGATATGCATACCTATACATATACGTATTTATATATATATATGTACATACACAGATACACACACTCTTGCCCAAGAGAGAAAGCAGTGCAAGGCTACTTATAATAACAGCAAACAACAACTGATGCTTGTGATTTTGGACCTTGCAGCATGCACATGCCTGTGTGCCTTTCATATTGAAATCCACATGTGGGGCAGACAGGCAGCTGCCAGCACAGTGTCTCAACCCAGATAGCCCCAGTTGCTGCACTGCTGCTTGCATAGATGCCATTGCTTTTTGCCCCAGGGGGATCAGATTTTCTCTTGCTCAGGTGAGCAGTAGTTTAAGGCAGGAGTCCACCTCTTCCAACATCCATGTAGGTCAGTTCAGATCTTTATTGCACCTTCTTGCACAGGTAATGACTTGAGGTGGTGGATGCCTTAATGCTGATCATCAGTATCTTCCAAGACAGCTGTACTGCGTTAGATAATTCAAGATGTTTGCCAGAAGCTTTTTGGTTAATCCTATCTGCAAGACATCATTTCTGGTGGGCTAAGATCAAACTGTTCTCCACACCCAGTGTACCACTTGGTGTATTTGTGTACAATACATCATGCATTCCCAAAACCAACCAAACCAGTCCAGTTGTACACCTGGAATGTTTATGCACTCATAAAGACACACAGCTTTTCCTTGTGTTCGATAGCAGTTGAATTAAAAAAAAAATAAATCAATGTATACTAATGAATGATTTCAATCACCTTAGCCATGACTAGATCAGTGTATCAAGAAGTAAAGTAGAAGAAATGTCTGTTGTCATCTTTCTAATTTCCGTATTCTCCGCTTCAACCCCTTTCTTCCTTTAAAAGTTGGATTACAGAGTAGATGAAAATCAATATCAATAGTGATCTATAACACACAGCTTTGTGCCAAGACACATTGAATAATATTGATTTCTCTAAAATATATGCTTATGAAACCAAGCCCTTTCATTTTGAGGCATTTTTACGTTTTGGCTCTAAAATCTTTGTGCTCTCTAAATTCCTTATACTCTTCCTTCCTCCGTCTTTTTATTTTTGTTTCTTTGGTTTGATTTTGCTTTTTTAGTTTTGTCTTTGAAGATCCATATAAACCTTCCTACAACTAGCCACAGAAGAGGTATGGTTCAGAAATAATGTAGGGTCCTCAGTTCCTTTCTTCACTTAAGCTGTGGGAATATAAACTACTTGGAGGCAAATATCCAGACATTTTGGAAGACGAGGCTCAAATTCTCCTCAGTCATCCGCATGGGAAGGAAAACATTAGCTAAGACAGCTGAAGGTCTCCTCTTCCCCGTCTTGTTTCGGCCGGTGCAAAACAGTTATGTCCATGCTGTCTATAGGGGCACAGTTCAGCCTGAGAGAGCAGAAACAGTGCAAGGTAGAGCTGAAGACCTGAACTGGAATAATAGCATAAACACAATTATCACATGTACATGGGACAAACTGTGATCCTTCAGACATTTCCCCACAGACTACCCATTTCCCTTTGCCAAATCCGAATCCTTCTTGCACAACATAAAGCTTTCTCAGCAGAGGTAGCCTGGGCAGCATCTTATTTTTTCATTGCCAGCAAATATTTCTGAGAAAGGCTACAACAGAGCATGCCAGAGTCTGGAATTAGATACAAATTAATTACATGTAATTACTCAAGAGCATCAAGTATCTTTTTGGGATTGTATACTTATTGTTATTGTAATGATGTTCAATTTGCAAGCACAATTATTGTAAATTACTCTATTGACAACTTCAACCTTCCTGTTGTGTGTGATCGCCTCACCAGATTTCTTGTGGTCTTTTGAAATAAGAGGGTTTTTAGGTGTGATGAAGACACAATTAGAGTCGAAAATTAACTGTTCTCACAATGGCTTTCTGTTTACTCTGAAGTGGAAAACTGGTGAATTATTAGTTTATGATTAAATTACAATTTTGCTGCAACATCTAAGAGGTGGAAGCAATAAGCAGACTTTATTTTTACTTTTTATAGAAGCCTAACAATAATAAACACATATTTTCTTACCAGTGTTTCATTTTTGATTGGATTTTATTTTTTTTTTTTTCCATTTTTTATCCACTTGGGTGGGTTATCGTTTCATGTAAAGTAGGATTGCCAGTGCTCCAGGGAGGTGCTGGGAGGGCTCATAAACTGGTTCATAAAAACCTTTCAAGAGCCAGTTTTTATGTAAAATATGTAAGGTTAGTTAAACATTTTGCTTTTTACACTTCATCACTATGTGTAAGTAAGCATTAATAGGCACAAAGAGAGAAAGAGCTCTGAAAATTATCTGCACTGGAGTATGCATTCAACTACAGTCATTGATGCTCATTACCTATTTGGCCTCAGAAATTCCCTAGGCATGCTGCATCCTTGCAATTTAGTACATTGTTTGGTCAGTGAAACCTATAGAAGAAAAAACCCACAAATAGGGAGAAAAATATAGCACAGTGGGAAGGGGGAATGCTGAGCAGCTTGGAGAGGAGTAGGAGAAAGAAGTTATAAAGAGAATAAAAGGGGAAAGGGAAAACAATTGAAAGGAAAATTCTTACTCTCAGAGACTCTTTGCCCTATTCCTCCACTTCCCCCCAAAAAAGTTTATTTACAGTCTTTACTCTGTACAGGGAACATGTCCTCCTCTGCATAGCCCTTCCCTCCTACATTCACTTCCTTTAAAGTCAATTTTCTAGTTAAACATCTTTCTTTCCTTTGTTCAGCTCCCCCTTTTCAACAGAAACCCCCTTCTACCCCCCCCCCCCCCCCCCCCCATTTTTCCTTGCCCTTTTTGGTTATTTTTTTCTGCATGTTTTAAATTGGAGGAAGGAAAATTCTGGTTAAATATCAGGAAAATCCTCCTCAATCATTCAGACAGTAGAAGAACTGAAACAGATTGCCTGAGGAGGTGGTGGCAGCTCCATCATAGGGTGGGTTTAAGGGATGAATTCAACAAAGATGGGCTGGGGATTTCCTAAGTATGGCTGGCCCTGCCTTCAGGCAAGAGGATGGACCAGGTGACCCCTTCAGATCTCTACCATCCTTATGTTTCTGTGATTTCTTTCACCTCTCCTGTGTGTGAGGGCATTTAAATAGCTCAGGGTATGTCAATGCTTAATTAGAACTTTACAGCACCGGGTAAGTGCATAAACCTGTGGAGACTATTTTTCCAGGGTCACTGTGCTTACATCCAGAAAAGGTGCTGACACAGGCACACACGAACACACATGGTGTTGTAAGAGGTGTGCTCATCATTTATTTATGCAGTTTATAATCTGACACTTAAAAAAGAGATCCTAACAGGCTCCAGCACTCCACAGTTGTTGAAATGTCACCTCTCAGATACAGATATTGATTTACAGTTTGAGACCAAGCACACTGTATTCTGTGCTAACAAGCCAGTACAACTCTACTCAACATTTTTCAATGACAGACAGAGCTAAGTCATGCTTGATGGCATTTGTTAGAAAGCACTGAGTTTTGTGGATGCATTTTAACATTAGGCTATGAAATGGGTAGCCTGCAGACACAGGTCTGTTCTGCCTGGACAAGTGAGCAATGGTTAAATCAGAAGAAAGTGTCAGGTTTGTATTTAGAGCCCATAATGCAGCAAACAGAGTTGCTAAAGGAGTCTGGTACAGGGAGACCCATGAAAAAAAAAGGCCTAAATGAAACCTGGTCACCTGGATGCTTCTCTGGCATATGAAGACACAGTTTTAATCTCCTGTCTTTCACAACCTTATAAAGATCTCCTGGCACCTGATTCAGTTACTCTAAAAAATCTGGTGTGAGAAAGTATATTGGGCCTTTCTGAATAATTACCTAAGTGAGATAACCCAACTGGAATACATGTCGTATGAAATGCTAAAAATAGGAGTTTCAGATCCTGGAGAACACAGGGAATAATCCCATGGTGTCTGTGGTGGACAGCTCACCCACCACCAGGGAGGCCATGAGAATAATGTGATAACCGTATGAAACAAAAGATCTTAAAAAAAAATATTAAAAAAAAATAAATAAATAAATAGATTTTGTTTCATTTGCATGGAGCTGATTTCCAGATCAGAAGGCAAAGATCTCAGTTCCAGCAAAGGGCAATGACAAAGTTCCCACTGACACTGCTGGGACTGCAAAATTTTAAGACTTAACTTGAATGCAAACTTCCAAGAATTATATCCCTAGTGAGCAAATCTGTATATTTTTCATCACATTTGCATTGGTAGTGAGCCAGGTACAACTCATAATTGCATTTGCTGCTACTTTTCAAACAAATTTGTAACTCCAGGATCTGTCTTAGGCATTGATTATTGTGTACACACTCTGGGCACCCAACGGATGCACCATCCTTAATACCACCACCCTTCACTTACAGTACAAAGTCAGGGATGGACTCCCCTATCTGATAGTCCTAACCATGATCTGCTGCTTTCTAGAACATTTAGTCCTGAGTACCTCGCTTAGAAAGAGCTGTACATTGAATTGATAATGGCCACAGCTTCAGCATGATATAATTATTTACCTCTGCTGCCTGTGCATTTGTTGATAGAAAGCCAGACCACATTGTGAAGAACAGGTGAATTTCTAGTAACCAGGATGTATTAGAAGATCATTTGAAATAGCCTTCTTTCTTTCTAAGCTTCAAACTTGGCTGCATGCTTTGCTTTACAATAATAGATTTCCTTTAGATGCCTTGGTCCAGCATTTGTCCTGCTTATTTAAAGGAATGATTGCCTGCTGTCCAGAGTTTATTTTGTCAGAAGATAAGCTGCAAGATCTATTGAAACATTTTAATCTCATTTCTAATCCAAATCATTTTAATGATGTTAACCTTGCTAATATTACATTGAAGAACATCATTCAGCCTTCATTTTTCAAAAGAGCTTTTAACATTTCGCTTTCTGGTGCCACCCTTTATTTATTTGCTCTGGTGCTTTGTAGTGGTGGTGGGTGCTCAATTGCAGCAGTGGAAGGATGTGCAATCAAACTTGCAACGAGACAGTAGTCTCTGATTGTCATCAGCTGCAGCTCATTATTCTCTCAAGGATTCCTTGTGCCAATCGATGATAAACAATGTGTAATCACTTGCAATTGATTGCAAATCAGATTGCATAGACTGGCATGTGGAGTCCTTGACAGAATAATGAGTGATGCCTTTTGCCCACTCCTGGGTCTGTAAGGACCACATGCCATTATCTGAGAGCTTCTCTCCTCTTTTTGCCTCAAATGCTAAGCAGATCATGAAGGATATATCAGGTCAAGGTTGCGTTTATATTTGGCATATGACATTCTGGTTATTTGTTTCATACTGGTCTTGTCTCTCCCTGTTTGTGCTCTAGGGCTGTATTTTCCTGGGACATTGCCCTCTATGCAAGGTTGCAGAAACAAAACTCTGAGGGGTTAATGAGATGTTTATGATTTGGTCCATCAACAGTGTACTAAATCTATTCCTTTCTGAAGATTTCTACACTTCCTTATTTCTCCCTTCAGAACTGGGGTGACAGCTCAGTTTTGAAGCACTTGTTAGAAAAAGGGTCTCGACAACACACAAGCAACAGAGGAATAAGCCCTGCTTTTTCCAAAGCCAAGTAAGATATGTGATGAGTTCAGCTAGGTTTTGCCATTTAGACTTTTACTTTCTAAAGTAGTGTTAATCAAATCTGATCTATTGACCACTGGTAGCCTGAAAAGCGCCACAAAATACGGCCAGTGAAATTGTGGCAAAAATAAGGAAAGATGGCAAGCATCTTCAGTAGCCGCTTTCTGATTGCTGTTCATGGCTGCCACCAGGCATAGCTGCAGCTATGTAATTTAAATGTAATTAAAATTTGTGTGATTTTAAATATTAGTAACCAAACACTAATATTTTGATTTCCGATGCATTTTTTTTATCTATTTTTTAAAATACGTTGTTATTTACCAATCTCCCTCCCAGCTGCTGTGGGATAGTGGATTTCTGGACTCAAAACATTTTGTTAATATAAAAGGTTGTTGGGTTATGTTTGTTTTTGTTTGTTTGTTTGTTTGTTTGTTTGTTTTTCATTAAAAGATGTCAAGACAGATGATTTTAAACCAATCTGGCCTCTTTCTGGATCTTATAGTTTTTCAGGCCTAGGTGTATGTGTGACTGCAATGATCTCATTCCAAGTACTCATCTTAGAAGAGGGAATGAAGTTCTGCTAGATTTCCAGATGAAAAATTAAGAAAAATAGCTATTAAAAATATTAGTGGAGTAGGTTGTTCAACTGATAGTGGAATTTTTTCACTTCAAGCAAGCAGGGTCTTGTCTTGATCTTTGTATTTACATGAGAAAAGAATAACATTAGAATTCACTGAATATTTTGATTGAGATAATAATCTCTATTGATAACATACTTCCTTTTAAACATCTGTAAGGCAATCAATTAGAAACTGATGCACTGCTCTAATCTTACTTTAGAATCTAGTTCTTAGTAAGGACTTGAAAACCATAAAGGACCAAAAAGTAGACTTTAATGGAGATGAAGCTCTTCTAATAAGTGTGCTTTTAAAATTCATTTTAAACTTTTTTTTTCCTGAAGAAATTTTTTCTTACAGTCTATGTAAACCAACGTAGCTCCATAGATTTCAATAGAATGAACAGATTTACCCAAACATCAGTGAGATCAGGGAGAAAATTACTGAATGAAAAATGCATAGCTAATAATTAAAGAGATGCCCTGGTTTTGTAAATCTTTTTCCAGGTGTTTCATTAATAGCCATCGGTTAAAGTACAACTTTTTGAAGCTGCAGGGGCAGCTTGCAATTGCTTTTCTATGAGCATCACAACAGCCATTGTTAAAGAGATAAAGCACATATATTATCTGTAGAAGGCTTCTAGAAAAAATTTGTTCCCAAAGGAATCCCCTCTTCAAAAACTAAAATAGCATGAATTTATTTCAAGTCTATTTTCCTTCACTGACCAAAACTCGTATGTATCAAAGGAAGTAAGTAGACAAGTTAAGTTTTTTCCCCTCAACCTCAGTTTATAAACAGAAACAAAAGGAGATATTTTTCTTAGCTTTTTTCTTTTTTTAAGTACAGCCTTATCAGAGATCTGAAATATGTCAAAATTGTCCAGTATTTTAAAAGATCGCATGTTTGAATAGTTGGTTTAAATTACCTACATTAGAAACCAATTCCCAGCAATTCACCTTCCAAACTTGAGAATACACTCCGAAACTATGTAAAGCTTTTGAAACATTACTTACAAAATGTGAGGCAAAGCATTTTGAAAAGGAGGGAGCATTTCCTTACCAGTGCCCCTGCACAGCAATGGCCAGCAGCAATTCGTACCTTTGACTTAAGCAGCTTTTGAATCAGACCCTTCTGCCTTTTCCAAATGAGAATTGAAATATTCAGCTCTGAGCAGCACTGGCCCAGGACAAGGCATTGTTGCACAAGGGCTGTGTATTTGGGCAGTATGGTGTTCATGGGCAAGTGACTGTGTGGATACATCACTAGGAACAGGATTCCTCAATGGCAATGTTTGGTCCCAACATCAGCAGGGGCTTAGTAGCTGGTTTTCATTGCTCTTAGTAGCTGGTGTTCATTGCTCCTAGTAGCTGGTTTTCATTGCTCCTTGAGGTACCCATAGAGACAGCATCTCCCTTACAAGCCAGGGGCCTCCTCTCTCCATCTGCTCTCCAAAGAGATGACTTTCTGAGGGAGGTGCTGCAGGAATTCACCACTCCCTCTGTGCAGAGCACAGTGAGGCACAGAGCATGGGGCTGGTTGAGTTATGGGGCTGTAAACCTGCTGTGGCTGGCAGGACAGCAGTTATGTTTGAGCTTTTGTCTGCCCTGCTGAAGAGGTGGGTGATTTATACATGATGTGTGTCTGCTCAGTGCTTAAGCTGGACAGACAACTTTGAATTGGCTTTGGTACACATCTACAAGCAGGAGAGCACTAACCAGCCTTGTGATAAAGGGATGATGAAGGTGAGGATGGTATGCTGATATCTTTGCTGTGCCTACAGATGTCTTGTGTAAGATGAGTCATGATGTTGAGTAAACTGTGGGAGACATCCTACGTAGTTTTATTTATTTATTTACACTGAAGCTTTCCTATGACAGATATCCAGCATTTTACATGTGTCTTCTATGTGAGTCAAAATGTTGGTCAGTTTCCAAAACAGAGTGGGTATGGGTGTTCTGCATACTGACTGGTAAATAATTATACCCAGGTTTGTATTAACTGCTTTTGCTTTCTACAGCACACTGATGGAAATATGCAATTGGTGACCATCTGTGATAGATGCTTTGTTTTTTTTCTGGTTTTGTCTTACTGTGGGAAAAAGCAATTTAATTGCAAGCCTTGAAATAGATAAAGCATCATTTGTTTCTGCTTTGACATTTGTTAAGGATTTTTAAGCATTAAACAGTAAAACAAGAGCTATAGTTCTGGCTATAGATAAATAATTGCAACTGTGTAGAATGATGAAAATACTAAGGCAGGATTTATATTTCAGTGTGACAGTAAAGAATATACAAAAGCTTTTACATTGAAAATTCTTTCCCTGAGTGTATATATTGTTTGCTGTTCTGAGCAACACTTGCAAACCATCAGTAAGCAACCTGTGCACATCTGAGAATCAAAGAAGATTGTCCATACCAAAGAAGCAAAACTGCTTTTAACCAATGTCAAAAATAAATGCAGCATAAAATACGGAGCAGTGAGAAAAATATTTATGCCTGGAGATGGATTCAATTTAGGCTTAGTCTGAGTTTGAGGTTCAGTTGAGAGACTTAATTAAGACAAGGGTTGTGTTCAACTGCAGAGTATTCTCAAGGAATTTCAAATTCTCTTGGCCAAAACTTTCTAAGAATCACAGTTTTCCTGAGATTACATGTATAGCATATACAAATGGTCCTCTGTGCTTAAAAATGACTTAGAACCAAAAAAAACCCCAGAGTTCAGATTTCAAAATCTAGCTTAGCTCATTCTTCCCTAATGATAACAAATTCAGGGAAGAAAAATATGTTAAAATGTTATGAAAGTGTGAAAAAGCAGATTTAAACTTGAACCATGGAAAGATAATGGATCTGTATCACCAGCCTGTGCCTACTTAACTTGCTACTAGTGTACATGGTCTTCTGTCAGACAGTCTTAAGTTGTTGAGCAATGTGATATATTGCTGGAAAGTACTTGGAAAACGTTCATGACCAAAGTGTGATTTACAGGTCTAGTCTTACAAATAGCAGCACACAGCATGTGCTGCACGAGAGAACCTTTTTACAGCATTTTTGAGCAGAGACGCCATGCCATACTGTGCTGTGCAGGTAGCTCAGTACATTTTTCATCCAGACCAAGTTAAGTTTTATTTTCTTTTCTGCAAATCTTTAAAAACTTTTCCTTGAAGATGAAGCCTCTATTACATGGTGTGTATTGCAGAAATTAATAAAGCTAATGAAATCAGGCACTGTTGGTTCATGTGTGATTCATCACTCACACATCTCTGTTTAATTTGCACAGGTTTGGAGCCTGCTTCTCACTTACACAAAAGTCTCACTGTTAGTTTAAGAAACGCTCATATAAATAGGAACTATTTTCTGATGCGCCATAAAAGATCTAAGAGCAATGAACGATTTTAGTCACGAAAGCTATTTTGGCTGGGCTCATGGTAGTTCCCCAGGCCCAGGATTAACACCACTTTCCCTGTGTTTTGAGAACAGAGGAACTGTCAGTATTCTCCAACCAGCAGTGACTAAACCCAGATGTTTCAGTGGAAGAAACTTCTCATTAGGCTTCTAGGGAATGAGCTTTGAAAAACTGGTTTGCTTGTTTGTTTGTTTGTTTTAACAAAGGGGAGAGCAAATGCACCTGAGTGTAAATGCAAATTGGGCTTTTTGAGCTTCATGTTGATACAGCAAAGCCTAAAGGAAATGATAAAAATACTCAGCCAACAAACAACCCTATTTAGTTTGTGGTTTGAGAGGTAAACTCCAGCCCTTCAGGATCACCAAAGGCAAGTTCGGGTTAGAAATTCTGCCCTTTGGAAATTCTGCTTTTTGTAGTAAAAATCCCAGATTGGTAAGCAAGTTTCCTTCTCAGGCTCACGTAGGGCTCCAATCATAGCAAGGTGTTTAGCTTGTTTAAAATAATATTATTTTGGTTATATAGAAAAAAGAGATGATAAGCTGGGGTTCCAAATGTAGAATTGACACGTGTGTTCAAGTTGGACAGGTTTTTAAGCAGTAGCAGTAAGGCAGAATAATATGAAGCTCAGATCCAGCAATGCCTCCAGTAAAAACACCACCCAGGGAAGAAGGATGGAGGGTGGTGTGTGCTCTGGCTGTGGATTAAAGAACCTACTTCAGAAACCAGGCATGAAGTGAGGCATCTCGGTTGAAGCAGTTTGCTTTGAAAGTGAACTCCTCTCTCCAGGCAATCCTGTTGTGTCCCATCTGTGATCGAGGCATATTTGCCTGACAACTGTAACGAAATAAGAGTTTGCATTAGGCAGGCAAATCCTGAGGTAAATATCCAAACCTTTGCAGCCATGGACAAACTCTTCAGCAATCCTTTTCCCTTTGGCTGATATCTATCTGGCCATCAATGTAACAATACAGTATGTGGTTATGGGCAATGAATAGATGTTAAATACTCAACTCCAACCCAGGCTGAGCTGTTGGAAGCCTGTACAGCTTGTAAGTAGCCTCTGCCAGAGGAATGGTGGTGTCAGGACATGCTGCTTAAAGGACAGGAAGAACACAGGACCATTGGCCTGGCTTGCTCAGCTTATGGTTTTGGTGCTGATGTGACAGGGCGATGGGATAAGAAATACAAGTATGCATGTAGCCTCCTTGCCAATAATATCTACCTACCTAAATCCAGGTAAGTCACTTCACCTGACTGCCCCTACAGACAGGACATTGCAGTTCCTCCTTAGAGGAGTTCTGATGACTTAAAGTCCTTTAGTAGCCCTGAGGGCTCTGAACATTGCAGAACCTAAGAGAACTTTCAGTAGAAAGGCTTCAAAATTGCTGCCATCAGACCTACAACACCAATGCTGTAGGGAGACATATTGATACCAAGGAAGAGATCCCAGTGGGATTATGCATTTTCTGCATGAATAATCTTGTGTGCCCCCATTGCGGGTCTTTGCCTGACACATTTGGGCTCTGGCGCCTGGAAAGGTGTGCTCAGACATGGCACAACAACACGGCTCAGAAAAGCACTCTGCAACAGCAGTGAAACTTGGTGATTTTATTTGATCTTTTTCTTTTTCCATTTAAAAACCAAAATTCCAGTGAAATAACAAGTCCTTAAAACATGTATTATTTATTTTCAACAGAGTAAAAGAGCCCCTACAGTATTTTGAAAGAATGTCTGGTTTATAGGTCTGCAGTGATAACATGTTGGAAGTAACTAACAATTATGTTACTTTTGTCCTCACTAATAATGCTCAGGGAGCAATTGATGCTTCTTTTAGAATTAATAAGAAACATTTGCAGCAAAAGCAGGAACTGTGGAGATAAAGCAATTGGCAAGAAATAGCATGTTTAAATACCATAAAACAGCCAGTATCCAAACAGGTGTTAGATAAAGTGGTATAAATAAACCACTCTGTATGCAGCCCATCACGCCGCAGAGTTGTATAAAAAATTGCATGAAATAACTTCACTCCTATTCACAAGAAAATATAACAAAAGTGATCCTTGTGTCTCCTAATTAGCTTTAGCAGCTGAGAAAACATTTCTCATGTGGAAACTTCTGAAAGTTAAAAGTTGTTCTGTAAAAATGGAAAACAAACAAAAGAAGCAGTCAGCTAGCAAACCCTTTGGAGAAATTGTATCTGAAGTTTGAAAACCTCTTCACCAGTTAAAGGCAGTATCCTGAAGAGGCAGTGCAACCTCTTTCAGCTTTGCAAAGTTATGCCTGTCTCTTTTAGTTATTCTGCACTGCCTGGTGGCACTACAGTACTAGATGATATCTGCGTTATTTTTATTGGTGCTGCTTTCACAAACACACCGATATTTGCCCTTTCTTCATCCAAACATTTGGTTGCATTAAGGGTTGTTTGGTTTAGATTAAAGATTTCAAAGACAAATCAAATGCGAAGTAAATCAGCACTAGCAAACATGAGGTGAAAATAATTACCCATGCTCACATGACTGATAAGCAGAACTATGGAAAATGTCTTGCAACTAAATCCACTTGGTTTCTGTGGTTCCTACAAATGAGAAGCCACGATAGGTTCACTGAAAGGTTTGTCAAAATCCATCAACTTTTTGGATAAGTGGAATGACTTGTAGCTTTTGTTTAATCAGCATGTGAATTTGTTCAACCTGTGAAGTTTAGGTGACATGATTTTTGTGAGTCTTACTCACTGTCTTTGGGTTCTTTCAAACTCATGTGAAAGGAAGACAAGAACTTAGGCGTGTTGGTGTGCGTGTAGATACCCATGGTGTGAAAATGCTGAAATTCAAATAGGTTTAGGAATCAGAGCTTTCAAATGGTCCTCACTGTAACTCCTTCATTTGTGAATCTGGTCCCTGAACCCAGCTCTGTGCAGCCCAAGTTGTGCAAAAAACCAAGAGAGAAACCACAGCATCTCTTTGGAGACTCATTCTCTGGCCTGTAATACAGTGCCTTGGAAAAAACAAGCCTCTGCACTGATCTTCCCTGCTGACAAAACTCTCCCCATAATTTGTGTTCTGCATAGCATGGAGGAGTCCCTAAATACAGTGATTGGGTTCCCACCCAGGGCCTGACTAAGGGAAACACACTTTATCTAATGCCAGTGTTTGCTTCTGCTCTGTCATTCTGTGCTGGAAAGATTCAGAGGGGCTAATCTGAAGAGTCTGTAACCTGTGTTGCTGGTATCTCACACAGACCCTGCATGTACAGCAATTGCTTTGAACCAGCCTTCAATAATTGGGAATACATAGACATCATATCCAAGCTGACATCATGCTTCTTTTGGAGTCTTTTGAATCAATCACTGGCGCCTCGGGTCAAGTCGTGCCCCAGTAAATATGGTGTTACAGAAGAACTTGGCCCCTTGGCTCTTCAGGAGCTTATGTTTTTACCTTCTAAGCTCCATTGTCTCAGGTTTGCTGCATGAGCAGAGATAATGATGGTTGTACAAGGATGCTCCCATGTGATGCCCACATGGCACCTCCAGGACAGCCTCCTATTAATCAAGCTAGAGATGCATATGGGGTTTGCTCTGGTGCAGCACCAAGAGATGTGAACGTGCTTTAGTTGTTCAAGCTGGTGTCCCTTTCTGACATGCACTATACTAAGAAAGCTGCAAGAAGGCTCAGAGTTGCAGTGTGTGACACTGCATGATGTGTACATGCTCTGTAAGAGCAGGGATGCTCAGAGAGCAACTAACACAATACTGAAACAAACACAGAAATGGGAACACTTCTACTTCAAGTCGGGTTTTTTCAGTTAACCATCAATGGATGCGATAAAACCCCAGTGCTGCTGCTAGCAAGTAAAGGAAAGGAAGCCAGTGTTCTTTTATACTCTGACACATGGTGTGTTTTGGTTTCACTCAGAGTAGCAAACCTTTCTTTCTTGTAGCAATATTGTAAATAGGCACACTTCTTATCAGATCCTCCTCTTAATGTTTTTCATTAGAAAACCACAGTTAATTTTAGATAATTGTTAGAGATAATCTCAAATTTGTGTGTAATGTATGCCCCAGTTCTAAGAAAAACATGACACTGGGGAAGGTACTGCCTGCCTAACAGCTTTTCATTTACAAGACTGGTATGAGATCTCTTGTTCTTTTCGAATGAATTCTAGTGTCTTTGACATTCAGCCTCCTATCTCTCAAAGCAGATAAAATTTTAACTTGCTTAGTATTTATTGTCTTCTATATTTTGTAACAGCTTCTGAGCAGTGTGTTCAGGGACTGAGCACGTGTCCTGCCAAACAAGAAGAAAAAGGTTTCCAAACAGTCTATGCCAGAATTTGCAGTGGCATATCTGACTCTTTAAGCTTTCCTGTGGGAGTCAATTTTACTTTATTTGACAGCAGTGGCATTTGCTGCCAGAAGAATAAAGACAACCGTTGTTTAAAAAAGCACGTGTCACCTTGCACTATCAAACAATCTGCTCCACATTGTAAGAGATTTAAGATGAAACAAACAGATGAATTCCCCTGATCAAAAAGCCTTTCTAGCACCAAAGAGCGAAGGAGGTTCATCTACTAATAAGAAAGGATTGAAAGTGGACTGCAAGTAGCCTTCTCGTACAGGAAAGTACAAGGAGCAAAATCAAACCATGAGGCAAGTTTAGGAAAAAAAGCATTATACATTGCCCTTCCAGTCCAGTTTTCTCTTCAGTATAATTGCCGGATATATGGTGAATAACATGAAAATAAACATATAACATAGTGGCATTTGGGCCTGTAATATGCAAGACAAAAAAAAAAAGAGCAAAATGCTGTCTCTGATCTTTCACTTGAGAAAAACAACGGGAAAATAGAGGTGCAGTGATTTCTTCAAGATGCCAGAAGATGATAAGAAAGAAAAATTAGGGATTTGGATACCCTGCTCTTCCTAGTCCCAAGCAGACATCTATTCCCTGAGCAATGTTTATTTTAACAACTAGGGCAGAATGTTGCAAATATTTGTAGCTGAATTATCTCAATATTTTGAAGACTATGTACCTTGAATGTTGTGTTTTTTCTGGGAAACTTAGTGGAAAGAGTTCTTCCTGGCATGCAGAAATGCTAGGAAATTCTAACATCATGCACGAAGTTTCAAATCTGCCTTTAGGAAAAGCCAACTTCCTTCATAAATTGGCTCCTTCTCACTGGCAAAGGTGAGTAGGGTCAGGCAAAAAAGCAAACACCAACCTACTTTAAACTTTGTGAGGAAATTTTAAACCCTATAAATTTCTATGCATTTTGCCTTTTATTGTGAAGTCCTGGGATATTTCTAATAGCAAGTTTCTTAAACAAAGCTCAGCCTTGCTATTTTATACTCTTTGATACATGTGAATGATGTTTATCTAAGTTTATAGCTGACAGCCCCATCAGAATGTCAGCCAATTTAGAAATCTACAGATTTTGGGGGTCAGCCTTATTTTTTGCTCCCTATGGTCCATGGAAATCCATAGTTTATAGATCTCAAGATAATAAAGAGACTATAGTCTCTTTCAAAGTTAATTGTATTTCAAACCATCAGGTATAGGTGGTTTACACTGATACATACCCATAAAAACCATCCCACTTTAATGCTTATTGGTGAGGGAGAATAAATTGAAGGTTGATAGCTTTATTCATACACAATAGCTTTGCTAGTAAGTCCATTTCTTATCTTGCTATTCCTTTCTGGCACCTCAAATGAACAGAAACTGCCAGTAAGATCAGAAGGTACAGTGTTTTTAATAAAGTGATACATTAAACCAATTTTCACCTGTGATTAGAAGCCTTTCTATATAGACTTAAGGAAGTTAAAAGTTAATGGATGTATGACACATTAGCTAGCCTGCCGTATTAGAGAACAAAACATTCTGCTTTTCAGTGCAGACTATTCTTGTGGCTGCATTAGCAAATTAGCAATTGAAGGGAAAATACAAAGAAAACCCCACAACATGAAAAACACATTTCATGCTCATTAAAAAATACCCATTAGAACATCAAGCATCTGCAGCAAAAATGAGTCTTAAGATTTCAAAAGTAGAAACTGTTAGTTTTGTACTAACTCATTGGTTCCTGCTGTCAATGAAGAGCTTCTTAGATCACAAGGCTCTGCGGGATAGCTCATGTCATGAGTGTGTTCGTCATCATAGAATCACAGAATCATAGAATAGTAAGGGTGGGAAAGGACCTCAAGATCATCGAGTTCCAACCCCCCTGCCATGGGCAGGGACACCTCCCACTAAACCATGACATCCAAGGCTATGTCCAACCCCACCTTGAACGCCGCCAGGGATGAAGCATGCACAACCTCACTGGGCAACCCATTCCAGGGCCCCACCACCCTCACAGTAAAGAATTTCTTCCTCAGATCCAATCTAAACCTCCCCTGTTTAAGTTTAAACCCATTACCCCTTGTCCTCTCACCACAGTCGCTAAGGAAGAGTCCCTCCCCAGCATCCCTATAGGCCCCCTTCAGGTATTGGAAGGCTGCTATGAGTTCTCCCCGCAGCCTTCTCTTCTCCAGGCTGAACAGCCCCAATTTTCTCAGCCTATCTTCATACGAGAGGTGCTCCAGTCCCCTGATCATCTTCGTGGCCCTCCTCTGCACTTGTTCTAGCAGTTCCATGTCCTTTTTATGTTGAGGACACCAGAACTACACACAATACTCCAAGTGAGGTCTCACGAGAGCAGAGTAGAGGGGCAGGATCACCTCCCTCGACCTGCTGGTCACACTCCTTTTGATGCAGCCCAGAATACGGTTGGCTTTCTGGGCTGCAAGCGCACACTGCCGGCTCATGTTCATTTTGTAAAGCAGACAAAAGAGTCTCAATTTCCTGTTTTAAAACTATAGGTATTTGTTTGGCAGAAAGATAAGTTTGACCAGAAAGTCTGTACTAAAAATGTCTTGGGTGAAATTTTACTCATATGGCTGCTTAACCATTTAATAAACATGCTGGCAGAGAGGACAAGCCACTGTCTTCACTCTTCTAGCCAAGGACAAGGATAATGTTAGCTTTAAAGAGCTACATTTTGTTTGCTGAAGCACGCAGAATGCTGCCAAAAGGGATCTTTTGTTTGAAGCAGCTATCACAGGAAGGTTTATAACTCCCATCTCTTGCCTGCACAAAAATCCAGTAACAAAGGATAAGTTCACATTTAAACAGTGCTCTTTCTTTCAAACGTCTGCTAAGTGACTTATTTGATGGTAGACTCCTTTCCTCTATGCTCTCCTTCCCCTTTGGCCCTATGCTGAATTCAACTCCATCATAAGGCTGAGCCAAAACCACAACCTTCTCTGGGAATCCACTGAACTAATGGCTGTTAGAGGATTAAATTTATCACGCTGGCTCCAGAGGGCACTTTTGGCTGTTCAGGCTGGAGAAGAGAAGGCTGCATGGAGACCTCATAGCAGCCTTCCAATACCTGAAGGGGGCCTATAGGGATGCTGGGGAGGGACTCTTCATTAGGGACTGTGGTGAGAGGACAAGGGGTAATGGGTTTAAATTTAAACAGGGGAAGTTTAGATTGGATATGAGGAAGAAATTCTTTACTGTAAGGGTGGTGAGGCCCTGGAATGGGTTGCCCAGCGAAGCTGTGAATGCTCCATCCCTGGCTGTGTTCAAGGCGGGGTTGGACATAGCCTTGATGGCATGGTTTAGTGGGAGGTGTCCCTGCCCATGGCAGGGGGGTTGGAACTCGATGATCTTGAGGTCCTTTCCAACCCTAACTATTCTATGATTCTATGATTCTATACAGCTGTGAGATGATGTTAACTCTGGCACATTCACTCACAAACGGACATAAGCTCTTTTCTTCATTGCATGGTGCTACAGAGTAACGGACTGGGTAAGTCAGATATCACTCTGAGCTGCCTGCAGGTGAGGGGCCCTTCATAGGACAAGTTTGCATTTCATCGTCCACCCCTACTACAATCATAGCACAGTGATGATGATGACTAAAAAATGCATCCCACTTTCCAAGTGCAGCACAGCAGAGAGTGGTTTTGGCTTAGTTGCTCTAAACAAGGCACTGATTAGCTAGTAATCAGCAAGTGATTAGCAAAGACAACTGGGTCACTTGGAGTTCAGTATGTGCATTGTTTACTGGGAGGTGTTGAAATGTTTGTGCTCAGCGTGAGCATACATGCTGATACGGTTGTCCACCACAAACAGCCATTCAATAAACTTGGTTTGGGACATCAACTTGTGTCCCATAGCATTTGAATCATAAATATTGCAAAATAAGAATCATGATACTGCCTGGCTTTCTAAAGCATTACAAGATGTAGATTTTTAGTGGCTTTGATTAAACAGCTCCAGTATGTAACACATTAAGTGGAACACTGATACAACCCAGAACCATCTTTTTTTTTTTTTTTCCAAAAATTATTTATAACCAATCTGTAACATGTTGTTCCACAGCATAGACAAGATCATTCAGTAGCATATCAGGAGGTACCAAAACTCACTCCTAGCAGGTTTGCATAAAGGACAACTACAGAGCAGTCCTATAAGACACACCAAGGGTCACGAACAGAGTCCCAGTTGATCCCAGTCACAAGGTCTTCGTTAGAGGGCCAGCTGGAACCACATGTATTTGTAGACCTCCCCCTCTTCCAAATCAAAGCTTGTATTGACGTTGGTGAGTCAAAGCTATCTCCTGTGGAAACCTGTGAGTCTGAGTACAGTGCTTTATTCTGTGTGCCACCTCCTAGATATCAAGAAAAATATGAAAGAGAGTAATTTCAACCTCTTAAACAGCAGGGCTAAACTTTTTCCTGTAGCAGTTTCATTATTTCCACATTGCCTATTGCAATTAGTTTCTGCTAGACTAAAGTGTCCAGTGTACCTCGGTAGCTCATTGCAAGGTCTGTCTGAAACCTTCTCTGTGGATGTTGGAATGGATGTGGCTTCACTTCAGGAGAGCAAGTGTTGGCAATCTCCAGTGATGGCATTTTTGCTATCTGGAAAAAAGCAAATTTACATACTGATATATTTATCTCTTTTTGTGTTTCAATAGTGGACATCTACTCCCGCAGAAGGAGAATTGTTTTAATTGTCTGATGCTATCAATTTTAGGAGTCTCTCTCTTCTTGGCTGGAAGAACTCCATGCAAGGATCGTAATCTTGAAACTCAAAATCCAGCAATACATCTATGAGAAAGATCCATTCTTTATACACCTCCTTCTCCCAGTTTATCTCCCTTTCAAAAGCAAGACAGAAAGAGAAGAACCTTATAAGTAGCACAAGCCCTGTGAGCAGTGACACTCTGCTTCCCAGCTCCTTACAATTCGCCTGCAAATACAAAACTCATGATCTTCCTAGGCAGGATTTCCAATTAGCATTCCCTGCAGCACGACTCTGTGCTGAGGGCTGAGTGATGGATGGGGTGCATGCGTGTGTGCATGCACACATGCAATACATACACATAAATATGTGTACATATATATAAATAACATGACTAACAGTGCCAGAAACTTGACCCCTACAAGTCCTGCTAAGGACTTTAATACATTGCTGTACAACAGGCCTCTTAAGTGGCTTGCATTTCCATATAGTACTGAGTGCCACTGGACTTCTATTTCTGCTTCGAACTTTTGTTACTGTTGACTTTTACAAAGATTGCAACGTAAACTTTTAAAACTCACATTCTTTATTTATTTTTTTTTTTTAACCTGCAAAAAATAAATAAATTCCCTGTGAATCTGACCTCTTTTTCTTGCATGCCTTTCAGTGGGTGTTGTAAGAAAGCAGCTATTCAGTTATTACTAGCAGGGACTGTTTTGCTAAAACACAATATTTGAAGTAAATAGATATAGCAGAATATGTGCATGTCCCAGACTTGAGCTAAGCACAGAAATTTGACACACTGAATTCAACTGCAGTTAAATTAGACTGAAACAAATATGGGCAAATCCTCTAGCCAAGACACAAAATATTTTTTTGTTTCCAGTCTCTAGGACACTAAAAATATCCTGGCATGGCAAACACTATATAATACTTGAAGACCAATATGGTACAAAACAAATTCTGAAGATGCTGTCCTGAAACCATTCCTTGCATCAGGTCTGAATTTGATTACCAGTACTTGACAAGCGTGTGTTTCATGGGAGGGTGACCCCAGCCACACTTGTACAGGCAACTGCTGGTGCAGTAGATGGCTTCATGCCCCAGAAAAGTCCCATCCCAGAACCATTACAGGCTGCTGTGCTATAGAAATTGTGTGTTTAAGATCTTCTGGTCCCATCCTCTCCCTCAATGTCTTTTCCTTCTTGGGGGACCAAGTGGAACAGAAAGCTAAGGTGTGTCATTTGTGTGTCTATGACAGAGGATAGAAACAGGAGTGCTCTGCTGAGACTGGAGTTCTGTTTTTGCCAAATCTAAGCTGTTGTAACCAAATGTGTGAAAAATAATGTAATCTGAGGTTACAAAAGAGAAATAAGATGTATGGAGATTTGCAGGAAATGGAGAAGAGGAATATTTGAAGGCTTTTTTCTCTTGCCAAAATCACACACATCCATAATGTCAGTGCCACACCAGTGCCTGCTCTCAACATGATGCCTACAGGGCCAAGGGAAAACATTGCTGAAGTTATTGCAGAATGATTAAAGTATCATTACTTGAGAAAAAAGCAGGACTGGAAGAGCAGGGCTCGTCACCATGGCTTCATGGACATCTGGGTTATAAAACTGCCTCTGTTAACAGAGACGATGCTCCAGAAGGGGCAAAAACATTCAAGAGAAAGCAGAGCAGGTGAAGGAAGTGTGACAGCAAAAGGGTGGGTGCAGGAAGTAGTTTTTTTTGCTGTTATACAAAACCCACTTGATTTTCTCTTCAAATGGAAGTGGTTAAGGAAAGTAACCAAACTTCTAGTTGTTTTTTTTCAAACAAACCCACTCTACTCAATGTGGAATGAGGACAAGGCCGATCAACATGGTAACTTCAGCCTGAATCACCTTGTGCCCATGAAGATCAACCAAGCTAAGGTGGAAAGATATTTTAATCCCTTGCTGTTTGAGGGGGATGTCTATACTATTAATTGCAAAACTTGAGCATCTGATTGTCCATCAAATGGGTACACATTTTGAAGACAAGGGAGGAAATGAACTCATAAAACAGAAGGATTAAAAACCAAGAGAAACTTTTTAATGGCAGTCTTTCAGGCTGGGCCACAAGATTTTGCCTCAGTTCCATATTTTTTAACATCATGTAAACCAGAAAGAGCAATACGGCGTGCATGAGACAAGCAAGGGAAAACTAGATCACACATTGTTCCCTGCACATCACCTCTCTTCCCAGCATTGTCATTCCTCATTTTTTTCTGGATTCCCAAAGATTTCCGACAGTGCTGGCAGGAAACTTTCACTCTATGTGGACTATGGAGCACTACGTAACTTTCACCATGCATTTTCAGGTGAGATAAAACTGGTTTTTATCTTGTTCTACATCAAAGCTCATCAAGGAACAACCAGTTTTGGCATTAAATTTACTTTTATATTTTAGCCTAATATGCCTCTTTTTACCTCTTTGGAGGCTGACAAGGGAACACACTTACTGTTCACGGCCAGAAAACAGAAGTAAATGAAACAAAGCAGAGCTGCTCTTGCTCCTGGCGAAGCAGTAACAGTGCGTTCACTGCTGCACCCAGCAAAGCCAGCAGTACCTTTGAAGCTTCTTAAGAGGATTTGGATGGCTCTTTTACCTTAATTCCAGAAAGCAGAAGTGTTTCGGAGTGGTTATGTAATGACCCAAAAGCTGACATAAGTGAAGGAAGAAACAGCACAAGGGCAGCCACAAAAGGGAGATCTGCCAGGCTTGACAGAGGCTGGCTTCCTACTGCACCAAGATCAATACTAGGATTTCAGCTTTTGATTACTTACAGTATTAAACAGCTTGATGCATTCTACTGAAAAACATAGCAAACACTGGGCAAAGGTTATAATACATGCACAAAGCGAAAGGCACAGCTTGCATCATTCCTCAGCCTGTTAACCCATATTTGCCTCCTAGATTTCCTTGCTCGCCATTCTTAAAACAATCCTAAAATTACAACTAAGCACATCTACTAAGAAATACAGCCAGAATAATAGTTTACACCATGAGAGGTTCCTGTGCAAATAGAAAATGATGGCTTCTTGGAAACTGGAAATTCCTATCCCCCCTGCAACTGCAGCCTGCAACTCCATACTGACAGTCATGTGTTTCCAGTCCATCAGGCTAATACGCTCTACAAAACCCATGGACTGATTATGTTCAGAGCACAACACAGCACTGACTATTATGCAGCAACTTAGCTGGTATATAATTACTTTTGAGGAAAATGCATTGCAGAACAACATCACTTCTCAAAGATTTAACTTATTAAGGAAGATTAAGGAATTTCATTCTGGAAAAGAGACTTCACTGTGACCTAATTGAAGTTTTTAACATTCTCAAGGGAACTAATAAAAAGTGGTTCATGCAAATTCTCCATACTTTCAAAGAACACTAACACAAGAGAACATTATCTAAAAAAATTAGGAAATTGAGATCAAAAAGAATTTAGAACAACAATAACAACAACAAAAAAACCGAGAATAATTTGAATTAGAGGGGACTATTCTACCAGGTCATTTTTAATCCATCTCCTCCTCCCCCTGAATCACAGAAGGATTGATTTCCTTATCCTTAAATAATCCCTAATAGATGAGTGTCTAGATGAGCCAATGATGACAATTCCACAACCTCTCTTGGCAGCCTGTACTTTCAGAAGAATAAACATATTGAATAAATTATTAAAAAAGGCCACCGTGGGGAAGGAGAATCAATGAAATCAAGGAAGAACTTGTTAATATTGAGCGGGGGATGAAAGACAGGGAGCAAAAATAAGCTCATTAGATGAATGAAAGATGAAAATGGAATAACGGGGCAGAATATGGTGGCTTATTCTTTTATCCCTATAGTATGGTTTTCACTTACTATTTAAAGAAATTACACAGAAAGAACACCTACACATTTCTCCAAGCATGAAGCAATTTCAAGAATGATCACATGAAAACTGCAGCCAGTGTACTGTCAGCCTCTGACAAAAGAAAATGAACAAAAGAAATGCCTAGGAGTACATATAAGAACAACTTTCTTACAGACTGAAACCAACACATTTGCAAAAGACAATTTCAGGTAGATTCTAATACATTTACACACAGGAAAGCACGCACACAAATAAACCACATTAATAAAGTACTTACACATGAAAGTTGGATTTTCTAGGATGTGAGGTAAAAGTACATAACACCCCTCATTCTGTAAGCAGACATATATTTAACTTCACGCATAAGAGGAGTCCTAGTCAACCCATTGGGATTATTCACCTTCACAAAGTGTTTGCCAGATGTAGTCCTCAGACAGTGCATGGCTTCTGGCTCTGTGGCCACCACACCAGTTAACTCTGGGAAATTCTTTCCAGTGTCCTTGGTGCAAGATTGTCAATATAAAAACAAGTGTTTACCCCAAAACTGTTATCTAAGTACCTCCTGCAAAAACACTTAAATAGGGCTGCAGGTAAGTTAGATGGGTGCTATTACCATCCCTTGCTGCTGGGTAGGATGGCACTGGCAAGGGCAGTTAGTGACCCAGTGCCCAAGAGACGCAAACAGCAGGAAATATCTTGCCTGTCTTATCAGAAGAAAACCTCATCTGTTTTTTTTTTTTTTTCATGGCTTTTCCAGTACTGGCTTGAGTGTGAATCCTCTCAGAAGACACGCTTATAGGACAGCCAAGTGGGGCTGCTAGAGCCTTAAGAGATGCTCACACACATTGCAAGCAGCACTATATGCTCCAGCTTTACACTTATACATTGGGGTGTCACAGGCTGATACAGTTACACTAAAATGCCTGGAGATTTGCTTGCTAGAACGGGGTCAAAACTCACAGCTCCTCCTCTCTTCCCTTCCCTTAAAGTGTTCATGGTGTGTTATTATTAGATATACATGAGCCTTCGGAGAGGAAAGAGAAGGATGTGGCTTGATTGCTTTCGTTCAGATGGATTGACTAACTGCTCAGAGTTTTTCTCTTATGCATTTTTGGGTTTGGGGTTTTGAGTGGGGTTAGAGCACTTCTGATAGACGTTTAACAGAGACTGAAAAACACAACAAAAATGAAAGAGGAAAAGGTCTTCACTGCTTACAAATTCCTAAACAGACATGCTGTGATTAAAGAGGGCAGACGTTGCCATCAAAAATTTTCTTTTTCTTAGACCTCTTCCAGATTTCTCAGATATTCATATAAAATATTTGCAGTATGTGTTCAGTCACTTGTATACCTGAAACACTGGATCAATTTAATTCTTACTGTCATTATCCATTTCCCAACAAGAATGTTCATTTTTCATTAACCTTATTTCTACAACTTCCCTATTTATTCAGGCTATTATTCATAGCACCCAGTCATATTCTTTTTATGGACTGTCCATGCAAGGCATTTAATTGACCTGCAAACTATAATTATAACTGTATAAGCACATTCTGTCACTTTTACTACAAACATACATTGATTCACACAATTACAAGATTGTACCTGGTTTATTTTTAAATGTAGCAAAATTTTTGTAAAAAGAAAAAACAATTCTGATTTAGGAACTTTTCTGCTAAGTTTAAACTTTATTTGATAAGGCATCAGCTGTTTGTTCCTATACAACCCTTGCTGAAATTAGTTTATGTCTATGCAATGGATACAGACCAACTTTTTTGTTCCTGACAGGTAAAACTATACTTCCCTAGGCATTGAGTGCTTTCTCTCTCTTGCAGTTTTGTATTTTTATTAACTCCTTTGCTTTAGAGATGTGAACTCTAGTTCTGCCGTGAAATATATTTTGCACCATACTTGGAATTGTTACTAGAGTCCAAATGACCTCATTTCAGCTTAGGAGACATTGTGGGGAAAAGATTACAATTAAGACATAAAGATTTTGTTTTCCTGCATTTATGTTTTCTTTTTCTCCTAAGAAATATTTAAATGAAATTGAGTTTAACTAACTCAAGGTTTGTTTAAGTTTAACGGTCATTGTTTTTTTGCAGTTACTTTCGGAGAATTTTCTATCTTAAAAATCTTTGGAATTAAACCAGAAAACATTCTAACTTTCTTCTCCTTCATCTTTAAGCTTATGACGTGCTTGTGCAATTGTTGCATGAAAGTAATTCTACATTTTTTTCTCTTACAGGAAAACAGATGGAGAAGAATTTATCTGCAGTTGGGATTTGCTGCATATAATTTATTTCGCAGCATCAAGTAAAAGATAACTGTGAGCTCACACTATCCAAGCTTCCAGGACGCCGCCACTTCAAAATCACGTGTATTTTTGAGATTATAGTTATGGAGAGACATGGGTACAAAGACATTAAGGCATTTTTCAGATTTCCATGAGGGCTTAATGCTTCTCTGCAGCTACACAGTACATTCCTGGTGCTCCCTCTTGACTGGGTGCCTCCCATGAACAGAAATATATTTCATATTCAGTCTCCTCGCTTTCTGAAGAACTTGGTAGAGAAGTCTACACCCCTAAAAGAGCTGCTCACTTTTCCGCCATGGTCACAAAGTCATGTCACTCTGCCATGTGCTCAGATTATGTGAAAAGAATGGAAATCATTCTGACATGAACTTGTTACAGAGCCTCATTCCTCTGTGGAAGTTTTCTGGTCTGTCCTATTGTTTTAGCTTTACATTTTTATTACTTTTTTGTTAATATGGTAGGAAAATCACATTGCTTTCAGAACACGTTGATGCTAGTCAGGACGCTCTTGAGGCTAACAATGAGTCAGGACTCTGGACTCCTACCAAGCTTTTCTTCCATTGAGCTGTGTTCTTTTCTCTTCCTCCTTAAGGAACTAGCTTTTATTGGCCTCTTTAGCTTTGGATTAACTTACATCATACATTCATAGTACATATATATTCCAGTAAAAGAATACACACAGTACCACGCAAATTAACCTCCTAAACAAATTAAAAGGTTGAATGACATATATAGAGCAGTGTGGAAAAGAGATTCCACACGGTAACACGAAGGTTTGCATTATGTGTCTTGCAAATCAGGCATCTACAATGCACTTAGGAGTGATAAAGCCAAATTATACTTGTGAGTCAAATGTTGAAAGAGTTGTGACAAAGTTGTACAGTGAGCAGCCTTTCCCTTCCCGATGTGCTTTAAGGTAGTCGTGCACAGCATTAAGTTATGGAGGTCTTGCAGCAAGTCTAAAGGGAGAGAATGAAAGGTCACATCCTTTAGTAAATGAAAGGAAATAAAACTGGGTTTCTGTCAATGGTATAGAAAGACGTAGTGGTTTGACTCCTGTTAATTTCCTAAGTACCTTTAAAAAACTCCCGACGAAAAGTCTAGGAAAGTAGCTGCAACCATGCAATGGATTGCAGAGAGCAGCATCTGCTGGTGAGCATCGCCTGTGATTTTGGAGTGTGGGCATCAGTGTGCACCTTTTCTGTCATGCCAGAAAGCTCTCCTACACAAACAAGGCCTGCATAATGGTAAAGGTGTAGGATGAAATAGTGCCAGCATACGCTTTATGGTAGTTTAAAGCCTCTCAATACTGCTTTGGTGCCAACAGCACAGTGATAATTCCTCTCTCCTCCACACCTGCAATTGTTTCACTTCTCAGTAATGTATTTTAGCCCCATGTCTCTATTGGCTATTTTTTTTTCCCGTTCTGTTCCTAGGCACAGAATCATTGACTGCCTTAACCAACTCTCACTTCATAACAAAAAGTAAAAGACATAATGTAGTATTTGACAGACTAACTATCCCCTGTGCTAACTGGCATATGATTTTTCTCAAAGAATGAATATTCAGTAAGACCTGAATGGTTCAGTTCAGGGAGAAATGGAGGCCAAATCATCTTTCTAATCACAAACCTTTGCCCCATGGGGTCTGAATTCTTGCTTTGAGGACCACATCAGAAGATTTACGAAGTCTGTTGCTTTGTTCCCATTTTTAGGAACCAATCCAAGTCACACTGAAATCAATAGAAGTTCTTTCATTGACACGATCAGACTTTGGAGCAGGTCCATAGAGAATGTCACTTTTCTATGATAAAAAGAAATTGGGCTGAGCACTCTCAACGTTTCTACTGGTGCTCACGTAGAGTAGAAAGTGTTCTTTTCCGGATGAGTGATCGTCTTGTGCAGTCTGTAGAAACACTAACCAGATGCAACACATGCCCAGTTCATCATCCCAGTTACTCAGAGCAAGGCAGTACAACACTACAGACACAGCTTTAAGAACCCACTAACAGATAAACTTGAATAACCACTGAAATTCTCAGTTTCTCAGCTAGACCCTCAAAATGCTGAGCCCAAAGGGACCTCCGTGAAGGCAGATTGCACTTGCTCAAGCAACAAGAGTCTTTATAAAAATTAAGCACTCAAAAATTCAGCACTGAAAATTCATTACAAATTACTGCCCTGTTTACCTGGATTTTTGTATTCTTTTGTGGCCAAAATATAGGTGATCAAAAGCATTGTGTTAGAGCATATCAGTTTTCTAGGTATGCAAACCAGACCTGTGTAATGCCCCAATGTCTGGATCCCAAGATCCCAGAAACACCTCAGATGTGATACCTGAGACATAAGGAGCAAAGCAGATGTACTGTTGTGGTGTTTTATAACAATCCCTTCAACATGAGTTCATTGTCATAATTACCAAAGCCTTCATTCACAAAATGACAGTCACCTGTTTCCTAACACTTTTTTTAGTAGCGTGAATGCAACATCGCTTCAACCGGGCAATAGCTTCTCCCTGAACCTTCAGACACTGAAGAGCTCATCCCCTTCACCAGAGGAATCCTGGCCAAAAAAAAATCCTTTAGAAATAGCCCAGAAATATTTCTGTGTCCTTAGAAGGGGAACCCAAAGCTGGCCAGAAATGCAGCTAGTTGAATTACTGGTGCTTTTACCAACATAATAAAGAACAGAAGATCTTCACCCATAGAGCATTGTGCTACAACAGCAGCAGCTGAGTTCATCTCTTTCTCCAGCCGGTAGCAAGTGACTCCACCCTTCTCATTTCAGTGTGGTTCACACAAGACACCCTGTTTTTCACTGCACATTGATAAGAAAAAAGATGTCATTATGAAGAATATTAGCTAATACACTGGGAGAAAAAGAAACAAAGTTGTCTGTGGAAGCACTGGATTGAATTATCTTGTTCCCTCCCAGCTACAGCATGCAATCAGTATTTATTTACTTGCAAGTGGAAGGTGTGCCATTTCAAATACTGTCCTTCTGACTGATGCAGGCCCCTGCTGGATCACGCTATTTAACTCTCTCTTTGGAGCTGTTTGGTTTTCAGCTGGCTTATCATGATATATGTGTGCTGTGCATACCATGGCGTGTCAGGCTAGATCAGACTACAACTTGTCACACAGAGTAACAAATTTAGGCAGTATGAGTGAGCTGCAGATATATATCACATGGCATTGGGAAGTCAATAAAACTTAGTTTGGTGGAAAATATTTTGGTGTGTAGTAAGCATCCTTTGGATCATGTTTCTCCCTCTCTTGGCTGGTAGGATTGTTTTTTTTCATGTGTACGCTTTGAAACTTAAAAGGTAATTATGCTTTTTAGATGTATATACTTAAATTTGTCTTTGTTGTTCACTCTGTTCCCTTAACAGACTAACTGGTTAAAGTTGTCTTTGCAAAATTATTCCAATTCATTTTTATATTATCACTTACTTTGCGTTATTAGAAGAAGCTATTAACAGAAGATGAGAAAGCTGCTGGGAACTAATGGAAGCTGTATGGTTATTTATTTAAAAGAAGTTAAGTTCATAAGAGGGAGAAGAATATTCTCCATTAATACAAGAACCACTGAAAATTTTTGGCCATATCTTAGTTTCAAATTCACCCAGACATTTGTTGCCTTTGCTGCCCACCTTACCCAATTTGGGTCATAAGCAATGAAAGCCACAAAGAAAATAATTCCTTTTCTTTTTAGCCAGGTGTGCTCTAGAGAGCTCGCAAAACATGGTGGAGGAAAAGGGTGTTGAACTCAGAGCACCAAAGGGGCCAGCCAGGACACTGGGGCTTTGCCCATTCACCCCGTTTGACTTCCAATAGTTTGTTTAGGCATCAGTTCAGGGAGACTCAAAGCCACATGGCTGACTCCCAGCACAGGTAGTTTCACAGGAGTCAACCGAAAACAATAGGGCTGTTAAGCTGTTGGAGTCGGAGTTGTACAAAAGTGTTCTCTTCAGTCTGGTGGCTGAGCAGCAAACTGAAAATATGATTCAGGTCAGGCTGAAACTGAAAAACACACTGTGTTGTGGAACTGACTTAAAAGCCCTCGAAAGGTTCATTTTGGATCAACTCAGGTTGCTTTGATTGATTGAGAATGGGAGTTTTCTTATTGTTTTTAACACAAAATTTAAAGGGCAAACAGTTCCAGCTGAAAAACTCCTCTATTTTTCAAAACATCAAAATGAAATTTAAAGCAACGACAATTAACTCTCTTACTGAAAAGCCTAATATTCTATTTATCATATTACTTTCCCAATAATGATAAACAGAAAAGGTAAACTTTGGAAAGTAAGTGGTTTAAGAAAGGTCAAAATGATAGTTTGTTTTGAAAATACTGAAACAAAGCATTTAAGGTTTCCTGAGAAAAGAAATTTCCCTGATTTTCTTTCTGACAAACATCTTCATTACATTCAACCTGAAATTACGAATAGTTTTTCCACTTGAAATTGCACTTTTGGCAAACTTAAGTCTATCCTGGACAGATTCCACCAGCTCTGTTGAAACTGGCACATGCTCACATACTTCACTGAATAAGAGACTTCACCCTATAAAATGGGGATAAGAATAAAACTTCGCCGACTGATGGAAAAAAATCTATAGGTTGAGCTGTTAATGCCTGTAGATATAAACATCTAAGATATAAACGTCTAAGATATAAACGTCTGTAATGCCTGTAGATACAAATGCCTAAGATATAAACATCTAAGGCAAACACAAAAGGTTTTGGCTTCCTGAGGTACAACACTTCACAGAGAAAGGAATTCTTGTCTTTGTCTTGATGGGAACTAGATTAGGTCTTCAAAATCTTAACTGGTTAGATGAATAAAGAGTTAAAAGATAAGCTTAAGTGCTTTAAAATTATGATCTAGAAGGCCTCTAATTTGCAGTATTACAGTATAGCTCCTTAGTTCAAAGTGATAAATAGACATGGGCATCCCATACCTGGCTGCAGCCATAAGTCAGGTAGGGCTTTCCACTGCAGCCACAGCGCAGTGACAGTGTCCTATGTCCCACAGTAAACAACCAGGATAATGCTCTTGTCTGCAAGAGGTCTAGTATTGACCCTGTGCAGGTGCCACTTACCCCTGCTTTGTTTGTCCTCTTCCTGACTGGGAGGGGATGTCAGTATGAAAACCAGTGATCAGAATGTTCTGGGTGGAATTTTCCCATTTCATTATTTGTGACATGTTCGAGACTGAGTTTTCCTGCAGACTCGTAGCCTATGGCCATGGGCAGGAGAGATGAGGCTTCACTGAAATGTGGAGCAAACGTACACAAAAAGGAAATGGATAAAACATTAAAATGACAGCTTGCTGAGATGGCTTTTTGTCAGAGTGGCTTTAGTATGATCACAAAGTGATGTGCAGTAGTTGACACAGCTTGTTCCTATGTGGTGAAACAAAATTGATGCTTAGTTTACCCGCTAGACCAGGATTTGCTACATGCACAAAATATCCCAACCAGGCCACAACAGGTGTGCCAAGAAAATTGTGAATGTGTCTATACAGTGGGCTTGAATCAAACACCTAATCCAATTTTGTGGAGATGGGTGCAGAGGTTTGATCAATGAGCCGTGCTCTGCAGCTCAAGTCCATTGTTAATTTTAAAATGCTTTTACACCCCATGCAATGTGACAGCACAGATGCAGAAAACAATGCCAGAGCTAATAAAAAAAGCCCTGAGAGCCAGAGGAAGTGTGAGTGTTTTAGGCAAAATTCTGGCATCAGTAAAACCATTGGCAATACCCCCACTCCCTTCTGCAGTGCTGGGATTTTACTCTTTACCTCCAGAAAAGTCAATGGATATGCAATATTATGAATATCAATTACACTGGGGTTTATTTTGTAGAAGTCTTGGATTTAACTTCTGAACATAATTTTCAGTGAGCTTTTGTTTAGCTCACTAAGGTCAATTAAAGTAATTCCAGAACTTCTGGATCAAGTTTTGTGTAGATCATTCTCTCTAATGCATTCATCTGTCATGAACTACTCACATCTTCTATTTTCACTTAATTCCCTTTGAAGTTACCTGCACGCCTGAAGTTAAGCCTCTTTTAAAAATCTTTACAGAATCAGGCACATCATTTTTGTAATTCTCCATTCAGCTGGTGTGGTAAGAGTAATAAAAAAGGGCTGTGGTGTATATAGACTCACATGCTGTGCTCTTCCTTCGAGTTGCTGCATTTCTATAGTAGTAAAAAAAAAGTCCTGTCTGCAGGGAATCTTGTTGTGGTTAAAATCTATATTTTCATTTTCTCTATTTGTTCTATAAAGCTGAACTTACAGGCACAATAAACATACATACAAATGTGCATGCAAATATTTTAAAACAGCAATCATACTGGGGACAATGCTGGAAATATATGCACTTGTTTTAACCACTATAAAAGTTGTTTGTTTTTTTTTTTTCAAAGACTAAAAATGGAAAATATTCATGTGTTAATTACCACAGGATGTGCAAATATAGAAAGGGCTTTTTTCATGTGCTTTTAAAACTTACACAAGAAATGTTGTGTCATTTACTCACATACAGCATGACATTAAATTTATATTCCTATTGGTTCCAACAAGATTATTTTGCCATCTACAAGAAAAAATAATAAACACCCATAAATATAATAAAACCTGCTTGCATAGCATGATATTTTTTAAAAGAAAAATATAATTTTTATACTAGCTACTGCCAAATATTTAAATCATCCCTGTTTCTAGCATTCACTCAAAGCTCAAGGACTTCAGCTGGGAAAGCTCTTGCGAGCAGTGCAAGAGCAGACATGCGCACCCAAGTCAGTTTCCTCACGGGAGTGAGACAATACCCCCTTTCTGCAGCTGCAACTGTTGATGAAGAGGAATAAGAAAGGTTTAAACTACAGATGCCAGCTTCCCCCTTTCTCATCCCTATGGACACCACGGAAAATGAATCCTCCACTTTTTACAACTTACAGTGGAAAATTTCCCCATCTCTTCCCACGCTTTATGTGTATCCTGGTATTTCAAGGACCTCTCGTTTACAAGTGTGACACTGCATTTAACACAGCCTCAGTGGAAAAGCACACCTTTTACTTGTTTTATACTAGGTAGCAAAAAGGCACAGAATTCCCCATTTCGCCACCCTGGCAGCAGCACAAGGTAACCTGGCTCTCTTGTCCATGCAAGGCAGCTGAGACACGCTTTTACCAAACCTGATCCCTTGTCCCCCCCTTGTATTGATGCTTTCGAGCACCAGCTTGGAAAGACCTCATCCCGTGCCTTTCAGAAGTGGTCAGGGCTCTTGTAAATAAATAATAGGCATTATGCTTTTCTAGATCAGGTTTTCCTACAGTAGCAGTTTCAGCGTAAATTTTTTCCATCATTACTCTTGTTTCTTGCAGTGTCAAAACTCAACACTTTATTCTGCTCTGACAGAGATTCCTGTAACAAGTGAGCCAAGACATTTCTTTCCAAAAAGGCAGTGAAAGAGTTAACAATGCCCTTCCATACAAAACCACAAACAACTGGGGGAATAAAAAAAAAAAAAAAAAAAAAAAAAAGGGGTTTCAACTGAGAAATGGAAAGGATCCAAATTCTAACTGAGAGTAAAAGCACAGAGAGTATGAAATGCACAAATCATCCTGGGGTTTGGAGCTGATAAAGTTATTAAAAAAAGAAAGGGAGGGGGGGAAGAAAAAAAACCTTTGCTTCTGCCCTATAGCTTGAGGCTCTGGGAGCAGAGCGGGAGGGGGAGCAGAACAAGTCAGACAGGAGCCCAGCGCAGAGCCCCATCCATCCCCAGCAGGAGCCGGGCACGGGCTGGTGCTCCCCAGCTCCTTTCTGCTGAGCTCTTGGCATGACCTGAGCTGGGTTTGGTTGCATAAACTCGGCACTTCTTTGGCTTTTTTTTTTTTTTTTTTGCCCCCTTTTTTTTTTTTTTGCCCCCTTTTTTTTTTTTTTTTTTTTTTTTTTTTTTAATTATTATTAGCAAGTGGGAGAAGAGAGGCTTTTAACACAGGCGGGCTGGAGCCTGGATCCGGCCGGAGCGCGGGGTGGGGTTTGGAGGGCCCTGCCGGCTATTGGGCCGTTCGCTTAGCAACAGCAAGGAAAGGGCCAACCCTAGCATTTTTACAGCTGGGACACCTTCCAAGGACGAGTGCCAAATGCTCCGCTTCTCTGCCAAGAAAACAAACAAGGGCACTTTTAAAAACTCCAGAGTTAAAGAGTTTTGGGTGTTTTTTATTTCCTTTCTTTTTTCTTCTGTCCTCCACAAACTTTCCTCTCTTATGGTTAATGATCTCTTCCCCTTTATCACCGAAGCTCAAGCTTCAGGTAATTGTCACTTCTGCAGGTTTCAAGAGTTGCTTCCGCTTTCCCATCTGTGGCTGTCTCCCATCTCTACAGGCTGGAGCAGACACTGGAGTTCAGTCAGCCGATCTCTTCAGATGCTGCAGGTTCCCTCCTTTCTTCCTTAACGGTAGAAATCTCTGCTGTCTGCATTAGCATTGAAATCTGCTTGCTATTGCCATGCGTTTATATAACTTACACAATTTACTACCTATATCACTTTCCCATATTCTATCCCTTCATTCATTACAAGTCTGCTAAAGGAGTGGAATAAGAAGCACAGAGACTTAAATTGGCAAAAAGCGGCCTGTAGCTAGAAACCTTTTCTTTTTCTGCAGAGAAATAAGAAAAAATTTTGGAATTCCCATTTCCTTTTACTAAAGGCATATTTTTACATTATATTTTTAATGCAGTCCTTGTTACATATTAGTCTTTGTGGCTGCTGAAGTTGAGGTAGAGCCAGACTTTTTCTAGGAAGAAATATGGACTACGTTTTTTTACCAGCTGAGAAAAGTGTAAGTCCGTATTGTGACCTAAAATCTCTTTTTTCCCTGTGAAGCAGAAAAGTAGAGGAGTCAGAGCCCATTTCCAAAAAACACCAACTGTCTCCAGGTCCCTGTGGCTTAGCGCCTACCCAAAGAGAGCTCTCTCATTGGATCTTGGCTTTTATGCGCTAGAAGAAAAAAATTAAATTGAGATTTCTGTTGCTATTGTTGTTGTTGCTATAAGACACATTGGTACGAGGTGAAGCCAAACAACACCTCTTGGGAAATATTAAATACTTCACAGAGAAAGGCCTGAAGAGGCCAATATTGCAGCCCTTTTCTCACATCAGTCATTTCATTAATTTCAGAGACACTGCTCACATGAGGGAGGCTAGCAGGGTCAGGCCTTTATTTGCACACAGTAGCACCTCTGAAGGGTAAAGGAGTCATCTGCAGTCATGATCCTGTTTCACTTCCTATCTCTACCTCTGATTTACTGGGAGACCTTAAGTAAATCACTTAACCTCTCTAAGACCAAGTTTACCCAAGTGCAAGAACATTCTGAACCTCCAACAATATTTGTGAAGTACTTTGAGGCCCTTGGAGGAAAGATGTACGGCAAATTATCAGCATAGCTGCTTTTACAGAAATAAATCTAAGTTTCTGTGCTTAAGCATTTGTCCCAGCTTCATCCCAATCTCAAGCCTGCATACGAGTGGTTACACACCAGACCCCATAGGGAAAATATCCAGGAAAACAGCACGAAAGGGCATCTCACTCAATTGCAGCCAGGCCCCTCCATCCAGGCAGTTGGGCTTTGGCCATGCCATATGGTGCACTTCATTCTCAAAAATTTTTATCTGATATATTAAGGGATATGTTTTTGCAGCTGCATGCTTAAGCTGAAAACTACAGTTTGCTGATGTGGAAGCCATGGTCCATGCACTATTTGCTTTCTCAAACTACCCAAACATCCGCTGTTACAAAAACCAGGCTGTAGAAGATCATTCTCAACAGCAAAGAAACAAGATGATTGGAACGTGTGTGGTTGTGACTGTGCTCCCTGTCCTAGGCAGAGCTAGGAAATACATGAACAGCAACATGAACCATACAAAAAAACAAATGAGTCTGGGTAAAGGTTCACTGCAGGGAGAAAAGGGTCTTCCTTTTTATCTGTACTGGTTCTGCTTATCTTTTACTAGAAGTTGTTTTTAGTAATGAGGAAGTAGAATATAAGAAATTCATTTGTTTTTCTCATGACACAGCAAAATATACAACCTAATAACTCAGAATAACATCCCTTCTGCCCAAAGAAATAATCTGACAAAATTAAACCAAGACTTTATCTAGAAATTACCCAATTTCATAGTAAATTTCCACTCATCTGAAAAAGCTTTGGATAAAGCCTTCATGTGGGAATCCAGCAAATTGAAGCAACATCATAAATGCTTGATACTAATTCAGGACCAGGGTCTTAATTATTTTTCATTCATTACATATGTGAGCAAAGTGCTGCATACTTTGATGGGAATTTAGAGGACTACAAAACAGGACAAAATATTGTGGCAAATAAGGACAGCTGGATCAACCTAAATGCCTTGAGCCAAGAGTCAGCCAATATGCATTGAAGCACCATTTATCAACATGCTTTCCCTAAGAATGGATTCCCCCCTGTGCTGCTGGCTTCAGCATGTTCAAAACAACTCCACCACCCTCTACAGAATGTTTTACAACCACCTGAAATTATACTGTATTCAAGGGGTACACACATTGTGTCTGTAATTCCTACATACCCATAATTGGTTTTATAACACCTTGTTACAGTAGATAGTAGAATTTGCCAAGAACTTGATATGAATGCATTTCATAACATGCTTTATATAATCCATTATTAGAGAACGTTGCTGCATCTGTAATTATGTTTGTAAATGCATTTTATTGAGTTCTACATAAAAGTCTGCAGTACTGAAACCAGCTTTTAGGCTGCAGAAGTATATATATACTTTGCTTCCTCCCTTATATTTCTTTTTTTCTGTAGAGTCAACACTACAAAGGGAAAACTGCAAACTTTAGCCTCAATTTCCTAGTGCACTCCAGCCTCTGATCCAAAAATCTTTGAAGGTGGGGACAACTCAGACCTTCCCTGGAATCCTGTCATTTTTACTGTCTTTAGTTCTACATAGCAAAAATGACTATGTGAGTTCTGGCTTCAGGCTGATCAAGTCTTTCAGTGTCTTTTCTGCTGCTGATACCACTGTGAGAGGCACAAATCATATTGTGTACAGATATATATTTACCTGCAGAGCCCACACAGGTAACTGAGCTGGAATCTACTAAAGCTGGTGCTAGAAATATTAAATATAGTCTGATTTCCCAGCTTCTCTTTTGCCAGGTATGAACCAGAGAGAACCTGGGTTGATTGTCATAACCTCAGACTGACTATGAATGACCAGCAGATTTGGGAGGGGAGCTGCCTTCACCACTCCTGATGATGATGCCCATTTGCCTAAGTGCAAGCAGTGGAGCTTAGCTGCTTCCCTTCAGATTTCCAAGAAAACCTCTCCTTTACATTGTTAACTTTAAGAGTCAGGCAGTTCAGACAGCAGCAGCATCTTTCTTCCACTGCCTTTCTCATAGACACCCTTTCAGTCTGGGTTGAGTATTTCATCTGAAGCTGAAGTCCAAGATCATTACAAGCTTGCACATATAGTGAGCAAATATACTACCGTGCTAATCTGTTGTGAGACAGTTATCTGTTGTGTACTTGAAAAATACAGAACGTGAATTTGGTGGATCTTTTTTCTCATGCATGGAAATACCATATAAATGTGGTAAAAAGCTCAGACAAGGTAAATTAATTACACTTCAAGCCTTTTTCCATTTATGGTGAGCTTTCTCTTTCCTCCCCAGCCCCCCAAGGAATAGCACTGTAAAACACTCTCTCTAATAGGTTTTATCTCATTCTGCCATGCCTCCATTTTCTCCAGCTCCTTTGGTGAATATTTGTCTTTCTACCTGCTGCCCAGTTAAATCAGCCTCAGAGGCAGTGACATATGCCAGATCGCAGGGGCTGTCACTCTAATTCCCTGTGCTCATATTATTCTCCTCCTGGTGGGGTGCTGGGGGCAGATGTTTGGAGAAGGGACCCCTTTGCTGCCTGGCACACTGAAGTCCTGACGTTAGCTGCTAGTTATGGGAGTCGAAATCCTAGCCCTGCTCACAGTACCCAGCGTTAAACAGCCGGCTTCTCCCTAACACATTTGAGTTCAGGTTCTAGACATTAGAAATGAAACCTTACACTCCACCACAGAAATGCTTCAGGAGCAGTTTCTTCCAGTTTCAATTCAGCTGCCTTGTCTAATTCCTGCCTGAAGGCACAGGCCTCCACAAGCTGTGTGTGCTAATGCTGGTCTGTTCCTATCCTTCAGCCTTCCACAGAAGAGCTATATTTGCATCTGGCAGACCCAAGAAGTTGTGGCCTTCACTCTGACATTGCACAGATTGTGATGATAGGCCCCAAACCATTGGTAACTCCACTGCACCACAGTTTACACAGGGAAAGTCTTGGTGAGGACTCATGAGGGACAATGGCTGGATGAGCAGCACATCCCCCGTAGCTCCCTGCAATAAGCAGTGGCTGCTTTGTGGCCACATCACGTTGTGGGTAAGCATATTCTGTGCCTTCCCTCCTCCTCAGAGAGAAAGGGAATGATGACCCCTTCCCCTTTAGCACAGACCTGCTGCTCAAATCCACCTAACTCAGGTTTTGAAGAGTGTGTGTGATTTCTACCCTATGGAATAATACCTTAGAGCCTTTTGAAATCACTGGAAATATCTTCATTGACTTCATGCAGCTTTCATAGGAATATTGACTTCAAAAATCTCACTGGGCCAAAACTGCAGTTCCTACCTGGCTTCTTAGAGGTGTCAGTATGTTTTCTGCCAATCTGGCTATGACAACCTAATCTTCTGCTGGCAATTTTTCTCAGGAGTAAAGTGAAACCTTAAAGCTTCTGATGGTTGGCTAAAACTTCCCAGTTACATAAACCTTCTTCCATCTCTGGCACTATACTGAGCACCTTAGTCTAAGTCTTCCTCAGGGTAGTGGAAATTTAAGGCTTAACCAGATAAAAGCTTTATGAAACAAAATAACCATGATTTATTAGTGGGCTACATTTGGGGTTTTAAACTGGTGTTTATCAGGAAAATACTGGAAAGGGGAAAACAGTGAAATTACTGATTAATGCAGGCGCAGTGGCAGAAGCAGACAGGTTCTGCCTGATAGGGTAGAATAAAATGGACCATGCGCTCTCATTACCCTATTGTTCCCCTATACCCAGATCAGGGGACACCCTGACACACTGCTGTCCTGAGAAAATAAATAGACTTTGGTATTCCTTCTGGGGAAGTTATAGTTTCCAACACCACACCTTTTTTTTCTAGCTAGAACTTAACACCACCTCTAAACAGACAATGATATAACACACATCTCTAAGTGCGAGCGTTCAGGGAGTGATAAATTGAAGGTTCAGGTTTTAGTTACATTAATAATGCATACAGAAATGCTATTTGAAAATCAGAAAGTGATACATTTTATGCTGTGCAGTTTGTGGGGCAGGAATGGAAAGAAGAAATTTAGATTTACGTTTTCTTTGTAGTGCTGGGTCAAGGTGACTCCCAGCATAAGCTGGAACAACCCCACTGGCAACCTCCTACGCACCTAATTCGTGTTGCTCCGCTCCTCTCCCCAGCTTACTCATTTCTCCAAGTATATCAGAGGGGGAGAACTGGGAGAGATAAGGCACAGGATTGCCTATCCCCTCCCTAGGATGGCCTGGGGCATAACAGGGGGGCTCTTTCCACTCCTTTCGTCCTGTCTCCTGATAACATTAAATGATTTCAGTGGGAAAACTGTGCCCAAGGATGTCATCGTAAATCATGGAAGAAAAGGCTGGAGCGGAGCCTTCAATTGCTTTTGAAAGAAAGCAAGCAAACTGTTTCTACTGAACTTTAACGACCACACAAACTTGACATAAAAGCAGTGTGTGAACATTCACACTGCAGCATGAGTTTGCTCTAGCTATACTAGTACAAGATGGCTGACCATGAGCTTTTGAATCCTGCATGGTTAGGAAATGCACACCTGACTGCTCACTGGTTCTGCCTTATTTTACAAGTGCTTGATTCAGTCCTCCTAGCATGAAGCCAATTGGGAAATGAACCCGGAGAATGCTGCACCCTTTGCAAGAAGGGCTGCTCACACATATGGCTGCTTTTACTGGGGGCTGTTGTGACAGAAAACTGCAGTGGTGCACTTGGGGATACTTTCTATGAGATGGGAATGGGGCATTGATAAACAAAGCAAGGCTACAGGCTTCCCAGCATACCACCATGCTGGCAATTAAATAAGCCTCTAGCCACATGTGACTGTGCTCTAAGAAATTACTGTGATTCAGAATGATTTGGATAGAGGCAAATATTCCCTTAAAGAATCCTGCCTGGGTTCCTCAGTGCATGGAGGGTGGGAGAGGAGAGTTTCCCAGTCTTGGTGCAAAGGTGAACTCTGCCCAGAAAGAAGAAATCTGAGCCCACGGCAGCAACCTAAGGGCATTCCACCAACCAAAATGGAAAATTAATTAAGAGAGTGAATCATTTTCTGAGACTTATTCAGCATTGTACAGCTTTAGTGCTCGTCTTTTCTGTCAGTAGAGAAGCTCTTGATCCAACACAGTGTTTATAGCTACGTTTCCATAGCGCCCTGGCGTGCAGAGCTAGCTTGTGCGAATGACCTGCAAGACCTGTTTATAGACCTCCATTACAGAGCCTCTCATTTTCTTGGATGATTATTGTAGGTGTCAAATAAAGCTAGATTACCTGGTTTATGTCTTAGAATGATAAGCAAGCCAAAGCAAGTCATTTGGCTCATGTAGCTGTACAGGTATACCTAGATGTAGGCATACATATATTATTTCAAACACTCAAGGCAATCTTACAGCCTTTCTTGCTGAGATTTCGAAATCTTTTCATTTTACCAAAAGGTTCCTCTTGGTAAAGCAATGCAAGGATTCAGTCTTCACTGGCTAAGCTGCAAAACTAGTTTGCAAGAGTTAACAGAGGATGGTGTGGGCACAGTGCAGTGGTTTCATGGGGGGCAAGAAGGCCTTCTCTCAGAGGACTGGTACAGCCGTCCCTGATGGAATGGGTGTCTCAATCACAACACAGCTTGGCTGAGCGGTGGTGCCTGCAACGGTAGCAGGAGGTGAAGCATGTGCTGACAGAGCTCATTGCTGGGAAGCTTATAAATAATTCCTGGCACTATAGTTGGCAGTGGCCAGTGTTACCAGTCCTACAATTGCATAACATCTGCACTTTACCACAATCACCAAAACAATCAAGAAAGAAAAGCATGCTAACGCTTGTTGGAGAATAAACTCAGCAGTCACTCTAACATCACACACTTTTCCAGCTTGCAGCTCCACCTCCTTCTCCTTCTTTGCCTGGGACGAGTGGGCTCCTGCACTGGTACCCGGAGGCCCCACCTTCCCGGGCGTGGTGGGGACCCAGCCCTGCTTCCCCTGGGCAGAGATGCGCTCAGGTTTTGGGATGTGCTGACTCAGTGATGCATGGCTGATTGCGAGCAGCAGTTTCAGCCAGCCAGCCAGCTCCAGCTAGTGCATAATATGCATTTACCAACAGACACAACCACAGGCTTCTTTTATAAATGGATTCCAGAGCCTGGACAGCAGAGAGCTGGCTCAGGCTGAAGACTCACACAGTGCAAATGAGGGTATGTGGGAGGCCTGCGCAACGATGGCCTTTGCGCTCCCACAGCTTGGGTCAGCTAAATTCTCAGTGAAGCCCCATTCCTCAGCATAATCGAGATGCTCAGAGGCTGCTCTAATTAAAACAGATTGCCACAGCCCCGGGGAGGCTGTTACATGAAATGGAGTTCAGTTGGACCTAGGGAAGCTCTAGGAAAAACCCCTTTCTCTTCCACCTATTCTAATGTATTAATTTCTGCCCTCAAAGGATCCACTACTCAAAGGTACGCCCTAAAAGCCAACAGATTCGAGTCCCTGCAGGACGAGCCTTAGACCAAAGTAGTCCTTGCAAGCGTCTCAAGTCCTCACTTGAGAGCGGCTCACTCTCCTTTGCAAAGATGTTCTAGCTGACATGCTGCCCCTCTCAAACCATGGGGCAATATCCCCTGAGAGGAGAGGGTGTCTGTCATATAGACAAGCTATTCCAAGACTGCTGAGCCTAATCCAAAATCAATTGAAGTACATGGTGAGTCTTTCCACTGATTCCAAAGAGGTTTGAATTTGGCCCAAATGTCAAAGCCAACACCATAAACTTTGCCTGGAAGCCAATATGCAGCCACATACTGATTCCTCAGCATTGGTGTCATGTACTTACAACGAGATATCCTGCTTACTCAGCAGGATGCTTGCCTTCAGCACCAGTTCCTCATTTCCCAGGGGATTTAGCTCCCTTTACTGCATTGCAGTTCTCAAGTGTTCAGGTGACAAAACCATGGATAACAGCACCAAGGTCCACAGCTACAAGGAAAGGTCACAGCACTTTCCTCCAGGCAGAGACAAGGGGAAAAAAAGGATAAAAATCAACAAACCAACAAAGTTGCTATACATAAGGAATGGAGTCTCTGAGCTCTCGACCAATTATGTTAAATAGTGGAAAAATCTTTATTCCCCCACAACCAAATGGAGCAAAATGATGACACAAAGGCCTCAGTGCTTTAATCAGCAGGACAAGTCAAGCCTTTTATTCCTTTGTATATTCCAGTCAATGGAAAGTTATTGCTTAATTAACCCCCTTGAATGAATACCTGATAATTAATAAACCCATATACTGTACCCCAAGGCTTTGAGTTTAAGAAATCTCTTCTGTTCAAGTATGAAAAAAGAAAACATGCTGAACTAATGGGAAATAATTCTGGTAGAAGGCAAACCAATTAGGATTAGTGAATTCCATTTCATTTAAAGTTCCAAGATAGAGAAGTAATTTATCTAGTAAATTAATAGTGTTAGTGACTTTCCTAATATATTAGCAAGTCTTTCGTATCATATTAGTGAAAACCGAGCTTGCTAATACAATAAAAGACTTATTATAAAGGTATGAAGGTTACTAATGTGATAAGATTTTTGCATCCAATTAATATTAAAAGAATGCTGCTCTAAAACAGGCTTTTAAATTTATTTATGGTTACCCAGCCTACTGTAGAGGCCACAACTTTTATCTCAGCAAATTATTAATTCTTTTTCCAAATTTGGAGCTACTGTATGTTGTGTTCTTCATGCAAAACTGCATGCATGCCTGTATCAGCCGATCTGCATGGATAACTGACCCAGATTATTTGGTCTGGCTGCACTGTGTTTAGCACAACACTACAGTGGTTTTGCATTCTCCTAACCTTGGATCAGCTGGAGACTGGTCTAATCAGATACAGCAGCCTAAAGGCAAAACAATTACACTGAAATTATCATATGGAATCAAGCCAACCCTCCATCTCGTCTGGTATCCTGTCTTCATCAGTTACTAGATCCTCCCACCCTTCTCTTGAGTAAGGTGAAAAATACCTGCTACACCAAGCTGATGGAATAACCTACTTGTTACAGGCATTTCTTCAGAGCCTAACTGGCTTCCTGAACAAAAAACAAAGTTTATGTCCTTTTAAAACCTTGAATTATAAGCTTTACTATTATTATAATGCAAACCCATTTAACTATCACCAACTAAGTCTATACTAATGTGACAGTCAGTTCCAGAGGTGACTTTTCAATGGTATCAAAAGATATCTGCTTTGGTTAATTTTAAAATGTGCTTTTACACCATATAATTAAATAATATCAGAACACAACCTTTTTTTGATGAGGGATCTCAACTATCTTTTAATGCCTTTGCTGTAGGTGCAGTTGCAAAAGAGCATCTTTGCCTTTAGTGCCAACTACAACCAAGGTTGCACATGGTGCACACAAAAATGAAAAGGATAAGAACCAAAAGGAGGTTTGGCTATATTTATTTGACCCATTATTGTACAAACGGGTAACATTTTGGATCTCCATATACTTAATCTTATCTGTTCTTACCAACAGTTCTGGAGTATCTACCTATATAGAATCATAGAATCATAGAATAGTTAGGGTTGGAAAGGACCTCAAGATCATCGAGTTCCAACCCCCCTGCCATGGGCAGGGACACCTCCCACGAAACCATGCCATCCAAGGCTATGTCCAACCCCACCTTGAACGCCGCCAGGGATGAAGCATTCACAACCTCCCTGGGCAACCCATTCCAGGGCCTTACCACCCTGACAGTAAAGAATTTCTTCCTCATATCCAATCTAAACTTCCCCTGTTTAAGTTTAAACCCATTACCCCTTGTCTTCTCACCACAATCCCTAATGAAGAGTCCCTCCCCAGCATCCCTATAGGCCCCCTTCAGGTATTGGAAGGCTGCTATGAGGTCTCCACGCAGCCTTCTCTTCTCCAGGCTGAACAGCCCCAATTTTCTATGGCTTTGCAGTGTATTTATGCAGTCTTGCGAAAGAATTTTTCCCTTCTTATGGGGTTGGCAGAATTGTACAGAATCAGAAACATGCACATGGGTACTTAGAAATCAGTTGTATTAGAGAATATAATTGGCGCTATTTTTCATCTTTAAAGTTCCTGCAAGAGTAGTTTCCTTAGGTAGATCAAATTAGTAAAGTAGAAACAGATGCAGTCGATTGTCCATTGTTCAGGTTGAGGCATGGGTGATAAAGACTGATCACAGCCTGGGGATGTTAATGTGAGAAGATATATTCCTACTCATTCCTCTGAAATCAGAACTGTGACTGATCTGATTCATCTTACATCCTTGAATCACTGGAAATTTTCATAGTCTAGATTTCAGACTTATGTCCAACTATTTTACCTCCATGAAAAACGCAGCATCTTATACACCAGCCTGGAATTTTGCGTAACTTTGTAATACTCACACCTCCATACCTCCAAGCCAGAGAAAATACAGAGCAATCAAAGGTGTGTGCAGGAAAAAACTTGAGCTGTATGTCTGTATTTATACTGGTACATGAGTATATGCAGTTGAAAAGACTAGGATAAATTCCACCCGAGAAGACATCATGCACCTACTTTTTTTAGCCCTCTCTCATAAATTCAGACCAAGGAAATTCCTGGCGAAATGCAAGGTTGGTAATTTAGGAACACTGAAAACTGCATGTTTAGCTGCAGCAGCCAGCCTGAGCCACCATAGAGACAACTGCTACAAAACCTTTACCTCCCTGAGCGTAGGAAGAATAATTATGCAAGCATAGTAACATGTATGTTTAACTGCATAACTCATTTATTGCCCTTGTGGGGGTGAGAAAGGATCCCACATTATTAAACCAGTCTAAGCATATAGTTAACGAAATTTATGTGCTTCTTTTTGGAACATCATGGCCACATCTGGATGGAGACCACAGCAAAAAATTGCGTTACTTCAAAGGAGAGGCAAAAAGGAGGAAACAGGGCCACTGGAGGAGAGTGAGGAAGTCAGAAGGAAAAGTAGGAATGGAGAAGGAAGTGAAGCTGCTAGAAGAAGAGCTCACTGGATGAGGAGGAAGATTATGGAGAGCTAGGAGCTATGTATGCTGTAAGAAGAAAAGAAAAATGACTGACTGTCAAACCAGCACATAAAATAAGACAGCTGAAGAGAGAGGTCATGGGAACAACAAATACCAGGGTGGTTGTGGGGGTTAGGGAAAGTGACAATAGTCATAGGAAATCAGACGATGATTTGATAAGGGAAATTCAGATTCAGAGGTCAAAGGGGAAAAGGTTGTTGGTGAAAAAATAGGTCAATGGAGCAGCTTGCCTTCATTATTTTGCTTTTCAAACCTTTAATTTAACAGTTGCTAATGACAGACAGTTCACAAAATGACATTTATATTACCCTCCAACACTGATGTAAAAATAGGCATAATCCTGTTTTTGTGATGATTAATGCAGTGTGAAAAGGATAATTAAATGAGGCTTGTTGTACTTTTGCTTTCTATGCCTCACTGCTACCTTTTGTGGCTCCTGCTCAATCTCCTTGAAAATCCATTAGGCTCTGCTACCACCATTTTATCACTTTCCCTGTGCTAAGTTAGACATGCCCTCTGCAAGCTTTAAACCAGGAGCAATTCCTGAGAGGAGGCAAAGCAGGAGCGAGAGCCATGCCACATGCCACCTCCTACTCATGTGATTACCTGCCCCTTATATAAATTCCAGCACAAAGTTTTTACTGGTAATGCTTACTTTTAATTACCTAGTTCATGTAATAATAGCAACTTTCACCTCTTCACCCAGCTAGAAAACCTTTGGCAGCTGAGTTCACCATTGAAGGTGATGCACTTTACTAGCTCACAGTTTCAAATCTCATTTCTGAGAAGCACGAGAAGGGAGAGGGGGACAGAGGTGTTCTGAAAGCATTGAAAATACCCCATAGAAAACATCTGCGTATTTGCAGGAAAGAAAAAAAAAAAAAAAAAAAAAAAAAAGAAAGAAAAAAAGAAAATTAAAGTTCTGCTTTTTATCTCCAAATTTTTTATTAAAAAAAAAGACACTAAATGTCTAAAAAAAGACCTTCATAATTATTTTCTCTGCTGATGGCCTAGAAATTTGCTGGATTTGATCTGAAATGAACTGCAGGCAAATGTCAGCTTACTCCCGACATTGTCAGAAATGGATTTTCTTCCTTTGTGCTGCCCCATACATAATCAAATGCACATTCAGAGTACATAATGCTCTGCTAGTTTAAAATTATTGCTTGATCCTATGGCTGTGGAAAAGCAGTGGAGTCAGCCAGTGTTTCTTTGGGGTGCGTCAGCGGCAGAGGCAGGACTAGAAGTGAAGACACTGCAATACCTCCCTCTTCTCCTTCCAGCTCCCAAAGCAATAAAACCTCTCTATGCTAAATTAGACTATTGATCAGTGGCTACCATTCCTAATGGACATCCTGTCTCTCATGTCTGGGATTAGGATGCTCTTTCTACTGCTGGATAATCTTAGTACTGTACAATTGTTCTTTCTCTGCTAATGAGTGACTACAAGAAGAAATATTTCCTGGTTGTGTTTGTTTTTTTGTAAAATCTCATCACACAAACTCACATGAGAGGAGCTAGAAACACCAACCTGCAATCCAGTACTTTCTAATCACACTCAATCTAAGTACCAGGTATGTGCTTTATTTTCTATGAAGGGATGTTACATGTTATAAGATACTTGACAATTCAAGCAATCGTGTCATAATATTCATTAGAAAAGAAAAAGAAGGGGGAAAAAGTGCTTTTCTTCCTGTTCCGGTGATGGTCAAATGATAAGCACAAGCTAAAAGCCACACACACCAAACTTCTGAGAAAGCACCACAGCCTGAACATCTGCATCAAATACAGCCAATACAGGCAGGTTTTCAGCTGGGGTAGCCCCACACAACTTGTGTGTCACCCATTATGACCATGCCCCTGATAAACATACCCAAAAACTGTATTGTGCTAAATGTCAAGCAGTGGTGGTGAATTAGCAATCCAGACACAAAGCTGGAACTTTGCCTTCTCTGCCTTCTCTAAGTCCATAACCAGCATTCAAATGGATGTCAAGAGAAGGTCTTTATTTCTTTAAGTGTAAGCTGCTTTCTATCGTATTGTGGCCTGTAATTCAGCACTGAAGATGTACTATGGCAATATGAGATAGTGACAGCTGCTGAAGAAATGCTGTGTTATAAACATGCAACGATGCAGTGAACTGGTAAATCCATATGGCTGGAAAAATGATGATGAGGAAGAAGAAAAAAATATTTGAGAGTTTTTGAACAAAATAGATACTCAGTAGTTTGCTTCACCTTATATGCCCTAATCACTTCAGCTTACATACCCTAATCACAGCTTTTTTCCTTTAACAGAAAAAAGGTTTATATAGACATATATACAGACATAAATAAATACATTTTATATTTATAACTCTCTATATTATCCTAGGGATGATCTACATGTGGCTGGAGAAGCAGAGGTGATATTTTCATATACTACCATATTTCTACTGCTTATTTCTGAGGTTTATGGCTGAACAACCAGTGTCTTGAATTGTTACAGTATTAACTCCTTCAAGCATCCCCCTTAAACCTGTGCGCAGTTCCCCCCCTTCTTTTATCTGTGCAGATGAACAATCTCTGCATATAGTCACCAGGGAAAGGTCAATCACTCACTTTTGCAGTGTCGTCAGTCATGGAGGATTCTCTGCGTGTCAGAATAAATGAGCGTGGACAGGATGGACGGAGGACATCACCGAGGGAGACCCCAAAACCACACGGAAATGTTTATACAGCTCATATATGCCCTCATAATTGATTGATCTCAGCAAGCATACATACACATTGCTTTTAAAAATGCTGATAAATGCAAGCTCATGACACATGTTTCTTAGGAAAGGAAGCATTATGGCTTTTTAAAAAACCTGAATTATGGAATGGCATCTTGCAGTCATATCAATCCCCATTTTCAAACCTGGCTGCAACAGCTTGCTTCCCATTTCTGAACATAAGCTCCTAATGAAGGTGGCACAGCTTTATGAGCACTGTGTGTTAATGGTGGCAATGCAGCCCCTTCTCAGTCCGGCCATTTTCTCTTGGACCCTACGTACAAGATTAAAAATCCCAATTTTGTAAGACTGGTTTGAACTTGCAGCCTAAAAGCAGATGGAAACAAGCTGAAGCTCGTTGAGTCTGCCCTTTTGTATGGTACTTTTCCATCCACCTTTAATCAATGATGTCTGAGAAATGAGGGCTCAATGAGCATGCAGTCCAGCACTGGCAACATTTCCCAATGCTCCATAATAATCCTCAGACTTTTATGGAGAATTTTCTCCCCAGTGATTTTTTTTTTCCCCCCTTGTCATTTAGTGCCACTATTTCAGATTTCCTCTTGCTGAACTGCTGGAGTGTCATCAGTGCATCTATATAGAGTATGTGAATATATTTGGAAAGCTCATTTCCAAGGACCATTGGAGATGACTAACATTTTTACACTGCACAAAAGAAGAGAAAATAAATTTAGGACCAGCAAATAGAGCCACTGTGTTATTTCCTACCCTATAAATAAACAACTGTAATTCTTACATTCCAGTCATGGAGCTGGGTATCCAGCATCTTTGAGGGGAAGGCACATTTCAGACAGGCGTAAATGTTCACCCAAGACTTTGACAATGAAGGGTTAAGACAGTACAAATTACAGGCAACATGAAAGAAGCCCTGCTTCCCTTGAAGACACCACCTGTTTAAGCACCTGGGAAAAATTATTCATAGCACTTTACCACTACACAGACAATAAAGATCCTATGGAAATGTCTTTGTTTAAAATCAACATTTATGGCCCAGATTTTATAGAAGGCTATGTAAATCTTAACTGATGCAACAAATGCAAAATCTTTAAAAACATGGGCCCTGCACACCAGGCCTCAGCACAAGTCAAACTATTTCATCTTTAAATCTCATACTTCAGGAGCTGAGATCTTAGACCAGAATTTTCTTCCTTCTAATTTTCACTTTGGGTTGCCTCACCTCAGTACATATATATATAATGAATTTTCCTCTGTACAGAACTGCCCTCCTCAGCTGAATATCTGTTAACTAGAAAATGGGAGCAGAACTCGTTGGTATTCGTCTTATAACTTAGTTCTGTATCCTTACCAAGTCACTAGAGATCTGATCATGTAAGAGCAACCAAAACCTCTGTAGTCGCCTCCCTTCCTGTTGCTGTGAGGATGGATAGTCTCTAGATGCACCAGAGAAGGGAAGACAGGAGACAGACATCAGAGAACATAGGTAATGTGTGTCCTTATGTCTGTACCTAGGAAACACATTCAAGCCTTCACCACTCTGTGTTGTGCCAGATTTACCTATCTGCAGAATGGGAGTTATTGTATTTCACGTCATGCACGGTCTCAGTTATAATTTAAAAGCTTGATGATGCTTCCACAGAATTTTAAAATATTATACTTCAGAAGGACTGCATAATTTACTTTTGAACAATATGTTTTAGCTACCTTACACTGCTTTAATTTATTTCTGAGTCCTATTTGAAAATCTTCTGAAACCAATTAATGTGTGTTCTCCAGAGATCTCATACTGACTCTTGTTGTTGTGACCCTTTTGAATAAACAGTTCACTAAGGTGGAGAAAGCTTTTGGGAATGTTTGGTCTAAGTCACTGCATGGCAGATGCAGCCCATCACCCAGATGTGCTCGGAAGGTGTCCTGCTGCAGAGGACTGAACACTCCTTAGGGGTAAAGGGATCAAGTAGTATTAAGCAGCAAGAATGGAGTCAAGGCACTTCTAACCCTTCCCAGAATCATGTCAGTTTTCAACTAGAATTTTTCCTTTATACACAGGGAACAGCTCTGTGTGATCAAATATGAGTCAAGATTTCTTGTCTGTTTGACAGCCAACATCATGATACCTTAGCCCTCACCATATAGAATGCAGTGGTATTACAGTGAAGTCCAAGTTTTCAATAACACTTCTTTTTAGTCATGTAAGAAGTCCAATGACTTTTTTCTGCTTTCTAAGCTGAGGAAAATACCAAGAACTGTCCTCTTCCCACCCCCCACTTCCTTTAGAGAAACCCCAACAGTCTTCGCAGAAATAGGAAATGACTGTTACCTTCAGGCTTGTGGGTTTTTAGGTTGTAGCCTTCTTCCTCTCCTGTTTCTAAAGTTGATCTTTCTTCCACCTCTCTCTTTACCTCCATCTTTCAATTCTGTTTGAACTGAATCACCTCTTACTTTTTGGTCCCACTTCTAGCTCAAGAGTGTTTCAGTCACCATGAAAGAGATGCCTACAGCTAACATCTTAAAAGAACCAAAAGAATACGTGCAGTCCTGTTTTGGTATATTTATTACAAGGGAGTCTCTCTATCAAACCCCTCTCAAACACTGCTTCTCTGTAAGGAGAAAAGCTGGTGAAGGGACAAGGAAAATGTTCTTCCTGGCTAGTGCAAAACTATGGCCTTTGAGAACAGGGTGAGTAGGTTCATAGTGGAGTAAGGAGTTTGTCCCTGGTTTGCTGGAGCATGCATGAACATCTCGGGCTCTCAGAGCTCTTGCTATGAAAGCTGCTCCCTTGCCATGCTATTAAAGGAGGACTACGTGGCTTCACCAGAGCAATACTGACAGGGTTAGGCTGCTTTTACAAGGAGAAAGTTACCAGTCGCAATGGCTGCTGTCGTAATTTTACACTACGGGAAAGGGACTAAAAAGAGTAATCAAAACATAAGAAGTTGCAGAATTTTGATTTTTATTTTTTAAATACTTTTTTTCACTGAGTAAAAATAAATCCTTAATACCTAACAAATCATGCGATCATTTCATATTACTTACAGTGGAAGATTTTCATAGCATTTGGTTGAGGATACAATCTGCCCTGGCAACTGTTGTGGCTGGTTATTTTTCCAAATGAATGCAATCACAGACACGAGCAAAAGTTACTGCAACCACTGCTGCCTCATTTAACTCTGCAGTCAGGTTGCTACCCGTACAAGTGCTCAGTTTTAGACAGGAAATAGAATTGCAGGTGCAAAACTTCAAGATCATGTTTACACCCACCAGCGGGAGGCTCACCTTAAATAAATCTGTCTATGTGCAAAGCACTGTAGAAATTGCTATAATAATGATGCCTTCTCCAACGCATACATAAATATTACAATGTCTCTTCTGCAGAGAAGAAAGTGCATGAGTAAAAGTACATAACTTCAGGATACAGCAATGGAACAAAAAAGCCAGGGTTTTTAGGAGTTCCTTAAGACGAAGTCTGCTTCTTCATTTAACTTGCTTTCAAAAATAATTAAAAATATTAAGACACTTTATAAAAACCCACAAGAAGCTTTAGTGAATCTATTTCACATTTGTTCTACAATTGCCAGAAGGTCTTTCGGTCTCCTTGTCATTTTGCACTGTATGACCTAAGTAACACTGATATTTATTGCTCATTTTCATTTAGCTCTTTGAAGACCAATCCACTTAATGATCAGAAACCTCACACAATTTAGCAGATAACATCACTGCAGAGACTTGTTGGGAAGCTTTAATAAGTAAAATGAATACTAAGAGGTGGGCTGGGGTGATTGCTGTGTTTTAATCCTAGATGATAAGAATCAGAGTCATACCTGCCCATTCTTGCTCTGCGATTACAGAGACAGAGCAGCTCAAGTGGACACAAATTTTAGGCTATGTTGTTATAGTGACTACCTCAAACACTTGTAAGACACGCATTATGAAAATAATGCCTATCCTTAGTGTCACTTGTATTTACCCACACATAGTTTCTCATGCAGTAGGTGAATCCTGTTACTTATGATCACCAGATGGGAAAACCACAATAACCCCAGGTCCAGCAAGTCCCAGGCAGCCCCAGGCAGGTATGGCACAGGCTGCCAGCACCGTAGCCCTGGTGTCCTACCTTCATCCTCCTCCAGCACCAGCTTTGGGACTGGACTGCTCTGAAGAAGGTATTTGCATAGGCCACCATCAGCAGGTAGCTGGCACGAGAGCTAAGGGAACCTGAACAAGGGTGACTTTTATGAATATGAAATACTTAAGAGAATAAAAGGGAGTATCATGGAGTCTAAAAGGAAGTATAATACAGTACTGCCTGTACACACAGGCAATGAAACTCAGTAACTTGTTCAAGGTCATACAGGAAATCTGTAAGGGAGCAAAGAGGAGAATCTGGTTCCTCCTTCTTTGTTAGCTTATGCCCCAGCAGCTGGATGTGTCTCTGTGACATATGGAAATACGCCTTTAGTCCCACTGCAAAATGCTTCAAATTACAAACTTCCTACTGTCCTCTGAGAGTGCTTTATTTGTTGAAATTTTCAAAAAAACAGTCTCTACATAACAACCATGGAAAGTTATTTTCTTGTAAAATTGTAAATAAAGAAGTATTTATATTATTGTTATAATCTCTCTGGTCCTCAGTGACAGGGTGACCCCCATTGGTGTACGGAAATGGAGCAACTAATGAGTAATGGACCATTTCCTGATATGCATATTCTGAAGCCCATCTTTTGTTCTCAGATCTTCAAGGACTATCTCTTATCACAGGTTTTTTCCCCTATGGAGAAACACTTGGAGGTTGCTTTAGGTAACAGTGCAATGGGTAATTTTCAAAGCCAACTTAAATTAAAGAGTCTTTTCAGCAGTTTTGAGAATGCCATTAGTGGATGACTGCATAGTAAAATGATTTGACTCACTGTCACAGAGTTTTAGGGTTAGATATTCTTGAGTTTCAGACCTTTTGTCACAAAATGAAGCTGTAGGAATGAAGCAGTAGGAATCTATTGTCATGAGCACCTTAAAGTCTCACTTGAAACCACTGGGTCCTGTTCTATAACCTGCAGTCTTTGCAGGAAGTATCACTTTGAGGGCTGAACTAGGATTCATTACCTATCAGAAAAGACCAAATCCAAATAGGTTTCTTTTTTGTTGTTTTTTTTCATGGGGATGTTCACCTTATATATACAAACAGATGGCATTGCAACAACAGGTCTCTGTGCATAAGGCAGGGTTTTGTGGATGTGCAGCTCTCCAGCGAGCATAAAACAAAGTAAAACCAGATAGAAAACTTTCATTACCCAGCAATGCGAGTCACAACAGCAGGGTTAAATCTGTTTCTATTTAGACAATATCTGGAACAGCATTTTATTATACAGCCTGTAAAGCACTGCCTGTGCATGGGTGGAAAGTACATTGTCTCCTTAAATAAAGAACTGGGGCAGGATTGTTTGGCACTTTCTTTTTTTCTTCTACTTTTTTCTTTAACCATAAATACAAAGTAACCATTTCTCCGTAACACTGAACTCTTTGTGGCCTTCCTAGAAGCAATAAAAGTATCCAAAAATAAATATCTACTTAGAACAAATATTAACTCACAGGCCTTAGAAATATGAAGAAAATAGCCTCCGCAACATCATTTCTTTCCTGATAATGCAAAAGCCACCCCATGGGGTTTAAAACTGAGGGATTTCAAGGCTTCAGGGTGTCTTATGATGCTCGCTCTGAGCAGGCTGAATGCCAGGCTTTGTGAATGGCTCTGTCTTAAAAAACAGAATCCTAATCGCTTTCAACTTTTCTAATTCTTCACATTCCTTCCCAGCAAAATAACTGCCTGCCTTATAATGGCAGAAACATTTGGAGACTAAAAGAAACAAACACGAAATAATCAATTTTCAAGGTCTGTTTGCAAAAGGAGGAACTGCTCAAGAAACATTTACTGTTCAGTTGCAGGAGAAAGTCTTGTCTTAATGGCCAGATGGGAAGGATGGAAATACTGGTGAGAGTTGGTTTGGGGAGGTGGGCACAGAAACTCTCCTGGTCTACAATTCAGGTGACTTACTTTTCCATAAAGTAGATCCCACCCATGCCTCATCCAAGGAGATGGGAAATTTCAAGCCAGCCTCTTTATTCAAGGCCCATTCTCAGCTTTCCACCAGGTTCTGCACAAAACTTGGCCTGGGTCTTGCAGCAGTGGTTTGTTCACCTGCCCCTGCACCACACGCCCTGTGCTCCCCATCACAAGAGCCTGACACAATGTCAAAAGGCTTCCAATTAAAACCTCATGGATTCAACAGTCTCTACTAACAGAACTTCTGATCATAGGCAGCCATTTCTCCAGAATGATGTATCTCCTGCCCATGCAGTTAGAGGTTGGGTATTTTGTTAGCCTGATTGCCTCTTGGATCTGGTTTTGATTTTTTCTCTTTTTCTCTTCTATGAAATATTCTAAGAATAAAAAAAAAAAAAAAAAAAAAAAAAAAAAAAAAAAAAAAGAAAAACAAGAGCTTTTATTGCCTTAATTTAAAAGCAAGACTTGCTTTTCAATTCCAGTTAAATAATTCATTAAAATCTTACCAGAGATGTAGAAAAACTAACGTGTACAGATGAGAAGCAACCTTTCTAAAAATATGAATGGAAAACTTCCAGTCTTTCCTGTTATGTTTATAGTTTTTTCCCTTACAGCATAACATTAAAATTACCAGCTCTCATGTGGTGTAATTTGGTTATATCCCCTAAAGACACATGAAAGTAGTCCCAAAGGAACTATTTACTTCAGTGAGAATAGAAGGTGCTGAGTACATAGAATCATAGAATGGTTTGGGCTGGAAAGGACCTTAATATAATCCAGTTCCAATACCCCTGCCATGGGCAGGTACGCCTCACACTAGAACATGTTGCCCAAGGCTCTGCCCACATCACTCTGAACATTTATTTTTTGGTCATTAGTGGGTGGGAATATCAGTTTATTGCCTAAATCTCCCCAGACCTTCCTTCTATACACATCAAGATGGAGCCAGGTGGAGAGGCGCAGTTCACATGGTGCTCTGACAGGGACATTTCATGTCTTGGGGTTCATCATCTTTGCACACATGGAGTGACATGAAAAAATGAGTCGTGGCAGCAAATATAGCTGTCCTCAGAGTACTGATGCAGTGAGAGGACTTGCACAAACGTAGTGCACCCATGAGTGAGCAAGACCAGAGCTCAGCTCTTCTCTCTGACAGCTGCATGTAAACCACAATATCCCTCTTATTGTTCCCAACCCAATAAGAAAAAACTTTCAAAAGCCTTCAGCAGTGGCCTAACCCTGCTGCCCTTGGGGCTAAGGCCGAACTAGTGACATTTGCTTGAGGGCTCTGGAAAACCTGATCTGCTGCTTGAGAGCTGTGGAAGACCTGCTTCATAGAATCATAGAATCATAGAATAGTAAGGGTTCCTTGTCCATATTCAGCTCCTTACTATCCCTCTGTCCCTGGCTCAGAAAGAGCTGGGCTGCACTGCTGTTTGCTTGTTACCCTGCTTGGTTGGGCAACAGTTTCTGATGTGCAACAACAGGAAGAGTCCAGTATAAACATATCAAGCATCTTCAATTTGCAAGTAAGTGTGTTAGCTATTAGGCCCTGTAGTACAAGTTCAGTGCTTAACTTTAAACATACAAATAATACTCCTGAATTCATGTTAACAAAATTAGTTGCATGTTTAACATTAACGTTATGCTTAAGTGATAAGCTGATAACTAATTCTCTCCCTATGCTCTTTAACTCAAGTTTCTTTGGGGTCACTCGATGCCTTCTTACACAGATACACAAGAGCACAGGTTCCCTAAACCAATATACTGGAACCAGTTTCACGTACTGGGAAGCTAATAGGTTAGAATCTGAGGAATTGTTTCCCCATTAAATATGACCCTCAATTTCTATTGCTACATTTGTGGGCAGTTTATAACCCGAGAAGCTGAACCTGCAGTTCTCAAGATACCACAGTTTCTGGAAGTCACCTTGGTGCTGCTGGGGTATGGGTTGCGTTACCAACCCTTTGCAGAGAGGCTTATACAGTGAGGATATTTCTGAACATTTGTGCACACGCTTGCTATAGTTGTTAAACTAAATAGTTGGAGCTAAAAGAGTAATTTTGTCCAGCTGGGTGTTACACAAAACACTTTCATGGTCTTCACATTTTAATGGTAAGTTTTGTCAGCTTCATAAATTGATCCATCATGGGCAGGCAAAAGATTTCTGGAAAGCAGAAGCTCTTTTGTATTGTTTTTGGGCTTTTGCTTTGAAATTGCTTCACTGCAATTGTATTGATTTGAAATGGGACATGGTAGGGAAGAAGGGTGACCATATTGTTCTTTACAGATTCACCCTCCAGTGAGGAGTCAAGTAATTAATTTTCAGAGCAATCACGTGGGTTTCAGTGGGTTGCACTGAAGGGAGAAGCTATTCCTAGTGATTCGTTCGTCATCTAAGCTATATCACTTTCCTAGTAATTTTGCTTTGAAGTTATCATGTTTATGACTGTAACAAGATCTGATTTCTAAGTACCACAGTTTTCAAATCACCAGCATTATGGAATTTGCATGAGTACCACCAAGGACTAGTTTTTCACTTGCATTACCCATGCAAGGGAGTGAGAATCTTACCTACAGCCAGAGGTGCGATGCAGATCCTTTTCCCTTGCTGAAGAGAAGAAACTGTGACCTGAATTGTCTTGGCACATGGAACCCCTTACCCAGAGCTTGGTATAAAAGCCTCAACTTAAACCTCATAGCCTTTTGAAGAGTCAGTTATAGAATCCAGCAATTAGTCGGAAAACCTAATTGCCGATATTCTGTAAAATAAAAAGAATATAAAATGCTTTAATGATCTGTGTTGCACGCTGCCTTAAATATATATTCAAATAAAGCATGTATCTTACTGAACACATCCAATACGGCACCTTCCAGATTCAGTATAAATAATTAGACCTGTCTCTCTTTAGACAAATTATTAGTAGAGAAGGCTTCAAAAAAATATTTTCTTGTGAAATACAGTGCTATTTCTTTAAATAAAGGGCTCTGGCAGTTCTGTGAGGCAGTTAGCTTAGTACCATTAATACAGAGTACAGTCTATCAGCATTTAGTGAACTCTCCATGACCCTGATGGAAAGTAACTCCTTTAGCTTTTACTTACAAAAAATATTATTAAAAAATGCTGTTGAAATGTAAGCATCATTTATAGTCAGTGTTAAGCCTGAGCGATATTGCCAGCTCCATCAAGCATTTCACCAAAGATGGGGACCACTCATCTTTTCTCAGGGACGTAGAGGAATTCTGGGTGCTGGAAATGGGAGGTTCCCAAACAACTCAGTTGTCTCTGTTACATGCACTCACGGGTTTCTCTTTAATTCGCCATGTATTTCTCTTCACAGCAGAAAGGTCTCAAAATTGGCTTACACAGTAAGTTTTTTAATTCACCTGTTTTGCAACAGAGCAACTGATGTGTGCTATGCACATGAGTACATCTTGATCTGCCAAGACATGGCCTTTGAAGGTCACGGCTCCTCCCTTGGAGAGGGGCATCTTGGTCAGGAAGGATCTGGGAGAGGAAGTCCAGGGCTGTGTCTGCTCTTCCTGCCTTGCAGAGGAGGAAATTTTAATACTTCTCTGCCAAAAAAGACAGTAAATGACTCCTTTTAGTCATTCAGATGTTTGACTTGCTGAACTAATATTGGCAGTACTATCCACAGGATTATGCCTCTATCTAATGGCTGTCCACCAAGTAGTAGGTGAGGTCATATAAGAATATAAGCCCCCTGAGGAACCAATCTGAAGTGACTTTCTGCCTTGATGTTGCTATCTAGGTTCAGATCCCTAGCACTAGAAGTGCCCAACTAAGATGTGCATTAGGATATTTGCTGCCTTGGGCTCCTTTTAGAGCCAATGGATGGATAGGAACGCACAAGGGACAAATGCACTTTCCTGAGGTATCTCTGAGAGCTCCTGTCTTTCTTGACTGAATACATAATGGAGTTTATGTGCCTAATTTAGTCCCCTAATTTAGATATTTTATTTAATCCAGGCCCTAGTCCAAGGTTTCACAGTTGTGAGCTGAACTCTAGAAGCTCCCGCAACCTCCTTATTTGTGTAATATGCACGAGATACATCTGGTGACAGCGGCTGAGCCCTCAGCCCACAGCTTCGGTGCTTTTGTGGATCGAGCACACAAGGATTATCTGTCTGAACCCTCTGTCAGAAAAAAGGGGGTTTCCACATTTGGAAGACGGACACCACTGGAAGCTGAACCTGGCCAGGCTAGTTAGCAACATTTTCATGATAAACACAGCAGTGCATTGCTTGGGCCAATGGCTGATTATAATAGCTATGAAATTACCCAATTTAGTTCACCACGTCAATAAAATTTATACGAAAATACCACCAGAAACTTGGCTAGCATATGGATAACTGTACAAATGTTACCCAAGCCAATGTGACAGCCATTTAAGAGGACTAACCTCTGTCATACGGTTTTCATTTTATGTGCATGCTATACAAACACAACCACCACAAATATGCATTACAGGCTGCCTGGGACTCACTACTGAGGTGAATTAGCACTGTAGTCTGACCTGTTGAAAAGCTTAACCTTTAACCTGCCAGGCAATGGCGGTTGCAATTTGCAAGCCATTCTTGTGTTGAGTGGCTGAAAACATACTTATTTACTTGTGTAAAGCCATAAATGAAATGGGTTGGGTGAGCTCAGCTTACTTCCCAGTTCACAGACCATGTCACAAAACACTACCACATGTTCAGCAAGTAATTCAGCATGAGGACTGAATGCTACTGCACTGTGACCCAAATTCACTCTTCAGAGAAACAAGAGTTTCTTCTAATCTGAAGCGAAAAGAATTCAAAGTGATTTCCTTTTTAAGTAACTTCCGACTATACTTCCAAGAAAAAGAAATTCAAAGAAACTTCTTGAAAATAAGTAATTTACCCTCATGAAAAATCTGCATAAGCTTATAGCTTGAGAAACTGAAAATCTCTGCATAACCGCACTGATGTACTTATCGTTACAAGTATATGTTTCCTGTCGCTGCCCACTAGCGAGTCTCAGCTCTGTAGGGCAAAGCACTAATTCACTCACTTTTCCATCTCATCTGCAAAGGCTGCCAGTAGTGCTATTTAGGATTAACTCTAGAGACAGAATTGGGAGATGGACAGAAATGTCATTTCCTACTCACAGGTTTTGCAAGAACTTTGCAAAAAACTTATCAGTTTTTTGAAAGATGCATCATTTTGGGATGTGAAGCTCTCCCATGCTGGACCTGCTCTTGTCTATCAAATGAAGCCAAATCGGTAGATAACCCAGGTTTAGCAAACTGGACGTTTTGTAATGGAGATAGCTGGATAATAACTATTTCTAGATCAAAGTCAGTGACTAGGCGTTGCTCTTGGCTTGCTGGCTTTTCTGTCTGACTGTGTAACCACAGGTAGGCTTGAGTTGCAAAATTCAGATCAGGATGCAAACTCCATAATTTGGGAAGTGTTTAGCTGCAGAGACCTGGTCTGGTTCATGGAGAAGTGAGACAGGAATGAGGATGCTCAATGAAGATGAATTATGGACAGACTGATCACACATTGTAGTCCTTGTCCATCTTCAGTTCATGTGCACAAGCAATTGCATCCAAGAGTTTTCTGAGCAGCCTAAAGCCTCATCTGTGTGTCATTCCTCCCCCTTTCTTTCCATGTACTTACTACCTGCTTATTTGCACAGACAAAAACCATACCTGTCGCAAAATTATTTCATTAAAGCAGATACTTCTGATTCCTGTCATCTATTTTGGTTATGTTCGATTATTCACTTTCCTCTCAGATCCTACAGAATGGAATAGAATAGAATAGAATATGTAATATATATTTATTATGCTTCTGTAAAGATGTAGACACAAAGGTTTATTTCTGTCTTACTTCAGAAGGTTTAGATTATCAGAAAAAGCTCAAGAACCCTAGATGAGACAGGAGGGGTTGGGGAGGGATGTGAGGGAACAGCACACTGTATGTATTGCTGCTCTTCATTACTTTCATATGCATACCATAGGCACCTGCAGTCCTACACGTTTAGGGTAAAATGGTACACAAACCCTGGGAAACATCAAAGAATATGAAAAGATGACACAGCATGCAACAGGGATAGAAGAGGATGGAGCAGAACACAGGTGTGGTACTGAGATCCTGCTTCCACTTATTTTCTGAAAATAGGGGCTAAATAATTATAGTAAATACCAATAATAATAATGGAAATAAAAATGGCATCATCATTCCAGGCCATGCAGCAACCTACTTTCTGAATATTGGTAAGAGGCACAACATTTGTTTTTAGAAGAAATTTTTATGACAAACCTTTGGTCTAAAATTGCAGTTTGCAGAAAAACTGATCTTGGGTGGGATCCATGTCACATTCGTCCACCATGTTTAAAAGTTGGTTTCTGTGATGAATATCGGCAGTTGAAACAATATTACTATTAATGGTAGGGTCATACTTATATGAAGAAAGAAGATTTCCTTCAAAGAGACAAACCAGCATTCCCCACTGGTTGAGAGCTTGCTATGATAGCTCTGCTCTCAGAGCCTGGCAATAATTACACCTTGGGTTTTGTGGTCATTTTGGATTGGTGTGAACATGATAAATGACATGTTTTAATTTGAACTATTGCTCAGCAGGCCTGTTCAGGTAGGTAATAATTCACTCGAGCAGGCAATAAACCTGAACAGGTAATAGCCCACACTTTGAAGTATGCCAGCAAACTCTTTAGCAACAAAATAAATATGTACATGAACTTCCGCCGTAAATTGTCTTTGGTGAGGCAGACCTAGTAAGAGTTTCAGAGCTGGCTTTTCAGGTACTCATGAGGAGCAGAATGAGTCAGTGGGCAGATCCTACTACTGCATTAATTCTTTGAAGCTGGACTAACAAACTGGTCCAACATCCACTGAAGTTAGTAGGAGTCTTCTGTTCAATGAAGGCAGAGTGACTAAGCTAGTAGGACAGCTTGGTCCTTTTACTAACATAAGTAAATTGCCTTCCCATGAAACCACGAACTTATAAATAAGCTTATCCCTATGCAGTCAAACAGACTGAAAAATGCAGCACGAATGTGCAGAGGAACTTTGCTACTGCCTGGAAGAGATACAGCAAGGTCCTGTACCCTACAGGCCTGATTCTTAATGCTCAGGAAGCCTGCTGGTGACAGCATGTTACACAGCACTTTTCTTCACAGCATTCCTTGAACTGCTTTCAAACAATGTTGTTTGTCAGACTTTATATTACTTTTATATTACAAATACAACATTTTCAACCTTTTGGCAAATGTATGCATTGTTTTAGTTATTTAAGCCGCTATGTTTTGTGCAAATTACTCCAGACTTGCTGGTAACATGTTTCCATCACCATGGGATGCTGTTGTAAAGGAAAGCAGGAGTGTATTTGTTTTCTCTTCTTTTGGCTGCCAGTTGGTCTTATTATTTTTAGGTTGGGACCTATAGTGTTATCACTGATTACCATAATACATGTTAACTTGTGATAGGAGGAGAAAAACAATTTGGAGTAGCAAGATCCAGGCCAACTTCCTTGAGGCTGGTGTGAGTGAAATTCTTTTGCCTTCTGCTTTATAATAAATGAGGGAAAGAATTCAAAGTTAGAAGAAAAAACAGTAACGGACTGAATGGAAAGAGACGGTTTATCATCAACTGGAGACAGCTGTGAATCCCAATTCCTGTGCAACCCAACCATGCTTTCACACCAAAGACCCACAGCAGAGGTATTTTCAGATAGTCTCTGAAACTGCCCCATGCAGGATGATCCCTTAACCTTTTTGCAGAAGCACCTCCATCAAATCATCCGGGAGGACAATGCAGCATGTGCCACCATCCTCCAGCTGCTGGGAGGAACCTCTTCATGGTGATTCACCATGCAGGGCATAATGTTGTTTGTCTCCTCATTGATGACCATTTACCTTTAGAAACAACAGAAAATTAATCTCTGTCCTGAGCTTTGAATCCAGATTTACATTCTTTCCTTGCCTGAAGTTGCCTAGCTCTGTCATTCTGGTTTGATCCATCCCAGGAACAGGATCCAGCAGTTTCCTTCATATGCGAATTTGGACCTGAAAGCCTTCCTTCTCCATTCCCACACCATGTGTGAGCTGGGATTTTCCATCTTTTGTTAAAATAGTTACTTAGAAAAGAAAGAAAGGGTTGAGGGCAGTTCACCGCGTTTATTTCACTTGGTATGTGTTTGCCTTTGCTTTAACACAAGCTGTTTTCATGCCAAATGACAGTTCTATTTGTTCCCCCACCCCCTTTTTTTTGTGTAGCTTATGTAGAACATCTGGTTTTAAAAGTGTCGCAATTTCTAAACATATTCTAATGCTCTTGGGATCAGAATATCAACAACTGTCTATTGCGGTAAACCGCATGTCTGGAAAACATTCCTGCAAACTGAGTTCTTAAATAAACATAAAGCATCTATAACACATAATGCAAAGCAACATTCACTCGTAAACTCAATATTTAGACCAGATGAGGTGCAAAATATGGTTTTTCTGGACTTAGCCATCATGATTTACAATAACATTGACTGGCTTTCCATTTTATACAAGAGAGGGCAGAGGTGTGGCATGCAGATTGGAGCCTTTCCTTAAGAGCTCATTCTGCATTTAAGTCCCATCTTGTGAGATATTCTCACTTTGGTTGGAGAACGGAGGCCAGGAGTATGTCCTCTGAAAAAAATTTACTGCTATTAGAGAGTGGGAAAAGAAAAAGGAACTGTAAAGGACCAACAGTTTAGAAATGCCTGTATCTTTTAAACCTGAGCACCTTGTGTAGTATCTTCATCGATGTCAATTGTGCACATTCAAGTGTCTGAAATCCAGAGGCAATTCAGAGGTAGCATAAAGATTAAATAAACTGAATAAGATAGTGAAAGGAAAATTGCAGTAAATTGGTCTGAGTGGGAAACTTTTGTTATTTTCAATTATTATGATTATTTATAGGGTGTGGAAAGTGTAACCCATAAGCAACTTTATACAGATATGCAGTCATACGTTGAAAAAACATGGTTTTACTTTGAACCTCCCCTCCACACTGGTTTCAGAAGCATTCACTCTACATTTAATCACTTTAAATTGTTTTTCAGGAGTATTGGTGGCTGATGAATTTGGTTGACTGCAAATGAAAACACCAAAAACTCATTAAAATTTTGCTTAATGCTATGAATGTATTTTGATTATACTTATGGATTGCTTTTTCTTAATATTACCTTCTTACCCTTTAAGAGAGCATCAAATACTTTCTTCCAATTAATTCTTTAAGAATTACCACTCTAAACTTTTTGCAAAAATATTTTATGAGAACAAAAGATGAACATATACGCTTAGGCTGATGCAATTACATCTGAAAGTTACTGAGAAGTCTACCGAATCCACCTCCTGCTGCATCTCAAAGTTAAGGTTTATCAGGAGAAAACTAAAAAATTAAATCAAGCCTTATCATTTAATTCCCTAATATTAAAAAGGGCTGGATCTTTTTTTCTTGATGATTAACATCTGAGTTATGTAAGGTAAGATAAGGGTATTAGAACATCTCACTTCCCTGTATGAAGATCATCTCTTAAACAGTATGGAAATGAGGGCCTCCACCCTGATGCCCCATTATGCAACTAGGAAGATGCTTGGGTCCAAAACCTGCACATATCAGGATGAAAACACCTCCCTTGCATGTTCACCACTTGAAATATTCTCCACAAATTGGACCTAAGTGATTACTGGGGGACAGATACTACTTGCTCTGAAGACTGAAGAGCCTCTTCTAAGGTTGGTGGAATTTCAGGTCTCATAAGGATAAATACTTAGGTTCTATTCCAGCCTTCCGCTCCCCTTCCATAACAAGTTCAAACTTCTGCATTGCTAGTGGTTACTGGGCTGATCTGGTGTAGCTGAAACTCATTCTCCTCCAAAGCTCAAACAAATGGTTTCTAGAAAGCAAAGCCATTTTCAATTTACTGGAAGAGTAAAATTTTAACAAATCAAAAAGAGTGAGGAAGGCTGAGCATTCAGCTGAACATATATCAAGCTTGAAACAACTGTGCTCTAACAAAAAGCAGATTTGTGCCAACCTGCAGGGACTCCTCTATCACAGCACTCCCTTAAGATTTACCAGTGTGGTGCAGTTTGGGACAGCAAAGCAGCTCAGCTTCTCGACTTATGAGTGATGCTGGAGGAGCTGCGCTGTTAGCAATGACAATTAGCTGCCTGGTGTCATCTGTACAAAACAATTGCTTTTGCCAAGTCTAATCACTATACTATGCACCTCACCTTCTTGAATGAGAGGTCCTCATTCAAGCATGTAGTTTATTCAAAGACACATGCTGCATTCATTATAGCTAAATATTAACAAACACCTTGAATTCTTGGAGCGTTATTGGTATCAGGTCTCTTGGCTGCTTCTAGGACAGAATGCCTTATGGGAAGCTTGATGCCCAGCCAGGACTCAGATTACAAAGCATACACGTCTTTCAATATATTGAAGAATCCACTCAACCTTATATATCATCAAAATACTTCCTAAACATATGTGTTTTTCCAAAACTTTTATGTTGCAATGACTCTGGAAAACTCTGTCTTTCTTTTCCCAGAAGCTGGAAGATAGGGATCACTCTACTGAAAGTTTTTGAAGGCGTAATTGTTTCATAGTACCTTTTTTTCTTCTTTTTTTTTTTTTTTTTTTTTTTTGTTTTTCCTCAGGCTTTTAGCTGTTTTAATAAAATCTTGCAAGAAAACAAAGACTAAGCTCACAGAATGACAATTTAGAGCTTAGGTTGTATTGTGTCCTCCTGCTTACTATATGTTTGATTAGCATATTGCAACAAAATCAGAACTAGTGGCATTTTCCAGGAATTGGAGCTACCTATACTTTCAGCACTTGAATAGCTGAAAACTTTGCAAATTGTGTGTCTTGTATAACTTTCCTATGGAGCACCAAGAAATTTTTCATACTTTCAAAGGCTGTTAAACTGTAGTAAGGGGTAAATAAGGTCACAGAGGAAGTCTGCGGTTGTGTGACAGCAGAAGGTGGATCACCTGAGTACCAGTTCAGCATTCTGCATCTGAGATCACCCTTGCTCTACACAAAAAAAACATCTTACTGAGAGACTTTTGTTATACTAAGGTCTTTTTAAAAGTTGCATCCAATATAATATCACATTTTTTTGAATGCCCCATTTCTCAAAAAAATTATGTCTTTGGCATCGTTTGTTGAGTGAGCTGGAAATAAATGTGTTATTTTACCTAAGGTGTCACATTTATTATTTATTCTAAAGGGTCATGGTCTTGGACATATCACATGACCTGGGGCCAGGGTTCTCCCTGGTTTCTGCTCCATCCTGTTGCAATTCATTCCCCTGACCTCAAGGGCTATCTTGCAGCCTCTGCAAAGTCACCTACCTCACCCACCAGTGATATCTCTGGGGCAGCTGTAACCCTCTGAAATAACTATGGAGAGCACTCAAATGAGACACCCCCCTGTGTCCCTAGAGGAAGGGGACAGCACTTTTAAAGAGTTGCGATGTTCATCATCATGCAAATTCTGCAGTGGCATGTGTCTTATCCAATATCCTGGTGCCACTTCAGAGTTTGCATTTAAAAGGAGCCATTTCACAAACTACAACATATAAAAGTTGGCTAGGATCAACCCGGCTATGCTATTTAACTGAAATATGCGTTAAGATACGAGTAAGCAGGGGAGATGTTTCTTTAAAGAAACCAACCCATGGATTTTGGACAGGATTAAGCACAAATATCATTCTGCTTTGATAAATATTGACAAAAGGAAACAGGAAAACAGGTCTGTTCATAAAGAGGAGGTCTATTAACTATAATGCTGCTCTATTTGAGTGATAGCTTTACCTTTGAATTAAAACAAAAACGGTAAGGCTAGATATTACTTTTTTATACTGACAGTTCAAAACCTCATAAAATATTAGTATCTGTATCAGCTATAAAAATTAATGGCTCCGGATCCTTCAGTGTTGTGCTCTTCAATTTTATTTTATCACCAGTTTTTCAGCTGTCTGTGTGTGTACGTGTGTGTGTGCACACACGTCCTTTCCTTTCTAAGCTGTTTGGCTGCTGATGAATAGGCTTATAATTGCTCAGTAAAGCTGTATGGTAGTGTTTGCAAGTGGCATTCCTGATTCCTTTACATCAGAGGTCACTATTGTACAGTGAGATTCTGATAGGAGATAGTGATAGCACAATGCAAAACAGATGAAACAGAAGAAAACGCTGTTTTTGATGGTGTGGATTGTTCTCCAGTTAAATAACTTTCTAGGCACAGAATTTAAAAATTCTGTCAGGCATCTCAATCCAAAACTGCCCTTTAAGATGTTTAGAGGCCAATGTAAACATTAAACTCTGTATGATGTTTGTATTCACTTACCCAATCTAACTTTTATTAACAATTAATCCATCAAATTTCAATGCCTATAAATTCCTCTGAGTCATAAGCCCCTCTGGAAGCCTGTATCTTGAAAACAGAAATCACAATTACTGGATTATTTTTTGATGCAGAATCAAATTTAAACTGGGTTTTACAAACCAAGGAGTTATCTGCATTTCCACTGTCTAAAGGCATCAGATTGCCTTAAAGCCCATATACCGTGTAAATACATAGGAACTACAGGAGGCAGCCAGTACATATGGAACAGATAAAGGCCACATAGTTTATTGAACCTTGTGGCCTGCTGATGTAACAAAATAAACTTTGCAATGAGCAGTCAGATCCTAACATCAAGTCTCTCCTTCGCTAGAGCGTAATAGATGATAGCCCTCCAAAGGCCAGATTTGGATCCCCATATTTATCAGGAGTCTTACTTCAGGCTCTGGCCCTCAGTACACTGAATGAGGGATTTAGTAAAATTCGTTTGTGGTATTTTCTCTTCTCTGACCAAAGTGTGTTGAGAGGCAGCTGGAAGGTTTCGTGTTCCAGCAGCTGAGGGGAAAGAAATCCTGAGACCAGGTATATGATACCTACCCAGTACTAATGAGTCCTCCTCTTCTAAACAGTTTAAACAGGTTTTGCCAGGATGAAAACAATTTGAACTGAACTGTCTCCCCTGCTGAAATTTTAAATCAACTAGAGGAGCCAAAGCAAGCGATGTGTGCCATTGCCTTTACCTGCTAGTGGCAAGGAGTCCATTGCTCTTGAGAGATATGCAATTTTCTGTTTAATTTTCTTCTTCTCCCTGCTCCCTTAACTCAGCCTTCCCAGTATTCAATGTGTAATCACTCTGAGACCATTATTAACGATATCGGCCCAAGAGTCTGATGTAAGGATAAAGGAGAAATTTCTCACACATCTTAAATCTGGTGATAATGGAAATTCCCTAGATGCTGATGTACAGCACAGTGCAGCAAGGCTTTGGTATTGCAAGAAGACAGATCTGTCCCTGTATGTTTGGGGACTGTCACCTCTGCAGGTGGAGAGAACTCATCCTCCAAGGGTACAATCTCAACACTTGTGCCCCAAGGAAATGTCCTGTGTTCTCTCTATGTCTGTGCAGAGATGCTCTTGATTATAAACAGTGGCTGTGGCAGTGAGATTTGGCTCACAAGGACTGCTTGTTTGCTGGTAGCACAGCTATTAAAACACAGAGGCTTTGTTGCTTGAGGAGACATTTTTTGAATGGAGACTATGGAGCTGTGAGAAGAATGTGCGACTACTCACTCTTTTGTGTTTCCAGCAGCAATCCCTGCACGCTTTTCTTTGTGTTTATTTCCATTCTTCTCTTGGGAATTAAGTAATACCCTTAAACCACAGTTTATAGGAACATTTAGTCTAGAAGGAAACTCTAGAGAAATGTTATTTCATTTCAGCATCTCAGAGGCCTCTCCTGCATTCTCTGCCGACAAGACACCTACATTCTCCCAGACAATACGAAAGAACAGGTTAATGCTGTTACTATACAAATTCTTTTACAAATGTGCATTCATTAAATATCCCTCCTTTCTTTAATGAAGAACAGCACATATTCCTAACTTGTTTTTGCTCTGGAAATACACTTCTGATTCACAGGACCACCCTCACACATCCATACTGCTCATTGAAATGAAGCGACCAAACCACAGGACAAATTAAATGTAAGTACATTTGAATCCATTCATGATAGGGAACTGGAGCACCTCCCGTATGAAGATAGGCTGAGAAAGTTGGGGCTGTTCAGCCTGGAGAAGAGAAGGCTGCGGGGAGAACTCATAGCAGCCTTCCAGTATCTGAAGGGGACCTATAGGGATGCTGGGGAGGCACTCTTCATGAGGGACTGTAATGAGAGGACAAGGGGTAACGGGTTCAAACTGAAACAGGGGAAGTTTAGATTGGATATGAGGAAGAAGTTCTTTACTGTCAGGGTGGTGAGGCACTGGAATGGGTTGCCCAGCGAAGTTGTGAATACTCCATCAGTGGCGGTGTTCAAGGCCAGGGTGGACATAGCCTTGGGTGGCATGGTTTAGTGGGAGGTGTCCCTGCCCATGGCAGGAAGGTTGGAACTAGATGATGTGAAGGTCCTTTCAAACCCTAAGTATTCTATGATTCTATGATTCTACGATACAGCAGATACCCAGAAACAGCACCTTTTAATATCCTGTTTTCAGAATCTGCAGGGTATGAGAAGTAAATTCCAAGATTATACACAAACTGAGAGCTCTGAAAAACTTGCAGGTACCAAAATTGACACTGATGTGACTTATGGGTAGACAACACTACATGAGAAAAAACAACTGCTCACCGGCAGCTGCCTGAGGTAAGCAGGGCTGAGTGAAAAGAATTCCTAGTCCTGGCAGCCGAAGAAATACAATGAGTGAAATGCAGCTCAGGAGTCAAGCAGGTTACTCTCAAGCCCAGATGGGAAAGAAGGGGGTCATGGTCACCAGTAGCATAAGCAGATAAAAAGATCCAGCAACAGCGCAGAGACATGCCCCTACTGAGTTAACAGAGGAAGGTCATCAAGCTCTCAGCTCTCCTGCAGTTAGCAGGAAAGCTGTCTCAGTGCCACAGACTGGCAAAGAAACCACTGAAGCCATTCTGAACAGATTACTGTGTTCTCCAAATTACCTCTGAAATGTTCTCCTATCCTGACAACCTGAGAAGATAATTTGATCTTTTCCTACAAAGACAAAAAAGGAGCAAGCATTCACAATTCAATAATGTGTGGATTCACGAATAGTAGTAACTTGAGCTCATTTTCCACCTCCTTAATATTCTCTGTATTTTGCAGTAGCAGTCAAAAGCCAATTGCTTTTAAAGTCATTGTACCTGTTTTGGTTCAGGAGATGAGACTTAAACACTTCTGAATCAACTATCATTCTTATCTGTTTAGATTTGGTGGGTTTTTTTGTTTTGATACCCCTCCCCCAATAACATATGACCTATGAGAATGCCCTCCTAGGAAATGTTGAGATACACAGACCGATCAAAAAGCTTTCATAAAAGCTTGTGGTCTAACCACGGGGAGCATTGGTTCAGACCTGATTACCTTTCATCTTCCAAAGGTTAATACACTTCATTCTATTTTTTCTCATTATGTTGTGTACCTCTTAAAGGAAATCCTAAAAGCAAAGGTCCTTCGTGATTCTTGCTCCTAGAATGCAATTTTCCATGGGCAGATCTCAGCATAATTCCTCACATGGGAGAAATGTAGATTTATCCTCAGTGAACAGACGTCAGGAAACAAGACCTACAAGAGAATATTCAACTAACAAAGTCATACAGTTATATATTTTGTATAAAAATACTTGAATCTCCATACAGTAGTTCATACACTTTAAAATGTTACATATTTGCCATAGAGCCCTGTGATGACACACTGTATTAAGCCTACATTCTTCATCCTATTCTCTATTTCCATGGTTCCCCCAGATTTATATTTCAGTGATGTACTTCATGATCCTGAAGATGAGGCATAATACTGAAACGTTAAAACAGTTTCATTGTCTTTACTTAGTTTCATTTTTACCATTAAAGGACAGGAATTATATGAGAAGTTTGCAGCCGAACACATAAGAAACAATTATTTAGATAGAGGAGATCTGCATGGCTTATTTATTTCTTGTTCTTCAACCTATTACATGACATCATTTTAATATAAAAGTACTTTGTAATTATGATGCCTTTACTGATAATTCTTTGTTGTACACCACTGGATCTTCCTTATCTGAGCCCAGAGATCTTTTAAGAGATTTTATAGTCACACCTTCAAGAAATTCCACAAAAAGTCTTTCAACCTCCTCAACCCTTTGCTTTGCTTTGCTTCAGCCTGCTCAGGACAGTATTTTCTGCAGTTTCCACATTTTAAGCTATAATCTTTGCCTAGAGGGCAGCAAAACAGCATCTCCCGAGGACTCCAATACCTCAATTTTCTTCCCTTATTCAGTCAAAGGACCACAGCCTCTTCTTCAGTACATCTTATGCTGTGCCGGAAGATACAGCCAAACGTAACCAATCTTGGCCAGCGTGGCTTGGCACGGGCACGGTGTGGTTAGCCCTGTCTGTCTCCCCACTGACCTAACAAACCAAGCTGGGACCTGCCAGGAAAGAGCCTCCACTAGCCATCCCTGAAGGGTTTTGTCAAACCTGCTGCCAGCGACCCACCAGCTATGAGGTAGTGTCTCCGACTGCTGGGCTGGAGATTGCAGGACTAACTCAATAATTTAATGACAGGGGAGACATTACTGCTGAGACTAGAACTTGCAGCTCTAGCTTCTGGGCCTAAATGGGGACTGTGAAGAAATACTGGAAGCAAGACAAGCACACAACTGTTCAGTTGCAAAACCTAAATGTCTGTAGGATTTTCTCCCAGTGAGGTATGCAGCTGAGAAGCTGCTTGATAGATCAAAAGTCATCTAGCTAATGGAATGAGAATGCAGATAGGAAAGCAGCCTGGGTGCTTTTTTCTTTTTAACGGAAAAAATTACTTGAATTCAAAACCAAACAGCCCCTCAAAATATCCCTCCATATCTTTCAAAGCTCTGAGGAAAGACATGTGCCCAGTGGGATTTACTATTCTGTTACCCACTAAAGTATCTGAATTCCACAGGAAAATGCACTTGAAGCAAAAGTGAAGTATTTCTGAGATACTACTGAAGTTGAAAATCATGGAGTAAATGGGAACAGGAAATGTCCCAGTAAAGAAAAACATCTGAATAACTGAGCAGCAGGACTAATAAATCTGGCCTCTCATGGCTCTGTGTGTCTTGACTGGCTCCTCTAATGTCTTGTGAGGGCTCCTCCTGTAGTTTCACCCATTGGGAAAGGTGTGACTGTGGTCTTTCTCTACCTTGCTGTCTATTTTCAGAAACCTGTATAGGCACATTTTCCCTGCAGCATTCTCTTTTTGTCTTTGTTAAAATTGGTGAAAAGGATTAAAAGATAGACAGGGAAGATAAAGACAGACAGAAACAGGTCATGGTAACACTCTCTCCCTTCTAGAAAATAAGAAAAAGTCCTAGGAAAAGTAATTATGATTTAGGTTAGTTACTTGGAGATATGAGGGCAGAACACATACAGGAGTGTCATCCCTTCAGTATTTGGAATAACTTAGTCTTGCTGGGAGACAGTAACAAAAATAATAATAATAAAACCTCACAGCTAGGGTCAGTCCCTACCAGATATTTGCGAATGTTTTCAAGTGTCAGTGCAGAAAGGATAACCCCAGCTTGCAGCCAGAACAAAGGGACAACCTTCTATCCAGCACTGCCTCTGTTCTGTTTCTTGCACACAGGTCTTTTTAGGATGAGCCACAAACCATTTTGATTTTCTTTTTGGATGCTTGAACCCCCTTGAAAAGCACAGAAAGTTACCAGAGACCTCAAGCAAAATTTACTGGAGTATGAAATTTGCCTGAACTGGTTGGTCTGAGTTCTCTGCTTACACTGACACTCAAAATTCACGACACATTCATACCCATGCTCACAGGTTGCTCTGAATAACAAACGCAACCTTCCTTCTTATCTCTGGCGAAAACGGAGAAGCAAAGCAAGACAGCTTGTAAAAAGCATTTTATATGCAAGACAGATTAGAACATTAGTGGCGTAATAAAGTAAATAAGACAGCAATTGACCTGAGACATGTGGGGTTTACCCCAATTTTTTGTTTATAGTTGAAGGTCGTAAGCTATACAAACCTCTATTGATCAGAGTCCTCTTTGTTTAAACAGAACCTACTGTACTTATTTGTGCTGTTCCTCTAAAGTCAAACAAAAGGGGACAGTTTTAAGTAAATCTCTGCATGACACTGCTGCCATGTGGTTCATTCACTCAGTATACAGATGTTTTCAATCTGTACAGTTTGTCTTTCATATCCATATGAGATGAAGCAGGCTTGATTTAGGCTGGGAATGATGCCAAAGAGAAAAGATATATCATTAACCCTTAATAAACAACTTATAAACGACTTATGAAGCATCCCTGGTTTATTCATTAAAAGGAGTCCTTGAAGGATTATCATAACACCTTATGAGTGGTAAGAACCCTTACTTGTCTGCAACATTATGCGACAGGTATTTATATGGAATCCAAAATGCTTGGTGTGTGACTTCCTCCCCTTTCATTCCCTTGCACACTAATATGCAAGCTAAAAATAAGCATCTACCCAAACTTTGCATTCAGATCATGAACACCATCAAGAATTAGAAGGACAGAATTAATTTGGATTTTACATCACAACTGATACAGTGTGAAATCAGTCCTGGGCATCGCACAAGTCCTTACAGAATTGGTTCTTGCTTTACCACCTTAGTACATGCTAAATGCATATATTTAATACATAGTATAGACATGTACTCAATACTTACTACACCTAAGAGACAAGATGGTGCCTCTTATTACACATCTATGAAACAAACACAGGAGATTAAGAGACTTTCCCAAGATCACATGAGAATGATGTATAAGAGCCAGGGACTGAACAAAGCTGCCCCAAAACACATCCTAGGAGTTCCTTACACTACTAACCCTCCTATATTGTTTCTGATCTGCTTTTCTCAACATCCCTTTCTTCTAACAAACTACTACTAGTTCTTGACAGTATTAGATGTGTGTTATGCACAGCATTGGGCTTGTGCTGGATACAGGAATATTAGAAGCAGCTACTGGCTTGGAAGTAATTGTGGGGGGAAAAGGGCACAGTCTTTTCTTCAGACAGTTTATAGGGCTTTGCACGCTGAGTCTATTCTTACTGTATTATTCGGCAAACAATCTGTTGCATCACCTCAAAGAAAAAACCTGCTGATTTAATGCAACTAATAGACAATCTCATTCAATCAGTTTCTTCCTTATTTAAACATGCAAAACACAGAAGTGAGTTTAAACCCACTGTGCCAATAGTAACATCTCTTGATTTTAGGAGGGAGCAGTGTGGCTTGGCAAATAAAAAATAAAAGAATCAGTATTGATTTGTTTTTTGCTTCTACTCCAGCTCAGTCAGAAGGCAGAAATTCACCACACTGCTTAGCTTAAAAAATTCAGAATTGAAGGCTGCTGCCCAGAAGCATGAGCTTAAAAAGACTGCTCCCTCCTATACAGAGTTTACTCTGCCCCTACGGAGTTTACAGGCAGTCCTATACAGTTAGCTGGAGAAAAAGCCTATGAAGTTAGAAGATATTCTGCCCAATTTCAGGTTGTGTTTGAAGAAGTGGCTATACACAGTCACATGTAGGTTCAATTATTCATTTTTCCAGGAGGCGTTTGAGTCAGGGAGAGAAGGCTCAGCACATACCATAAAAATACTTCTGCTCCTTACTCTCAAGATCTACAGGTCAAACAAGCCACACTCAGTCATGGGACATTAAGTCCCTGGATCTTGAACTCCAGCTGACTGCCTCACCCAAGCTTTTGGGCTAAACGAGCATCTCCCCAGCCTAGATGCTAAATGAAGAAGTCAGTGGGTCAGGCTTCTCTTAACCCCGCTGCCAAGAGAGCTCCTCTCAGGACAGCTTTCATACAGCCCAAACCCTCCCTAGACACTGTGCAAGCAAGGAATCAGTCAAATGCAGCTTTTTTCCAACTCCTTCCCTACCATAAAAACCTAACTCCCCCCAGTGCTAATCCCAGAGCTAGAGACACAGCCCTTTTCTAGCTGACTGGGGGGAATTACTTAATTCTGTGCATCTGGTGCAGCCCAGCTCCCCACACACTGCAGGCAGCCAGCACACGCAGCTGGGAGCCCTCGGCTCAGCCTGCCTTAACCCCCTCCGTTGCAGAAGCCCACAGCAAGCCCCATCCAGGGGCATGGAGATGGAATTGGGATGCTCAGATTGGGAAAGCACCTGCTCGGCTGCATCAGACTGGTTAAACACCCTCCTGCTTAATAGGGGCTGCTAAGCACGGGGTGTGCATGCCCACTGCTTCTCCTAAGGTAGAGCTTGAGGTTGCCTAGCCCAACTGTGTCCCCAGCTCTGCTCAAGGCCACTCTGGGGCATGAGAAGGTTGGAATTTGCAGCTGGGTGGGAGCCTTACCCCTTGCAAAGCCAAAAGCTTTGAGGCTCACAGGATGGATGAGAACTGTAATTACCCAAACCTGAAGGTGGATGATTGAAAATGGGTCTCTAAGGAAGGGTGGTAAAATACTGGCACAGGCTTCCCAGAGAGGTTGCAGATGCACCATCCCTGGAGGCATTCAAGGCCAGGCTGGATGTGGTTCTGGGCAAGCTGATCTAGCTGAAGGTGTCCCTACTTGTTGCGGGGGGTGGGATTAGATGAGCTTTGAAGGTTCCTTCCAACTCAAACCATTCTATGATTCTATAAAACAGGACAGCCGTGATTTCCACGTTGTGTTCCTGAAAGTCTCATACTCTGCTCCAGTCCTTAGAGGAACAGTTTTGGGTGCCCCTGCCAGTGAGTGACCAGCATCTGCACATCAGGTTTCTCAGTGTGATAATGTCAGACAAAATAGGGGGAATCACAAACTAAGTAAAGTCAAGAGCAAAACTAGCTCAGAGCTCAAATCCACTGAGTCCCAGTCTTATTCACCAGTGTATACCATGCCAGTTATGCAGCATCTATACAGAATAGACCTTTTTGGAGATACAAACTCCTCTTAAAACAAAAAATAAAGAAATAGGAAAAGCATACTGTTTTATCCATGGCACTTGAACAGAAAGTTTCTTCAGCGAGACTATTTTAAAGCCAATTACTCATTTAAATAGGGGGCAAGAATGGGGGAGAGAGGGAGCCACAGTTACTGGCCCCTTTTTAGGTTTTAAACCAAACCAGATACAACAGTCAAACTTGGGACAATCCTGGGTAAACCACAAAAGATGGCAGCACTTCTCATCATCCTAAAACAACAACATTTTTCCAAGTTTTTTCAATCAAAAATGCTAGCAAGGCCACCCTGGAATTTGCTACCATTTTTCCTTACCCAAAGCTATTTTTCAACACAAGTATTGAATTTACATATTAATACACCACTAAAAACAGGATGAAGAGATTGGAATGTTAGAGTTACTGATTTGTTTGGGATTTTCTAAGAAAAAATAAAATAATTCTGTTCCACCAGTTTTCTTTTTCCTTTTTTCCCTTTCTTTTTCTTTTTCCCATTAAGTGACTGTTTCAAATTAATAGAAAGAGGATGCAGCATTTCTTAGGTTTTATTTTATGGGTTTTCCCAGCATATGGAATCTTTTTAAACATGAGAAGCTGTGGGTAAGATGTTATTATATGCATATTTTAAGTTAACCATTCTTTGTATCTTTTTCAAAAGAAAAGATTTACCACGTTTATGTGTGAGAAATATGTTTATTTGGAAGATTTACTCCAACTCTACTTATTTCTTTTAGAAGGATGTCAACTGGAAAACTATACCAGCATTTTTTCTAATTAAAATTAGGGTGGAGGAGAAAGCAATCACTGTTTGTTGCTGCTTTTCTAGACCATGGAAGCTTTCTGTAAATCAGACTTGACAGGTTCAAAACGTTACTTTCTGAGCTTTGTTCCTTTGCCAATAAGGCCATTTTCGGGGTGGTGACAGAAATCCTGACCTGTAACGCCAGTGAGCCCATTGGCACATCCAAGAGATCACAGGAACCCACATCTCCAAAGTGTCTACTAAACTGAAATACAGCTATCTGGCGAGGAGGTGAAGGGGGAAAGGAACAAGGGGAGGATTTCTAAACACCAGACTGGCAGAAGGTGATGCTCCAGGTCTCCCAGAAGCTGCTGAGTGAGCACTACTGGAGAGTACGAAGCATGGGTGACCTGAAAAAAGTGAAAGCAGCCAAAATCAGCAGCCACAGTACAAAAATATGAAGAAAATGTGTACGTGACCCTGCTCACCTCTCCCTAAAATACATGTCGTAACAGGAAGCATTATTGGGCTGCCATGAACATTAACAAATATTTCTAAAGGCTTCATTAGCAATACTCAGCCTGTATTCATTGCCAGCCATAGGTGGTATCCATAATAAAGCTGTGGATACATCCACCAAATCTAGCAACGCAGCCAGGCCCACATGAAATTTAAGTACACAGTTTACTTTTCTCCTTCCTCACTAGCCTAAAGTACCAGGGTAAGAAATGTGCTACCTCCCAAAATGGATTTCTCCAAGCGCAGCTAAAAAGATTACATTCAACAGGGGGAAAACAAAGACAAAATTAGTTTTATGTAAGCCTTGTCTGCTGCAAAGAAAATTTCATTTTTGGCTCAGGAAAGACATTTTAATTACTCAGGAAAAATTATATAAAGTTGTTACTAAGTGATAAGTGGGGAGATGGGGTTTTGGATTCAAATTTGCGTGACTTTGGGATTTTGTCTGGGTACATGTTTAGTGTTTCTGTGTGTCAAAACTGGCAAGTCATGCTAAATACAACATTTATCTCCTCTCTGTGCTGCAATGCAGCATCAATCTGAAATTTCCGAGGAGAGTGACACCAAGCTAACAAGGAATTTACTGGAAAAAGAGTAATATAACCCCTATTTTCAAGAAGGGGAAATTGGATGACGTGGAGAACTACAGACCAGTCAGTCTCACCTCTGTCCTCAGCAAAATCTTGGAGCAGATGCACCTGGAAAGCATGCTAAGGCACGTGAAAAACAACAAGGTGCTTGGTGATGGCCAGCATGGCTTCATTAAGGGGGAATCCTGCCTGGCCAATTTGGTGGCCATCTATGATGGGGCTCCAGAATTGATGGACGGGGTAGATTGACGTCAGCTATCTGGACTTGTGCAAAGCGGTCGACATTGCCTCACATGACACCCTTGTCTCTAAATTGGAGACATCAATTTGATAGGTGGACCGCCCAGTGGATAAAGAACTGGCTGGATGGCCGCACGCAAAGAGTTGTGGTCAAAGGCTCAGTGTCCACCTGGAGACCAGGAAAAAGTGGTGTGCCTCAGAGATCAGTGTTGGGACCGGTCTTGTTCAACATCATTGTCAGTGACATCCAGAGGGACCTTGACACGCTTGTGAGGCGGGCTGATGCCAACCTGATGAAGTTGAACCATGCCAAGTGCAAGGTCCTACACCTGGGTTGCAGAAATCTCAGGCACAGCTCCAGGTTGGGCAGAGAAGAGATTCAGAGCAGCCCTGCGGAGAAGGACTTGGGGGTGTTGGTCGATGAGAAAATGAACATGAGCTGGCAGTGTGCGCTTGCAGCCCAGACAGCCAACCGTATCCTGGGCAGCAGCAAAAGGAGCGTGACCAGCAGGTTGAGGGAGGTCATCCTGCCCCTCTACTCTGCTCTTATGAGACCTCACTTGGAGTATTGTGTGCAGTTCTGGTGTCCTCAACATAAAAAGGACCTGGAACTGTTGGAACAAGACCAGACGAGGGCCACGAGCATGATAAGGGGACTGGAGCACCTCCCGTATAAAGATAGGCTGAGACAGTTGGGGCTGTTCAGCCTGGAGAAGAGAAGGCTGCGGGGAGACCTCATAGCAGCCTTCAGTATCTGAAGGGGGCCTATACGGATGCTGGGCAGGGACTCTTCCTTAGGGACTGTAGTGATAGGACAAGGGGTAATGGGTTCAAACTTAAACAGGGGAAGTTTAGATTGGATATGAGAAAGAAATTCTTTACTGTAAGGGTGGTGAGGCACTGGAATGGGTTGCCCAGCGAAGTTGTGAATGCTCCATCAGTGGCGGTGTTCAAGGTGGGGTTGGACATAGCCTTGGGTGGCATGGTTTAGTGGGAGGTGTCCCTGCCTATGGCAGGGGAGTTTGAACTAGATGATCTGAAGGTCCTCTCCAACCCTAATTGTTCTATGATTCTATGATTCCATGAATGCTGTTCATGGACTGCCACTTCCCAAACTGCGGTGTCCTTGGGGCAAAGACATAATTCAATCTGAGTTATCGTAGGAAACAGAGCAATCATGTTCCCCTGGTAAAGAAGTAAACCATGGATGAAGAGTGACCACAACCTGGAGATACTGGAAGAAAAGTGGGAAAGTTATATGAGCTTGGGGTCAATTCAGGGTGGCAGGACCACAAAAGCTGATGTCTATGGCGGCGGACAGGCAAAGGTGGAGCCTTCAGCATGGAGGACTCTCAATTTGGCAACTTCTGAGCATCCAGCTGGCCTATGGGAGTGATGTGATAAGCTAGCTGACTCTGAGTTAAACCTAGACTTGGTTCTCCAGACCTTGTTCTGGACCACTGGTCTAAGTGATAAAGGCCAGAGGGTCTAAGCAGCAGCCTTGGTGCTATGCTCCAGTTCTGCACAGGCTCTCACACAATCTCCATTGCAGAGCACCACCCATAACACTCCCCTACAGATGTCCTCAGGAACTGAGCTCCATGGATGAAGGCTTCCACATTTTTCTATTTCAAAGGCTGAGCTCAGCAGTGGGGAAACAGTTATCACCAAATCAGACTGCAACATCAGGCTAAGGCAACACAGACATAGCCATCTTCTGTTTGACACACCTCAGCCACTCAAGGAAAGGGGAGAGGAGTCTGTGTCTCTTTTTCCTAAGTGGAGTGTGCAAGGAAGCAGAAAGAGATGAGGAAGAGGCAGACTAACCCTATCAGATAGGGCTGGGACTGGCCAGACTGCCATGAATCAAGAGCCTTTAGAAAGATCACAGACATCAGTTTCTTTTTGTGCCTCATTTTGTATCCGCTTGAAGAGCCTTTGTTGCTCAACCACTTGAACATCCATTTATTTATTTTTTTCCACCTCAGCTGTCAAACCACGTTGATTTTCAGTTGTTTTAACCTGGGCAGGATCAGCAAACCTACTCCCCCAGGTGAAAAGCCAGGACTGAGAGAAAACAACTTGAGTTGGCTGAATTATCCAATTCTTCTAAGACACAAAGAATTTGTTTGCTTTGCTTATGAAAGCCGAGGGAAGAATGGCATAGAAGGCTAACTCCTGAACGTCCCCCTGGTACGTACATTACACTTTGCTATCGATGCAGGCAGAAATATTTCCAGGGCTTGCAATGTGGTTGGCAGTGCCTTTTCAGAAAAGGACCTCTACAGAGCAAGCTTGTGTCTGAATTACATCTCAGCCTTAGGGAAGATGATTTCTTCAAGTTCTCCTTCAAGGTCAGTTGTGGGGTAACATATGTTATTCGTCTCTCAGTCTTGCTAACAGAAAATCTGACTGAGTGACATGTGGAAACTGGGAAATGAAAATAAACAAAATGAATAAACACACTTAAAAGGCTTGGGGGAGACAGAATCTCGACCTGCACATAACATCCTTACCAATCGGACAATGCTAAACAAAATTTGGAATTTGTATCTTTATGGGTACAGTAAATTTGAACTCTACATGACGCCACTGCATCTGCTAAGCAAATAGAGCCACTCTTATTACAGGTGTATGGCAGAGTCAGTGTAGGATATGGAAACCAGCAAGCTCATTGCATTTGTGAATATCATGAAGGCAGGCTTAGAAAGTTGGGGCTGTTCAGCCTGGAGAAGAGTAGGCTGCGTGGAGACCTCATAGCAGCCTTCCAGTATCTGAAGGGGACCTATAGGGATGCTGGGGAAGGACTCTTCATTAGGGACTGTAGTGATAGGACAAGGGGTAATGGGTTCAAACTTCAACAGGGGAAGTTTAGATTGGATATGAGGAAGAAATTCTTTACTGTAAGGGTGGTGAGGCACTGGAATGGGTTGCCCAGCGAAGTTGTGAATGCTCCATCTCTGGTGGTGTCCAAGGACAGGTTGGACAGAGCCTTGGGTGATACGGTTTAGTGGGAGGTGTCCCTGCCCGTGGCAGGTGGGTTGGAACTAGATGATCTTAAGATCCCTTCCAACCCTAATTATTCTTGATTCTATGATTCTATGTTTGCAGTTTTCTGTTCTTTTGCTCAGATATTTCTTTTACTAATTAGAATGGAGCATGGTCTTGCAGAAATCAATATGTTTAAATGGTGGTTTAGCCCTTTTTTAACACACCGTTACAGAATGAACATCTACAGCCTCTGTGCTTCCAGCTCTGCCTCTCACTCTCCAAGCACACATTTCCAACTCCCCTGGCCCAAAGCTGGCCAGGCACAGCTATGCAGCCCACCCTGAGCCTCTGAGGAGGGGGGACATAGCCTGACAACCCAACAGGAGCCCTTTCACCTGCTTGATGATTCCTCTCCAGGACAGCATAGGCACAAGTTTCAGTGCAGTCTCAGTTATTCCTACTGGGGATCTGCACTCAGTCAGCACAGCCCAGGGACACGTCAGCAAAGCCCAAACAGTTGGTATCCTATACCTTAAAAGATGGTGTTCATGTTGTGTGCTAATATCAGGGTGTTTGTAGCCAAAACAAATTCTAGACATTCAGGACCGCTCTTTCCTGCATGTAGCAGCTGAAATCAGACCCTACGGTAGTGTTATAGCCCTACTCCAGCCGCTCTCATTTGTACAGTCATGTTTGCCATTTCAGCCATGGTAAAGAGTTCCCTCACTGGCTCATCAGTGTTTCAGCACACCCACTTCTTTCTTAAGATTTGGCTAAAGATCAGAGCAGCTTGGTCATAATAGCATTTGGCAGTAAGAGTCTACCAAGCAACCTGGCCTGAACAGCTGAAAGGAGAGCAGTGAAGCAAAGTATGAGAGATGATTAAAAGAGACTTGAGACTCCAGAAGGAAATTTCTGGGCATTCCCTACAACCACCATATCCTTGGATTTCTATTTTTGCCTTATTCCTCTGTTCCTCTGTGTAACACTTTTGTTTTCACTCTTCTTCCTTTTGTTTTTTTCCTTACAATTAGCAAAGAGAGAGGGGTGAATTGTGAAGTCAGGTTATGAGCATCTGCCTGAGCCTGCATGTGTGCATGCAGGCACATGGGCATGAGAAAGCAACCAGCAGCATTGCCAATGAGAAGAGCTGGAGCCAGGCTAGTAAAAAGAAGTAAATCTGGGGATAGTGAGTTATACGGAAGTGGGTGAGAAAAGTAAGAAAAATTATCACTACAGTTTCTGTTAGCCAGCTGGCATAGCTGCACTGCTAGTGAAAACCTAGAGGCTTTCAGTGCAGTGTATTTCGTAACTGAGGTATTACAACTAAATTCAATTATAAAACATCACATAAAAAGGCATTTTAGCATTTTCTCTGAGAGCACTGATGCTGGAATTTAAATGCTTTTGAGCTGGAAGCAACACCTAAAGCCTTTGCTTCAGTTATTCATGTAACAGCATGAGACAGGCTTGGGCTTCCCAGGAGGTGGAGGATACTAGCGTCAAATCTAGGACAAGGAACTCCTCTTCAGGAACTCCCAAGGATCAATCACTGATACAGGCTTCCTGATGGACAGGACTTTGTTTGCAAAGATCCTATGGTTACAGATGTGCTGCCTGAAAAGCAGGTTTTGCAGTGCATCTTGCATCATAGTGGCCAGGTCCTGGACATACATCAAAGCCTTCACCTTATGAGTCGCAGTAGGCATCAAGATGTGCTGCCTGCTCTGATCTGTGCAGCACCAGCTCTGCCTTCACAGGGCAGGGTACCACACCTCACACCACCCCAGTGATGTTAGCAGCATCACAGGGAATAGCCCTTACTCTGAGTAACAGCCTGCCCAGTGATCAGTCCAAGGTGGAGAGCAAACCAGGCAGGTTTTCTGCTGAATTATTTCTGCTCCTTGTAGGACTGGTCTGCTGCAGCATATTCACATGGAATTCATTAGCACACCCCTTCTGCTAATCCTCACTGGGTTTAACACAATGGTATACATTAATTTTTCCTGGCCTCTAGGACAGCTGTGTCTAGTCAGAAGCATGTGCTTTGGGACAGGCAGAATCCAGGAGCCTGGCCTTTGAGAGATCAGAGAAATCAGGGCTCCGAATGTTCACCTGGGGCTTCAGGTGGAGTAAATCTTTTCAAGAGAAAAATTCTGCCTTGGGACTCTTCACCCTTGCCACCTCCTACTTTAAATACCACGATCCACCACTGTTATCCCAAGGAGACTGTTAGACACATCCAATACTCTGACCCAAAACTGTGACACAACACGGAGCATGCTCCAAATTTAAAGATGCCCCATGACAACAACAATGTACCAAAGAGATGTCTTGAGAGATCACTGAAAAGAATGTGCTCTCCAGCATCCTGCAAACCCCCAAGAACCATAAGGTGGTTCACCAAGCTTGATGCTGACACTAATAGCAGCTGAAGGAGAAAAAGATTCTCCTTCTTCTTTTCCAGCTGTGAAACTGAGCCCATCCAAGGATGCTTGGCTCCAATGCAGCCACCTAATGATTCCCAGGCTCAGTTGAACATCTTTATCCCTCTAAAAACCATGTGATTTGGGATAGATTCAGTGGCTTTTCTGGACTCCCACCACATATAAACACAAGACATGCCCTGAAGATAAAGGTGGGGGCCATCTGCTGTACACTCAGAGGAGTCCAAACCATCAGAGCTATCACAAGCATGTGAACATCATTGCTTTAAAATGCTGGCATTGCAGCACCAGTCACGTGGCTCAACCGCACGAGCGCTGCCAAAACACTTCATGATATGTCAGGAGGCACCCCACATAAGCCTGTCCTCACCCTGCATCAGAAATGCTGCTCAAATGCATATCAAAGCTCTGCTACCATGGAAAAATGCATGGGAGCAATAGGGCTGCAGTCCCGGTGGGGCAGGGTAGCCTTAGAGGAGCGATATGGGAGAGAGAAAGAGATGGTGAGAGACAGCAATTGGACGTGGTAGAGGTTTTAGGGAATAGAAGGAAGGACATGAGCAATAGGAAGCAGTCTTACCTCACCTTTCAGAGCTTGATCAGACTTGCACTGAGAGCAATGCAATTTATTTCTCCATCTCTTTAGATGTTAAGTATCCAGTTGCATCCAACACAGAGTGACAGCCAAGAGCAGATGTAAAACTGTAAATGTACAAGTGTGGATACGTGGAGCCATTAAACTTTTTGGAAAACTTTATTATATTACAGTCTAGAACCTCAACTGTGTGCTACGAATTCCCAGGTGGGAATTTCACGCTACACTTTGAGATAACAAGTCTGTGTGCCCTGTATAACCAGATGCTGTCATTGACAATGGTGGAGAATTTATCCACTTTCACTGTCTGTATTATATCATATATTATCTGAATCACTGGCTTGGCCATTAAATTTTCAGTAGAGCTTATCTTGTAATAAATCATTTGTGTAATGTCACACTTCCCAATTTGCAAATTTTCCCTATCATCTGCCTCTCCTTTTTTGTGAATATATTCATTATTCAGAATAATGAGTTGTGTAATGTCAGGCATAATTATTTGACCCACCTATCTTATGGGATATTTGGACTAAAAACAATTTTGATGTCAAATTAGGGTACAGGTTATGTTTCTGCTCTATAATTTTATTTTCAAAATCAAGTATTAAAGTTGGTTATCTAAATCTGTTTTTAAGTATAAAACAAAAACTATTTGTTTGTAAAAAGTGTTATGTATCTGCTTTTCTGCCATTTTCAGGGAAGACAAAGCATTAAGGAAACAGATTTCTAAGAATTATATTTTAAAATTTCCATGGATTTCAGCATCTCTTCAAATAATGGATAATTATTGTTAATACTACCATGCAAGGTTTTGGTAATCTCATAATACCCATGTCAAGTTATTTCTCATTGCCAGAATTCGCATCTTCAATCTGGACTAAAAATGATTATGTTAATAATCACGCGCTCAGGCTGATGGATTCTGGTGCCTCTTCCCTTTGCAGCCCAGCTTGGCACTCTCTCCGCATGCTGGTAGATAATCCAGGTTTTAAAAGCTGACTCCCTCTTTATCATTATGTGACACTGGCCTGCAAAGTTCAAGGTAAGGCCATTGTGTCTTGAATCTATTTTTATTGCACACAACACTGAATGGGACTTAATTATTTTTTCCATCTGCCAACCATTTTGACTAATTGAGCCCTTTGGAGCCAAGAGTCAAGATTTTCCAATGTAAACCAGACCCTAGAACTCAGCATTAGCAGAAATGTTGAAAAATCATGAAGGAATTTTTGGTTCTGAGGTTTGGTTCTGTTTTCCAGATTCTGACCAGGATTCGGAGGAAACCCAAACCCTCTCCTACATATACATTTTTGGGGGTTCCTTTAGCGTCTCAAGTTTTCCAGACACTAAAACTTCCCCTTGCCAAAAAAAAAAAAAAAAAAAAAAAAAAAAAAAAAAAAAACCAAAAAAAAAGAAAACACCCAAAAATTAAAAAATTGAAGGATATAACTTAAAGCCACAGAAGTATGGAAATTCCCAGCAAAGGCTCAGACTTCCATTATTTTGGCAAAAGCAAAGCATGCTTGGGCAGCTTTAAAAATGAAGCATAACTTAATACTAGAAGGTTTCCTGATAAGTGCTCTGTACTGGATATCTGATTGTTGATAATTCTGCAGTATGTTATGTTATTTTCACCAGTATTTCTGAAGTAGGTAACTGGTCTAGCCAATAAATTTCATTTTATGTTTTATTCATTTGGTGACCCATAAATAAGTTTTTAACTGCAATAGTGTTTCTCCTCTGATTTTTGCTCAGAATTTGAAACTCTTTGGATTAGTGACTCTTTAAGCAGTGGGAGATCACCAAGGACTGAAAAGTAAGAGATATTATTTTCCAGTGGTGGCTTGTGATACACCTCTGATGAGATTGGGTAGTGAAGCCTAAATGGATGGTTCGTGGCTCTAGTTTCAGCTCTCAGTACAATATATCGGCCTTGATTTAGTTGTTTTTAGAACCCAGAATAATTAAGGTGGCATTCCCATGCTGATGACTACTGCTTCATTCATCTCAGCTTCCTCCACTATTGATGTTTTTTTCCCCAGTAGTTCCTCAACTTGCCACCAGCATTAATGATATGCCACTAGAGATGCTTCATCCTTTGTTTTTCATGTCTTTTGCAGCCAGGCCATTTGGAAGCAGAAGTTTCAATGGCTTCTACCACCACCAAGCTCGTCGCCTTTGACAGAAAACTCATTTTACAGCATAGCTCTGATACTTTGGAAACACTTCATAGAAATCAGGGATCTGTCTGAAATTCTACACTGGAGGCAAATGAAAATTTTTAATAGATCTGGGTCTTAGTTCCGCTAATTTCAATGGTTCATTTTGCTGTTCTGGCAGTCAGGATCCATTAGTGGAACAGAAGGAGAAGTATGTATAATGCATGCACAGCAACTGCATTCTAATCTGAAATTTCTTTTTTTTAAGTTCTTATTTTTTGAAATAAATATATAATGAGTTACTGACAGTACTTAACAATATCTTACACTAGACACTGTAATACCCCAAATAAATACTTAATTTCTGCTTTCCTGCAACTTCACTAGGATTACATCATGTCAGATTACTCTAAGTCTGCTTTAACCCAGTTTGAAAACACTAGTTATTCAAAGGTCTTTACAATTCTTAATTTCATTCCTTGAAATACCTTTTCTTTTGCTTCCTTTATACAGTTTTTCAAGCTTGTGAAGGCCAGGGAGTACTTAAAGTCAGAACAAGCCTGCAAGGAAGGAAATTGGGAAAGCATAAATGCTGTTTGCTGATGACAGAGCTCCCTCCCTTCCTTTCCCACTGGCAAGAAACACCTCATCCTGCTGGTAGGGATGTAGCTAATTTCTACACCTAATTCAGCCTTTGGACTGTTTGGCATGGCAGCAAGCCACAGTAGTATTTTTTTGTGATCTATAGAAGTATCTACAGAGAATGACATGGTCAACATGAATTCATTTCACACAGGGTCCTAACCACCCATGAGATAGCATGTGGTTTTGATCTATTGACCTGCTTGTAGATCAGAACCACTGAGTAAGAGGGTGGTACCTTTAACCACCCAGTGCAGTCATTAACATGCACTCCCTACCACGAATTAAATTAGTTTAGATTCTACTGACGATGCAAATAAATTCATGAAGCATAGCTTTATAAGACTGCAAACTAACCCATTTGAAAATACTTTTGTCGCTTTTGTTTATCATTCCATATGATAAACAGCTACCTCCCCAAATTATCAGGAAAAGAAATTTTAACCATTCAGCAAATATATTAAAAAAATTGTTTTAATGATAAATAAAAAGTCACAAAGCTCAGCATGTTCTGCTGAAAACCATTAATGAGGGAAGATGGTGAGGCCTGCAAATTTACCTTCTCTTTTGTTAACACACTTTTCCATCTGCAACCCATATAATTGAACACACACAGGTTCCTTATATAAAAAATTAGGAAAAAAGAAAACCCTCCTTGTCTTTTGAATGCTGCCTGATCTTGTACAAAAGTCTTCTGAAAAGCTGAAGCAACTGAGCTCCTAATCCTACGTTTCTTTGAAAATCTGAACTATTACGATGACATTAATTATTGTTGCCTTTGACTTTCCTTCCTTCGTAAATATCAGCTTAAAACCCAACCGTTAAAATAGCCTTCCTGTGGTAGGAAACGCCTTATCTTGTACTTTCGTGTCCCTGTAACATCTGCACATGGTACTCTGAACTTTGCTGTTACTCTCAATTAAAAACAAAACAACAAAATACTCCTTTTGATAATACTGCTTTGGAAAAGGATTTAAACAATATCCTGCTTATTGCAGAAAACCAACACTGTGTGCTCCTTTACTGTAGCAAATAGGATGCAGAGTCTTGGGACACAGTAAAGCCCACGAAGTGCCCTTGCCTTACCTCTGCCTTCTGATCCCCATCCCTGTGCTCCACTGGCCTTCCAAAGCTCGCAGCACTTTTTGCCTGCTCAGTTATCTAAATGGGAGATATTACTATCTCCTCAACTTCCAAAAATTTCTGGCCATTGTGTAACGTCTATTTTGAAATGTATATTCAGGAGTACTCTCTTATCCTTTTTCACTCATATTTAATGACTGAGTTTTGAGGGTCTTTACTGTCTTCTGTGCAAAAGCTTTAAAATTACAGAATCACAGAATCACAGAATAGTAAGGGCTGGAAAGGACCTCAAGATCATCGAGTTCCAACCCCCCTGCCATGGGCAGGGACACCTCCCACTAAACCATGCCATCCAAGGCTATGTCCAACCCCACCTTGAACGCCGCCAGGGATGAAGCGTTCACAACTTCCCTGGGCAACCCATTCCAGGGCCCCACCACCCTCACAGTAAAGAATTTCTTCCTCAGATCCAATCTAAACTTCCCCTGTTTAAGTTTAAACCCATTACCCCTTGTCCTCTCACCACAGTCCCTAATGAAGAGTCCCTCCCCAGCATCCCTATAGGCCCCCTTCAGGTATTGGAAGGCTGCTATGAGGTCTCCCCGCAGCCTTCTCTTCTTCAGGCTGAACAGCCCCAACTTTCTCAGCCTATCTTCATACGAGAGGTGCTCCAGTCCCCTGATCATTTTCGTGGCCCTCCTCTGGACTTGTTCCAACACTTCCATGTCCTTTTTATGTTGAGGACACCAGAACTGCACGCAATACTCCAAGTGAGGTCTCACGAGAGCAGAGTAGATTTGACCATTTACTTGTTTGTATTTGTCAATGACATTTTAGATTATTTGGGAATTGCCTCCTCTTGGCTACATATTTCAGGTCTTTATAGAAGACCTATCCAAATAGTTTTTAATTCAGCTGTCAGAGTTAGCTGAATAAACAGGTTTATGTGACCCTGTTTTAACACCAAACCCCAGACCATTCAGAGAATGTGACTTATGCAAGCTAGTATCAAAACTACAGCTACTCTGAAAACAAAAACATGAGAGAGAACCAGTGATTTTTTGGTGCCTGAATGTATTCAAAATTACATCATTTGTGTATGCAGAGTCCATTTTGACTGAACCAGCAGTGTATATACCAACTGTGGGCTCCTTCCCATCTCTCCTACATCAATCCAAGGAGAAGTTAGCCTCATTAGACTCCTCACTACCTGCAGATAGGACACTCTAAACTCCAAACTGCCAGAGTATATAAAATGAGGACCAGACTGATACTAGGACAAATAAGACAAGACACCACTGCAAAGTCTCTAGGAACAAGACAACAGGCATGGATAAGCCAGTTTCGCTCACATTCTTACATTTAAAAGTAGCCAATTGGCTGTTCATAGTATTTTATGCAGGCAAAAATGCAGTAGAGAGTATGAGCACAGGCAGAGTGGGTACATCAGATTTAGGAACAGCAGAGCAAGTCACAGAATCTCCACCAGCCTCAGACATGCAGCAGTGGGTGTTTTCCCAGAGAAGTATCTGCTGTAGAAGTGTCTAAGGAGTTAGATGGTGGGATGAACATTTCTCATCTGAAAATGGGTGTTGGCTCCTGTCAAAATCTGTCTCAATCTCTCCCCAAGAAAGCTATTGCCAATACTTCTATGCAACTTGGCATGATTATCTGTCGCTTTTCCAGAGAAAACTGCTACCCCGTCTCCACCCTTGTATGTGATACTGGAGGCTTAGCAACTGCATGTAGACCTCAGTAACAGAAGTGAGGTGAAGAGCTCAGTATCTAGATAGGGAAAATATAAAGGTCTTTGTCAAGGCACTGCAAACTTAAGACACTAAATGCCATAAATGCACTATTAAAAACAAAAAAACAAAAAAAAAAAAAACAAAAAAAAAAAAAAGAAAACAAAACAAAACAAAAAAGGAAGCAGAAAGCACCTCATTCAGATCTTTAAATTTTAAATCCTTGTAAATAAGAATAGTCCATTTTATGAAAACTTAAACTTCTGAAAACTTGTGAGGTCAATCACTGCATGAAATCTTTGGTTCAGATATCCACTCTTCCTTGGGGAAATGATCAGACCCTAGAGAAGAACAATCAGGAGACCCATTCAGAAAGGATTGTCAGTAACAGAGTCATTTCTGTCTGAATTTCAGACTTCCTGACACTGACCTCAGAAAAATCCTGGCAAGTGTTTTTACAATTACCATATTCACTAGAATCTTAAAAAGGATTTTTTTCAAATTCCTCTATTCTTTGCAAATAGATGACATTTAGCTGCATATCACTTAAGTTCATAATCCTCTTAAAAACATGTGGTCTTGATTTGGCACCATTACTTTCCATTTGATGCTACTCTGTGACTCTGTATCAGATAATTGCATAATTTATTTGCCTTGCATATTGAACTGAGGTCTGAACACTGCTCTCCCAGCCCAATTACTCCAGACTAATGAACACTGAGCCACAATACACTGCTAGAAAACCAAAATCAAGGAGAACAAGAATCAATGGGCACTGCTATATATTTTTTCAAGAATATAAAAGGGTCAGTGCAGAGCTGAAATTTTATTTGCTTATAAAAGTGTCCCGTTTGAAACTCCCCTTTTAGAAAGAGTTTCATCCACCTACTGAGTGGTACTTTCATCACTTACTATATCTTTCATTTTACACCCACAATTAATATTACTCACAAATGAAAGCCCTCAGTTGCCTGCCTGCATCATTTGTCCACTTGTTTGACAGCCAATGCAACTACTTTGGAGTGTAAAAGAGCATCTGCACATTTGGAGGCTACTTTAGCTGTCTAATTAGGTTTTTAACTCTGTCTGATGCAGAAATCATATACCACCATGCTCCAACCCTGAAATCTTTTATAATACATGATGATCAGTTTTCGGACCACCTAAATAAATGACACATAAACAGCTTCATGTCCCATTCAAAAAGAATATTAAAATAAATTTTATATAATTAAAAGGAAACTGGATGGTAAGCTCACTGACACATTAAATGCATACTTGCCTCAATATCAAACATAGGACAGATACCAAAAAGTGTCAACATTTCAGAGCTAACCATGTTAAGACTTCTTTTAAAAATATCCAAGAGAATTGCTTCTCTCAGGTGGAATGAAGGGGATTCCGTGATAATTCTATAGGCATTCCTATTTCCATCTGGAAAAATTCATCTTGACTCCTTCCTCCAGAAGCAGCAGGGTATATTGAGGTTCAAGACATGTTAAAAATATGTCTCAACACATATATGTGGTCACCTTGCAAACCAAATAGACTTAAACACATGCTTTAAGCTACAGATGAGCCTCTGCACTATCCTGAATGAGGAGGGGTTTAGGCATGTATTTACACCTTTTTGGAATGGGGGCAAGAGGAAATTCAATAGGGCTTGGTACCACTTATACTCCACTTGCATAAGCTGGAATTAGGCAGCACAGCATTCTGGAAAGCCTTCCTGCTCAAAGGAGAAAGCATATTTCTGGACAGGCTTTCACGATGGTTTGTGCTCAGTCCACGTAAGCGGGTTCGCTTTGTCACAAGGAAAAATTCTCCTGTGCCAGTCATTTATTTCATCACAAATCAAAATTTCTCTCATGCAAAAGCTGAAATAGTTTAGTGGTATCAGTTGTCATGTCTTGACTTTAAAATCAGGAAACTTCTTTCCACTAGGTTGTCATCATCGGGAGGTAGATTGTTAAGTGATGGTTAGCCAGAAAGTAGATTTGTCCCACAGAAAATCATCTCAGGGGAGATGCAGGAAAGGAAAGTAAATATACTATAATAGTACAATCTATGATAATTTCTGCGTTTACTCTGGGGAGGTTTCCTACAATACTTTATCCCAAAGGCTTACTTTTTTTTATAGTATACATCTACAGTAGAAATTCAAAGAAGTAAAAACTTGCAGTAGATTTGGAGGCTTTTAAAATGCCAATCATGAGCGTAAAAATCAAGAGCATCTTGATTTTTAAAATAAAACCAGTGTGTTCTGCAAAATTATGATTAGTTACATTTTGATTTTCTAGGTTTGTTGTAAATGAAAGTGATTCGGACAACATCACCATCGTAATTGCTTTCTGCGTGAAGAGGTCTTTTTCAGGCTGGGCTGACTGTTGCTGCTTTAATCAGAAGGTTGTCTATTTGTATGTTAATAGTTTCATCCTGGTTTATTAGGCTTGTTGATGAAAAAGCAAAAATCAGATGCTTTACTATTTTCAAGCTTCACTTATTAATCTGTGATTTTTTTTGGTGCCAGCACAGAACCATTTCAGCATCCTCTGCCTTAAATCCTCTTAATGAAAGCATGAAGAATGACAATATACTTCCTTTCATAAAGCAGAAAGCTGTGCCAATTCACTTTCAACATGCTCATTCAGTGGAACTGAGGTAAATATGTTGCTCCACAGGTGCTTCTCCTTGCAATAACATACTCCCTAGTAATCCATTAAATTCATCTCATGCTCTGTTTAGTGCCTGCTCTATGAACTGCTTAGCTGGTTAAGGTCATTGTGATAATAGCACCAGGTTAAACAGCATGGGTATGTTGAACTCTGACATTCATCCACTGTGGCCACAATATAGGTAAGAAATGATGGGCAGTACTAGATGTGTAATACCTACACAGGCTGACACGATCTTTCCCCTCTGCGGCTCCTTATAAGCAAAACGCCATGGGATTAGGCAAACATCTTTAAACCTGAATCTCAAGACTCCTTAAAGTAATTTAGTGCCTTTACAAACAACAGATCAGCAACTGGAAGCTTGCCTGTTTTCTTGTATGTATTGAACTAGCCCAAATGGTTGAGCAGGAGGAGGCTGAGCGTCCCATGAGGCCAGGCAGAGGGTTGGTGGGTACCTATGCTTGTGTGATCTGAAACAGCACCTTGTGCCATCCTTGTCTGGGAAGAAACTGAAAAGCCATCACTGCTTTGTTCCTATCTTCGCATCACAGGGTTTAAAAGAAACTTGGTATAACTCCTGGAGGATAATCTCTTTCATTAGAGAGTTCCTGTTAAGGCAGACAAATAATTGCCAGTTAGTAAGTCACTATTAAATTCAGCCCAAATTCAGCCCAAGCAATCCTTTCCAAAAGCCTCATGGGTTTTATTTTATTATTTCCTTTGCAGAGTGTTAGGAAGTGTAATCACTGGTAACTAATCAAACTTCTTTCAAATACCCACAAATATATAAAAAGAATGAAATGATTAATTATTGGGCTAAGCCATTTCAAATGAGACCTCATCTAAATGAGCAGATTTATTTCCAGAGCAAGCTGGGTGTAAATTTAGCTGGTTTTCAAAGCTCTGAATTTAAAGCACGCTAGGATTTGAGGATGGAGTGGGTTATGGGTGGCTGTATAACCTCTCCCAGACATCCAGCAAAGCACCGCAATAAAAGCCAGACTGCAATTTTACAAAATATTTCTTTAAACAAAATGTTACCAGGGTAAATAAGTGCTACCGTTGGGTACTGCTAATTATAGGCAGGAGAAGGCTGGGCATTACTCAGAGGATAGTTAAAAATTCATATTTTTAAATGAGCATTCTTTCCCCCCTCTTAACTGTCTCATTCAAGGAGAAAAATTAAAAAAAAAGCTTTTTTAAAATTTCTTTTCCTGTCTTTATGTTGTTCCCGTGATTTCCAATCAGTTCCTCACTTGCCTGCTTTGTTTCTTTCATTTCTTCCAAAATTTCTACCTATTTTAGTTCAGGATGGAGCATTAAAGAGTAAAGAAAACAAGTGTCTTTGATTTCCCTCTTGTCATCCTGGAATATGCAAAAATCTTGCCAGAGGAATTTTAACTCAGCACCATTATCCCAGTCTACAAAGTTATGATAATCATAGATGATCTCTAGCAGTCTCTTCCCTTAGTAATGTCACAAGCTTATTTTTATATATTTATTTAAAAGAGAATATTGCAGGAAAAATATAATTTTATCCACCCAAACCTAACCTCACAGAACCACAACACCTGTCTCCAGAAATAAGCAGTATTGGCCATATTAACAAATACATGATTAGAAATTAGTTAGCATTAATGTATGTGTTGAATATTCTTCTTCTCTGGCACAAAATTTGTGCCATTCAGTTTTATGAAGAACAATGTACACATTTTTTCACATTGTAAATACATTTAACAAAACAGATATCAGTGCCACCAAAGTCCTACTTGAAGAAGCAACCCAAAACTCAGCTGGTGAAGTGCACAACATAGGTTGCACACATTGCGCACATGTGGGTATTGCATCTGTGCTTTGTAACTGCTCCTGGAGTGAAACTGTCAGCACCAAAATCTTTGCAGAAATCTGCTTTTAAATGCAAACAAACATTTATGGAAAGCATGTCCCTGATCTGTGAATATCTAATCACAACTAATTACAGTTGTCCCCACAGTGGAAATGCTCCACAGTGAGGGTAAGGTGTGTTGACACTCCTCCAGCCCTGCAAACACCAACCTAAAGTAGTTCTTCATGCAGTATTAACATTCGGCAGTCTTATTTTCTGTGGCACACGCTTAACAGCCTGGTCTTTTACACTTGTCCCCAAGGTAATCGACAAAACACGTTTCTAATGCTATTTAGCAATTTTAATGACAGCAGCTGAAAGATACATTTAAAATAAAACAACATTCTAAGCCAAACTTTGTATCAAATGACAGGGCTCCCAAATTTGCCATTCCATAGTATTCTATTTCTGTAAAAACTCTCACTGGGGCTGTAGGTCACAAAAGAAGAATGAAGCCTTGGAAAGAGATACAATGACTACTTGATATTGTGTGGGATTATATGCAGTGGCCTGTGGCAATTCCTTATGTCTCTCTGCATAGTGATGCTCTTCCAGCATCATTTTTTTCTTCTTTTTTTGTCATCGCACAATTCCAATTGCGAAATATTCTTTTCATGAAGGAGGAAGAAAGAGCTGGTTACACCCTGCAGTGTTTTGGGGAAGACTAAGAAGCGTGGTTTGAAGGGAGTATGTGTGAAATATGACATTTCATTATGTGTAATTATTTTTTAACCAGTAATGTTCATGTTGAAATGAGTTTCTTATTTTTGGAATGCACAGGGAGTGGTTGGGGAGGGGAATCATGATTTCTCCCTGTTAATAAACTCAAGTCATTCTTATGCTAAAGTAATTTCTCAACAAAACAAATTTCTCTCCATCTGGGTAATGGCACACCCAAATGTGATTACATTACAAGGGATTTTAAATTAAATTTCAAGGTAGAAGCATTATTAATCCAATGCATTTGTCTTTATTGTCATTGGATCTAAAACAATAAAAGACTTGAACTCACTTTTAAATGGCAGTTCTGCGCTTGCTTCTTACAGCGATGTGGGTTTGATCTGATATCCTCAGAAACCTGTGCTCTGGGTCAGGCCCCAAAACTCTCTCAAAAGGTGGAGCAGGAATGGCTATATCTAATCCAGAAAGACAGGGGAGTTACAGAAGAGATTCACTTAGTTTAGATTCTGTCTTAAACTTAAATGAGCAATACCACATGCTGCTCCAGGAGGCTTTTCAAGTCACAGCACTGAGAGAGCTATGAAGAGGCGGGACATAGAGAACTGGCACAGTCAAAAATACACAATTTCCAGACTTGTACCAAATCAAGTCATCATCTTGAAAAATCAGAGTCCGCATTTTTAGGAAACTCCTAAATGTCTCCCACCCTGATATTTTAAAAAGAAGTTGTTACATGCACATGCAAAGGAACTGGATGACCAAATGACTTGAGATCATCTGCCTTCTTGTGCTCATGGTGTTGCATTTTGGATGCAAAACCAATATTATTTAAGGCCATAGCCAACAAAATGCAGTAGATAAATATAGAATGTATGAACCTCTCTTGAGTACTGTTTTTCAACTATCAAGGCTTACAAAATGAATAAGATCAGAATTTGTCATTGCAGCATTATTTGTCCATTTTTTCTTGGGAACCTGACAGCTATCAGTTAATTTTACATTTGATCCAGCAACAGAACATGGATTTTATCATCCCCTGTTATTTTTGTGTGCTGGACTTCAGAAAACACCAACATGGAAGTGATCAGGCAGCCCAGCACACCTTATAACAGAGCCAGACCAGGGCTTACATCTTCCTGGGAGCCAACCCTGAGGCACAGGCAAAGCGAGGCATGCCGGTGAGCGAGGGTTTGGTAGGAAATCAGAGCAATATCTTTAATGCTGCTCTTCCTGGGGGCTTTCCCTTTGCCACCCAGACTGGGGGACTGGGCTGTTCAGTGCAACATTTCTGGGATTAGTTTTGGATGCAGTGGAAATATGCTACTCTAGTGCATCTGTGTGCATGTAAATACACACTTATTATGGTGGGTGCCTGCACATATGTATGGTTTTTCAGATAATGCCTGCGTCCCATTTAACAATATCCTCTTTCCGAGAGCCCTTCTGTGGGGGCAGAAGTGGCATTGCGTTTCTGTGTGAACATCCATTGCCACGCAGAAACAACTTAATCTTCACAGCATATTCCCTCAGTAACTGCCTGTGCATGAGATTTCCAAATGCTCAGACATAATTCTCTCACTGGAGAGCACAGGCTGATTATGACAAACTCTGTCAATTTTATTAGCCACACAGATGTTATAGATATATGTGAAAATCAACCATAATTCTTCCTGTGATGTGCATAGTGACACTGCTGCAGACTGTGCCTTTCGCCTGCGCAACCCCAGAGATTACAGGCTACCTGCCATTCAGCCTCCATGTGGCCCCCGAGCTAAGATGATCCTAAAAAGAGAAATATTAAAAGGATTAAAAATGACACGACTGAGCCAGTGGATGACTGCAACCACAGAGTCCCAACTGCTGATGAAAACTGAGGCAAAATGCAGGGATGAGGCTGCTACCCTGCAGTCCCACTGTGTGTGGGACCTCTCCTCTGAGTTGTACCAAGCTAATCTGCCAGCAGGTTTGCGTGTATCATAGCAGCCATCCCCCAGCAAATGTCTCTGATGCTGAATAGTATGTGACTGCATCTCTGAAGCTGACAGGGGGCACAGCTGAGCTGTGCAACCACTAAGGTCTTCCCATAGTCCTTTACACTTGCCATGGGGTCATGATGCTCACTATGTCTGTCTGTGCAAGGCTGGATGCAAAATACACTCTTGAATTGCTGTGAGAAATACCTGCACCAAGATCATTCAGCCCAAGCCTTTCCTGGTTCCCAGCACTAGGTCTCAAAGGCTCAGCAAGCAGAAGGAAAGCGACGGGTACAATTTAAAGATGAAACTTATAAGGTTGTTGGTTTAAAGTCCCTGTTGCAACACTCGTCTAAGAAGACAAGGAAAGAAGCTGAAATGCAGGAGAGGTCCAGGAGTGAGGAGACACATCAACACTTACCCCTGAAACCCTCTGCACCTCAGGCTTCCCATCTATAAGAAATCTTCAGGTTTAATAAACTAGAAAGTGCAACAGGCCATGCGCGCAAGGTGAAAGCAATTAGTAACTGCGAAGTACAGAGAAACTGCTGGAGAAAAGAATCACATAAATGCAAAGTTATTATGGGCACCCAGTTACCATAGCGATTGGTGTCTCAGAAATGCTAATAATAGTAAAATGAATAATACAGGGCAGGCAGGAAGAGCCCCTAGAGATGAATGCGAGCTGCTCCCCTCCTGAGGGACTGCATGTACTGCTTTCTCAGAGCTCCTTGCCCCACGCTGGCTCTGGCTCAGCTACCTCCTGGGGTAACACGCTGTGCTGTTGCAGAAGTGCCAGGTCAGCCAAGTGAGAGCGGAACTTTTAAGTGCTTTATTATTTTGAGGAGTCGTCAGAGAAAACAAAACCCCCACAACTGCAGATAATTGAAAACGTCAATAATATTTTGACTCCTTCACATCTTTTGAGGTTTACTATAGCCCTGTTAAGCACTTTATTGCTGTCCCTCCAGTGATGTTAATTAAGTTCACCATAGACTCACAAGCCCTTTTTTCTCCACCTCTCTCTTCCCCTCTCTTTAAACAAGCAAGCACTTTTCCCAAGTATAATGCCAAGCAATGGGAGCTGTAATACAGTGGAAGGCACCCAGACAACAGCAGATTAGAAGGAATAAAGATGATGCATCCTTCAGTATGATGGTCGACACTTCTCCATAAATAGGTTTTCCAGCAGTTATCTGAGGGATTGCAAAAGTCCAGAGAAAGTGTTAAAAAGCCATGTCAAATAAAGAGAATCAATCCTCAGCCTTGTGACACTGTCACATTAAAATCTGATTTATCCACATACAAAGGGATGCTCAGAGCTGAACACCTTAGTCAAGTGTTTCACAGCTTTCCCATGCAATTTTATAATTATATAATGTCTTTATCAATAAATTCTATTTTATATTTATTTAATTGTTTTTATCAATAGGGAATCAAATGAGGAGAACAGAACAAACAATAAGCCAGGAGAAAAATATACCCCTGCTCTCCCCTCTCTGTATGTCTCAAAAAATGGCACCATGCTGTTTATCCCACTCACTCTCCCAATAAATCGTCTGTATCACCCGCTGACCAGTCTCCTTCCACACTCCTGCTACAGTTCTCAGTGCATACCCCATGCTCTGCTGTTTCAATTACTAAAACCAACGGGCCTTAGACCTCTCCTAAGAGCTGGGAAGCACGTAGGAATCAGCAGAACTCAACAGATACCTACATAGCAGTGAGATGGATTCTGCTCTTATGTTTGTGCAAATCCAACCATGACTTTGTATAGGAGAATTTAGGCTGGTGCCTTCCTTCTCAGCCTGCCTGTTGTGACTTCAAGTGTCTTGCACTGAGTTGTCTACCTTGATCAAATCAGGAAAGAAAATGTCACTTTGCAGTTCAGAGCGATGCAAAATCCCACAGGATACGTTATCCAGCCCATCTTAGCCAAACATTGTTTTACAACAGTTTTGTAATACAACCAATCCTCTCACTGAACTTACTTCCACTAGGATGGAAGTGCATTTTGTTATGCTTTTTTAAATTATGTGAGTAGGAGTGTTGGTCAGTGCCAATCAGAATAAGAATAAGATTCTTTAGCAAACTATGACCAAGAACACAGCCTTTTTTGTCCAGGTTTTGCTCACTGAAGGCTGCTTGATGCTCACATCTCTCCTTTAATTTTAGACTCCAACTGCACACACAACTGATAAATTAGACTAACACATTATCTTAAAATTCTCAGAAGCACTGAGAACTGTACGTACGGAACCATCAGAAGTCCACCCCTGCTCTTCCTGATGGCTTTGCTTACAGTCTGCAGAGGCATGCTCAGAGGGAAAAAATTCTCTGTCTATCTGGTTGGACTACAAGGACACACTCATTCTGGGTCACTGTATGTCAAATCAGTGAAGGGAAGAAAAATAATTTGGTGCTTTTGCTTTGACTCAAACAACATTCTGGCACAATGTGGCCCTGTGCAGTGTCCTTCCCAGCCCCATGGTAAATCATTCAAACCACCTCAATTAATCTCTTCCCAGTTTAACACTAGATGGACAGATGCTGAAAGATTTAGTTCTCGAAACAATCTAACCTAATGGAAACTACCAGTGAACCCTTTATCTACCAACTTAATCATGAGTCAACGTAAATGTTTCAGCAGGACTTCTGACCACTTGTGTGATGAAGCAACACAAATAAGAGATGAATCAAGTATGACAACTCACATGGCAGGACTGGGAGACAGGACAGAAAGTGGAGGTGGAAGTGGTTGGTTTAGGAGATGAGGCATTCCATTTTTGCCATGACTCATGCAATGCAAATCAATCAGCGATAAGATGCAGTGACATCATGAGAAAAGATGGGGGAGGAAAAAAATGTTTCCACCCTTTCCAAGAATGGAAGAAGTAATGAATAAAAAGCAGAAATGAATAAAAAGTCTGATGGAATGGGAGGGGAAAGACAAAGACTATGTAATACCTCCAGTTTCCACAAGTGTTGAGGTTAAATTAGCTTCTCAGATACTTGAGCAACAGGAATGGGTGTTTTGAGATATAAATGAATCAGAAGATTGTAAGGAAGCCAGCATAAGAGATGATGCTGCAGACAGAAAGCTTGCAAATTAGTATAATAAGCAAAGCACTGAATAATCAGGAAGGAACTGCGCTTTATTTGAGCAACAGTTTGCTCATCCCTAGATGAGTTTTGAAGATGTTGACACGTGATCAGTGATAGCCATCTCCCAACCTCTGAATGCTTCTCTGTATTTATGACTGTACAAACCAGCAGACCTGCTACTTGTCTGAGCGGCGTTGTTCTGTGGAACAGGGAACTGCCAGCACCAGAGGAATGGACCAAATACTATGATGCTGGCGGATGAAATGGAGTAGTCAGAAAAAGTTCATTACTAACCAAAAGAGATTCAAACTTATACAATCAGCTGAAATATTTTTCAGGATTAAAGGCTTCCTCCCTTAGATTGCACTCTCATCAACCCCAGCTCATGGCTGTATTAGATAAGCCAGTTTTCCCTATATATTTGACTGAAGAAAGAATTAGGAGGGCGAGTGTTTCTTCTGAGACAATCAAGGACATTTTCAAGAAGACCAGATGCATTTTGTGCTCTGCTTCTCAGCTTCTCCAACACATATGCCATGTAAATCAAGCAACAACGTTGCTTTTCCTTCCCACAGCAATCTTTCATACACAGGATCTGGGATTTTACCAGTAGAGAATCAATTTGGCCCACTGCCATATGTAATTATGTTACACAGAATTATCCCCTTTCTGTCTCTTCTGTTTGTGGCTTTGTTGGTTTAAGAATATAAAACCTATCCTAAGATTACATGACATTACAGCCGTATTTTCATGCAGGAGCAAGTGAGGAATAGAGAAACAGGCTGTCATTTTCATTAGCAGTTACATCTGCCTCTTGCTATGTAAAAAGTTTTCCTTCCAAGGCCATCCTTGAATCCTGTCGCAAGCTAAACATAATCCTGCCCTGGAGACTACAAAATCACTTTCTATGGGAATCTATGTGATGTCAGAAATCTGGTCTCCCTACTCTATAGAAGGATTTCAAAGGCACAGCTGCTCATGGGCACAAGTCACATCAGAATAAATCCTGGTTTGAACACTTTCCTTATGCAAACTCCAGGAAGACACAAAGATGTTCACCTAAAACACTAGTCTACCGTACCTGCATTGTATCTTGCAAGAAATTGTTAGTTGTTCCCCAAATGACTAGTCTACAAGTGATTAGATATCTGATAGACATACAGATGTTAACTAATAAATTTGAAAAGACTGACATTAAGTTATCCAAAACTTCCTTAACAATCTCAGAGAGCAATTTCCCTACTTATCTATTTATGGTCCATAGCAAGTGATTTTGTCCATTTGGATAATTGCATGACTGCTGCATTTCCAGCACTGTGACAGAACTGCATTACTAGCTACTGTAAAATAATACCTGGAAAAAAAACTGCCAACAAAAGTATTATTCTGGCTTAGGAAAAACGTAATTAAACAGGCCATGTTGAGAAGCTAGTAGGTTTCTTACTGGTGAGTGGATGTTCCAGTTATGTATACATATAATTTCAAATTCATGAAAACAGCATATGTGCTACCAAGAAAGATGATGATTCTTTCCTTCTGTTGAAGCAAATGCTGCTTTACACTAATTTCTATTACTTTAAGGCCAATTGCTGGCCTACCTTTCTAATGTGATACAGCAAAACTTTCAGTAGCAAGAGATTGATGCAGTCAAGTGCAGGTTCCTCATCCAGCAATGTTAGCTACACAAAGTGTTTGAGAAAGGTGATTTGGTAGCACGTTTCCTTCCCATCCACAGGAGAAAACTGTAGTCATAAACTGTAATAATTTACAGTAAGGTGGACACTGCTTTCATTTAAAGCAATGCTATCCTATCTAGAAGTGCTAGGATTTAAGCATGTAATTCACATTAACATTAATGGGAGTTGTATGTTTAAATCCTCTGCTCACTGTGATGGGAATATGTTCCACAGAATCTAATTAATCTGAAGAACATCACATACATTTGGGAACATTCATGTACAATTTCACTGGCATATGGATTTGTCCTCAATAAAGCTTGCCAGTATCTGGTAACAAAGACATTAACAATCTACTGTACATTTAAATAAAGGAGACTAGACTATATGTTTTCCCAGCTCAGTGTAGGCAGCTACAAAGAAGCTTTTGAGTATAAACAAATACAGAATTGAGAAAATTAGGAAGAAGGTGGCATTTTAAGAATGTGAATATTTGGAGAATGCTGGGGAATGAACACAGAGGAGGCTGTTCGTTTATAGGTTAGATGCATTTTGAACAGGAACCGAGAAAATGTGAAAAAAGAAAAGAAAAAAATATGGAGTGAGGATAAAAAGAATATTCAGACTCTGGCTGTTTCCCACACACCAAAGATAATGTGAATGGAAGTGATTTTGTATTAGGGGTCAGAGCAGAGGCTGATATTGCAACCTTTCCAGATCCTGAAAAACATCATTTGATAAAAATAACTGGCCCCCTTGTTCTTGTGAGCCTAAGGAGGCTATTTTACATGAAGACAACGGCAAAACAGCAAACAGTAAGTTTTAGTTCTTCAGAGACAAAGCACTAGAGACACACTGCTGCTGGAAAGTGTAACAGAACATTAAAGCACATGATAAGTTAGCAGGAATCAGCAAAAAGTTAATAGGAAACCACAATGACAATATGTGCAGTTCAGTACAATATTTCTCTTTTTTCTCCCCCTCTCCTAACAGGATGAGGAATTTAACAGGACACAGGAAAGCAGTATCTTAGTAAAGAAAGAAAGGAACAACCAGAGATAAAGAAATAATGGTTCTTGCCACTAAACAAGCTATTCAATTTTAAGAACATTTGTTTATAAAAGTGTGACAAGACCTCACTTGCCCGGACCTTGATGATCCTCAGACCTCCTTCAGAAGGGTTTCCTTTGTCTAAATGAAGAAATATGTGACCAAAACATCCAGAAATTAATTCTTATTTTTAAAGCCTCATTTTGAAACATGCTTTTAAGGCCTGGTACTCACAGAAGGATATTTAGGTCCTTCAGAGGAAGCAAAAGCCTTGAAACCCTCTCAAATCAGAGATCTGCCTGAGACCACTCATGGGCAAGCTGCATGCAATGGGTGCAAACCTGAACAGAACCCTGTATAGCTGTGTGTTTACATCAGCTTCTGTAGATGAGTTCAGAGAGTTTAATTACTGCAAAGGCTGTGAAATTTTACCTTTAATTTTACCTTTACCTATAAATGTTTACCTTTATAATCTACTACATAGCCAACACATAGATCAACAATGAGGAGGTGAAAACATTCCAGGCTCGGCAGCCCTGCATTTTCGGGAGTCACAGAAAACAGTTGCATTACAGGGAGCAGCTGAACTGAGGCTGAAAAATTACCTGTAAGCTTCTATAAACAAATAATTAAAATCAGCAGCTGAAGAATTAAATTTAAGGCTTTTTTTTAAAGTTTTTTAAAAACTTCTTGCTGAACTATTTTTCTTATTTTCTAGAAATCTAGAGCTCTCATTCTAAGTCAAGTAATTGAAGAAGTCCCAGAAGTTGCACACAGGTCTGCTTAGATGCAAGTTTTAATATGGCTTATTGTGATCACAAAAGGAGAAAAACATATGCCACATGCAGAGCATTTGTGAACCAAAGCCCTTTTCTCTCCCACAATAAGTAACAGCTTGTATGAAATGCAGTGTCATCTTTATTTCAGATTGTTGTTAACTGTGCATCTTTTCTTGTTTGTCCCTCAGTCATGCAGTTTTTTTCTCCTATCAGATCCATCACTGCTAAGTGTTAAAGCCAACAAAGTCCATTTGCAATTCATCTTTTCACTTGGTATTAAATACTCATTTTATAGGAAACAAAGCACATCTTTCTTAAAAACATAAAACAGACAAAGAACGGAACCTATGTTGTTTTTACAGACCATAATTTAAACCTGATCGTGAAAAGTAATGTTAAAATGATAAATATGTTGCGATGTGTTAATGTTTAATGATGATGTTATTGAATATGGAGATTAGATTCCTATCAGATGTGGTTTTGAAGATGTTACCTGGACTATGGAAAGATTTTCAAAGGTATTTTTCTTGCTAAGAAATAACCAGCTGCTTGTATATGTCTCCTTCTAAGTATCTTAAAACCATTACAAGTGTTTCACCCTCCACTTCAGATTTCAGAACGGCTGTTTATCTATTTTAAAGATCTCTGTAATGAAAAAAAGAACTATAATTAATGAAGGGTTTAGGCCTTACTGTATACATACACAAGTTTATCTATCCATCCATAGATACAGACACATTTTAACTTTAAGATGTGGTTTAAACTTAAAGTACTGATTGCAAAATATTGGCAAGGATTGTTTTATTTAACAAAATATCCAGTGGTTTGCCTAACATCTAATTCCGCAATGACCTCACTGACGTTATCATTTTCCAAAGGGCTAACCGAGAGAGGTTTTTTAGGGTAAAAAAGAAGAGCTAAGCCTCAGAATATGGATGATCCAAGGCTTGTGCAAAACAAAGTCACTCCAGGCAATGCATAACCTTACCTGACCTATAAACAGATGCTACCTTCCCTCCCCAGTTTCCATTTACCACGTCCAAAATTTCCCCGAACACATAAGATGACAATTCCTATTCCACGGTACTCAAAGCAACTTGTCAAGGTTCTTGTTAGGGCTGGGTGCCAGCCTGCAGCACCATGCACCGATTACCTGGTCCAGTCTCCTCCTGCTTTGAATGGCTCAGCAGAAAACTCCGCTCTTGCTGTAGAACAGCACAAACATGCAATAGATCACAGGCAAGATGTATATGTTAGAAAGGACTACAAAAATGAGCAACTTCAGAAGCAAAACTTTTAAAATTGAATCAAAATTCAAACAAACTGTCCTAAATTTACCTTTGTAATTCATTTGATAACAAAAGAGAAAATATATGAATAGTGCCAACATTCCATTTATTAGGGTTCTGAGCTCTCTGCATGCTTTGCATGTCTATCTACACATGTACATAAAGAATAAATCAGATTATAATTTCAGTATATATTTTCTTTTGAAGAGGAAGATCAAATTCATGTCCTAAGTCCATATGCCTGTCTCCAGCACAAACAGGTCTGTTAGCAGAATTGTACATATGTTTAAAACTAAGTACATTTTATATATAGGTCTAGCTGTCACCAGAGTGGTTGATGTCTTATAAGGCCAAAGTATACATGGTGAAGACTCAGATGGACTTTACTCTATGGAGAGGTTAATTCATGATATTCTAATTCAAGTTTCTACCATCTTCATAGGTATTTGATATTGAAAAAGTGATCTAATGGTCTGGTGCAGAACAGAAAGATCTGTATCATTCTTCTAAAATATGCTATTGCATATTCAAGCCAAGAAAGAACAAAAAAATCCCTACTTTTTTAAGGATAGTAACATTCTAATAAATCCAATGCAGAATGCTACAGACAGCACTTAGGAGCACACTGACACAGTACCATCTACAGAATTATGGACAGCCCTAAGACCCTGCCAGATTGAAGCTTAATACAGAAATAGAATAAATTGATTCAAGAAGTCATCTTGAACACCACTGTTCAGCCTGAGTGCGGTTCAGTCTCTAATGATTAAATGTTATTTCTTTATAAGCTTAATTCTGGCCAAAACTATCTTGCATTAATATTTTCACAAACTATGTCCCAAAATAAACATTTTATATATGATACAAATACCAAAGTCACTTCAGTTCACTTACTGTGGTCATGACCAATTTGGCAAGATTTTGGGAAGGGAGGAGAAATTTAATAAATCAGATATTTTCATGATTTAGTATTTGCAAAGGTCAGAAACCAGCACACAGTATCTCCCAACTCTGAATTACACATCAGTTAATAGACCAAAATTTTCCAAGAATCCCAGCCAAAACCTGGCATCGGACAGAGGAACTTTATCAAACTGTCCTATCCTTTGGGCTCTTCCCTCCTATCGCTACATGCTGAAGAAATAGAGTGCAATAATGGACACCAGCACTAGTTCTTACATTAAGAAACTGACAGCAAAGAAAGGATGAATGGCAACAAACTTTTTCTTCTCCTTCAGTTGCATTTTACTTTCATTAGTGAATGTAGCATTTGTACTAGAAAATGATAAACTATGGAAATTTGGTGACAGAGGGGGAAGTTGAGCTTTGTGCTTCACAATATATCAGAGCATCTGCAAAATCAAAGTATCTCTGGGATTTTTGTTTCACCCAGTATTTAAGAAAGGCTGGGGTATCTGCAAATTCACAGCCAAATTTCACATAAAAGCTCATCTCTAGAGCAGTGGTGATGGGCACTGAATGTGATTTTCTAAGACAGGAAGTCTACTCAGTTTCATACTTATCTGGACTGCTTGCTCCTCTTTACACTGGTCTATTCTCTTCTATTCTGACATAGCTGGCTTTTGACAGATGCACACAGTGCAATACCTGCGGAAAAGGCCATTTCTTTCGGGGTACCCAGCATGTCCTCATCCAAACACCATTCTACTTCCCTTTCATTGATTCATCAACAATGTTTGACCTGGACAGAACAGAGCACAGCTCACACAGCAAAACACCCAACACAGGTTGTGCACCTCCACATGATGAGAAAGCACCCACTCCACAAAGCTTTCACTGGTGATGCCCTGGGGATGATGTAGTTAGGTGAAGCCACTTTCTCCACAGATGCAAAAATGCAGACTTCTGTATTCCAAAGCCACTAAGTGCAGCAAAGTTGCTATTAAGGCAACCCAACATATGTAACTGATATGAAAGGAGTTAGCCAACAGCTAGGAACTGGCAGGGGTGCCCCAACACATGCCCCTCCTGCCTGTATCATAGCATTAAAAACATCAAATGATCCTGGTAGAAAAGCAAACAAACAAGACCAGCATAACACCAAGATACATAAAATGCCCAAAAGCAACATTAAATCATCTGAAGGTATTCCCACTAAACAGAATCAGTGTCCCCATTAAGAATCAAAGCTATCACTGGTTAAAATCACTGGTTATTCAGCCAGTTCCCTGGGAGATTTCCAGATTAAGCAGATTTTTCCATGTGGATTTCTAATGATTAAAGGCCTTATCTTGCAAATCTTTTCTCATATCTATCATCCTAACTCAAGTGAGCAGCCCTAATGGATTAGGAGCGCTGGCTTACTCATCTCATCTACATTTACCTAATTCTGCTGATTTCAGCTTGATTTGCATGACAAGAAGAGATCAAGCCAACAGACCTACTCTTGGAGAACAGTTTGCAAGAGAAGAATTACGGTTTGCCTACAGCCACACATAAACAGGCACACATTAAGAAATGCCCGGACTCCGAATCGCCAAAGCCTCAGTCATCTCTAGTCTGGAAGGCACATACCATGTTAGCATAAGACTGTGAAGATGCTGATAAATCCACCTGAGAGGCAAAACTTTTTACTGTAGACACATTCACACCCTAATGTGTCTAAATGGCTTCCTGACCAAAGCTGGCTCATGCCCCAGTGGCTTGGAGCAAGCCTGTGACAGCACCCGACTGTGTAGGCATGTTCTAAAGGGCAAGCACATCTTATATTGACAGTGTTTAGTTGATCCTTCATAATAAAATGTGTATTCTACTGGTCTCTAATTGACTGGTCTGCTGACTGTCTGGAACTGCCTGGAGACAAAGAAATGAAATGGGACAAATTACTTTAAGAGTAATTATACTAATAAAATGCAACACAGCTTCTACTGCCATCTAGAAATACTATTAGCGCCAGGCAGAGGAGCAAGAGAGAATGTCAAATTCCACAGCTCAAACCAGAAATTAAGGACGTGTTCTTTTTTTAAAACAAAGTTGTATTTGCCACAATTTCCATAATTTATAACCCTGGAAATTAACCTTGACATCCATAAATTCCTATGTTCCAAGTTTCCTAGCATTTTCTTTCCATAGATCTTCTGCCCTACCCTTTCTGTGGTCCAAACAGGACTTTGAAGATACTGTGCTGACACTAGCAGTTTGATAAAGTACAATGACTTCTTTCTGCTTTCTCTGAGGAATACACATATCAGTTCTTGCCTGGATCTGTTTGTATGCATGTGTGTGTTTAATACAGTTGCACTGCCCCTTCTACTTAGTCCTAATAAGTAAAAAAACATTATCATAAACCAATCCTGAAGAATGGTTAAGAGAAAAGTTATCGGGCCCATATGAGCCCAGAGGATGTTTCACTCGCTGGTCCTCATTTCAGGCACACAAGTATAGTATAAGTGAGAAAGAAATGTTAACCTTTTATGGTTAGCTATGTGATGAAGTGGATCTCATCTTGCTTCATTTTTGTTTGACAGTGCTATAAACATACAAAATTAAAGTAGTGCCCCAGCCAAACCTTCTCTGATGGATTTCTGTTGGAATTTTTGTGAGGAGTAGCAGAGGGAGGGAGACCGGGGCACAGGCTACAGGGTTGAAATGCACAGGTCTGAAACCCTGATGACTGAAACTAAAAAGTTATTTGCTCTGTAGGCATTACACATGGCACTTAGGCAGCAACTTCCAGGAAAGCATCAGGGTGGATAGAGAGACAGAGGGCAGGAATTACTTGATCAATAGGCAGCAACTTCCAGGAAAGCATCAGGGTGGATAGAGACACAGAGGGCAGGAATTACTTGATCAAGCATCTCCACCAGCTCATCTGCAAATAGAAGTCAGGATGATCAATGCATCTGAAAGGACAGCCTAACACACCTTCACTGGATTTCAACTCAGAGTGGTTCATCTGAGACAAAGTAGGGGAATATCAAAAGCTGGTAGGTGACAGCATCTGCTCAGCATGTCCATGTGTGTCAAGCTCTGCAGACTTGCTACCTTGCTGTGGTTAGACACCTTGTTTTGAGATCCAAGCAGATCACTGTTAAAAGCTTTCCCTTCCGTTCATTACTTCCTACTTCAGTGTTACTCATATTGATTTTCTTATTCTAACTCCTCAGGTCTAAAAGCAGAGCACTGAACTCATAGGACTGCTTTCTGACTTTTCAGGAGCAAGGCTAACACCACTACAGATCAGTCACTGTGAAAGTTATTTCTTCTTGTTTCTTTTTTGACTGACAGCCAAAGAATGTGGACTTTCAGGGGTTTAGTTAGGAGGCTTATTATATGATTTAAATGTTACGTGTCAGTAGCAAAAACATGCACGTGGGAGAGGGAAGGGACAAAACCTCCACAGCTCTCCACTGTTAAAGTTAATAAGAAGTCAGATGAAGCATGTGGAGCTCCACTGCTACAATACTGGGGCAATTAAGAAGAAAATCAGCCATTACAGGAAAGGAAACTGAAAATTACACCTTCGATAACAACAGAGATGCATGAAACACACAGCATAGATAATACATGTAATGCATGGTAGATCTTATTAAAAACTACAAATATTTTCTTCTCCCTTCTGCTACTGCTCAAAAAATAGAATAGCTCTACCTCCCTTTGTCAATAAATCACATTAAGGTCACTCTGAGGAGCAGCAGAATATAAATGTCTTGTATGCAAAATCAAACTATGTTTGGGGTATAAATGTACTACAAATGCCATCCAAAATATGCTTGAAAGACAGAAATTAAGTACTAGAGCATTAGATTTTGCAATTTATTTACAGAGTGGAAATCATTGAAATTTGCTTCTCCCCAGGCTATCTGTTCCCAAGCTTTAAACATTCAGTAACTTCTCAGCCAGGGAATGTTTTTTTCTTTTTCACCCCACTTCCCTCTATTTTCTCTGTGGTTTGCCTAATCATGTGCTAAATATATTACTGCAACACATTAGTTACTTCGGTCCACAGCTTTGAAACGATCACGCAAGGCCTCAGGAATCCTACAGATAAATCACTGACCGGGATAAACTGATTGTCTATTCTGGATTGTCTTTTGTGGGATATAAAAAAAGCCCAAAAAGATAAGCTCAGAAAACAAACCCAAGTCTGTTACTTCTCAAAAGGCCATGAGTTTTCACCCTCAGTCTACGTATTTTTGATTTATCTTTTTTCCAGGCCTTCAGTATGAATAGTAGAAGCTGCATTTCCCTCAAGCTGTGGGACAGTCACCCCATAATCAGAATATGCTTTAAAGATTACAAGCTTGGATTTCATTTGAAGTTTAGATGGACTGTGCACACCTTCCCTTAAACCAGCATTTACGAACCTGCTTTTGTGACCTACTGAAGCAAGACATTTGCACTACTCTGCACTTTTGTTTTCAGTAGATTCATATTTAGCCTGGTACAGTTTGTTGTTCCAAGATATTCTGTCCTATACAGATAGCCATAAATAATTCCAGATCTTTAACTATCACAAGCGCCTTCTTCTGTCATCCTCATTCTGAACACCATATTTTTTTTTTTCTCTTACAAATTAGTCAATGGATGCCAGATTGGGGCTGTGGACTTAATTAGTTTCATGTCTGTGACATGATCACTGTGTAATTACACCAAGCTGTGCACTATTAGATAATTATTTTTCGTCCTCAAAAGGGGGGTGCAATTTGTTTAAAATTATTGTAGCTCCTTCAGAAAGAAAGATATTATTTCCCTTTGGAAAGCCATCAAAACAAGTGATAAAGCAACCCCATTCTGGTAATAAAAGACTATGGCACTGAAGTGGTTACAAACCATTTTGTTCAACCAGACTATTTACAAGTAGCAACAGAGTATCTGTTTCCTGTCATCTCCATCATATATCTTGAGGCAGAGAGATTGGAGCCCAATTACAGTCTGATATCTAATCAATACACACCTTATTCCTAGAGCAGGAAGTAAAGGAGGAGGCCCTTGGGAGCCAGAGTTCAAATTACTCCGCTGTCAATTCCAGATAGCAGCTAATGATAAGATATATTTCTAGAAAAGGGGGTGGGTGGGAAGGGCAGCACAGTTTAATGGGATTGTTAATACAAGGAACACATACATATATTCATTTAGACATCTGCTTCTGAATTCCAAAAGCCCTAGACGAATCAGAAGAAAAGCGACCAATTTGCTATTTACTCCTATGGCTTTTGGGATGTTGTTAAAATAAAGCATCCAAGTGACAAATCCAGTCCAAAACCTTTAAATGAGATTTGCAAACTACATTTGGTTTGATTCATCCCCACCTGACTTTTTAGAGTTGATTTTTCATGAAGAAGGACTTACTCTCATATGGACACAGACTATATATAGCCCCAGGAACTTTCAACCAAGCCAGTGAGTATTTCCCTTTCCCGGCTGGCCAGTTAAAGTTACCCTGTTGTGTGCATGGACCCACTAGGCCAAATCCTGCATCTAACTGAAGGCACCTGTCCACTGACTCTTGGTCAGTTACTAGCTGTTTGGGAAGATCTTGAACAGATAAATCTTTGGACTATTTGTCCCTAAATGCCTACTTCTGATTTTGCCAATTAGTCAGAAAAATGATCTTTCTTACTTACTAATTCCTTTGTATTCCTAGCAATGGTTCAAAAAAGCTGCCTTTTGAATAGTGGTCTTTCTGAAAATGTGGGGTTTTTCTGTCTTCCAAGAATTACCCTAACTCAGAAATGCAAAATATGAAGAGTAAATAGCCTGAATAATCAAAGAAAGTTAAATGCTACATTCAGTACTCCAAGAAAGAGAATGAAGCAGAGGGGCATAATATATCTTATTAGTATTCAGCTTTCAAAATGGTCTGGAAGGCTGCCTGGTGACATGGGTTCCTTCTAGGTTTAATACAGGTTTGATTAATGAAGAAATCATTGTTTGCTTTTAGAAATCATTGTCTGCTTTCAGAAATCATTGTCTGCTTTTAGGGATCCAGACCACAGACCTACAGAAGTCACAGCTAACACAAAAGCAAACATCAAAAAATCTGACCCGTGATTTTCTGGTTGGAAGCACTGCAGTAGGCTCTAAGAAATCCTACCTTCACTGACCAGCACCCTGGTCAAGGCTACACGTGTAAAGTAGGTAAATCCTCACAAGGACCAGACCAACGATGACCTTCAGGTTCGTAACTCAACTTTCTACACACTTAAATGTGGTCTTGGATCATGATACACTTCGATTTCTCATCTGATGTATTTGGGCAAGTAATTCTTCCTCTCTCTTGTCTATCTTAACAATTTGTCCATCTGAACTATTTATAATATAAATTCTTCCAGCCAGCGATCACTGCAATATATTTGTACAATACTTAGCACAATTTCAGCTTGGGATTTCTTAGTCTGACTCAACAGTGCCATTGCTAATATAGAGTTTCATATAAATGGGGCCCCAAGATTGAATGATACCTCTAAGTGCTGCTGTACTACAAATAAATAATTATATGATATACATAAATCTTGCATTTTTAATGCTGAAGTCCCATGAGACAGAAAAAAGATTTTAAACGAGACAAGAACTTTCTAATTATACTGCATGTTGATGATCTTGGAATAGGTACAAAAACCATTAAAGACTTTTACTTTTTTTTTTCTGCCTCTTAAATAGGAAAAATCTTTTCATCAAACATAGATTGAAGCCAGTGATAATGTAACTCTGGCTTACTAAATAATAATAGTGCAGGGCTTTCTAAATAGCCTACTTCAAATAATGACTTATATTATCCTAAATTCAAAAGCAAACAACTGGGGAGAAGGAAATCACTAAACGAAGAGCAATATTAAATTCCAGAGGGTGAATGTGTGCTGCTAAAGGTGTGGTCTTAATAGAATTTGACCTATATCCATAATTTTGCTGTCACTCAGCGCCAGCTCTCACAGCACAAACACATCAGATGAGCAGGGCTTGAGCAAAGCAGGAAGCTGCCTGGAGCAGCAGGACTCCAGGAGGGAGCACAGGTATGATCCCATTGCCTATTCCCCTACAAGTCCTGGATACCTGGGCTGGCTGGCTCTGAGTGATACATGGAAAAGGGCTAAGCAGTGGTGGATGGTGGCTAACACTCAGCATGGGTTGGCTTCCTCCCATCAGATCCTCCAGCACCCTTGTAGCAGCAAAGATACGGGCTCACTCAATCATCCCAAGCCCCTTCACATCTTTAGGTGTTCAGGGCATGGAAACAATGAGGTGGTGGCTACTGACTACATCCATAGCCCTTTGGAGAGAAAATGAGATTAGGTTAGTGAGTTGCTTTTATTCCAGCTGAACTGTTGGATGAACTTCCATAAATATACTTGAATTGGCATTCTGCATACAGCTGTGTTTATAAAAGGCAATATCATGTATGTAAATAAATTCAGATGCTGCTTGAGTTATTTTAAAACAATCAGCAGAACACTAATCATTTTATAGGCACAATCTTATCCCAAGAAAGTGACAACTTGGTGTGTGTATATACATGTACCAGAAGTTAAAGTTACCGTTCCTTGCGTCTCCATACAGACACTAAACAAGATTGTAGAATTGTCTTACAGCCCCATGAAAAGCTACTTTTGTTTTCTGTGCACCTTGCTAATGTAAGCTTTAAATACAGTAACCTAAAAAATCACTTAGCCACAGCTTTAGGACCCTCATCCTAACTGGAGCTCATTATTGCTAGGAATTAGATGAACCTTGGCAGCAAGTGAAACCCCTTGCACGAAGACCAGCACCTCCAGTGCAATGTAGCAAGGAGGAGATGAGTATGAGTATGGCCCCAGCCCCTCGCCAGCACCACTCTGTCTTGGGGAGCCCAGGCCATGTTCACAAAATACCTGAGTCCTCCTGGGTAGGGTGGGTACTTTGAACCCAGACTAGAATCAGCCTGCTCTTGGGCTTTGGCCAGGAAGCACGTGTATCACAGAGCTCCCTGTGTTTAAATCCATTAATTATCTCCCAGTGTAAACAGATTTAGAGTGCTGCGGCTGCCGGATCATAAGGAGATAAAGGAGTTTAACCACTGTCCTAACTTCATTGCTGAACAGATACAAGGAAGGCTGCAGTGAGATCGGAGGATGACAAACCTATTGCCTGGATTTGGTTTCTATTGGCACCATGAGATGAGGCCCTCAGTGATATGGTTTAGTGGTGTCTTGGCAGTCATGGAGCAATGGCTGGACTTGATGATCTTAAAGGTCTTTTACAACATAGTTGATTCCATGATTCTGTGATCTTTCACCTTGGCTGGACTAAGTTAAACTGGACATGAACTGGTCTGAGTCAATGGAGATGTTCCCTCCGCCTTCGAGGGAGCAAAGATATCACCTCTTAAGAGAGCCTGAATTTGTTTTCTTAACATATACCACAAAAAGAAAACCGTTAGTTTATTTCTAGCAGTCCCACAGTAATCCAATGGCATCCAGCAATCCTCTTAACCTAAAAAAGCAAAAGCCCTGAACAGACAGTATATCTGGATAGTCAAAACATGTAAGGGAATACCTGGCTACTTCTTTATGTCACAATATAACATAATAGAGTTCTGTAATTCAGGTGGCTGTTTTATTAAAACATTGTGTATTGCTCCCATTAATGCTTTTATTGCCGGAAAACAATCTAGGACTGAGAGGGCACAATCCATCATAGTCTGTTGTGTACTATTGTCATGATTTAAGCTGTAAATCATGCAGTTTGATCACTCACTCTCCCCTCTTTCTTACCCCTCTCCCGGAGGGATGGGAAGGAGAATCGAAAGAATGTAACTCCCACAGGTTGAGATAAGAACAGTTTAGTAACTAAGGTATAACACAAATCACTACTGCTACCACCAATAATAATAATGATAAGGGAAATATAAGGAAAGAGAATACAACTGCTCACTACCCGATACCCAGCCCGACCGCACAGCGAACCCCCCACCCTTCAGGGTCTCTGCCCTCCGTTTTACATCCTGGGCATGATGTGCTGTGGTATGGAATACCTCTTTGGTCAGTTTGGGTCAGGTGTCCTGTCTCTGCTTCCTCCCGGCTTCCCCTCCTCCCTGGCAGAGCATGAGACTCAGAAAGTCTTTGGCCTGACCAAAACATCCTAAGCAGCAACTAAAACCATTGGTGTTATCAGCGCTGTTCCCAGGCCAAAAGTCAAAAACACAGCGCTGCACCAGCTATGAAGGAGAAAAATGACTGCTACTGCTGAACCCAGGACAACTAAGTTATCTTCTTTTTGCCAAGTGTTAGCCTCCAGAGATGACATGTCCGGAAATATGAATACTTCCATTAACGTTAGCTCTGGTGTTCATTTACATTTTTCTTTTTGAGCAGAGGCCTGCACAGCAAGGTGAACTGGTTACGCCATGAGAGCTAGAGAGAATACAGCCACTACTGTACATCAGCAGTAGATGGAAAAGAGCTTAAACTTGAATGGTGAATGGTGAAAAAGGCAAGTCCACCTTGAATTCCATGCATCAGCAGTGCAGGATCTCTTCAGACACAAAAACAAATCTGGTGGCTAACCAGTGTCACTGCCATTAACCTCATCCTGAACTCCAGGGTCCAAAGTAGGAACTTAAAATAAGGGGGGTTTTATATCACAGATTTTTTCCTGTAGACGACTACAAAACCGCAGGATTACAAAACATTGATGGTTATTGCAAGCTTCCCTCACAAATGCTAATGAATTGTTTTCTGCTTTTTTTTTTTTTTTTGCCCCAATCCTGTTGTTTCAAATGAAAACACATCACTGCTTTGTTGCTGAGCACTTTCTCCCACAGCAGCCGGCATAAAGACTTGCTTGTGCAGTCTCTGGAATGTGCTTATTCCAAGACGTTTAATTGTCATTTCTTCCACCTTACATCAGAAGCCTGTCACATGCATTAATTAGGTCCGTAAAAATATGCTTGAAAACCCTACCATTTAAATACAAAAGAGAGAAAGAGAGAGAAACGAGTACTATAATTTCCAAGAATGACTAATGTCTTGCTGAAGTTAATTCTCTAGATTGATGGCCTAATTGCCAACGTGGCTGAGGTAAGGCATACAGTAACATCTCAGGCTGCTTGGCAGTGAACACCACCTTGTAACATGCAAATGGCAAAATTTTAATAGATTTTTCCTACTATGAGTTTGATTTAAATGAAAGTCTTACTTATGGAACAAATAAGTTGCCATTTATTGAATACACACACACAGAGGAAGGGGAAAATAGGTCCAGCAATGGACACCTAGACTGAGAGCCATTCTGTGTGACCACAGGAGCAAAACACCCTGCCAAATACACTGAAGTTCGTGTTCTGCAGTGACCTGTCTCCAGCAGCATCAGCTCCAGATGCCACAGAGTAATGTGTAAGCAATCTGTTTGGTGGGTTTATTCTAACTCCCCACCAACTTAAGTAAGGCCCAGGCTGGATTGCCCTCTCACAATAATATAAATGAGGAGTAACTTCGTTTACACCAGTGGTATTGCAGCAAGAATTTATTCACTGCAAGAGTGGAGAGGCATGGCAGGAAAGATGTATTGAGCTTAAAATAGCCAAACTCAAGCAAGAAACCTTTCAGAACAGCAAACAGCTTTGCTTCTGCAATAGAATTGACATATCTATGTATGAGAACAGTAGTTCCTCTCTATTGCCCCAGTAAGGAGAGATGGTGTCCACGGCTTCCTAAGGCATTTATCCCTCTTCCCACCTCATGCCCTTCTGATATCAAGCATGATTTTCTGCTCCCACTCAGACACATTCCTTCTGAACAGCTGAAGATGAGTAATGCAGAGACTTGGTAACTATTTCTGTGTTGCTGCTGCTCTGCTGCAAACAGAAGGTTTGCGCAAAACGGAGGCTTTGGGAGACCACCACTCCAGTGCTGGTGCCCTCCATCAAAAGCTAGCCAAGAAACAGCATTCACCAAGCGCCAACACTACACGTGTTCAGGACCATATCTCACTGCTGGAGTGCTGAGGAATCTGAGGAAGAAGCTCCCAAGGAAAGGAAATTGCATCACAGTCTGTAATACTTGGGGTATTAAAGTGTATTATATTCTATCAGAATCTTTAGACATATTGACAGCACAAGAAACACTCATTTCCAGATTGAGAAGTAAACTGTGAGCACTGTGCCTTTGACATCACTGAGCTAACAGTATAAGTTCTATAACTGAATATAAAATACAATAAAATTTAATTTTTAAAATTAAACTTTTGCATTTTCTTGTGTTGACACAGTCTTTCAGACTTGAGGGAGTTCAACTGCTTGACTTACCTAGCACTGAAAAATTAGACTTATTCAAATATCAATTTAATTCTTCTAGGATTAATGCCTTTTGCTTTAACTGGGAGAAAAGTCTGCTGTTTGTTTAGACTGATGAGAGATATATGCAGAATGTCTCTGGGAAAAACATAGACAATTAATTGCTTTTTGAAAAACTAAACCAGGTTTATATTAGTACATCAACTGTATTTGTTTTCACATAATTCTGATACCCAGAGTTAAAAGAAATGCACGTCTTTATAAAATATATGCAGTAGTATATTCAAACTATCTCAAATAAAACATCTTCCACTAGCTTTTCTGATGATCTATATCTTTTAGATTAATAGCAACACTTATCTGAGGAGGTCAAAGTAGTCTTTAACACAAAAAAAATGAAACTCGCAACATCCCACATGAATAGAAAGCATGATTACAATCTACTTAAGATTCTAAATACGGTTTTACAGTACTTGGACACAGAGAAGTTAAATACTTAGCTCAAAATAACCCCATGCAACTTAGCTCTATCTTCACTCTAGTCATAGCTTTTTTCCTCTGCCTCTGCTGAGAGACAAAAGCTCAGTGGCATTAGTGACAACAGTTAAGGACAGATGCTGGCTCCTTTCCTGCCCATTTTCCCAAAATATCAGCAGAAGAGGCATAATTTGGCCACGTCAGCTCATTGACTGCCCAAACTGAGTGCAGGACAAGCTGTGCTCCTGCCACCTCTGCACAGGACTTAACCCATGAGATTGAATAAAATACATGCAATAAATATCACCACCAAAAACACTCACCCCTTTTCAAAGACGTGAGTTTGTTTTATTGAAGATTAGAGAAGGTTTGAGGTGGTTTTAGGGCTTAAAGGCACTTGCTTCAGGTTGGCTTTCTAATTAGTGTAGACCTGAAATATAATATCATTAATGTGGTATAGGGAGTCCTTTAACTCTCACCAAGTTATCATCCTCCTCCACCATAGTCTACACAGCCTTGCAGCCTCACTCTGCCCAAGCAGATGAGGTTTCAGCAGCCACCACACAGAAAATGGTTGTGTACATAAAAGGTTTCATAAGTCCAAAACTCAGAAGTGAAGCTTCACTTCTGAAACTTCCCTCTTCCCTCTAGATGATTTCTAAAATCCAGATCAGATTTCTGCATCTTAGGCTCCACTTAGATGATGTCTGCTTCCCCTGCTGTGTTTAATCTTTGATTCACTGCTCTGTGTTAAACTTCAATTGACCTACTCAATAATAGCACATTTTATGATGCCATTTCTGCCAATGAGAAATCTGAGATACAATGAGACGAAGTGAGATGTTCAAGGCTGTACGTGATGTTTATAAAGGACTTGGGAGTAGACCCAGTCATTCATAGACTCCTCTTCTCTCTTCAGCAGCAGGACTGTGTTTTCTCTTTGTGTTCTCTTGTGCTTAAAATAATTACTGAGAGATTTAGCAAGGACCAGAGGTCAGTTTACCTGTTTACTTAGATACTGCAGCGTTGCTAGAAGATGCATATTTTGGAGCTATATGCTACATGGTACCTAAGGATGCTAGATAGCTTGCCTAATATTTAATTGGAGTACATAGTTGCCTGCCAAATAACTGTAACTTTTTTTTTTTTTTTTCCCCAGAAAAATCTGGGGAAAGAGGGCAAATTCTGTAGGCTGGAAAAAGCAAAGATGACTTTACAAAGTTTTTAAATATACGTGTAGCACTTCCACATCATCAGAGCATGTAGCAATGTTAAGAAAATCTTGTTCACATCTGGCTCAAAAGCTGCTAACCTTTGAAAAATGAGAAACTCTCTTATCATCTCCATTTACATGATGATGGTGTTCAGGGTCCATTCATGAAACAATCCATCATTGTCAAACAGGATGCTACTCCTGGTAACATGTGTGTCTTGCAAACAGCATCTGACTCCAGTACTCTGGGATCCACACTCGCTGAACAGAAGCCTCTGGATGCTTGCTTAGGGATTATTTTGCCCAGTGATGACTGTTCACCATAAGCTGACCCCAAGCACTCAAAGAAGGCTGGACAAATCTCAAGTAAAGATAAAAGATGCTTAGAACTTGCTCAAACATCTAGTGCCACTGCAGTGACCATCATACAGGCTGAAGCTGGCATTAAAAAGGAGCAAGACATATTTTGCTGTAAAACAGCTGAAAAATAGATACTGAAGTGGTCCATAATAACTTGACTGTATTGTATTTTGCCCAATAAAGCCCTCTTGATTTAAGTAAGAATTAGACATTAAAGGTAAGCAATAATAACTAGCAAGGAAATACTATCAATTTGATTGCACTTTCAGAGGGTTATTTCGTGTTCTAGTGTCAGATTTTATTCTGCTTATGGAGTATATACTATACACATTTTTAATAAAATCACTGTAAAATTACCCACAGGCAGAGAAAGAATAAATTAACAGACTAGTTAATTGTTCTCTTTTCAATATTCTTAGCATCAGCTGTAATGAGTGAAATGAGGAATGTAAAATTTGCCACTTTACAAGCCACCAAGCCATTTATTCTCCCAGCCTGCCCAACACAGTAGTTAATTCTTAACCATTTAAAATGAAAAAATAAACACTGATGCATCAGCTTGGTTACCGAACTACTGTACCCCGAAAACCAGCCAATTTCAAGGAAAGGAACAATTGTTCCCCCTTTACTGCTTCAGAAGTCATAAGCCTGAAACCAACAGGGAGTCCCAATCCTTGATCTCAGTGGACATCAGGGACCTAAGAACCTCTGAAGATCCTGGTCTTTGTTCTTACCCTTTCATTTATATGCATAATGTGGGGAAAGTGTCATTAATTTCTTTGTCCCTTCCAAACGCCAACAGAAATGCAAGCATCTTTCTTTCACTTGTACTTTTAGAGAATCATTTTGAAGTATCTTTTTCCTAGTCTTAGTGAGGCTGCCAGGCTTTTTAGAACACAAAAATCTTTCCCACTTTGATTTTCCCTTTAACATCAGTTAATTTCTATTTGTTTTTCCTCCCCAGTTTCACTAATGTCCTTTCTGTATACGTATGTTTGTCCATTACAATCTAGAGAACAATCACCCTAATTGATCTAGTGTTAACCTCTAACAGCTTAAGATCCAGACTGGCTTTTTTTCTATTGCTTAGTTCCAGTTGCAGCATTAATTCCCTATAGTGCTTACATCTCTGTCACCATCGCCACCCGGGTCTTTTACAAGAAGCACCTCTCTAAATAAATGGCACTGTAAACCATCCTTACAAGAGGAGTGGAGGCTGTTGAAAAGCCCCCACTGTAACAGTTTGTTTTTGCCTTGTGTTGTATATGATGATAAATTTCATACAGGATAACATTTTTTAGAGGGAGGTGAGGATTGATGGGGAGCAGTGGAATGATCCATCATCAGAGGCAGGTGGCACAGTATTGGAATTTCAGAAATCTGTTCCCAATCACATCCACTGCTGGATGACTCAGTAACGACCCTATTTGCGATGCGTTACTGAAAATCAATGTGCCACATTCAAGGTCAATGTACTGTTAGAAAACTCCTTAAGCACTGATGGATGGATTGTGTTCATTCAGAATAAATGTGAGAAGAAAATGACAGCTGAGCATCCCAATAGTTGTGCCAACTTTAAGAGAACAGCTTCCTCCTGGAGAGAGAAAAACAATTCCCTCAGGGATTACATCATTCCTTATTTCCTTTGTTCTTTCTCTTTTGAGTATTTAGGTAATTGTTTAATGTATCTATCTTCGTGCAATTAGGAGACTTCAAAGTTTGAAGACAAATACTGATGAACAACAATATTTATGGGCTTCCCTGTATGAATAATATTAATCATTATGAAAGACTATCAGAGTTTATAAGAATTAAGTAGAAAAGAAGGAAAAAACATTTGAAGAAACTAAACCCACAAACAGGTATAGAAAAAAGCCTCTCTGCAAAGAGCTCTAAAGATAAAATCCCAAGTCAAAACATGGTCTTGATTTTCCTGTTATTATAGTAGTGAACAAGATACTTAGTGTCTTTACATATCTTTACATATTTTTCAACTCTTTAAGTGGTTTTGCATAACTTTAAATGTTTTAAATTAGCTGGGAACTTGCCATGCATGGTAAAACAGATTTTAGCTTATAAAAGATCCATGCTTATAAATACAGCTATCTTACTTTTTCTTTTAGCAAGGGGATGGGATATCTTATTCAACTAGTTTGCTAAATATGAATTAATGACACTTCAGGGACCTCTTCCAGAGGGATTCCTAGATTACACTCCTTTTCTTTCCTGAGAAGTAATGAAATTGTCTTTTAGTTGATGAGAGAAAAAAAAAAAGTAATCACCAGCTTCCAAAAGGAAAACAGGATTGATAGCTCAAACAAACAGGAAGGGGGAAAAGTGTAATTTACCATGTGGTTCACCAGCAGCTAAATCTGTTCACTTGACACAATAAATGATGTCAGGCTTCCTCACCCACTGTGTCAACAAAATGGGTGTTGTCAAAAACATTAAGACATCTTATTGACAAACTCTCAAGTCATTATACTCTTTGAAGTGGTTTTGTCTTCTGCCTAAAATTATTGTACCGACAGAATCGATCCATCTGATACATTGATACTGCAGCAACAAGCTCCAGGGAGGATTCTGACTATAGCCAAAGCAATCATCTAAAGGTATTTTTTATTATTTTGCTAAGATCCTGAGAAGTAGTGGGCTATTGGGGATGGGCAGTTCATTTCCAATATTCAAACAACTAGGCTTCTGCAAGAAAACAGGTTTTTGTTATTGAAAAGTAACTATAGACAGCACTGTTAAAAAGAGGTTGCTTTGCACCAGGAGCTATCAACTACGGGTTAATTGCAAATACATCATCTTAAACAGGTTGCCACACATTATTTCAGCTAGGATATAATGCTTATTCAAATAAACAATACAAAGCTCTCAAAGCTCCTTTCCTTACTCAAGTAGTTGTACTGAACTGCTTTAGATCAATGCTGCAAGAAAAATCTGAGTGTTTTTTTTTTTTGGGGGGGTTTTTTTGTTTGGTTTTTTTTTTTTTGTTTGTTGTTGTTGTTGTTTTTTTTTTTTTTTGCCAAAATGGTTGCATTTGTCAAAGAGGATTTGGTAAAAAAAAAAAAAGAAATAACTTTACAATTGAAGTTAAGAAGTCATAAGGAATTAAGGCTCATCTCAGAAGTCAAAGAATGACTGCATACTGCAGGGTTTCTCTCCTAGTTTAAACTGATGTGGCAATGCAAAGGTTAGGTCAGGCAAGGTTGCCTGCATTGCTGCTGCCCATCAGTACCTCTTCTGTGGACAAACAGTGGACATCAGAAGTGTGATTTGCAAGTGCTTCTGTCCCCTAAGTTCCCTACATCATAGGTCTAATCCTCCCTTTACGCTGACATGAATCAGCAGTAACTCCATGGAAGCCAATAGCATAAAAGCCAGCAGCATAAAACCAAAAATGAAAGGAAAATCAATTTTGCATGCGTCTATTCAGGCCAAGGGAAAAAAAAAAAAAAAAAAAAAAAAGTGGCCATTTCTGTTTTCACCCTCTCTTCTTTTTGTTCTTCTGCTGTATAGAGGAGTCTCCAGCCAGCACAGGGCCAATACAGCAAACTCCAGCAGCACTCCTTTACCCCTCTCGTCTTTTGGGAGCACGGTAAAATGTGGTAGGTACAGCCAGAGATGTGTCCCTGCCTCCTCACTGACCACTGCCCTCATTGGTTTGGCAGATCCAAGACCCATAGGCCAGCATCAGGGACTAATAACCAGGTCACCTGATCCCACAACAGCCTCACACACAGGCTACAATTGTATGCCATCAAGGATTTGGCTCACTGTCTTTAATGTAAAGTACAGAGCTGAAGATAGAAGCAGGCTGAGAGTGCCAGTTCTGTCCACTGTGGATTTGTGATTAAGTTTTGCCATTAAAATACAGTATATAAAACACTAATTCAAGCCAAAATTACAGACTGGGATAATATATGGAATTAACATGCCAACTATCCACAATAAAAATACACAGCACATATACGTGAAAGAATCTGATGTCAAAAAATATGGATAATGAAAGTAAATTGTATAAACTTAATTAATAAAGGCTTGGAATGGAAATTTCCAGTGTGTACTGGCTGAACCTAAATCCACTGAATATCCACAGTCTCTTCTAAATTTAAGCTGGGATAGTAATGACCAGCTTCTCGTGTTTTGCTTAAATTGTATCTTTTCTATCAGAAGGCATCTAGGAGTCTCCACTAAATTGTTTTAATTAAACTAGCCATTATGTTTTATTAGTTCCAACTTTACCACATTCAGATGAGAAATAAAGATGCACATAAAAACCAGACTTTGACATGAAGAAATCCATTCCTGCGCAAGCATTCACAGCTGCTATCTTGCGCTGCCCGAACTCTAGATAACAGCTACTGTTTTGCTGGACTTGCCATGTAGGCTGGAAGTCTGACAGAAGGGGTTTTTTTGCGATCCCTTTGCAGCCTTTGCACAGCCTTTTTTAAATATTTGTTTTTCTTTGCTCAAAACCCTGAGCTTGGGTGGCCTCAGTGAAGGATTTGCAGATTCTGCTGCTGAGATAATAAAGAGAAGACATTTTTCGCTTTAAGGTTTAAAAAAATACCACTGAAAATATGGAGAGAATGGGCTACAGCAATGCCTACCTTCTTCACAGCTTCTGATCTCCTGTCTTAGTGCTGCATTTCATAGGGGAGTTCCCATAAAAACCATTAGGAACTGGCATTTCCATCTAGCTCTTCATGTGGACATGGATAACTAAGTGGAATATATGCACAATGCACTGCGATATCTACATATTACAGTGCAGAAGCAAACATGTATGCATATTATTTACACAAGCCAAGGAGAAACTCTACCTAGAGCCCCACCTTTTGTTCCCGCTAGTTTTGGTTTATCCATTTAATGAAAGGAATACCTTCCTACTATTTTTCATAAGATGGAAGGCCATGAGCAACTGAGAGAAGAAAGAGTATTTGCTCGTTAGGCTGAGTGGTAGGATTCCTAGCCTAATCTGGGAGGTTTTTGTGATCACAGAATGAAAAACTGCTGGCATTTAAATACTCACAGCCTACTCACATTGGGTAGTTTGTGCAGATTTACACAATTTTAATAAGGAGGTTGTCCTGCTGACATATCTCTTGGCTTCAATCAACTTTTCAAGAGATTGCAATCACACAAAATTCTATTGAAGCATTTTCTATCTGTAACCACAATGCAAGTAATTAGTAAAGTCTCTTCAAGAATCTGGTGGAATCACATGGCTAATTAGTTCACTTACACCACAGCCCAGTGGAAAACAGCCTCTGGAACATCCTTCCCAGCCATGTTACAGACCTTGCGTTGGGAACTTTTGCCATTGTCTTGGCCACATTGGCAGCTGCTGCAGAGCTCTTGGAGCTCCCTACAATCTGGGCTACAACATAAAGGAGCCAGTGCCGCTGCATGAATGGGACTGAGAAGAGAGAACTACTAGAAGTGATGCAAACCTCCAAAAACTTCCTCTGGTAACTCTATGCCTTCAACAGGTAACTTTCAAATAGGCACAGAGGGACAAACAAATAAATTCCTTACAATTTTCATAATAAACAAAACCAGAGTGAATAATTCCAGAATGACAATATCAGTAATTTGACTTCTCTTACTCTTTCAAAGACAGCAAAATAATTTTGTACAAATTAAAGACCATTTATGCTGGTAAATGAGAAATAATATTCTAATTAATGCAAAAATTAAACAATGTAATTTAAAAAATGTCACCCACCCCTACACAGAAAAGGTATACCAACCTTTTAGTTCTGACTTAGAAGTATGCTTAGGCACCTTTGTAAAGTTGTTTAAATGCATTCCTACATTAACCTCACTATATTTTTAAATCAGTTACCAGGTATTTAGCAGAGTAAATAGCCATTGGAGGTATTGGTTCTAATTTTGCTCCATGTTTCCAGTCTAAGCAGTACACTTATAACTCCAGTTACGAACCAATGATCTTTTCAGAAGCCAGAAGACTGCTCATAAGACAGAGGTTACCATCCTGCAGCCCAGCCAGCATGGGAAAGCACAGAAGTCTTCACTGGCTGCTTCAATGCATAGTCAGATATTTGACTGTCTTTGCAAAGTCAGTCAAAATCGGACTGATGTTGTATCGACATGGACAGGGCAACAGCCACACAGAACTTTCCATTTCCTCTAGCAGGCTTTGCAGCCTAGCCTAAATTTACGTCCTGCATTTCTAGAAGGAAAATACTCAATATTTTCTTTCTTATCCGTATATTACCATGTCATTAAAGCTGTGCGGATCGTCATATCAGATATATCTTGTGTTCTCCTTACTCATCTTCTTCCTACTTACTTAATACCTATTACCACAATTAGAAATATTATCTTCAGATACAGAAAATTCTCTGCACTCTTTGTGTGAATGATGCAAATCGAAAACGTTCCAGTCAGTGTTATCAGCCTCTCTACAGCACAGCTTGTTGCATCATTTATGTCAGTATGCGAAATTAATAATTAAAGTAAGTAACTCAAAAGTGGTTTGCATGTGCTTCCAAATGGAAGTCTTAACTGAACAGATTAAAAAAGGAATAAGAGATATGTATGTTTTGATAATCTGAAGTGAGGCAGCTTACCCCAAAAGCCGCTTAATTACACCAGTACTGAAACATCTGGTTTAGATTATCTGCGAAAAAATAGTATAGTGAAAAGCAAACCACTTGGAGAGGAAGTATTAACATTATTCCTGACTTACAGACTGTCATGACAGAAAGCTAATACCTTTTTAAAATTTTTTTTGTACCTTCATATGACATACGAAGAGGAAACTCAGCAAAGGAAGGAGTCCACTTCCTTCATACTGAATTAGGAAAAAGAAGGAGCTCTCCCTACCCTGTTCCATGCAAGCAGTAGAATGACGTCTGCATGTTTGGGGATGCCAGAGGTACCAGGCTCATCTTTGTCCCAGGGAACTTTTGGAGTCTACAGGGCTTTCTGATGTTCTGCCATACTTGGGGTATTTTCACAAGGAAAAAGTACCAGAAGAAAAAAACACCACATTCCCTACTTTGACCCGATTTAAGAACATTCCTAACATTTCTGTTGTCGGCTATTATTTATTTACTTCCCTCCCTTCCAAGTTACAGCCAAGGAAAGACAAACCATACAAAAGTAATGCCAGCTCTTTCCTTTCACATACAGTAGGTACTCCCCAACCTGGAGATCTCCAAATCTCTCTTTGGTTCAGTAACCTAGTATTTCTTAACAGTGTCTGTAGCTGATAAGTCACATTATAGCACTTTAAAACATTTAGAGCCTAAGGAAAACCTTTTATGTGAGCATTTTAAAGCTCAAAGCTCTAATCTAGGACTTGGTATATTTATCCAAGTCCTCAATTATTAATGTTACTGTATTGATTTGATACCTGAAACTCTAACAACAAAACCTGTGCAAACTAATTATGCCTGGCTTCCAAATTTACAGTGCTTCTTTGTTCTTCTTGTAAGTCTTCTTTTTCTTAATCAATACAGTCTGATTCACAAAACAGTACAAAGATGCCAGAATTAAGAAATAAAAGGTATATTAACTATCATATAAAATGTGCAACATCTATGTATGTTGCTGAAGCATTTATTCACCTGAGGGATCCCAACGATATGAAAGTTTCTCTTAGCTTATTGCCCTAATGAAGGCAGCACAATCAATTCAGACAGTATTTTAATTAATTCAGAAATATAATTATTTGTATGAAATCTTAGTGGTCTCCATGCATGTCATCACTTTCTTGAGGTGGTGCAGCTTTGCCTGTTTCCTGAGAAGGCAAATTCACAAACCTCTGATCCCCAAAGGTTCCTCTGTTCCTCCCAGCAGTAATTCTGTAGTACCAGTGCTGTGCTCTCCTAGTTTGCAAAGTTCAGAGGAGCCCAGATTCCTCTCATCTGCCCACAAAAATACAGAATCAATTCCCTAATACAGTTAATTTAGGGCCAGATTTTGGTGTCTTGCTTCGCTATTAGTATCCCTTAGACAGGCAAGGTACTTTTGGAGTACTCTTCACAGAATCATAGAATAGTTACGGTTGGAAAGGACCTTAAGATTGTCTAGTTCCAACCCCCTTGCCATGGGCAGGGATACCTAACCCTAACCATGTCACCCAAGGCTATGTCCAATCTGGCCTTGAACACCGCCAGCGATGGAGCATTCACAACTTCCCTGGGCAACCCATTCCAGTGCCTCACCACCCTTACAGTAAAGAATTTCTTCCTCATATCCAATCTAAACTTCCCCTGTTTCAGTTTAAACCCGTTACCCCTTGTCCTCTCATTACAGTCCCTAATGAAGAGTCCCTCCTAGGCATCCCTATAGGCCCCCTTCAGACACTGGAAGGCTGCTATGAGGTCTCCATGCAGCCTTCTCTTCTCCAGGCTGAACAGCCCCAGCTTTCTCAGCCTGTCTTCATACGAGAGGTGCTCCAGCCCCCCGATCATCCTCATGGCCCTCCTCTGGATTTGTCCCAATGGTTCCATGGTCTTCATGCAGAGTGCTGGCAAGATCGCCATAAATAATTTTAAAATAAGTTTTCAAACTACACCACCAAATCTGTAGCACTAAGTTCTGAAAGTATGTAATGCAGAAAGTTTGCAGTGCTTATTCCTGCTCAGGTAATTATTTTTTTCTTAATATCATGGGGGTATTTAGCCTAGGTAGAAAGGACTTCTTAAAAATAAGAGTGGAGAATAAGACTATTCCTGTCTTTCACTGCAGTGACCACTACAGTTCAACAGGCACTACAGAAAGGGCCTGTGATGCTACAGCTGTCACCTTTCCTCACCAGAGCAAAGATGGGAAGTAGATCAGATTCTATATTCCTCTTCTGACAACAACTGATTTTTCCTTCCAAATATAATATGTCCGTATCTGTTTCACACAGAGTGGAGATTGCACACCATATTTTAATTGTGAAAAGTGGCTCAGAGAGATTATTAGTATGTGACTACAGATTCACAAGTGGTCCCCAAATCTCCGCAGAGCTGTACTTCAGAAACTTTTATCCCTAATGCAAAACTGATAAGCAAAATGAGAAATCAGTTTCTAATACATTTTAATCTCCATATTAGAACATCTATTTCATTTTTATTACTGTCATAATCACTGTGTATATAAACTTAAGAATTATTTTGTTTAAATCCTCTGATCTACTCAGTTCTTAAACAAATACACAATATTCATCTCAAATCTTATTCTCTAAAAGTAACGTCAGGTAGAAAAAATATTTTTCAAATGTGAACCAGAAAAGAAACAGCAAAAGTTCTGAGGAAGATGCACAGCAGATATCTTTTTCTTTTCTTTTCTTTTTTTTTTTTTTTAGCTAAACCAAAAGTGGAGTAGCTCGAATTCTTGAGTTCAGTGACACCACTTCAGGGTTACATCAAAACCAATAGTGATCAGTACTTGGTCCAAACATCACCATTATGACCAAGCTCCATTAGTTCCATTGAACAGCAACTTACATCACAGAGGGAGGTAATTTACAATTTTTATAACCATCATAATTTGTATTACACAACTAACCACACGGCCAGTCTTTCAAAACATCATGATAAATCACAGGAAAATCAAAGGCGTGTTTAATGTTTGATGACAAATGGCTACTAACAAACATTTACTGAAATAAATTGTTGTTAAAAACAGAGATTAAGGAAAAATATTTAATAAAGGTGATTAGGACCACTTATTTTAAAATTCTTCTCCATTGCTTAAGTGCATGGACCACCACGTTCCATTAAATCTTTTCTAATTCTGGGGAAGATAATTATGGCAAATAATGGTGAATGAATCACATGCCTGTATGGGGAGTATCACAGCCACTGTGGCATTTAGATGAATGTTGTGTCAGAGGATTAATGTGGTATAATTCTGCATTTGCTTTTACAGTCTATTATTTTAATTCTGTGAGCTGCCTTTCATCAAGGTGGGGAAACACAGTAAGGTTACTGTTGATCTCAGGCAGCTAGAGAGGATGCTGTGCAACATCCAAGTCCTTCAGCCCTATAAGGGACTCTTGGCAGCTTCTAAAAGTCTTGTTTTGTGCATTAATGGAAGGAGAGAGAGAATTTGCCTCTGCTAGGGAAAAGTTGGCAGGTGAAGGAACAGAACAAGAGATTCTATTGTGCCAACAAGTTACTTAGTTCTGAGTATTAGGCACTGGGCACCCAAGAATTCATGGGGTCCTAAATTGCAGAGACAGCAAATCACTGACTTGTCACTCGCTGAATATAAGGAAGCAGAGATCTGGCAATGGCACAGAGATGGATGGACCACAGTAGCCCAACAGTCCACAGGAGAGAGTGGAATAGGATGTAGTCTACAGAGAATCAAAAAAGTTCTTTGAAGACTTTCTTCCTGCCTTGATACAGCTTCTCCACTATCTGGGCTGAGGTCTTCAGAATTACTGTAATGTATCCCTGTGAAAGGCCACTAAAACCTTGCCATGTACCAGTTTGATCCTAACCAGCAGACTTCTCTGTTACTGAATAACAGAAGCATTTGGAAGTGCTAGAACTGTACATCTAGCCTATCAAATGCCCATTTATGAATGTGCTCCACACTCACAACCTTTGCAGAAAAAGGAGCAGCATGGGGGTGTAAAAATTTTTCAGAAGCAAATACTACTTCCCCAAGCCACTGCCCAAATCATAAAAGGAATACAGAACACACTGCAGATCAGAAAAATCCCATTAAATTCTACCCATTTTATTTTCTAAAACAAGATGGAGGAATGCCAAAATACCTAAACAAAGCAGTTGGTTGTTTTTTTGTTTTTTTTTTTTTTTTGTCACATAATTTCCATCCCACTGAGAAGTAATAAGTCCTGGAGATCTGATAGAGAAACCTGTTCTTGAACAATTTACTGCCCAGATTTATAGGTCCAAGAAATGAGGATGGTTCCGATTAATTTCATATAAGCATCTACTCTCAAGAGCTCTTCTCCAAATGAAACTTAAGCCAGATTTTTTTTTCCCCAGTTAGCTGCCCTTTTACACTGGCTGAGTCATGTGAAAGGGATGGAAGATGGCCACAACTGCATGTTTGAGAATTCCCCCAATGGAGAATTGTCCAACTGCTTTGAATCATTGGAATCTCTTCTTACACTTCGATTGCAGTGGGAGGACATCAAGCACACCAGAGCGCTCTCCTAAACCACTGCATGGCTGGCACCAAGCACCTGACATACTTCAAATGTTGTTAGGGTCAGCACTATGGAGCTTGTAAATCAAAGAATCCAGTTGTAAATATGCAGAAGCAGCTAAGGGTTTGGGTTTTTTTGATGAGTGTTTTAGGGGTTTTTTTGCTTGGCTGAGAGAAAAAAATAATCTGAACAAAAGATTTTTGGATTAGGTTTCATGTAGAAATTGCAGAAAAAGTCCTTTCAGCTGAGAATGCTGAAATTAAATATTGTGCTTTCTAGCTTTTAAATTTTGATTTGACATAGGTAATTCAGGGAAGTCAACATGAATTAGCTGGCACAATGCTGGGCTGCCAAACTGGCATTATTTTCATTCTTAGTTACTTCTGAAATGGATTTGGCCATTTAACACGGACCGGCTTTTCTTATAGGGGATAAACCCATCCTCAGACTTCTATTAATCATAAGTTGTCCACTCTTCTGTGTTGTCCATTGCCCAGAGTAAACTTGGTAGGATTAGCAGTGAGAATCCAAACCTTGTATAGTTCATTCACCTTAGCAGATCAAGTGATTTTTTCGACATCTGGTTTAAGATCTTCTGAAGAAGATTTTTTCATGGCTTGTATGTGGGAAGCAATGAAAAATTCAGCCCAAATGAAGAGCTTTGAAATGTGGAGTCCTCTGAAAATTCGCACCAGGAAGACTATATACTCCAAAAACTCAATGAAAGACTGAAAGCCACATACCTTGACTTTATCTTAACTACATTGATTACAGGTGAACTAACCAGACATTTTATATGACCCTAAACCTTACCACAATCCATAACATACTTTGGAAATACAGAAGTTAAGAACAGCTACTGAAGGATATATTCACTATTTGAGAAGAAACGTCAAATATTTTAGCATTAAAAAGGAGGCATTTCAGGTATTGAAGACAAAAAATACACAGAGAAAGACTAAAAGCAGAGAAGTACAGCTTCTAATCTATACATACAGGTGGATGGTATGACAAAAGCCAAGGTGACAGAAATTGGTTGAAAATGTTTTGAGCCCTCAGACTCCCTGAGCCATTTGGGGCTGTTTACAGGCCATTTTTAATCCACAGGGTAAGCCACAGAATTCTGAAGAACAGTTGAAGCAAATGGAAGTCAGACCAGGCAAGCTGAAGTCAGGAAATTTAATCCTGTGCATCCCCTACCTTATTATATTCATTTATGATTACACCATACTTGGAAAAAAACATGTTCACCGGCAGGCTGCAGAGAAAGCAAAGGCTGGTGATATCTTAAGTGAAGACATTTGATAAATAAAGATTTGAATATGAATTTCTGCAGGGAGAGGGGATAGTGCAAGATTTCATTTTTCCATCATTACTACATGCTGGTAATGTGCATGATAGTGTAAATATCTTTAACTGATACATACGGATTTTTAATTTTTTATTAAATCTACAGGTCTTCTTTCCCACTCTGTAGTAAATCAAGACACTTTGCTGATGTCAGTATTGTTGTATGACCATATGACTTGGGTGAAAGTGGAACCACAGCTGGAAAGGGGAAGATGGCCTATACGGCTGGACTGAGAGTGTAAGATAACAATTCTACTCCCCACTCTGTCACAGACTTTAGGCACTATAATTTGGGCAAATCATTTAGCATGACTCTATCTATCTCAGCTTCCCATGACACTGGCTTAATGTTTTCCTAACACTAAGGATTTTTGTAAAGGGGGAAAAAAAAAGTTAGAAACTCTAAAAGCAATCAGGAAAATTGTATTTCTACTAAATATCAATGCAGCTTTACAAGCAAATTCAAAAGAGTGACATAATTTTAATACTCTCAGTCTTCGATTATATTAGAAAGTGTTGGGAATAAATGCAGAACAAAGATGCTTCTATTTATTCTTCTTTTAATTCAGTGGGTAAGATTTTAGTTTTGTTTTTAAGCAAATAAGATACCAAGGATCCACATTATGGCAACAACGCATCTATTTTACTGTACTTCTGAAAGCTATAGAAGCATAACAAGGTAAAAAGTTACTTTAGGTTTCAAATTTAAACCTTGGTAAAACAGCAAGAGATTGAACTAGCTTAGGGAAAAAACTAAAAAAGTAAGATAGAGGAAGGGAGGTGCGTTTTATTCAGTCTCTGAAGAAGATAATAGTGAAAAGCCTGGCTCTGTTTATGCCAAAGGCATTTTGCCATCTACCTCCACAGAGCCACGACAATTGTGTTGTGCTTTGTAGGGCCCCAATCTTGCAAACTGTGCAATGGAGAAGGGAATTTCTAAAGTCAGTGGGATTCCCCACAGCTCTCAGGATCAGAAATTTGTGGGAAACTATGTATAGACCTTGTTTGAATTTTGGCCCAAGAGTTTTCTCATTTCCTTTGACAGTCTCCATAAAAACCCTCTTGTGCAACTCCACTATCTTTTCATCTTGGGATGCCAAAATATAAGAGTCTGAACATCTGTTTGAAAATAGAATACGCCAATATTTAAATTAGCAACGGTTTCTTTCCCCTCCAAGCCTATCAACTAATTATATGAAATAGATTTACCCAAATATTGCACTTAGTTCAATATTGCACATGCACAAATGAGAACAGAATTTGGCCCAATATGTTTAAGCTAAGCACATTTTTGCAGCTATGAAAAGTAATCTGATTTCCATGAAATAGTTCATACATGGCAATTTGCCTTCCTGGGCCCCAGTTCATGTCAAGCCTTTTCACTCTGTTCGTTTTATGAAGATTTAATTGAATCCTACTTAAATAGCATCAACTAGCACTTATTCATAAAGCCATCAAGCCTTTCATCAGAAATTCATGGTTTTGTAATTCTTAAAAAAAAATGAAATAAATCATGTATATTCAGTTATACTATCACTGGAAACACTTGAAACAAACTCTCTGCCCTCAGTCCTCTACCATGATTTTGAAACCTCATTTTGAATTCCCATTAGAAAATAACCATATTTTGATCAAAGGTGATTTTATTTTTCACTGCTTTTCTGCAAAAACCATCACGGCGATGGTGAAGTTATTGCTGCACAGACAAGAAAGGTTAGTCTTAGAATGAGCTCATAGAAAGAAATACAAAATAATGAGAGGTAGGAAGGGCAAAGCTGTTTGTCGCCCTGGTGCTAGCAAAAGACAGAACAGCCAAGCTCTCCCTAACACACCTTTGTCAAGAGCTCAACCACCAGCAAGCGTGGACGGTGCAAAAACCACATGGGCCCTAAAAATCCTCTCTGCCTGTTGCCAGCACCACCACCATCTGCACAACCACTTCATTTACCTCCATAGTTTTTTCCCCAGTTTATTACGTCCAGCACTTCAGCATCAACTGCTAAAACTTTATTTCTGAAAGAAAATCCAAGTACTTTGCCATTGGGTAAATTCTTCAATTTACTGCCACCCGCCTCCCCAACATCTTTGACCCAGGTTGTTATTTGCCATAACAAATTGGGTCTTGTATTATTTACAGTCGCAGAGCTGATACCATGCTGTTCATAACCTTTCCAAAATAACTCAGACATGCCTCAGGTAATTAAGGAATTATACCCTCGCAGCCAAACAATACCATATTTCTTATTTCCATCATATAAATGATCCCAGAAGGGACCAGGAAGCCTTTTTGTCTCATAAAAATAGCTTACACTGGTGTATATTTAAAGCTTGATTTCTTGCTGTTATTTGGCATGGTAAAGACATGGTGGATTTCACTTCTCAAAGGTGATGAAAACCGTGCAGGTTGCAGCAATGCCCACCAATATAGCTCTGATACTGCAGGCAGAGCAGGAAAATTGACTTTACTCATCTAGGATAGGATGAAGACTATTTGCATTGCCTGTGATCTTCAGATTAATTGATTCTGGATTATACTTCTAAATAGAGATGTAGGAAGAGTTCTTTCAGCTTGAAAGGAAAATCATGACCCAGATGAGGAGGTAGTCAATTCCTCACCTCCTCACTGTCCTGTGAAAATGCAACAGGAAATGAAAATTGGTTCCCATTTTGTTTCCTTATACATTTTCACATAAAAGCAGTGCAAATATAAAATGCCAGAAATTACAACAGCAATGGAGAGGAAGGAAAATGTAAAAATGGGACAATGCAAACTTTAGTCCATGACTATAAAGAGGAAATGAAGGGCTCACAGACAGTTCTTGTATCCGATGTCCAAACCTTAAAGCTGACTCAAATCACTTTGGACTTGTAGATGTTTGTACAGTCAGCTCTGCACTTTCTGTGCCCATGTCACTCAATGGTTCCACTAACAGCCTCTTTTTCAGTTTCTTCACCTTCTCCGTGCTTCATATTCAATCTGTGCTTAACCCTCTCAGCCTGTTCTCTGTGACCTCCACTTACCCTTCTCCTGTTTCACATCGTCTTTTTTCTTTTCTTTTTTTCTCCATGTGGTTTATTTCTTCCTCATTTAATCTACTGGAGCAAAAGAGTAATGTGGTTAAACTGACTTTCGCTGACCTGATATTGTCCTCTCCAGGTCATGTCTCCAAGAGCCCAATAAAGGACAGTGCAGAGAGCAGACAGGACAGAGTTCAGATCTGCAAACAACAGCACTGAATTCATGTAGTCCCAAGTGTGGAGCAACAAACATCTTGTCTCAGTTTTGGGTTTGCTCTCACAACACCAATGCTGCCCTGTTCTGATACATGTCCATAACTAATCTGTAATTTATTACCATCTATAACATTTTCAGATACCTGCTTTTAGGCATCTGGGATAATTTCTGCTATTTACAATGGCACAAACAGACTTTAGCAAAAGAAAAACCAGAAGTTCAACAAATCTGGAAGATGGATTCCTCTGATAACACACTGTTGAGGGTCTGCATCCATGCAGCACTCACAGTGATGCGCATTAGCCCCATCAGCAAACTGCTTTGCTCAGTAGCTGTCAGAGCTCTGATAGCTTCTCTGCTGACCTTTTGGTTCTGTGTGCACTTGGAAGGCTTTACTATTATTTTAACCTCTTGTGCAATCTTCCCTTTTGTTCTCCACTTTTATCTATCTTATTCTTACACTCTATCATCATTCTTTCACATCTTTTATTTAAAGAGTTTTCCTCACGTCTCTTAGCATTCTCTAGAAGTTAATGTAGAACTTCTGAGCCTATGTTAACTAAGTTACTCACCTGTTACTACCTGTCTGCTCTTAAGGGCAATAACATTTCAGGGGAAATGAACATTCAAGTCTTGTTTTCTCTTGCTGCCAAAACTTCACTTCCAAGCTATTGAGCAGACTCCTTCCAGGGTTCAAATGTACTGGCCTTGGGTTCCTCCCTATGAGCTTGTTCCCCCAAATATTCAGTCTTAACATATGGAAAGTATCTTGATTGATCTAATCCCAGAGAATACATACATGAAACCACAGTTCAGAAGAAGGGCTTTCCTGCCTCCTCACAAAAGGCTGGATTCTCTTTGCCTGCTACATGTGCGGAACCTGTCAATATGCAAGTTTTATGAAGAGCGTGTTCATTCATTGAAAGGTTCCCCCAGCTTCCCCTCAGCGCCAGGTGTTTCCTGACAATACCTATTGTCCTGACTGTGACACCTACCATAGGGCTCTAGCTTTCTTCGTTTGTCAGAGCACAATCTGCTTCCACACACCCTTTTCTCACACTGAGACAGTATCTCCCATCTGGCCAGAATCAACCTTCCTTTCCTTTCTCACCAGCCCTGCCAGATAACAACGGGCTCATCCTCCCGCAATCAGAGGCTACGGCTGTGCTCTCCAAGCAAAGCAGGACTATTGCCAACTCAACATCATGAGCAGCAGCACGCTGTGAGACAAACAGGGACATTATCCCAAGTTTCAGCTTCCTCTTCCCTTTCATGGCACAGTATCTGCTTAGTTCGTCAAGGCAGAAAGCAACATGCAGTCCAAAAATGTGTGCCAACATCCTTCCAGTGCACATTAAAACCAAGTCTCTCAGCTATTTGCTCTGAATTAACTTCCATCCACTGCACAGAGCACTAACTACTTTAATGCACATGGGTGGCCAGGGAGGGCATGCCCTGCCCTGTGGAGCTGGTCTGCTGCTGGAGAAGTCCTCCATGAGTCCTGTCCCTCCACAGGCACTGAAGTGCCTGTACTCTGCTCTGCAATAGTGTGGTCTTTGCCTGGCACTTCGGGAGATAGCACTGTATAGGTTAGGTTAACCTCAGATGGGCAAGTGTTGGAGAAGCCATTGTACAGCTCTGAGGAATCCCAGCAGCATTTACTGCAGTGGCTAAAGGTGGGACACCTCCATGGGCACCAGCAGTCAGCGCCCACCCCTCTCCTCTCGCAGCATGGGACCAAGCAGAGGCTGTTGGCTGCACTGAGCATACCTGTCCAAACACCTATATATGTCATTATAGAAAAGCCTCTCTGAGACTGCGTAATTCACATCAGGGATCAGGAACATTATTGCTGAACAACCCACGGACATGAAGTTCTTGATCAGGCACGTGGGGAAACCTGTGTTTTTTCATATAAACCAAAATGGGGTCTTCAGTCATGCATTATCACACCCTATGTTGTAAAACCACCAGGAAAAAAGTCCCTAAAATTAAATGCTAAACCTGGGTTTTATCTTTTCAATGTGCTTTCTCAACTCCCTTTTATTTAGTTTTTTATTTGGGGAAGATGGAGCTGCTTTGTTTTGCTCTGATTTGTTTTCTGTTCCTGTCAATTTTGTGAAATGGAACATATTTGGGAGGAATGAATTAAATTTTACAAAAGCTCTTCTAATAATATATATGTATAAAAAAATAAGCGAAGAATAACAAGTATTTGCCCAGTAGATGAACTGTAAATGTTATCAGGCAAAGTAAACATTCCAACTGTAATTGTTATTGTAGATGGATGAATTCATAAATATGGAAACACTAAAAAATGGTGTAATACAGAAACAAAATGCAATGGACTGAGAAAAGAATGCAGCATGCAGCAGGCTGGGCACAAGCAGTTCAGAAAGGTTAAATAGCTAACAAGAGCACTGGAGAACAGAGTTTTCTAATGTGGCACCAGCTCCATGGAATCTGTTGCAAATATTTGTCACCTATTCACCCCTGGGGATTCCATTGACACTGCTTATGAACCTGAAGGAAAGTATTGCTCTCTCCATTCTCCAATACTGAACAACATGCCCTCATTAGTAGTTTAGGTTGCATCAGGGGAGAACTGTGGAAGTCCTTCTCCCGATTGTCCTCACTTACCATGCTTTGGCTCATGTGGGAGGTCTTGGAGCAACACAAACCCCTTTAGAAACCAGAGAACACACTCCAGGGATGGACCTCAAGTGTTACAATCACTAACGAGCTCTTGGTCTCAGATTAGTGGCAATGCAAACTAAAATCCTCACTAATTAGCCCTGTGGACAGCAGGTACTTAGCACCAAGTGTTTTGCTCCTGTCTCACCAAGCACCCTTGCTGGAACAGGAATACCCTCCTGTAAGTACCCCAGGCTGGAGGCTGCTCTACCAGGGTTTTTATTTAGGCTTCTGAAAAGGACAATTCACCTAAATAGGAATGCTGGTCACTCTGTACTGCCCTGGGTAGGTTTTTCTCCACTCTCATTCTCTTTCAGTGCCTGCTGCTGGGCAGCATAAATAAGTGCAATGAAATCATGTTGACTGACTTAGGAGGTTTCACATTACTGCTGTTTTTCTTAAAGTTTTGCCTTATGGGAGAACCCACAACCCTGACACATGCCAGACCCGAATCAAAGATGTCCTGGACTGTTTGACAGATATAACTGCATGTAAGGAGCGAAAGTATCAGCTGTCACCCCCTGATGCTCCCTGAAGCCACTTTGGGCAAGTTCAGGGGAAATAACGCAACCAAATTCCTACCCAGCCCACGAGGCTATCATAAAAAATGAATTCTTCTCTGTGCAATGCATTCACAACAGAAATCCCCGCACCATCATCCCTTGGCCAGAGCACAGCCAGCAGGGACAGGCAGGCCAGGCAGCTTGCTGCGACCAAGCATACTTCTCCTGTCCCTACTTCTGCAGCAGGTATCACCATGCTAGCAAAAATGGCAAGGAGATCAAGTCCACCAAATGTCATTTTCCCCTATACCAGCCCCATTTACACCTGAACATGTACCTTAATGTTCTGTGTCCTTCCGCTGCTGTTTTGGCGTGTACACACACATTCTAGCCCCGCAAAATCAGACCCGTTCTTTCCTTTCCAAATGCTCCAGATCCCTAATGGGGTGGCCAATGACAGCAGTACACTTCTCTCATAATTTTCAGCTCATCTGAAATTAAGCTGTAATTTAAAGAAAGGAGTAGTACCTTGAGTCTGACACTGTAAGAAAGCTGCCCTTCTTTTTGCCAGAATACCATCGATACTTCCTTCTGCTTTTCCCCCATACAATGCATTTCAGGCACAAATATTAGCCCTTAGCTGATCTGATCTTCAATCATAAAAAGCTGTCTCAGAGCTAATGCCTGCACCCACGGTTCATTAGCAGTCAGGAAGGAAAAAAAGCTTCTGAGAAATAGGAAGGCTGGCCCTCTGCTCATCTGAAAATTCAACTCTGAATATTCAGTACAACCTCAGTCATTAGTTTCCAAAGTCACATACGAAGCAGATAGATGTCAAATCAATATCAAGACAGATAACTTCTTATCAGTAGGAACGGATACTGAGAAACAGCCTGTGTGATGGTATCATTTCATTAGGTTAGTTATCAACAACCAGCGCCATATGTGACAATCTCGTACAGCCCTGAAAAAAGCATGAGAGATACTAGCATGCTTTATAGCTTAATTCTCTGCACCACTTAATTATACGGCACATTAAATCTACCTCAAAATAAACAAATATTGTAATTATAGCTAGGAAAAATTTACATCATTCTCATCAACCAAAATTTGACTGGAGGAGCTGGGTACAGTTGGATATCTAAATCAATATGTAGGTCCTCTAAATGGATATTTAGATTACCTCCAATCTTTACATTTAAAATCTGTTGTTTTGAACAGACAGCATTAAATCAAACTATAACTGCATTTAGGAAAGGCGTCATTCCAATTTTTACTGTTTAAGCAATCAGTTCTATATTGCATTGTTTTGGATACCTGCTACATATAATTTCCTCAAACATGTTGAGGAATCCATATTTTAGAATAATTTTTTACCACTCTTGCATCACACGGAGTATGCAGTAAGATGCAACTGAATTAATTTCATCACTATGATGGATTATTAGCATGCAAATCTAATGGATCCCCTAGTGTTCCTTTGCTATCATATTACTCTTGCTTACAAAGGATTGCAAAACTTTCATTATGTTGGCCAATCAGTCAAACATTGAGTCAGCTAGTTCATCTTTTTCTGACTCTCCCAGTGGCTCTATTTATATCAACTAGATGTTGGACAAACCTCTAAAGAGCAGCAACTAAAACACTGCCCCTCCTAACAGCAAAGACCTCTAAAATCAGATTCATGAACACTCTTCTGGCTCACCTCTGTTGCAGAGTTTGCAGTGTGGGCTGTATCACAATACATTTCCATCCTGTGTTTCCTTCTCCCAGAGCAAATAAACCGAACTAATTAGGTTATGGGATGACCATGAGTAATGTCACAGCTGCAGTAAATGACTCTCAGAGAGGAACTATGGAATAACTCAAGCATTTGAAGTAGTACAGAAGCAAGTGCTCTACAATAACCCACCATATATCAAAATAATAAAAAGAGGCAGAATTTGGCAACAGTGAGGACATGGTAGTATTGACACACACAGAGATGTCCAACATAAATATTTCAAGATCTTTTATCAACAGTTTCTAAACATAACAGGAATGTGCATGAACTGCAGCAGCTCGGTTCCAAACAGCACAGTGCTAGAGATGACCAGATTTTTGATTTAGATTGTGAGTGGTGTGGAGAAGAAGGGAGAGGCGGGGAGGGGAGGGAATGGTTTGTATATTGGTAGGTCACTTTCAAACTTGATGCAGCATTGGTGCCAAATGGAGCTTTCTAATTACTTTTATTTTCCTGCTGAAATTGCAAGAGAAGCACAAAAAGCTGCACAGTGCTGGGGTGATTCACATGTTTCTGGAAGCCCCAGCCCAGGCAATCCCTCCCTGGCACTGTGGCTGTTGTGCGTTGAGGGAATTAGGGTTTAGCAGCTCCAGGCTGATCACATGAAAAGGTGTGACAGATATTCAGTCTATAGAATTGAAGTGAGGAAAACAAACTTTTTGCTTTTCAAACTGTATGCTGTAGAAGTAGCAAAAATAAATTGCTTTTCATGTTTAAGCTCCATGAAAGCTGATGATTCATTAAATACTGTGACACCTATACCATTTCTGCATTTGGAAATACCTCCTAAATTGAAGGAACTGTTTTAAGCTAGTTTGTCACCTCTTTCTGAAAACACATGCTTGAAATGTGTGAAAACAGTCTGAGCCAGTTTAAAGTTACTCTCCAGACTACCTATCTAGTGCCACACTGAAAAATCTAATGTAACAGCTCTGTGTATCTGTTCCTACTGGGCGCCTCCAAACTTTCGCCTGGCTTTCTCTGAGACACACCAACAGAGTCCTGACTGAGTAAAAAATGTTTCTTTTTTCTATTGCTTTTGTGCCTACCATCAAATTTCTGGGAGCAGGCACCTGGAGGCCACCCCCCTCAGTTCAGCTTGCGCTAGGCGTACCGAAACCCTCACAAAGGTAAGGCAGAACCCTTGCCTATGTCTGACCAGACATCTACTCTACACCCACCACCGGGATGATTCAAAGGATTCTTGTAGTGTCTATCAAATTGCCACCAAACACAGCCTGCAAAATGAATTAGTGCTGGCTTCCTTAACCTGATGCAGATACCACATTTGGTATCCTAAGATAAGCTGTAACATGTAGGAATTGAACTATTCCACAGGGTCCAGAAATGCTCACAAAGACCCAGAACTTACTTTCCCATGTTTTTGTGAACCTAAAGAAAGATTGGGGTGGAGCTAGTGCACAACAAAATAAAATTTACATATTTAACTTTGAATACCTAACTTTAAGCCAATGCTTTCTTCTAATTTAAAAACAAAGCAAAAATAAATCAAAACAAACCAAAGAGCAAATAAAATTAAGGAAAAAAAAATCAACAAGAAAGGTTTCACAAGTAGTCTTGTAAATCTTTTCATGAGTCTGCTTTACAGAGAAAAGACAGACATCCCCACTCAGAGCCCTGCGGACATTCAGAGATGATGCTTTTCATGTTCTTCTACATTAGATAGATAGGAGCAGTCAGCCATTAGACCAAGGGTTGGACCAATACCACATGAGGTGATCCTTGAGCATGTGTTTGCTGAAAGGATTTTGGGAGATGCTGCCCTTGTTCTTGAATTCAGAGAAATTCCAGAATCACCCTTCCTCCTCCCCACTCCTCTGCACTACAGATACAATAAATAGGCTTAGAAATCACCTCTGGAAGAACATTAGAGATGTGATGTTAAATACAAGTGTTCCTGTTCAATATACCAACACAAGAGGGGGAAGCCTGTAGAAGGAATAGATCTTATTTGCTACTTAATTCCCATTTTTCAAATATTATTGGTAATGTACTACCAGCAACATTTTTGGCTAAATTAAATATTTTTTTGCTGTAAGTTGTACTGTTCACCCTTTTTGAAGGTGACATGGATATTGTTTTATACTTTTCAAATTTTACACACTCTGCCTTGGGGTATTGCTCTACTTAGAGCCTCCAGAAAGTTACTACTCTGGCTTCTACTTCTAAAGAGGGTTAAGAATCTGTGGAAAAGACTATTGCCTCAGCATCTTTTTATCCATACATTCATCCCTAGGAAAGTGCAAGGTATTATAGTTTAATTCCATTAGGAGTCCCACCAACAAGATACTGGAAATGTCCCAGGAGCTGGTTGCTTAGAGGTGAGTCAGAAAGATTGCTGGCACTGAGCTGGAGATGAAAGTCAGTTAAGCATCATGAGATTTGGTGACCATACAGGTTGGGCTTCTCAATAGCTGTTTTAAGGATGTGGACACTTCATCACTGGGGTGATTATGAAAATCCTACCCCCGCACTCCAAATTCTCTAGTTTGTTCCAAGAGTTTTACACATCTTATTGATCACACTGACTGGTTCTGGCATTAGGAACTGTTCCTCCAAGCTGATAAGCAGGACTTTGACCTTTTACTCACTGATCTAAGCTAATGACATAGCTCCATTCATGAGGCAGGCTCATCAGGCCTCTAAATTCCAACACATTTTCAAGAAGCATCATGGAGAATATCCATGGCTTTGATCTTAAAAATAAATGTAACATCACATAAATGAAACTCAGCTGACTGGATCCCACTGTAAAGTTGATATTGCACTAGTTTAACTGAGTAGTAGAAAACTTATGACATTTTTAGACAAGAATTGTGTTAATTGTGCAAGTTGAGAGATGCTTCATTTGCATCAAAAGAACTAAGTTGGCAAGAAAGCTTATTATCTGTGCCAGATCTAAAGGTGTTACCATGACGGTAAGAAGAATTGGTTTAAGAAACCATTTATTTGATGAAATTGGAGGACCCCCAACTTCATAAATCAATTCCCAAATTGCAGGAAAAAATATTACCTTTTAAATGTCCCTAATTGTTATTCATTATTCTAGGCCCTCTAAACCTCACCAGAGTGGTTTATTGATGATGTAGTCTTCAAAGAACATTATTCAGGCAATGGAAAGGATGAAAAAAAAAAAAAAAAAAAAAAAAGAAAACGAGTACTGCACCAGAATAATGAATTACACTGGACAACATCGAGAAGTTTTAGTTTGTTTGCTTTAGGCTAATTTAACAAATAGGAGGATTTTTTTTCTTTTATTTTTTCTTGAAGTCAGTTTAAAAAGAAACAAATTTATTTAAACAGAAAAAAAAGTATGCAGTGAGATTATTACAGAATTATTGCGTTTAAAGTTTTATGTTAACTCTTATGATGCCAAATCCTTTGTCACAAGACAGGGCTCATTTGCTGGAAGACTCCTGACTGCAGGTTTTGTGTTCTTGGGCTGTTTGTCTGAGGGCTTTACAGCTGAGGTGACATGCTAGTTCCATGGACATTGCAGACAGCTTTAGCACTGACCACAACAAACCCATGTTTTTGCATGCTGACTTTAAATTGCAGGTTTATTGGTCTGCAGAACTTCTACTAAATTGGGAGAAGTTCAATGCACACATTAGACCTGATTTAGTGAAGGACTTCAGTGTGTATATGTTAAGCATGCAAATTGTCCCATTCATTCAACTGGGACTAATTCACTTGATAAAATATTGGCCCCAATAAAAGTACAGCTCCCACTTAGGGTGTTTCTTTGGAGCTGATTCTTTCACAGGACAGATTGAGGTGCCAGGCAGCCATTGCTGAGAAACAGAGATCAAGCTAAAATCATCATATGAAAGAAGGATGAAATCACATTGGGGGAAGTTAAAAAGAACAGTCTGCAGAAAAGTCTAAGAGGCATCTGGTGATAGAAGAAAGGTACTACAAAAGAGTGAGGAAAAACAGGGTTCTGCATGAGACTTGAGAAAGCCTGTTTGAAAAAGTGTATTTTTCTGTCCTGGGGCAGTGGGTAGCCACCCACTGTGATGACAACTGTATTTATAATGGCTCTGAAATTCTAAATCTAAATAGACAATACAACAAGAGGTGAGGAAAAAGAACTATGACCTTTCCCATGTTACAAACTGAGGGTAGGCCACAGCCATCTCCAACTCTGGGCCAGGAAATGGGTTCAAGCACTGGATCTCACTGATCTCCATCATGCCAGCTGATCATACACCTCATCATGGCCAGGGACAGACAGGAGGAAAGGAGGAGGAAAAGGAGGAAGGCTGGACATGCATGGCTGCCTTGCCCAGGCCAGAGGGGAGATAGGCAGGCAGCAGAGCCCACACCACAGGGCTGCAGCTCTGGCTGACCTGTTACACTGAGCAGCATTTTGGACATGGCCAAGTAAATGGTCTGCCAGAGAACAAGAATACAGCACTGCCATGCACCCCGCACAAAACCTCTTGAATCCCATCATCAAGCTTTGTTTGAAACTGACTATTCTCCTAAAAGAAAAACAGAAACAAGCACTAAAAGGTGGTTGTTTTCTTTTGCACACAGGCCATGGGAGGAAGCGTTCCTGAACAGGCACTACAAGCTGCTGAACTCTCATCCGTTCCACCCAATACTTTGGAGCACGAGTGCGTGACATGCTGAAAACCAGTTAATGGTGTAGTTGTAAATGACACTTGCAGCGTTTCACTTCTAGCACAGTCAGCTCCTCCCTGTGAGCTCCTTTTTGGGGGCAAAATCCAAAACAGCAGTACTACCAGGGTAAAGGAGCACACCTGTTTCTCACCTGCTTGAAATTCATTAACAGATAGTGGTTAGGTATAGGTCACCAACAATGAGAACAATCCCCATCTCATGTTCGAAATCAAATAAAAGTAAAACTAAACTTTTGAAAATGGTTTTCAGTGCAGTGCGTTCTAAACACAGGATGTTTTAAAAACAGGTATCACTAGTCTCAGCATGCTTGATGTACTACTGTAGACACAGCCTTATTGATTTTAATGGGCCCATTTAGCAGAAGTGGTATTTCATTCTCAGTGCAGCTAATTCTCTATTTCTGAATGAAGCTATAAAAGATGCCACTGGCACGTTTATCCATAAACAGAGTTCAGAGATAGGAGACTTACTGGAGAAGTGGTAAATATTTAAACAAAACACAGATCTCCAACCATGCATGCAACCAAACTTCATCAGCCATCGAGGTTGGGAAAAGTATATATAGCATATGAAGAGAGAAAACATACGTCCCAAGAACAGACTTAGGTGGTGGACTTGGAAAAAGGAAGTTTACATGGAATTTAAAAGGATTTCTGAGTGATTCAGAGATGAGACCTAGAAAAACAAAATTAAATATTCAGCAAAGGCATTATTTGCAATTAAAACAAATAGAAGATGAAAGGAAGTAGTTCCTTGCTCTTTTCCTACTTAAGGTCAAATGTCAAAGAGTCCTTGGCTTTCCTGGAAAAGCTAGCAAAGTAATACATTGGGATTCTGCTGGGTAGAGTTTATCATTAATTGCCATATCAAGTAGGCTGTAACTAGAGGTTTGGTCATTTAAAGCTACAAGAATGTGCTTTATTCCTCATATTGGAACAGAGACAGAGATAAACGCAACAAGAATCAGCTTTATGTCTGTGGAAAAACTGGTTTTGTGCATACAGACACACAGGTAACTCAATTATATGCATACAAAAGAGAAAAAAAATATATAACTCCAGAGATGGAAGCAATTATTAGTGCAACTCATTCAGCAACTAACACCATATCAGGGTATAAAGATGCACCAAACCCAAGATACAACCACCCAAGACTAGGATTTCTTGACCTGAAATCAATCCCAATTTTGCCTTCAATGGGAATACATTTTAAATATTGACTGCTTATATTTTAGCGCCCTAGCTGAAAACTCAGCTGGTGGATTCAGAAGGTCAGTTATAGTATCAGACCTGACCTTATTTAAGACATGAGGAGAGACCCCCAAAGAGACAGGGAAAGAAATAGCAAAAGAAACTTCAACATTGCTCAATCTTTTAAGAAAACAAAAAAATAAAGTCAATATGCTTTCTTTCACTTGCATTACAGAATTCATCCTGGGACTGGGACAGATTTCAAACGCGTTAGTACACAAGAAGAGAAGGTGAGGGGGGCACTGCTCCATTAATTTTCCCGTTTGTTCCCTCTGCAGCAATCTAAACAGAACTAATTCTGATGTTCCAGTGTGTCTTGTCTGCCTCTAAGTGAGAACAAAACAAAAGCAGCATTAAACTGAGCTATGTGGTCATCCACACACCATACTGGTTCGGATGACTCTCTGTCTATGTGGCTTTTTGTATTAGAGCTTGTATCAATGGCCTCCTTGTTGTCTGTTGAGCCCCCATGGGGTTACATGAGTACTATCTCAATTCAATAGCTTTTCTCTCAACCATTGTCTTTTAATATAGGTTTATAGTCCTCAAGGATATATACTGCATTACAATTAGTCATAATGTCCAGCAGTTATTGAGGCTTATTTGCAACACAGTTTATTGCCCTTTGTAAGGCTGACAAAGAGATACTTGTTGAGGGCTCTATACAGGAGGCAAATACAACATATGAATTTCTCAGTAATACAAAAGGCGAAAACAGCTGGTCAGTAAATAGCTCTGTAAGAGAGCAAGAAGCGTCTCTTCTTCTACCTTCTCTGCCCCAAGCTCCTGGCTGTCTCAAATCAATGCATCTCACCTAATTTTAAAGCGGTATCTTGCAGAGACAGGAAGAAGTGACTCTGCATTGTGTTCAGCTCTGCTTTCCATTATACTGCTGCTGAAAAGAAATGAAGTGGCAGGAATTATGTTTTACACCCTATGCTGGTATAAAAAAATTTTGCTTATATGCCTACAGAGGAATGGAGGGCGTGACCCTTTATTACTTTATAGAATATAAATTCAGTCTGAAAATTACCATCTGGACCATAAGGCTAAGGATCAAAGTGGGAACTGACTGAGCAGAAGCAAAGAGGAAGGCAGAAGTTCTACACACTGTTTACCCCAGGAAAATACTAGCTTCTTCATTTAAAATATTTGGGCAAGATGCTATGCTGTAACAGAAGAGCTGGACCAGGACCCAAGGTACAGCAAACACTCCATCTGCCTCCTCTACTCATCTCTTTCTCCCCCACTTCTCCAGAGGTTTTGAATATGGGGAAGTTCACACCCATACAATATAAATCTACACAGTCTTAGTTAAATGGACAGATAAGAGAAACGAAACCGAAACACCTCTGAAGCATGGAGAATCTCTTCTATTTCAGATGGTAAAGACACAATTAAGACCAGAGTTGCAACTGTCAAAAAGAATTTGATCTGAGGGGCTCTCAGCAAAGCAAACCCAGATCATGCTCCATTACTCTGTCCTCTGGTTAAGAGTTCCTCAGTGGTGACAGAAAAGTAGACACACAGGCAAAAAGTGGTCATCCTTTACAGTGAAAAAAAGTACAAAAACTTACTGCTGGGAGAGCAAACAAAGTGTCATCTGCCAGTGGTTATAAATCAGGAAGATCCTCTCTGGCCAGAGGATTTTACTATTAGAAGCTGCAAACTGTAAACATAAGGATCCTTCACATATCTGCATGCACGTCCAAGTACAAAATATCCCTGTCACTTATCATGAAGTCAACAGATACATAAACAAAAATAACAGTGCTTATATTTACTTCCTTCTCTTGGGTTCCTCAGCACTTTGGAGAATTCCTTGGACAGGAATCTGAGCTCATTAGCTGATGAGGATTTTTTTCTGCTGTCTCATGGCTTCTTTTCAGAAATAGTTTTTCAGCCCAACTTGCCAACTATCCCTTGTGTATTCTGTGTCCTGTCATCAGGTTGGTATTTTCACTTAAAAGATCTTTTCCTTCCTCAGAGCTATTTCCATGTTTCTCGTTCCTCCACGACTTCTTTTTCAAGTAATATTTCATCCCCTTGCTTCTGTCCAAGAAATTACCAAAGGCCTTATTTCTCTCTTCTGATGTTACAGGAGAAAATCCATTCTCTTGACTTTTTATTCAGAACCCAGGCATTAAGATAAGTGGCTCTCCACGGTCATACTGAAGTATATTATAGACCTTGTGAACATATGAATTCATTATCTGCAGCAATCCAAATGCTACCATTTTTCATAACAACTTCACAACTTCCACCAGAATTCATAAACTGTACTTAAGACCCCCATATCAAGACAGGCTCCAAAAGTCCTCAAAGAATTGTCACACCTCTAATGCATTAAATCCATCTCTCATTGACCAGGTAGCTGCGTGGGTATTAACGTGGAAAACCTATGTCAGCTTTGTAGAATCATAGAACCATAGACTGGTTAGGGTTGGACAGGATCGTAAGACCATCTAGTTCCAACCCCCCTGCCACGAGCAGGGATGCCTCACACTAGACCAGGTTGCTCAAGGCCCCATCCAGCTTGGCCTTGTACACTGCCAGGGATGAAGCATCCACAACTTTCTTGGACAGCCTGCTTCAGTGCCTCACCCACCTTACAGTAAAGAATTCATTCCTTACACCCAACCTAAATCTCTCTGTTTCAGTTTGAACCGCTTGTCCTATCGCTACACTATTTGATGAGGAATCCCTCTCCAAGTAAGAGTAATGAGTGATTTTGGACTCCACATGAATGTTTGCCAATATAGCTTTGAACATGAGTTTAATATCACAGCTAATTTTGTTCCAAGGCAGACATATGTGTTCAACGGCTCTTCATACTAAAATAAAATATTTCCCTGGTGAAAACACTTACTTTTCAATGAATTCAAACAGATAAATAACAAGCATACACCAGTTCAGGACATAACCTCTCTCGTGTGTTCCAGAGAACACAACTTTTTATTTGATCCTAACCTTTGAGGGCTGAAAACATTCTCTTAGCACTTAAATAGCAATACCAACTATTAGCTTTTCAGCCCAGAAAAGCTTTCACAGGGAATTCTAAATCACTGTTTCCTACAACTCATGTGCCGTAGGAACTTTAGATAGAAAACTCCTGACAAATTGCTTGCTTATTAGATATTCATCATATAGATCTAGACTACATGCAGAAATTGACGTTTTTTTCCACATGCCAACCTTGTATATTTTAAATTCATCATGAGGAGAAAAGAATAGCAGTAGGACATTGGAAATATCTATTTCCCTGAACATGCCAGTTTATAGACATAAGTTTCTCTTCTATACTTTCTCTAGCAGATATTAGCAGTGTAAACATTTGCATTTATTCACCCTTCTAGTCAAAGTTTGTCATTACTTTAAAAGTTGTGTGTGTGCACTAATAATAATGCTGCATATGTAAATAACAATATGTAAATAACAAAGAATATATAAATAAAGATTTTATTTCAGACAAATACGTTACTGAAATTTAATTGTATGTAATAAGTATTCTTCAAGACATTTAAATCAAGGGGAAAAGAGCCATAAACTATACATAAGATTGAGTAATAAATGTGAACACATTTCAGCAAAGTACCTACGGGTCAAGTTTAATCTAGTACATTAAAAGTCAGGTAACACTGCCATGCTTCACCCTGCAGGGACTGGTGAAGCCTGCAGCCACCCTCCTCTTCCCAGCTCATGCAAGGTGCAGCATCCACAGCCATGCAGCTGAGATTAAACCCTTGACAGCTACACAGAGGGTCAGTGAATTACCTTTGCAGGACTTCTTACAGTCTGCCAGGCTCCATCACTCCACAGGCTGTTTGGGGAAGGGGAAAACATAATTTGCCTCCCCTATGGCTACTTACATTTATGATAAGAAGAGGTAAGAAGGGTCAGACTGTCCTCTGGGAGATGAAATAACCTGTTAAAAGTGCATTACTCATTACAGCAAATCAAAGAAGATACAAATGCAAAGAGCTTCAAAAAGCACAATGGACCAGTTCTCATCACTGGCTAAAGTTCAAAACTTTCTGCACTACTTCCTTTTTCTTCTTAATACATGTACCTTTCTGTGTTGGTCTACATACATCAGTCTCCACAGTGTTTTTACGCTCTACACACCAGTTGCACTGTTCTTTTGGACATGGTCCTTTGCAGGCAGACAAGTCAAAAGTGCATTGCTTGCAATTCATCACAGCATTGTTAACACAGTAAAAAGTAGAACTGAGGAACAATAAGACAGATATTTGGAGGGGGAATAGACTGAAATTAAAATTCAGCACAGGTAAACTAAGCTAAACCTAGCATGTACACATGGTCAGGATATTACAAAATGCATTTTTGCTTTCTGCTGCTCACATAAACACTCTTCTTTGCCACCATAAATCTCCAACAAACAAAATCTTCCTTTTAGAGCAGTTTAAGGCAGAATGATAATACTCCCATGATTTTATCCCTAACCAAGCCCATTGTTCAGATAGCGTAAAGCTCTGTAGCATAACTTGCTTCACTGAAGTGAGACTAATTTATTCCCCCTCCCTCCCCAAACCCTTTCGTTTCTGCAGTGAAGTTCAGTTTCACTCTTTTTCTATATTCCAAAGAAGAGTGAGTCTCTGCCACTCAAACCACGGGATTATCAGTTGCATGAGAAACACCCTTTCAGTGACAATCACAACACAGGTTTCAGGAGTAGGAAATGCATCCCACAGGCAGAACGTGAGACTATTGCCTGACTTATTCCTGATGCCACTCCCCACTGTGCACAATAAATATGAGGCTGGCCCTGTTCTCCAGCTGTTTCTTCATTTTCTCCTGCAGTGCTAGGTTCCTGCTTGCTCTGTTCCCAACCCCTTTTAAGTTATCTCCCTGGATTAAGTCCTGAGCTACTTAAATTAATATGCTCCCGAATGACCCCCAAAGCTATACCACTAGCAAGCTACATTTTTCTCATATGTGAACTTTTACTATTCCAACCCAACACAAACCATGCCATTAAGATGAGCATCACTTGTTTAACCAGTGTCTAAATTTAAGTCTTGTTCTGTATTGTCATGATATTGTCACTATTGCGTTCTGGCTGTTTTGCTCTGGAAATCCACAGGTACCTGCTTATAAGAGCTTCACAAACAGAGCTTACCCACTGGCTGAGTGGATACACAGCTGAAAAAAATGAGTTTTCATGAAGTAACATTTTTCTTAGAAGGCAAGAATATGGTGCTTAGTTTGGTGGAGAAGGAGGGTTGTTTATTCTTGAGACATGAGAATAAAAATTAAACAGTCACTCAATTATGCAGACATTTTTTTTACATTTATCACCTATAGTGATTTAGGATTCATGGATGAGGCTTAGGCTAAAACAAAAAAAATTCATCGGACTGCAGTGATGCTTTTAGAGCGTAAAAAACTTCAGATGACAGGACACAGGCTGAGATAGGAGTGGTTTACAATTGCTGACTTTCTCCTGACACACAGTGGATTTCATTTCCAATTCATAAATACCCCTTGGGTAAGACAGAGGCTCTCCCCTAATGGAGACCTGGCACTTTCCTCCAGCTATGTAGATGATGCTCATGACAACTCCCAGAAATTTTGTGCCTGGAAATGAGAAATTAAAAATGAAAATATCATCTGTTGCTCTATCTTTGGTCTGTTTCATATTATATATATTCCTCTTTGTTCTAATAATGCACCCAGATATTAAAAATAGAAGTTATATAGTACTCTTGGAAGGTTCAAATTCACAGCTACTGAGAACACAAATAGGGCCCTGTATTTCCAGTGGCAGAAAAGCAAGCACTTGGTAAAGCAGATTTTAAGAGCTCTAATCCTTTTACAGATAGCAAATACTTCTGCTTCTGTCTACATAGAGTTTGCCCACCTTCCCTAGAACGGCAAGAAAGAGGAGCTTCACTGCAGGGGTTCCCATGGAGCTGATGTGCTCTTCATCCACACTGAGTGCTTTGCAAGCAGGAGCCTTAGACTTTTCTGAAGAGCAAATATAACCCCACTTTATCTCTGCTCCTTCTAACATTGTCTGGAAGAGACACTGGTGTTTTGCTTTGTTGCTCCCTAAGGAGAGCGTAAAAGTATAAAAGGGAAAGAGAAAACTCAGAAAAACAGATAAACATCTAAAGTTTCCAACAAAACATATGGTTTAACTTAAGGAAAATTTAGACAGCGATCTCTTACAAAAATATGTATTTAAGTTTTTCTCTATATGGAGTGAGGGAAAAAAAAAAAACACTCAAAAACAAGAGGGAGATATCAAATAGTAAACCTGGAAGATATTGAAATGATCATGGCTCACTTCAGCTCTGCACAGTGCTTCTGACACCAGCTTCAAAGAGCAAAGTCCAGGCCCTGTGAACTCAGACTAAGATAAAACTCCATACCCAGTGATCCCTAAGCATCCCCACAATAATAAACACATTGAAGAATCTTGTTGGAAAAAGCCAAAAGGAAGATGCTTCCAAGAACTGGCTTGCTTTCACGTCCCTTCAGTTTTTGGTCCAGCGAAAGAGGGCGGAATGACCCTGCCTGTCTCTCTCAAATGTTACAATGTAAACCAGACAAGCAAATGTTCTTCTTCCCCTTCCCACAGCTCAGCACAAGCCTAACCTCTGGCTAGCATTTCATAACCACCCTGTCTCCCCGGTCGGTGTGTGTTATCCAAAAGCCTAAAGCTGGACAGACAAAAGTGGAGCACTGCATGATTGAGCCCTGTTTTCCTTAGGTCATCCCAATACTAATTTCTTGTCTTTTCTAGTTCATGGAAGCAAGAATAAAGGGATATTCTTCCTGCAATGGACTTTCCTGATAGTTTACTGATTCAGAAACAAGTCCCAGCTCCATCTATCTGCAGTTTTGCGTGCTTTTCTCTGAACTGCTGGAGATTTCTAATGTAGTTAGATTCAAACCTTAGTAAAGCTGGTAGAAAAAATTCAGAGCACTTTGGGTTTCGTGTGAATAAAAGTTCCTGGTACCTTTGCTTTGGTTATCGGTCTTGTTGAAATGTCACTAAAACACCTACATACCTTTTAAGAAGAATTTTTAAGAAACTATCCCCATCCTCCCCAGAGACACTCAGAACAGCACTTGTATCTGAATGAGAATTTACATCTAAATCTGAGTAGAGTTTTCCAGCATAAGATTCAAGTGCTAGAGATCAAAGGCTAAAAAATATCACAAGTGAGTTTGTGAAATGATACAAACCAGCAAATATTCTGTGGAGCATACACATACAACATGATATGCTGCAAGTTCCTCTCTAGCCCAGCACTTCCAAATCAAGACATCAAAAAAGCAGATTATGCTTAACAACAAGGTAAATGAAAGATTCACCACAAGAAATATACTGCAGCCATATCCATGAAAATCATAGAATCATAGAATAGTTAGGGTTGGAAAGGACCTTAAGATCATCTAGTTCCAACCCCCCTGCCATGGGCAGGGACACCTCACACTAAACCATGCCATCCAAGGCTCTGTCCAACCTAGCCTCGAACGTCACCAGCAATGGAGCATTCACAACTTCCCTGGGCAACCCATTCCAGTGCCTCACCACCCTAACAGTAAAGAATTTCGTCCTCATATCCAGTCTAAATTTCCCCTGTTTAAGTTTGAACGCATTACCCCTTGTCCTCTCACTACAGACCCTAATGAAGAGTCCCTCCCCAGCATCCCTATAGGCCTCCTTCAAATACTGGAAGGCTGCTATGAGGTCTCCATGCAGCCTTCTCTTCTCCAGGCTGAACAGCCCCAACTTTCTCAGTCTATATCATGTCATAACACAGGCCTATTACTTTTCTGAAATGATGAAAATTCATCATCTACTACATCCTTCACCCACCAGTACAGTTGGCTCATATTGACCATGGGCAGATAGAGAAACAAACACACAACTCTCATCTTAACATTGACACAAAGGTCAACATAAACCCCAAAATAGGACCCAGATATCCAAACTGGTGCCTTAAACAGGGTAACAGTCCTTTTCCCTAGTCAAAGTTACCTTTAACAGACAGGTACCGTAAATAAAAGTATTTCAAATTGACAAAAAAAAATTTAATCCAAAAGAAGTTGTTGCACATAAGGATTGCTGCTGTGCCAGTATCATCTGCCTGTTCTTACCATGCCCATGGCATTGTGTTTGTTTGTTCCCCTTTGAGATTCCTAAGTACTTTCTTGAAATTTGGACAAAGCAGACAGAATGCGACAATGCAGCAAGCCTCCATCTAAAAAAAACTACATCAGGAAGGTCAGAGTCCAAGCCTTGGAAATCTGGATCTGATCAATGACATCATCATAAGAACCAAATACTCGCCTCTTGCACCATTCACCATCATTACTTCTTATGGTCCCCTTTTCTTCCATTTGCACTGTAACTTAGGATTGGTTGACCTCTACTGAGGATTCAACTGAAGTCTCTCAAAATGCTGAATCTTGCAAATCCCAAGTGTTATTAGCTGTCATGTGGTGATGTTCAACCAGATGAAAATATTCAAGGCATGGCAAAATAAAACTTCAGGTACGAATGATGCCTTTCTGGGTGGGCTGACCTTAGTAGATCAAAACAAAAACATGTTTGGGAAATAAAATACTGATTCTGAAACCACAGTGACCTGCCAGCACTATTGTGTTCTTGCCATGTGTCCTACAGTACAGCATGGCTATAAACTTGTCAGTGGTTTCTCTTCCCTCATTTGATAGCGACCTCATCAAGTGTGAATCATGAAACCACATAAACTGCAACAATGCTGTCCTTCTACTGACTTCTCGGAACATAAACAATAATAACATAAATACGACTTACCAAAGACTTAAGTAAAGCACTTAAAGGAAATCTATATTTTTATATAAACCACGGATGTTTAGTGATGTGGTATGATATTTCTGCTTAGCTCTGAATAGCTGGAAATTATCTCACTACTGAAAAGCAGCATAGTCCTTGGATGCTGAGAATTAAAGCCAAAACAGTATCTTTTATTTATTACATATTTTTGTGGGTTTATGTCAAGCAGCACAAGAATGAACATTATAGACTAGTAAGTGATTCAGTTTTGATCAGTTGACAATGAAACAGTAGCAAGCCTTTTTGTGCAAGATGTGAGGAAAAGTTCATTTCAAACAGCTAGATGTTGGAAAAAGAATAATCTAGAAGAGATCGTATTTGCAGTTTATTGACCTCCATTGAACATCCATTTGGCTGTTGTTTTATACTAACCTTAGCTGATACCAAATAGCGTCAGATGGAAATGACTACCAAGTCACACGATCCTCTTATTCCCACCAGCTGATTGGTAACCACAAATATTTGTAGTTTGTGTTATCTGAGCAATAATGAAAATCCAGCATGGAAAAACTCAGACATGAAAATCAATGTCGAAACCACCTTAAAACCCTTAAGATGATAAAAGACAGAGTCAAGCCTGGAACACTGTCCTTAAAGTACCCCATTTTTACTAGCTCGATGCAAGGATCTTCCAAGAACAGTAACTGTCTTAGCAGAGAATAGCACATGGCAAGATCTGCTTGCACAGCACCACAGCCAACTCTGCATCTCTTACCGGCTATACTATAGACACTCTCCACCCAGGCTTCTTCCAGTCTAATTCCCATGTTCTCAGCCAACCCCCAGACAAGCTCATCCCTGTGTCTGCTGACCACAGGGTTAATGTCCTCCTCATCCCAGTGCTTAAACTGAGCTCTGTGAATCACAGAATCACAGAATAGTTAGGGTTGGAAAGGACCTTAAGATTATCAAGTTTCAACACTCCTGCCACGGGCAGGGGTGCCTCACACTAGACTATGCCACACAAGGTTCTGTCCAACCCGGCCTTGAACATTGCCATGGATGGAGCATTTACAACTTCTTTGGCAACCTATTCCAGTGCCTCAACACCCTCATGGTAAAAAACTTCTTCCTTATATCTATCCTGAATTTCCCTGATTAAGTTTGAGCCCATCACCCCTTTTCCTATCACTGCAATCCCTGATGAAGAGTCCCTCTCAAGCGTCTTTTAGGCCCCCTTCAGATATTCGAAGGCTGAATACTGCTTTTACCTTCAAAATATACAGTGAGTATCAGACTGAGACCACAGTACCTGGACTCTCTGCACTGAATAATGGGGTTACCTGAAACAGAAGCTTGGAGATCTGTAAAATATGTTAGAGCAGATGATTTTTGTCCAAACTGTTAACAGGGAGTGAACTACATCACTATTAATCAGATGATCTATCTGCCAACCACACACCTAACTTTTGAAGCAAGATGTTTGGGAAAAAACATAATACACTCTTGTTTAAGTTCTGGGTAAGTTTTGAGGAAAGAAAACAAGGAAATCCACAGTTTAGCCAGAGAGCACTCTAGGACCAATGGAATTGCTCGCTATTTTTATCAAAAACTACAATCAAGAAGAAAACAGCAAAGTAGGATGCTTGCTGCCAATTACTGAGGTAAGGGAGATTAAAAATAAACCAGTTTGTAAAATGCACTATTCCTTCCTGCTCAACACTCGCTTCCGAAAATTTGTAAGAGCAAAAATGGACCTTACAAGGATCACGAATAGCAATGGAAGTGTCAGCCAGTATATGAATATCTGATATGCCATATCAGACAGTGATCAAATAAGGAACAAGACTAAATTAGGCCAACCTGAGAGTCTCAGGTGCCTTCACACAGGTACTGTCACTGTTGACCTGATGGCTCCTGCTGATATTCCAGCCAAAACTTCCATCTATTCTCTCCATCCTGCTTAATTCAATGGCTTAACATTTTCAGGATCTATGGGCTTAATCTAAGGAGAATCTAATCTAAAGATTCCCCAGGGCTGATAAATGAAATTGCAAGGAAATCATAATGAAAACTGTAAACCTGTCAATAGGTCAGTATTCCACAGAAAAGGTCTCTGATATGGAAAAAGCATTTGCTGTGTTTCTTGCACCAATTCTACATCATTCGAGTTAGCATGTGGGAGTCCCCATCACAGTGAGGCCATGACTCCTGACAGCATTTTTAAGTACTGTATTATTTACCTCGAAAGTCAAATACACAGAAAAACTTAGCAGCTTCTTTGCATGGGAGCTTTCTGCCATGACCTTGGGTGAGCCACATGCTATTTTTCCTCTGTCAAATGACAGACTATGATGCTTCTTTGCCTTGACAAGCACTTTGAGATCTATAAACAAAGGACTCTAGATATTGAAATCCTGGGTACACTCAACCCGGCACATTCCCTGAGCTTTTGGCAAGAAAGGTGCTAAAAACATATGGATAAATAAATGTGATGTAGGGGAGTCAATATTTTGACTATACCCTGATCACTTGTTATTCTACCTGGGGAACTGAATATAAGCTAGGGTTTTCTTTCTGCTTTCATGATTTTTCCTTCTTTCTCATATCTAAGATATATCAGAGCCACTTGATACAGACTAAAAGTTGGTATCTTGGTTCACAGAATGATGGTGACAATACATTTTACTCCACGGTTTTTTAAGGTCTGCTTCTATTTTTGTGTTTATTTATGCAAGCCACTAAATTATCTAATTAGTGGCATATATAGTTGAAACATGAGCTGCTGTGAATATTTACTGCACACTTGTTCAGGCATTTATCTAAATAGGTGGCATGCCAGGCCTATGTAATAAGGAATAATGATTCTTTAGAAGAGTTACAGGGAATTATGGAAGAGGGAAAAAAGAGAGAAGTTTTGCACAGTGGGTTGTAGCTTCCAACAACATATATCAATTCTTCCAGAGATAGAGCAATTGCATAGTAATGACAAAAATTTTATTGTAACAAATAAATCAATACTTGCCCTACTGCAGTCTCAGATGTTACTTTTATGGATCTTCCCATGTCCATTATATAAAACTGCTCCTGATAGAGTGCATTAAATGACAACTGCTGGGGGGGCGAAGAATACAGTACCATGTCTTTGCGCACTGTGGTCTACCTGCTATTAATCACTATCTCATTGCATGGAGATCCATTTATATCACTGCAACAACAGTGCTGAGTGGCTTACAGTGATTGACTATGCTGCACAGGGAATGTTTATTTTTTCCAGCTGAGCTGTCACCACATGCCCAGCAAAATGAAAATTCAAGATATCCCCAATTAGAAGTGACTTCAGGGGGTGATGGGGAGGGAGAAAGACCAGTGAAAATACACTGTGGGGCTAAGGTAAGTGCCAACATTCTATAATCTTAGTCCTCATATGAAAATGTTAGGGCAAATTTTCTCAGGGCCCCATTCACTGCAGACAATTTCCCCCATACCACAAGTGCTACACCAGCCCCTTTTTGTACCGAGCTCTTTAGTGTAATAGCAAAGCAATTTTTCATGGTATATTAAGCGAATGTAGCAGTATATTTATGGGTATCTGGTAGCTCCAACAAGCCAAGGCACTAGACAAAAAAAAGTTATATACAAAATTGTACCATAGTGATCCAATCTAATAGTCTTTGGCTGGTACTCCTCTATCTTTTAAGCAGTAAAAAAATTAACAGTCAAATGTATAGTTGTGCCAATTAAGAAGGAAACAAGAAGCCCATTAGAGAGGCATTATCCATCCTCTTGGACCAGTATCTAGTAAAAAGACGATACCTATCCCTTACATCTATTCCTTTTAGTCTTTTTCCCTGCAACATATGTGCCATCAAGAACCGGTGCTAATGAGTAACAGGAAGTCTCTTTGAAGTCAAGGGAATACCACGCGTGGGCAGAGTAATGCTACTGTGACTATTTGAAGAACTACAGCTGTCAAACTTGTTACCTTATTTCACCTCACTTGTTAGCAAACAAACATCCAATGTGTCCCAACAGAAAGGTTGTGGTCATCTTTTTTCCCTTAAAAAAGAAATAAAATACATAAGTCAACTACTGCTCATAACAGGAGAACAATTTCTGAATAATACTGTCTTCAAGAGGTATTTTCAAGGGCTGACTGCATCATCTCATTGCTTTATCCCTCTTCTTCCCCTCTTCCTCATCTTTTACTCATTAGACACAGTGTTACATCAGACATGCCAGCATGGCATGTCACCATCTTTTTTAGCCTCACTACAATTCAGGCATTATAATAGGAAACTATAGTGAAACAGTTTCTCAGAAATCCAAGTAAAACCAGCTTTAAGAAGAGTCATTCCTTCCCCACAACCCCCATCAAACATTGGAAGTAACTTTTTATCTACAGCTGAAAACCAGGTCTCAAATGCTAACAGCAGGAAAGACACAAAGAAACAGGCATCTTCTGGAATTCTCTCCATTCCCTGGTTTCTACACTTTAAGGTGAAATGCATTTTTGTGTTGGGTTTGAGGGTGAATTTTTTGCTACTGTAATGTACTTTTCTTATGTGATGGATCCAAACATTTGCTGAGCACAGTAAAAGGAACGTTGTTGAGCATCTTCCAACCCAATATCCTCCTGTCAGGTTGCCATTTCTCATCCTAAGATGTCACCTAACATTCTACTCATTCTATACAGACGTTTTATTTCTGGTGTATTACTCACACCCTGTTGGGGGAAAAAAATCAACGTAACACTTCTGCACTGTACTTTAGCACTTCACATGGATACAGAAGGTTCCTCCTGGACTAGGATTAATTTATTCACCAGTATGCTAATTTCATTTGCCTATGGCTATTAGTGAATAACTTGAAGCCTTTTTGGCATGGTTGTTAGGAGCTCTTGCGATGAGAAATGACCAAGTGGGTTTTATCTGCATGGATTATTTTTTCCCCCTGCATTTAATTCATTAACCAAATGAGGTCTTAAAACCATTTACCTATTTCCTACCCTTCTGATAGATTAGCATGCATTTCAGTCATCCATCTGATAAAGGCAAAAAAGACTGTCTTCCATCGAGTTCCAGGCAGGATTCACTCCAGCCTTCTCATTACTCAGCTAAACTTAATTTTGTTCCTTTCTGTTAGTACACTCATTTGCAAGTGAATAACTTCACTCGAAGAGCCTGGATCAGATGTGGAATAATTGTGCCAGGGTAGAACAAGTGGAGCTCCACATCTCAAACTTGCTATCTCCCCAGTTAGCTTGGCAGAGAGGTTATTTTCTTGCCACCCTTTCAGAACACACACCTACAGAGAAGTTGAAAAACCCTAAAGGATGGGTCAATGAACATTTTCCACCATCGTTAGCACATGGCTCTTTTTTGAGGAGACATCATTTCACTTGTGCCCAGGTTTTCTCTCCTCATCCCCATGGGCATTAGCATTTGATGGCTTCAGGGTGAGCAATGGCAGAGAAAGAATTCAGCTGCAAGCTAATCCTCACTATTACTGATGGGCTAACAAGATCAATCCATACTGGCGCTGGTCTGGGAGAGGTGATACAAGCATGCAGCCAGGCACAAGATTATCCTGGAAGGCATGCTAAGGCACATGAAAACCAACAAGGTGCTTGGTGACAGCCAGCATGGCTTCACTAAGGGGAAATCCTGCCTAACCAATCTGGTGACCTTCTATGAAGGGGCTACGGAACTGATGGACAGGGGTAGAGCGGTTGATGTCATCTACCTGGACTTGTGTAAAGCCTTTGACACTGTCTCCCATGACATCCTTCTCTCTAAGTTGGAGAGACATCAATTTGATAGGTGGACCACTCGGTGGATAAAGAACTGGCTGGATGGCCGCACACAAAGAGTAGTGCTCAGTGGCTCAGTGTCCAGCTGGAGACCAGTAACGAGTGGTGTCCCCCAGGGATCGGTGTTGGGACCGGTCTTGTTCAACATCTTTGTGGGTGACATGGACAGTGGGATTGAGTGCGCCCTCAGCAAGTTTGCCGATGACACCAAGCTGTGTGGTTCGGTTGATACATTGGAGGGAAGGAATGCCATCCAGAGGGACCTTGACACGCTTGTGAGGTGGGCTGATGCCAACCTCATGAAGTTCAACCATGCTAAATGCAAAGTCCTCCACCTGGGTCGGAGCAATGCCAGGCACAGCTACAGGTTGGGCGGGGAGGAGATTGAGAGCAGCCCTGCAGAGAAGGACTTGGGGGTGTGGGTTGATGAAAAAATGAACATGAGCCGGCAGTGTGCGCTTGCAGCCCAGAAGGCCAACCGTATCCTGGGCTGCATCAAAAAGAGTGTGACCAGCAGGTCGAGGGAGGTGATCCTGCCCCTCTACTCTGCTCTCGTGAGACCTCACTTGGAGTATTGTGTGCAGTTCTGGTGTCCTCAACATAAAAAGGACATGGAAGTGTTAGAACAAGTGCAGAGGAGGGCCACGAAAATGATCAGGGGACTGGAGCACCTCTCCTATGAAGATAGGATGAGAAAGTTGGGGCTGTTCAGCCTGGAGAAGAGAAGGCTGTGTGGAGACCTCATAGCAGCCTTCCAATACCTGAAGGGGGCCTATAGGGATGCTGGGGAGGGACTCTTCATTAGGGACTGTGGTGAGAGGACAAGGGGTAATGGGTTTAAACTTCAACAGGGGAGGTTTAGATTGGATCTGAGGAAGAAATTCTTTACTGTGAGGGTGGTGGGTCCCTGGAATGGGTTGCCCAGGGAAGTTGTGAATGCTTCATCCCTGGCGGTGTTCAAGGTGGGGTTGGACATAGCCTTGGATGGCATGGTTTAGTGGGAGGTGTCCCTGCCCATGGCGGGGGGGTTGGAACTTGATGATCTTGAGGTCCTTTCCAGCCCTTACTATTCTGTGATTCTGTGATTCTGTGAGAGCAGAAGGAGGGAAAGCCATCCCACCGGGCAACTGTGTTGTCTAAAAAGCACAGTGAAACAGCAAAGAGGCAAAGAAGGGCTCTTCGAGAGGTCGTCTGGAAAGAGGATGAAGCACACCTTCTCCTGGTTTGTTTATGTCTTTACCTCTAAGACACAGTTGTCTTTTCAGCCATTCGCTTTGGGGCTTTTTCTGCTTTATTCTGAATTTTCCTTGCAGACATTTGGCGTGCTCTAGTAAAGCTTTTTAAAAGTATTTGCCTTACCTACAAAAAACACATTAGAGTGAAGAGAGCATGGAAAGCCACTAAGCAGTCTAAATAGCTTCAGGGAGAGCTCAGCCCACCCTCAGATGATTTTGGTATACAAGGTCCGGACAGATTTTGTGACAAATCTTGTTTCCTTCACTTTCAGCTCCAATAGACTTCATTGTTTTCATTAATTTCCCAGTGCCCATGCACTGGAAATCTAGTACTTTAGAGACTTTCCCTTACACATTTTTCCTTTTAAATTCAAGTAAATCTTTCTGATCATCCAGTCCAAACTTTTTATTATAAAGTAGCTCCTTCAGAACATCCTCACTGTTTATTGACACCAAGCTTGAAAAAGTGTCACCATTGAGTCTGTAAATATTTGGTCATTCCTCCAGAAATAGTACTTGGTTTTTAGCTCACATGCAGGAAGTTTTCTAGCACTACAACAACACACTCACCTTTTCATTTTTGGATGGTGCTCATGGCAGGAGGAACTATATAGGATTCCACATCCCAAAGTCACACATTAGTTACTGCTCTATGTGAGGACTGAGCTTTTCTGGTCCCTGCTTGCCTGAACTCCTGAATCTTACCTATAGTTCTGGCCTTTGCAGAATCACTTTTGAAAAGGTGAATTTGGAAACTATCAATTCCTCTCCTGCAATACCATCTGGTCCCAAATGATTTTAAGCTATTAAAAGGAGACAGCTTTTTTACTCAGTAATTCTAAGTATTTTTAGCTTGCATTTGTTGCTGTTCTACAGCTGGGATCACAATGTTTTGAAGTAAATCAGATGAGAATTATACAGTGCAGAAAGTAGCAGCAGATATTCAATGCACCTATATTAGGTTAATGTATTCTTTTTATGGATTTATTTTTCTTAGTTCAAGACATGCAGAAAAGAATAGGGAAAATAATAAAATCCTTCAAACAAGTAATTTTCTGTATATCAGGGATGTGTTTACCTGCCCTACTTAGATGGGCAAAACAAGTTTAGCTAAATGTTACCAGATATGAATATTTTCATCCTTTATTTCCATAAATATTAGCTGCATATGGCCCCTTGAGTAATCAATGTGCATTGGCTCATAAGCTCTATTGGGGAAAAAAGCAGCATTAAAGACGGATCTCTGCTCTCAGTTTCACTGCAATCACACTACAGCCAACAGACTAAAAAAAACAAAAATGTTTATCGATTACTTCCCCCATAACTTTGCACAAAAAGTACTGAAGACCAGCATAGTGTACTAATGACTTAGCTTTTCATTTAGTTATGAGCATAGAAGCAAGAGGAAAAGAAATCTATTTCTTTAAAGAGAATTTGGGTTATTGAAGAACTACATAATCCTCTTTTCTTTCAAATTAGGAACTGTTTCAAGCAGAATACACATATATCCTTCAAAATAAAGACTGAAATACAATTCTGTTCCATCTCTATGGGGTAATAACATAAGGCAATGTAGTGTATCCATAGCTACCTGTCTTTTAAGAGAGCTGTTAACAAAGACGCTTAAAGTAGCAACCCTTCCAGCACAAGTATTTACTTTTCACCACCTCTTACAGCTCTCTTCTGCTCCTCTCTGTTGGTCCATGGAAGTTACAGCATCCTTTCTCTGAACAACTTCATACAGATAAAATACGCGGATGGGAGGTGCTCTATCAGTAAAACTAAAATTACAGTTCAAGGTAACCCTGTATTGAAGTCTTACAGTATGGCTAGAAATCTTCACAGGCTATTCAGTGCCTACATGTGTCTTGACTCTTTTCAGCTCTAATTGATCTATATTCAGCATAAATGAATTTTCCATTTGAAAAACAACTCAAGCAAAATCATCACAGATGGTCACTTTACTGCACAGACATTCAAACACAAAACCATGTCCCAGGTGCATATTTGTGCTACCTAATTGAAGTGTTTAATCTAAGTGTCTGGCTACAGTTCATATGCCTCTGCTTGCCTAGGTAGAGAACCTCTGGCATAGAAAAAAGTCAACAGTAATATGCATATCTATATTAGATACCCAAAACTAACTTTCTTGAAATGTCAGCTGTTCAGAAATATTTTGATATCTTAACCTTTAATGCATTAGCAACACAAAGATTTTCAGATTGCACAGCAATCAGTGGTACTTCAGCCTGTCAACCAGACATGATCCAAATAATACTATTTCTTGATTCACAGATTTATTTGCTGACAGTCCCTAACCAAGCAGGGAGCAGACACAAAATGGCATAACACTTGTTTTTTTGCAGTTTGTCAGCATTATTCAGATAAGGCTGCTCCTGGTCCCACAGTCCGCTGGTGAACTAAGAGCATAGTGAAAAACCAGCAATCTGATCACCTGCCTTCCCTGCTGGAAACCTACTGAAGGTTTCTTCGCTGGCACAGTTGCTCTCTAACTGCAGCTCTTTATCAAGAAGCCTCATGTCAGAAATGGTTTGGTCCCTAATGAGACCATATTTACAGTTCCTAAGCCCCCACACCAACGCTGTGCACTATGAACATCTATTCCTCCCTTGACATCTTGGATTTAGGTTAGGAAAGAAACATACTTTACAATTTCATTCTGTTCAAGTTCACAGAAATTAAGCATTCATCGGCTACTCCAGTGTTTGGGGCATTATTCATGTCAACAGCATTTTGTTTGCTTTTCCATCCTTTCCCCAGAGGAACATTAAACCAGATTTATCTTTATTTTCTGATCTTTATTCTCCATTGTCACTTTACATGGAAAAGCTTCTTGTTTTGTTTCCCCTACTTCCAGGTAGGGATTTTTTTTTTCTTGAAATCCAACTTTCCTGGGTGCTGTTTTGTCTTCTGTTAAATCATTATTATTATGTTTTGCATTACAAAGTGTCTCTATGCTTTCGATTTAAAGGCAGCCTTCAGCAAGAGAGCTACTCATGGGCATGGTGATGCTGAAATACCAGCAAATGCCTAAAAAAAACAGGCTTATTTCAATCATGGTTGACCACCAGCTGCTTTCCTAATGAAGGCTTTTTGTTAATTTGGTCCTGGTATTCTCACCCTCAATTCCATGATTAGATAGTATTGCAGACATGGCTGCATCACAATAGCTTGTTAGCCCGAGAAATCTAAGAAACAAAATGAATGTTTGGTCATCTAGAGACTATACAGTGATAAAACTGAGAAGTGTAAAGGTGAGGGACACCTGGGGTATGGCTAATTCCATCTTCAAGTAAAATAATTACAGACATTGTAAATAACTTATTTGATCAATAAATACTGGTGTATTTACCAAGCTTTCCTAATAGCTGATGCAGCCTTTATATATATATATCTTGCCCTGTTGCCAAACAAGTTCATCCTCTGGGTACCAGAAAAGCACAGTCCACAGAATCTTACTATAGACTAGAGCTATGCTACTCCCCTGAACCTATCAGAAAGTGCAGAGTATTACTTTTATTAGCAGTGAGTTAAATTAATGTGGATACTTGAGTACTGTAAGCAGAGCTGTTACTATAGGCAGGAGGGGATGACATATGAACAAGTATAATCCCAACTCTTAGAAGAATCAGAGTAAAAATGGACTTTTTCTATTATCCATAGCCATTCCTCTTAAGAATAAACAAGCTAAAATATATCATCTGTCTTTTTATTTTATTAGGATTTGGTCATCACTGTCCCATCTGCTCCATCGCTCAATTCCAGAACATCTGAATGTAATATTAAATTAACCTAGTGTGGGATACTTATTCCTGTTTCTCTTTAAACAGCAGTATATTTCAGTTTTGGCTTGATTCAATGTAAGTTTTATGGAACAAGTATATTACTGAACACAGTTTTTAAGTTTCCCATAAATTTTCTATAAATTGAACATGTGAATGTTCTTTAAAGTGAGCTACTCTCCTGATATTAGGAACCTCATGGCAAAGCTGACTAAATGTCTGCTTAGCAGTACAGCATGGCACAAAGCCATATGCCTCTCCCCCTTGGGTCATAGAGCCAAAACTGACCTTTTTACCTTGAAACACAATCATTTTCTGAGCAGGAACTGGAAGAGGCTCATCACAGTACGCAGAGGCCAGAACCCCACCATGGTAGCTGTGAGTCGACTACCATCACCGTGTCAATGAAATGTTGCCATGTGGCTGGGAAATAAACAGGACAAATTAAATATGGATTTCACCATCTGAAGTTCATCTGATAACTGTATGAGGTCATCAGCTCAACTGAAGTTGTAATAAGAAGTCATTTTATTAATATTACACGAGGAAACATGAGAATCAACCTTCAGGAACCAACATTTTGGTCTTTGATTTAAGAAGCACAAGTTCCCCATGATGTAACAGCCATTATTAATCAAACTTACTGGAAGTAGCTACTACAGCTAAAAGATTCTTCAGGTCAGAAAAATGGGTCATTTTCAGCTACAAAGATCACCTGAATTTATTTGTGTCAGGATTCATCTCAGAAATTCAAAGATTTTTTTTTTTTTAATTCTATACCAGTATAGCAAACATCTTTTAACCCAAATTAACTCTGGTTTAGTACAGGCATAAAAACTTACTGGAAAACTTTCAGCAAGGTATAGTCCTCAAATTTAACTATGCTAATCTAAACAGATGTGTCAATGTCTGGGAAGGATTCTTCCATCTGTAGTGTTACATTCTGCTCAGGGATATGCATCTTCCCACTCTTATTTACTTCACTAGGAACTGACTGGCCTTAATCTGAGAAGGAAGACAAACCTTGCATAAGATTTCCCCCCCTGTCCAGCCAGTGTCCTTTCTAGCACTGTTGAAATAAGTAGGTCATGTGTTCATTTATATAAGCTCAGATATAATTAACAAGACAAATTATTTGTGTTTACAAGAAAGGATTTGCTAAACAAATATGGAAGAGTTTCTGATTTACATCTAAGAGCAAATACATCAGAAAAAGTTTAGAATGTCCTTTAAAAGAGAAGGACTGAGAAGTTCGAATTTTGTGACCCATCGCAGGACAACATAAAAGCCAGACATTTAAAAGAAGCTCTAGGATCTAATTGGTATGATTTTATAAGCACAGTTTCTTGCAAAAGAGCAAAACACAGTCACCACCTCCTTCCCCTTCACTCAAAAATTCATCCCAGCTAGTGTTAAGAAAGATTAAGGAAAAGCAAGAAAAACAAGTATTTAAAGAAATGTTAATACTTATGGTCTTGGATTCATAACTGAGTGAGACCATACATTTATGGTGACTTGCCAGGAATTGCAAAATTACACAGAACAGTAAATAGCTTTGAAGAATCTGAAACAACAGTAAAACCATTTTCTTGTGCTTCCTAGACACTGGTTTCAGCCAACAGTATGCCACACACAAGTTCTCCTGCTGTTCACATGCTGTCAACAAAATGAATAGACAGTGATTGGATAGTGCCTTCTACACAGCTGGACTATGCCAGGACACCATTGACCATAACATTTCATAACAGACAACTAAGAAAAAAGGAGAGGGACGAAATGGAAAATCACGTGCAACTGAACAAAATCTGGGTGGTTTTACTTGACAAACTCTGAAAACCAGATAAACAAAAAATGCAGAAGGGACACAATTTTGGAGAAAGAAAAATGACAGCCCAATGTAAACTGTAGGCATCCAAGGCATCTCAGGAGGGATTAGTCCAGTGCTGGTTCTGAAGACTCAGGTTGGACTACTTGACCCTTGGTGGTTTCACTCCTCAGATTTATCTTTTCCATTGGCACTGTGTAAAGCACTTTTGAAAACATATGGTAAATGGAGACGTTCTTGAACACATCCAATATAATAAATGTTTTATGTTGCATAATAAATAACCAGATTCAATTAAGCTCAGCATAGGAGCCATATTTTGCGAGTATTGTTGGGAATTTTAACACTGAACATACTTTTAGGGTAAAGAATTCTTAGAAGCTTTTCAACAGAACACAAAGCTAGAAAGACTGAAGCTTCCTTTCAACCACAAGAAAAAAGAATCTGGATCTAATTATTGTAGCAGCCTTGAGAAGGGGATTTTGACCTCTCATTGGTGCAATCCGGGTGTCACCGCTTTGAATCTTTATCTTTATAGCTGTGGAAATTAGACACTAGACAACAATTGGTTTGTATTAGATTTTGGTACAGTGTAATATAGGTGGTTAAATCCTAGATGAGGTGGTCCATTTGTTACATTAAAGTCTTTCAGCTTGCCAGTATCTTGGAACAAATTGGGGGAACAAGCAATTGTACTTCTTCCTTCCCAGAAGGAAACAAAACTACAAAGGATCCAAGTAAAACGGATCCTTGAAACTCAGTACAGAATAGAAATCTTGTCTTCTCAATTTGGGCAGGCTTTCTGAAAATACTACTTTTCTACTCCCCTGTCATAATAGTGTGTGTAGAGTATCCTTATTCCAGCTGTTTTGAAGATCCGAAACTGATAGTCTCAAACTAGTGGTGGTGGGGTTCGGGGTTCTTTTGATTGTTTTTTGTTGTGGGGATTTTAGTTACTGGGAGTAAAAGTTGGTGACAAGAGAAAGGAAGTTAAACTAACTTTCTTCTGTTTGGAATAATCCTACTAATTTGATCTATGAAAAGGCAAGTAAACACATCACAAGAAGTATGTTAAATTGATGCAAAGATGGGGAACATTGTCAAATAACTTCAGTGATCTGTTGGATTGAGACTTAATTCACTAAGCATGTAAAGTCATTACAAACATGACTAGATTAAGCTCCTACATACAGATTTATTGAGGAACTTTTGTATGATAAACAGTCACTAACAAAAACCACCCAACAAGGAGGGGGTAACCATACGAGGTCTGAAGAATCATTAAGAATATTGAATTAGGTTGATTACAGCTTGAAAATATGGGAACACAGCTATTTTTAAAGATATCCAAGCTTGAGTTAAGGACTACAATAACAGACTCCATCATATGCTTATCTTGTTCCAGAATAAATCAGTTTGAAAAGTGCTTTATATTATAATTCATTTCCCTACTTTCCCCATTGAATTCTGCTTTGCTATGGCTAGCTGGGAGCAACATCTGGAGTTAGTAATGGTACAAAGATGAACCTTGCCTATAAATAAAGGCATTCAAAAGACCATCCTTGGAGATAGCACACTTATTTCCTACTCTGAATCTCTTGTGGCAACTAGTTATTATATTTCCTACACCAGCTGTGGTACTTCAATTGTTGATACTGTGGTAACCATTGCTGAATGACCACTTTTTTGTACAGCTTAAGTACCTGTCACTAAATACTCTGCTTGCAAAACAGGCTATGACTTGGTTTTCAGTCTTCCATCTCCCTAGGATATTCCCAATCTACACACCAACTAGAGATATTTTTCTAACTTTTTACCATTTTAATAAAGCAATCCATAAGTTTAAAAGTGATAAAAGATTCAAAGTTTCTGGATCCTCTGAATTTTCCTTTTAAGCCAGTGGAGTTTCTCCAGGTTCACTGGGGCAGACTGTGGCCCTGTAAGAGGCATCTCTTGCAGCTCACCCAAAATGCTATAGGGGAAAATTAAGAATCTCACAAATGCTATACTATTATTTTAAAGTAACTTTGTAGTTTGGTTTCTTACGATGCATGCAGGATAAGTTTGGAAGTTACAGCAACCAGTTGTGGACAGGTTTTGGATGATAGTAGAGACTTCAATACTGGAAATCTGTCCAAGACATCCTATAGGCAGGGACTGAGAGAGAAATTTCTATTTCCACTCCAATTGTGTATGACAGCTACTGCCATTTTATTCTTTCATTCTCCTACCATCGCACTTATCTGGCTTGTTATCTCACTATCTTTTATATCTGTATCATAAGATTCCCAGGGCTGAAACAACTTTCTTTGCCACTTCTCTATAGCGCACACTTCATGTAAATATTTGGCTAGAGTTGCTAGGCAGATAAAAATAAAACAAAAGACCTTTACACAAAAAAACAGTCTTTAAAATCTTTTGACAAGAGGAGCCAGTCTACGTTTTTCAAAGCAAGAAAAATTACACTCAGGTAGAAAAACAAACTCTTGTCCATATTGTCAATACCTCAAAGTTTTTCCAGCATCAAGGCAGGCTGGTTTCAGTTCCCCAACCAATAGTTTCTCAGACTGTTCCTCAGTAAGAAATCCCTTCCTCAGCCATAAGACAAGTAGAGGCAGTTCTTGAGCATAGGAAAGGATTCAGACCCAAAAACCGTCCACAAAAAATGAATGCTTTTAGAACCAGTGAACTGAGATTTTAACCAATTTAAACCAAGTACAGCATCTTTACCACCATAACAGGATTCCATTCCAATGCTCTTGGTCCAGATTTTTTTGTGTTTAATCTGCTTTGCGAGTAAAATCACTACCTTGTGTAGATGGAAAGTATGGTGCATGCCAGAGTTTACCCTATTTATGTAGACTACTATGTATAACAGAATATTAAAGAGGCCTGGACACCTTGCAGCATTCCCATTTGATTTAGAGAAATGAAAAGCAGCATCAGAAAAGAAAAAAATACAGGTTACATTATGTTTCATGTTGCCACATATCTCATATATTTCATAAAACCCTGTAATAACAGGAAAAAAACAGGAATAGAAAAACATTACCAGCATTTATGATAACCTGTACCTTGAGTATTTACAGACCCACTGAGGATTTTTTTTAGTCTTATTCTCCCATGTAGATTTAGTCTGAAGCAAATAACAGACGACTGATGTTGCATTACAGAAAATCCCACATCAGCTACATTATAATATTTTAAAATAATGTTACAACCTCTCAACCATCATATGCTATCAGCATTGCACTAGATTAGTTTTCTGCATTTTTTTTACCTTCAAAAATCTGGACAGAAGATTAGTTTAGGTCATACCATCAACACAATGAGTCTGGTGATTTCTCAGGCTAAATTAAGGACATATATCTATCACAGGAACCCAATTTTACCTTTGTTACAGAAGCTGAGTGCTTTGCACTTACACATGTATTTAAATTTAGCTTCGGTTGCATTTTTGCAGCACCAGTTTGTGTAGTACTGATAACGTGGTTTGAGTTATGTGCTATGCATGTATATGGGGGGTTGTAAGCAGGAAAAAAATTTACAAGCCAGACTGTATCACAGTACAGCCATGGTTATCCCAGGCTAGCATCCTGTAAGCTCTGTTATTTCATCATATGAATACTTTTGCTGGTTATGCTGCATACAAAGTGACATGGTCAGTGTCACTGTCATATGACAAGCCTCTGACAGTAGTTTCACACACCTCGAAGTGTTTCTCCAGCAGAACTCCATGGTTGCCACGGGGGCTGACAGCAATCCCAGAGAGGGGCAAATCTGACCCTCTCAAAACAGAAACACTGAAAAAGAGAAAAGACAAAAGGGCTGAGTGTCCAGACCAGCTTCTATGCTGGATGAAGGTGACTTTCAGTTTTAAGAGGAAAAGGAGCCTCATGTAAGATTTAAAGACAGTTCAGTAGGGATCAGTTTCACAGAAAAAAAAAAAAAAAAAAAAAAAAAGCTACATAAGCATCCATTAATTCATTACAGTTAAAGTTATAGCACAGGACACAGACTTAGAAACACACCAGCATGAGATCTGGAGCAGGAAATAATCCCCTTCCCTGTTCTGGAATTGGAAGTACTGGCAGCTAAACTAAAATAAAACAACTAGCTGATGTATTCATGGAAGCCATTTAAATAAGCTAGTACCAAACAATTCAAACAATTAGAGAGGCTCCACCTCACTGTGCTTGCACGTATATACATACACTATGTGCATATATATATGTGGAATTCTCAGTTCTTTCAAAAAATCCCATCTGCAGTGGTTTATGGAAACATAAATTGAACTGATTTACTTTGCAAGTCTATGCAATATACTGACATGTTTCAGAGCTAAAGGCTGAAGCCCAGCCCCAGACATTATATAAAACAAAGCCACAAGATCTCCAAGCCTCAAACTGGCATGTTTCACCAGGAAGGTGATGATTTAAATCCACTAAATTTCACACAGAGTAAATGAACTGCTGAAACTTGGTCTTTAACCAATGCTTGGAGCAGACATCAAATTGCAGGGTCTGAGATGAGAAAGGTTCATCCAGAGGACACTGCAACAGGTCCGAGCCCAAATAGGTATAAACAACCAAAGTGAGCTGTACAGCTGCGTCATTATTATACTCAGATGGCCAGAAACATACTTTATGTCTGGATGATGCTGTGTACAAGAGGTGGGAAAACCAGTTCTCTATTATGAGGGGATTTTAAGGATGAGCACATCTTTAAAAAGTTTGAAGGAAAAGAAAAAGAAAAATCAAATTAAGATCCTGCTGATAGTGAGTTTATGTTAATGTTTATGTTTCACTTGAATCAGAATCAGCAAGATTTATTTTTGTAACAGTTGGAGACTTTAAGACAGTTTATATCTCTCTGGCTCAGTGATATCACATAAGCACCATGTGCAGTGAACTCAAAGGGCGTAGGAATCTGAAGGACTGGAGAGGATGCCTCGGCAATCTCAAGCTGTTGTAGTGCTGTGCTCTGGGAGTCAAGCAGTTGCACCCACTGGGAAGAGCACTGCAGAGTTGCGAAGCGAAGAGATACTATTCCCCACCTATTGCTTTCATGCAAAGTATTTAAAAAAAACAAGTCAGCCTCTCAAGAAAAAACAGGCTCAAACCGCATAACCTGGGGCTTGAACCTATGTCCTGAAGGCCTTCAACAGCCTTGTTACCTTAGGAAGCTTTCCCTGTGACAGTGGGGAATTTCCCATTGATTTGCATAGGATATACCAAGGACCTAGAAATAACCATGTTTCAGAGCAAGACCTACTACTGTTGAAGTGACTCCTTGGATTCAAGGCCGTTTTCAGACTTTAGGAACAATATAATCACAGAATCACAGAATGGTTAGGGTTGGAAAGGACCTTAAGAGGACCTTGCCATGGGCAGTGCCACCTCATACTAAACCATGTCACACAAGGCTCTGGTCAACCTGGCCTTGAACACTGCCAGGGATGGAGCATTTATCACTTCTTTGGGCAATCTGTTCCAGTGCCTCACCACCCTTACGGTAAAGAACTTCTTCCTTATATCTAACCTGAACTTCCCCTATTTGATTTTGAAGCCATTACCCCTTATCCTATCTCTACAGTCCCTGATGAAGAGTAATAATAATGGGTAATAGCATTCAAATATGAAGAGATAATATTAACAGAAAAGTAGGCTAAATAACAGTATTTTTTTGATTGGATGTAATATTCCAAACAAGCATAAAGATACTCATTTTACTAATGATCCATATATATATATATATATATATATATAAAAGCTATGCATTAGAGATGTCAGATGTCCAAAATTTAAAACATAATTCTTGAAAAAGGTGGTCATCACTGGCAGTTAATATGCACTCAAATAAGGTTCAAACCTGAAACAACACTCTTAATGGCTAATTTTAAATAGTAGTGGGGTTGGGTGTCTTTTTATTTATTTATTTAAATAGATGTTAAATTATGGGAGACTCTATGTATTTATAAAACAAATTGGTGCAGGATATCACAATTTTCCTAAAATGTTTTGTAGCAGGCAATAACAGATCTTCATTTGCTGTAAGGAAAGGTCACTTTGTGAAACAACCTTTGCCTACAACTTACTAATATGCATTTCAATATAATTGCAAAAAATGTGACCTGCTGCTAGGAATTTGCCTGCAAAGAGGACAGTCCAAATCACTCCCACTTCCCTGGAAACTAGCTGGAGTTGTACTGTTCAGTTTGATAAGAACATAACAAGGCCCACATTCAAATCAGCATACTTGCTTCCCAAAACTTAGTTTTCACTAAATCCAAGAAAAAAACCACACATAACTGACAAATTATGATTCCTAATCATACCAGATTAACAGCATCAGATTTCACCAGTTTATCGATAAATTTTATTATGATTCTGTACTTATATGAGGTCAATTTTCACAAATTGTGAATTTGTGAATCTAGTTAACACCAAGAAATTGGTTTTACTACCACACATGGATTATTTCTTTGTATAGATCTTCAAGATTTTATTTCTATTAATATCACTGCTTGTCTCTGCATTAGAGCTTCTGCTCTCGCTATTGAGGCAATAGGAGCCTCAAGATTTTCTTTTTTTTTTTTCTGATAGAAAAACATGGCATAAAAATAGCATAATTAGGCCCTAGTTATTATCAGGAAGTATCAAAAATGAGTGATTAGAAGCTTAGTATGGTCTGCCAGGTTACCTAGTACTTTTTATGCTTAATAAAGTTGGTGGATTTCCCTACATTAACAACCTAATACAAATTAATGAGAGACTCTAAATAACAGTCAATGCAATACTCTTATTTTGCTAAATTGCATATGATCTTAGCTTAGTTCAGTATAATACTAGCTGCAAACAACTAAATACAATGGTAAAGCAGTTTATCAAACTTATGGTTGATCCATGCCAAGTATTTAGACTTCTTTACCCTGAGGTTAGAAGTTTAAGATCAGTGTAATATTGAATCATACTCCTACTTGCCCCATTCTCTTTCCTTCTCTAGTTCTTATACACAAAAATTGGTGAAGAAGCCTAACCTCTGGATTTTTATCAAGCAGTAAGAACAGATCCATCACTTGGTATAAATCCACATTGTTTCCCTGAAGTCAATGGAATTGTATTAATTTACTTTAGCCAAGGTCTGGGCCATTGCTTTTATCTTTTCAAAGCTACAATGTCAGATAATAATCACTTGAGCTTTTTCTCCAAAACAGAATCAGCACATCAAATGCCTGTTTGATCTTGAAGAGATCATGTTTTATTGGCATAATAATTTGACATTATTGAAAACACTGGTTGAATATAAGCTTGCTTTTTTTTTCTCCTCCATCCTAATTCACCTGTGCTGCAGAAGTGCATAGCATGTACTTACAGATCTATAAATAATTAAAACCTAAGAGGGCTGTTGGGAAAATTGCCTCAACTGATCATCAGCCATATCTCACCTGTCTAGACATATTTGCATGGCATTTATTCTCATCTTAAAAAGGGGCCATAGATTATATGAACCACAGGTGCCAAACAAGGATGGAATGGAAGCTTCTTTCTTAACTCAGGCACATAAGTCCTAGCAAGAGCCACTAGCCTCAAATCATTTAAGTGCTTTCACAAACTTCTCACAATCTCTTGTCTCATCCCATCTAGAATACATTTCATCTCCACTTGACACAGATAGATACCCATTTTCTCATCTACAAACACTGACTTTCACAAACATCTTTGGACTTAAGGTTTGAAGGAAGGCTTTAGGAAAGTAAGCAGTAGTTAGAAAACACTAGAGACTGCCAAAATAAGTCCACCAGCCTTTGTTTTTCAAGGAACCTTCTTCAGAGAAGTCATTTTACCTCTTTAACAATGGGTACAGAGCAAAGAAAGAGTAGCCTGAAAAATGAATACACAAAACACACCCAAAACCCCTTCCTCTCGCAGAGAGAACACTTAATTTTACTGGCTATTTAAGAAATTCAAAAACATGCTTACAATTCCCAAAAGCAGGTCATCTAAAGCAACAGCTCAGCGTCTTAATGATCAAGCAAAACAGCTCTTGATATCATCTTCCTCCACTGCAGAACTCACTCCCATTGCAGCTACCAAAAGCAAAGTCACACTCCACATTACATGGTTTATACCCTTTCTCAGTTCACTGCAGCTGAAGCCAGCACCATCCTCCCACAACCACACTCCCTGGCAACAGTTTTGGTGGTAACTGACACCTGGGGTAGATGTTTAATTCAAGCAGAAGATTAACCTTTCCTTTGCCAGTGATTTAGCCCTGGTCTGCATACATCTCATCACAGCCTTAAACACACACAGCTATTCCAATGAAAGCAGCCTGTTCCTCATTTGCAATTTCACAGAGTCCGAAAATAATGATGTGACAACAAATTCAACAAAATTTGCTCTAGGGCACAACAAGAAATAGACAAGATTTCCATATTTTTGGAGGACAATTTACTGTACTTGAAAGAGATAAATTCTTTCTGTTTACATTAACCGCCTCACTATTTGGTCCAATTATTCCTACTACTTCAGCAATCATGTTATGCTTGTTCAAGAAGAAAGAAATAACAACAGCTTATCTTGTTGAGAGCAAAGAACAAACAGTAAAAAATCAGTGGATGCACTTAAGCACTACAGTTGTTGCTATTGTGCTAAAGAGATGATTCATGTTCTCATAGCAACTAGGGTGAAAGAAAAATGCTCTTCTTCTGAAAAGCATTCTGTTGTAGTGGTTAAAGAACTCTTGAATAATCAAGCCAAATGGAGAGGGGAAAAAACACTTCCCTATAAAATTATGTGCACTAAACTCAAGGACATGTTCATCTTTACATTATATCGATCTTCATATGTATCTCAGTTAATAATCTGTCACGGCTGCATAATATTAAGCAAAGACAAAAAAGAACAGCATCAAATATCAGAAAACACTTTAAATAAGGTGAATCTTCCAGCCAACATCTGTGGCAACTGAATGTTTATTGAGGCCTGCTCAGGAGAAGCGGGAGGTATTAGGAGGAATCTGTATCATGCATTCAAACCCAAAAGCTCTTCAGCCAGAACCATTCACACAAATGATTACTACCAGCTCTTTGCAAGCTGCCCCATACATTTTGCATTCACATGGCTAACTTGCCACAAACAGAAAGCACCAAATCTGTTCTGGCATTGCTGTCACACCACGCTCATGTGTCACTTCACTCTCACTGGATGCATATCACAGTCACAGCACATTGCAGGGAACTGGCAGGAGTGACAGAGAAGTTGGAATGGATCGTGGTCACGTTAAGCTGACTTCATGGTTTCAGTGAACTGTGATCTTGTCCTCACCCATTGAGGTTTCCACTGTTATCACAGTCAAAATAGATCACAGTTTGCTAGCACATCACTGTCATGTTTTATTCATGCTGAATATGCTTTATTCCCCCCTCGCCCCGCATCCATTCATGGCAAAATGGCTTTCACAAAGCACGCGGTAAGTTGTTGCAGGCATAGAGGGCACGTTTGTCCTTGACCCATGTTTTAACACTTTCCTCTGCGGCAAGCTTTAGTTTCAAATAATGGCCAGGTTGTGGAATTAGGAACCAATATTCAGGAGCACTGGCAAGAGAAAGTGGGTTTAATTTCCTGATACGTGCCAGCATGACAGCAAGCTAGACCTAGACCAGGTAGCATCAGTTACCAGCGCTAAGTTCTGGGGCTGCTCCTAGAATGAACTTCCGGAGAAGGGATAAATGCATTTGTAATCAGCTTCACTTGTCCAGCATTACTGCCCTTTCCACTCTCACCTTCTCCCTCATCATTCTCCTGCCCTCCCCTCACTTCTTTTCCCTTCTTCATTTAAAGGAGCCTCAGTTGTCACAGATCCCAAGTGCCAGAGCTGTGTGTGACTGGCACCATACAGGAATCCCTGCTTCTGGGAGTACCAGCTCACCCTAGCAGGCTGCAGTCTGTTTGGATGACAAAAAGACACTGTGACTGGAAGAATATTTATTCAGTCTCTTGAACCAAAAGCTGGGCAAAGAATTACTGCAAAAATTAGTACAATCTCACCCAAATGAGGGGATCCTGAAAATATGCTTTTCAATCTTACCAGGGTATGTTCCACATGATCCCTATGCAGGATTATTCAGCTGGTAGCCAGCAGCTGTCTGCAAGATGGGCTGAAGCCTTTAATGCTTATTTCCTTTGCAAAATTGTGTTGCAATTCCGTGCCACAGAAAGTTCTGTAAATGACCTTTAATTAACAGTTTCATCCATGTATTTGCCCTTTTAGCAATGAGTATTTTGAAACTAAAGCCATATTGGTCAATTCTCATAGAAGTTTTCCCAGTAGGTTTTGACAGCTTTAATACAGGAAAGTGGGGTAGTAGCAAGATACCTATCAAGAGATTATTATCATAGAATCATAGAATAGTTAGGGTTGGAAAGGACCTTAAGATCATTTATTTCCAACCCCCCTGCCATGGGCAGGGATTCCTCACACTAGACCATATTGCCCAAGACTCTGTACAATCTGGCACTGTTTCCTGAAGGTTATCCAAAGCTTTTTAGCTATTTTTTGGAATGCCACATGGTTTCACCATCCTCTCTCTACATCATCTGGGGTTTTGGCAGAGAAGCACAGCTGGATAACAAAGAGCACCAGAAGATGCTGGATTGACTCAGATACTGCTCCCACTGGAACAAAGCTGCTGTGACTGCTTGCAAAGGCCTGCTGGCAAAACACAACTGCAAGCTCAGCACCAAGCCCTAGAGCTTCTGGTGGGTGTGCTACAGTGATCTCCTCTGGATGCAATAATCTTTGTGGGTGTTCAATAATCATTCTTAAGACAATGACTCGAGCATGTGCCTTATCCAGAGTTTTCAAGGTACACAGAGATATAGCTAAACCAACAAGCAAATTAAAGCACTGCCTACTCAGGCAAATAGGTTTGAATTTCATTGAGGCTGCTATGTTTTTTCTTTAAAATATCTGCAAAACATGTAAATAATAAAAAGAAACATTCCTCTCCTCTATTTTAGAGTCATGCTGACACAACTAAAATAACTTTCTGTAGAGCAGGTATTCGCACCCCAAAAACTACCCCGAGACAAGATTAATCTTTGCCCTACCTCCAGCAGTTCAGTCCCTCTTTTAGCTTCTTTATGCTCGCCAACAACCCCACTAGGCAGTAAATTGTACTTCAAAACTGCATTGAAGTTGTATATGTTGCAGTGCGGCCAGTGCAGAGGTGGGGAGCATTCCTGACATAAACTTCTTTCCACTCCTACAAGGTCTGGGAGCTCTTCCTCATTTGGAGTGCTCAAAGAGCTTCTTGCCATGTACAAGCATTTCAGAAATAGGCCAAAATGTCTTCTAGCTAATTTTGGTTTCCAGAAAAGTTAAGCTGCATGCATATGGCTCTATTATGATCAAATGATGCAGATCTAAGTACTCCGAGTTTACAAAAAAGAAAATGGTTATGAAGTGACTGTTTTCACTAGCCCTCTTTGTGTGCTTAGAACATAATTAACTGAAGGACAGGCTTGCCCTGGCACAAGTCAAAAATTATTTAAACAGAGATCTTTCAAAATTAAATGTTTGAGAGCCTGCTTGTGGGTTTTATGGATTTCAGGAGGGCAGATTCACATGGCAGAGTATGCCGGGAAGTATGGGAACAACACAAGAAATGCCCGTTTCTCGCAGTACCTCTCTTGCTTGTCCATTCCTGAAGCATTACAGCAGATGATTCATGAGGCCAAGGGTGTTCTGCAGTGTAATTTACAGCCAGTGTCAGTGTCACTTCTTGACACAGTAAAGAGAAACATTAATACACTGTAGTTTGGTCCAAAGGGAAAAATAACCTCCAGTAACCGCAAGCTGGCATGCTGGACTCTTGCAACCAGCTTGTTCCTCTTAGATGTCAGAGAGCTGGCCTCATGCAGATCATACTTCAGCTCCAATAGCTTTGCTGGCCCAAATCACCATGCTATGCTGACTTCTGCAGTTGCCACCTGACCGACACCTTCCCATGGCAGCTTGGCTTGACCAGGAAGGGTACTTTACCCTGCAGAGTGTTCACTCTGGGAAATTAGAGGCATTTGGATGCGGCCAGCATGGAACGGAGCTCCATCTTATTCCTTTATCGTAGCAAGATGATGGAGTTTAACTCATTTGGACATTTCTTCCACTGCCAATAGTGAAGTACTTTTTAAACTAGCAACAATTTCCTTGCATGTGCTGCACTGTAGTTTAAAGCAGGCTTCTAAGGAACTTTTGTCAGTGTCAGCATCAGTATATTATAGCGCCTGCCACCATCCATGCCAAGCTAAGGCAAGGGAGACATCCTTCCTGGAGAATCCAGTGTTCAAGGGATTTTTCATGTCTGGCTGAGGAACAGCACAAATTATCCTGGATGGTTTCTAGGGACAGAAAATGCTCTTGAAAGCTGTGGCCCTTTTTGCCTAGAAGATGAATTCTCAAATGCTCATTACAGACACAAATCAGATCTACTACCATGGTGGCACCAACAGGAAAACAAAAATCGAAGCTTGACAGCAAACATGCCTTGTACTTTTTCATACTACTTTTTTTCTTTCTATGAGTGTGCTAGGTTATTAATGTTGTGGTAGGGATATGATTCAAGTCAAGGTGAATAAAGGTTACTACTGCTGAAACAAGTGGTTCCCAGGTCTCCAACATGTTCACACCACTACTTCTGTGCTCAGTAAAAAACAAATAATTAAAAACTCCAAAATTAGATCTCAACCACATCAGTCCCCTGATATATCACACTACCCAGCCACATGAACACTAATGTCTGCCTCAAGGGGGGAGCAGAAATGTGTTGCTGGGGGCAGAGATGGTTTTGTTCCTCAAGAGTTGCAGATGGTGGTGTAAAAAAACACAGCTTTGGCTTGAACACAGAAGCTCTTCCTGGTAGACCCTACTGGAAGAAGACCTCATGCTTACAAAGGCTATTTTCTCCAGGAATTCACCTCTGTTCCCCCTTTCCTCCAGAACAATGTTGATTTTAATGCCGAAATGCCTTTGGCAGAAAAGAACTACATTTCTGCTTGGCTGCCCCAGATCAGATCTTGAGTGACATGGATTACATGGGTCCAATCAGGAAACGTAGTGATCTTCTGCCTTAGCCAGATACATCCAGACCTGGAGGTCTGCTACAGCTGTGTCGACAATTCAGCAAGTGGCAGTGCCAGAAATTTAATACAATATTGCTCTTTCTGGCTGCCAAAGTGGCTCTAAGGAACCATTTACACTGAGTACTGCAGAGTCCAAAATGTGGGAGGTATTGCCCAGAATGCAAGTGAAAATGTGACTTTAGAACGGCACATTGGCAACCAGCCCTCCTGCTGCAAACACAAAGGGCCAAGACCATTCTTAGTATGAACCTAGGAGGGTGGACTCCTCACTGGTGTTAGTGAAATCTGAAACAATGCAACTCATCACAACTATGATCCAGAAACTGTATGTTTACAATCAGATCTGTTGTCCTTCTCAGAGCTGTGGTCTGGCTAAAGTTTATATTAAGTGGGCTTCTGGAAAGCCATCCATCTCTTACAAATTGGGTATCGCTTATACATCAGGCGCTGCAGCTATACCTTGGGTTTGAGCCACGATATGAAAAATGGTGAGCCAGTTGTTCATCTTTGTTTTATCACAAGTTCTTCTCAGCCCAATTCATAACCACCTGGAGTGAAGGAAAGATTCCCACAAATAGTGATTTAGTTTTCAGTCAGACTCCTCAGGGGTCCGTTTGTTTTCTACTCTTTCACATGGTTTTGCCTTGGACCACTTTAGTCCTTAAGGATGGTTTGCGTACTGCAAGAATTATTTTTCTTACAAAAATAGACTGCTCCTTTCTCCAAGCGCTGCTCTCCCTTTGGACACCAGATTTGCACTGTTTCTCACAGCTGTTTCTATTCCTCTGCAAGCTACCCTTTAACAAAGAATTTCAAAATATAGTGCTCTCAAGTCCAGTAGGGTTATCTGGTGGGTACAATACTCACCACAGCATCTCAACCCACTTTTATGATGTATGCAAATATCAGAAGCCTCACTCTTTTGCATCCTTACAGATGTATCATTACATTTTCTGTTGCTGAGAAAACAGCACTGCCTTGCTGTTCCACGTTTTCAAAAAAGCTAAGAGGGAAGAACATAAACCAAATTTTCCCTTCTATTTCTTAAAGGATAGAATAGTTCCTACCAGATATACTTGAAGAGCTGAAGGAGTATGTCTCCGGAAAATGTGTATATGGCACATCTACTGCTGGGCATTCAGAGAGAGTTACCTTGCTAAAAGTGCCCTGTTGTACTGCCGTTTGCCAAACAAGCAGAAAGTTCATTCCGTTCACCTTTGTGTCCCATTCATAAGTGAGCTGCTTAACTCTGCATTCCAAGCTGTCTCCCTGCCTAATAAGTTCTTTTATTGACAGCTTGCCAGCAACAGCCCTAAAGTCAGCCTGAGAACATAAATACAGCCTCTTGAGCTTGCTTCGGTATGTTAGAGGACACTTTCAGTACTGTCGACAAAGCTTTAATGGTGTGAACTCGGAGCTCGAGTACTACTGAACGCTCCAGTGATCAACACCCACAGAGCATTGCAGAGAGTTTCATTTCTGAAGTATTTTAGGAACCCTTGAAATCACAGGCTTTCTCTGTGTTCTGCAAAAGCTCATTTGGGGAAACAATTTAGTCCATTTTTAGTTGCAGAACTGTTGAGATGAAGCTGCCTGACATGCCGTTCTCCTGTTGCCTTCGCTTCCAATGTCATGCTTTCAAGTGGCCTGCCTTTGCTGACCAGAGGGTCTCACCTTTCCAAACCATCTCTGAACATCCATTAACATATATTGAAAGCAACATTCCTGTTCCAACTCTGTCCTGTGCAGCTTGTGAGATGGAACATGTCTCTCTGGCCTCACTGCCTGCTGGGTGTCATTATCTAAACCTAAAGGAGGCTCAAGGCTGCTCCAGTTCACACAGTGGATATCATGTTGGTATAGGCAGCTCTTGGACAACTTGTCTTTGACCTCTCCACGCTTGTGAATGCAGCTCATTACAACCCCTGGGTCACAGGTAGGAGCTCAGAACTTCTTCAGCTCATACTTTCCAATCATACAGAGCAATAAACTGCTTTGGAAAATTAGAGCCTTGTGTTCCATTCTTGCTTAAAAGAGTCTGTTGCCTTCTTTTCCACTAGCTTCAAGCAAACAGCCAGGACAGTGACCCTGTGCACTCCCCACCCCAGATCGCACAAACTTCGGCCTTTAGGGCAGGCCTAAATAGAAAAGTTGCATTGGTTTAACAGTTTTTAAATTGATTTAAAGCAGCGTAAAAGCCTGTACAGAGAAAGGCTATTGGTTTGCAACCATCTTATATAAAAATCAGACAATTACTGGTTGATGCAACTATTATGTTAACTTCCTGATTTAAACTAATTCGAGGTAAGCTGGTTATAAACCAATTTAAGTGCATCCAATCAGAGACATACACTGGTTTAGCTAAATGGATTTTGCAGCTGAACTGATGCTACTATTGTGCGTGGACAAGCCCCCAGGCTTGCACAGCCTGTTTCTCCATTGCTTCTGTCTGCTTTCATTTACACCAGGACTGTAAACGTTACCAGCTCCTGGCAGTACAGCTGAATGCCCACGCAGAACAAGTGGAATGCTAGTACAAACCCAGAAATTTTTCATTTTTCTGTTCCCAAATAAGAAAAACATTAGTATTTTATCACGCAGCATATAACTCTTACTGACTAGCCTCCTACGGACGGCAGTCAAGCATAAGAACCATTATAGGAATGAAAACATATAGTCTCATATTTCAGTGGCAAAGGATCGTCATCCCCAACCACACAGCCAAGCACATATCTGGACTAATTCTAAGGAAATGGTGATGTTAACCTCGGGTGAAGTGGGTGAAAATGAGCCAAATTAGGTGAAGCATTTGCAATTGTTCCTGGAGAGCAGGAGAGCAGCTCCCTGGCCCCATGGCGGCACAAAGGCACTGTTAAGAAAAGGGAGAGCAGACAACCTGGTGCACAAAGGTACTCTGCAATGACTTTCACTTGCTATCTCATACTGCAAGATTTGGCTTTGTGCAAATTAAAACAGGGTGTCCCTATGTGGTACTGTTCTGATCCCAGCTATTCACCCAAGCTTTAGTAACATCGTCCTGGAGGGCCATTGGAGCATGCTGCTCCTCCCACCTAGACAGTCTTCACGGTCTTACTTTTCATGACTGTGGCATTTCCCCCAGCCACATTTCCTTCTGACCCATGCAGTGTGGCTCATCAGTTCTGAATTAATCATCTCCTCCTCTAAAACCTGCTATTAATAAGAACAGATTTGTTCCGGGAGTAAAGACCGAGCTGATGTCCCCTACATTACTGTCCATTGAATTACCAACAGTTCAACCCAATATAGGAAACTCAGACATGTTTGAAATGAACACAAGACATTGTCCTTCTTCAAAATGCTTCAGTTTCCGTAAAAATGTGGGGAAACCCCACTATTTTTGTCTTCTAAACAGTATTCTGTACTGGATTTTTAAAGTTTTGCCATTAAAAAAAAAACGAACAAAACAATGCCATTTTTATCAGAACATTCCTGGAATTTCCTCATCAAAGTTCTACACAGTTGAAAAGGCATTTCTTGTCCCAAACCAAGCATTTTGCAAAAATATTTCAACCAGCTTAAACAGTAATGCAATTTTATAGTGCACAGATACAGGTCCAACATAATGATATATTAGTATATTGAGCTATCACTGGTCTGTGATACTACAATCTCTTAAAAGCTTCTAGCATTTTAATAAGAACTGAGGCCCAATTCAAAGTATAGAAAACCCTTAAGCTCTGAGTAGACATATAAAAACTGACAGGCTGACTATATTATCTAAACTGCTGTTTTATAGCTGTATTATTCACTCAATCTAAAAAAAAAAAAAGTAACATAAAAAAATGTATAAAGATAAGGAACTAGTGAGGGGTGGAGTTGTGTTTTTTTCATTAGATACATTCTTTGATTCCCCTGCCTAAAATGCTGCAGTCAGCAGTAGCTTAATTCTAAGTTATAATTAGGGTTATGCATTAAACCAGGACTCTTGAGCATGTCTAACCTAAAGAAGTTCAATGCATAAATGAAAAACAGACCTGTGGCTGGCTGACTTGGCATCAACCAGGACACCAATATATAGTAACAGAATAAATTTAAAATGAAAATTAAATGTGGTCATTATAGCTTAAATTGATGTCATATTTGCCAACTCTTTACGAAAGGAAAAATTTGAAGATAAGCATGATTTTGGAGGAGGCAGTGTGCCCTGATTCAGAGCAGCTTGCTGGGACTTCGGGTGCATTTTAAAATAATTTAGCATTAATTTTACAGTCTACAAAAATGATATCAACATTTTTATTTAAGATTAATTTTCCCCGAACTGTACATGATACGCAAATGCACAATTGCATGGTACAGTTTAGCTCACAAAAGACTATTTTTAACTTTCAGAAATTTGTTTGCTTAACAGCACTTGTTGTGCTTAACAGCACGGAAATGTGTTTGCTTAACACCAGCAAGTCAATGAGTGAAACAAAATTCAGATTTCCAAGAGAGTTAAAAGCCTTACAAAATTAAGTGCCTTGATTAGCAGGATATTATTGTGCTTTAATTTATTGTGTTTTGTATTTCTGGCATAAAAGGTGGAAAGCCTTGCATCATTAAGGACAGTTTCTTTTAAAAATAGAACAAGACACTGAACTGTGCAGAGTAACTTTCCCAATTTTCTGTATTTCAGCAAGTATTTCAATTGGTGCAAAAGACATTATTTTTGGATGCTTCTGCACCCTTTTAAGGCATGATGTTGTTTAGCTACACTATGCATTTTACAAGTGCACAGCTAAATCTCATTCAAATCAAGTATTAAAGTCTGTAATTGCCATGCTAATGAAACCAGAATCACAGAAGGGCAAAGCTGAATGTAAGCAGTGGTTGAGCTTAACTTGCATGTGCCTTGCAACCTGGGGATACACCTTTACATACAAACTGCATCTCTGGATACTGGGAAGAATTGTCACAGCCTTGATTTTCTCTGTCCACAACAGAATAGGCTGTGAGTTATTTATTTATAGAGAGCTGTGATAAGAAGGGAGCCCCTCCGCTGCCCTCCATGTTACAACTCCTATCACAATGAACACATTCTTCCATGTGTTTAAAGGTCTGAAGTGTGAGCTTCTGTGTTTCTGTGCAAATCAGGCACAAACAAACAACAGAAACACCACCTAGAAATGATGGAGGCTTCTGTTTTGTTTTCTTTTCTTTATGACTACATTTGCTCAGTGAAGAAAAAGGTGCTGAGGTCTCCAACAGTGGATCAGCCATTTGTGTATGGTTCATTCAAATATATAGCTTAGTGTTTAAGCATGTGCTTAATTTTAAGCAAAAGAAGTCCCTTTGAAGTCATATCATAACTAGACATGCATCTAATGTTAAGACATGTATTTAAGTGCTTTACTGGATTGGAGCCAGAATGCCTTGCTTGCAGGATCCAGCCTTCAATATTTAGGTTTAGATCTTAATTTACAGACCTGATCTGAAGGAATAAGGTTGTGCAAAACTGAAAAAACTTGCTTTGTTATTATATCCACTACTCTTCTGAGACCTTTGGGAACACACAGACTGCAATAGGCCCCGTAGACATGCCTTTATACATGGCTGTTGCAACCCCACTGAAAAGCTGGCCAAACTTCAAAGTACAAAACCTTGATTTATGTGTGTGTACATATGCATTTATTTATACATACACATACACGTGTGTGTGTACATATGCATGTCATGCATGCATGTGTGCGTGCATATGTATCAGCTTAAGAGGCAATGAATTAGAGTTAAGCATTTGTTTTCGTAAGGTGTATTGATTACATCAGTGATGTTTCCTAAATAATTAAAGGTTTGCTTTGATCTTTGATTGTAGGCTTGGGTTTATGACAGTTAATGTAAGTATCTTTAAATGATTCCGTCCTACACTTACCTATTATACAGCCTCAGACAGGGTCATTGGCGTTCATCTGACAAGAAAATGAGTGAATTCAGGAAGCAAAACTAACACGAAACTATTCAACCAAGGAGAGGAGGCGGGATTCAGTTTCCTGCCAGTTTAAATCTCTGATTTGAATCACTGTGAGGTCAAACCATCATCAGTGCTGACACCAGGGAAGCTACCTGAGCAGGTAGACGGGAGCAAGGGAAGGGTGCCAGACCTCCCGCAGTCCTTGCTCCTGCTGGAACTGTTGAACTGCACCCTGGCATCCAGGTCACCCCTCTGCAGCAAAACCTTCCTAGTAATCTTCCTCTCTTGAAACAAGTATTTAAGCAAAAGTGCTAAACAGGATTCTGATGTAAAATAACTCATTTCCTTGGCACGGTTTTTTTTTTTTTTTTTTTTTTTTTTCAGATACAATTGCTAGTTAAGGAGATAGAAAAGGTTAATCATCCACCAAACTGACTGCAAGCATCCTAACAAATAAGCAGAGATCAGCCCAGAGGCCCTCAGCGCATGTAAATCAGCATCGTTTCATCAAGCTTGGAGTTTACACCATCATGTGCTCACTCAGGATCTAAAACCTAAATCTGTAAATGAAAATGATGCTAATTATAGTTCAACACCAAGCAACACTGCCTTAATTTTAAGGAAATGAAGAAAACGGGCTTGCTACATGACAGTCAATATCATATTGCCATACAACTAACTTAAAGTTGTATAAGTTAGATTATAACTTTTGAAGAAGCAATTATGATTTTATTGCACCCACTCTGCTGATGATTAATGCAGAGAGCCTAGGGGAAAATGCATCCTATCATTTGCTAACATGCACTATAATTATGCATACCTCTCCAGGTACTGTAATTTAGGACTTAAAAAGCAACATTCTGAACGAGGACTGCTGCACTTGTAAAACATTACAGATGTGTTATCATATAAATGAGGTAGCTTTGACATGATAGTGCTCTAATAAATCCTCAGCTAAGATTTGGAGACAAGATATGTCAAAAGCAAAATCCAAACTGTCTCTTAATCTTCTACATAAACTGTTTATTTTTTCTGAGTCCTACAATAATACATGTGTCAAGAAGGCTTTGATGGTTTCTAGATTAAAGTACAGTTGGGTGAGATTTTTTTCTCCCTTTACAGGTCATCTTCAGAATGATCATTTTAGTTAAATTAACTCAGCTATTTGCAGGTTTTAAATGTGAAGCAAAATAAAACTGTTTTCACCAAATTGGGAACCTGTGAGATGAACTTCATAAATAATAAACTTATTTCACTCCATTTCAGTGCAAGTTTTTAAATAGCTAACGCTGAATGATCTTCTGTCAGCTGGAGAGCTTCATTTCAAACCATTTACAACAAAACCAGAAGAAGAAAAAAAAAGCAAAAACCACCCCACTTTGTATTCAGTGAGATGAATTTATGACCCCCCAACTTATGTTGATTCTGTTTATTTTTTATTTATATCATAGTACTGACTTAATGTCTCAAGCAAGACTGGGACCCCATTCTGCTTCACAAGATATTGGAAAAGGATTTTTACTCCCCGGCATAGCTGACAGTCCAACCTGTAAAAACAGAGAAATTTTTGGAAGGGGAATAGCAGAAAAGCAGCAGTGTAGCATGCTCATTTGCAGGATAGAAGCTGGGAGTAAAACCTGAATTTCTCAGTGCAACCTGTATTAAATCATGATGACTCTCAGTGCTCCTGATGCTGCCCAGTTATATGTCTCTCATCACTAGCAAAAATTTTGTTTTCTTCTTTAAAATACGCTGTGCAGAACAGATCACCCACATACATACACTCACAAAAGTGTTCTGGGCTGCTCCTGGAATAAATTAGCATGGTCCTTTCAGGCTTTTAGTGGGACATTACTAAAAGCTGTCTTGGCAAGTATTAGAGAAGGAAGGAAAAAACCCTAAATAAACAGGAAAGCCAGGATTTCACACAATAACGCGTGAACAGCAGTTGCATGTTATACCAGCATCTGCTCTGATTATGCTATGTGAGTGGTTCAACTGCATTTTGTGGTTGACTGTGCTGAAAGCCTCCCATAAATTGAGCTGGTAGAATTCAAGTTTTATTGCTATTCAAAATCAACGGCTAAAATCAACATATATCTGTAGTTATTCACTCCAACATGCATTGTCAGCCATAATTTTTCATCAATTTCATATTTTTTGCCAAAATGACAACATAAATTTAAAAGTTGTTTAAGAATGTGACCACAGGAAAAAATCTAAACAAACAAATAAAATAACCCCAACAACTAATTAAACAAACCCACAGGAGCCATTTTATTTGATACAATGCAAAAGCCCTCGTTCTCAAAAGCAGATTATTTTCAGGTGTATCACACTGAAATTACTTCTTAAATTTTGAAAAAACCACTATGGGTTTCGCTCCATGAGTATTACCTAACTTCTTCTTTCCAGTTCTGGATTTTAAGCCAGCAAACACAAATTCTTCATTGTCTTCTCTACTTTGCTGGAAAACCAAGCTAAATCAGGGAAATTTGTATTCTTTTTATTTCAGTTTTTGCAAACATTTTGTTAATTGTTTGCTGTTTACCTAACCTTACCTGATGTGAAAATAATCACATCAAGACCCTTTCTGTGACTGTTAGAACCCTATTCTTGTAATTGCTCTGGTTGCCTGTAATGTAGAAGTAAAGCACATCCAGCCATCTCAGATGCTTGAAAAAATATGGGTTTGTCTTCTCTCCCCAGTTTTCAAAGTAAGCTGGGTATACACTCAATATTCACAGATATTTCAGACCCAGACAGTTCCCATAACAGCTGGTAGTAGGCTCTGAAAATGATTGCTGCTCATTTTTCGAAATGCAGCAATCTCTTTGCTTTGTGATCACCTCTTTCTCAGGCAGAAATTAAAGCCAGACTCAGTTTTCTCACAGTCACATTAAAAAAGAAACTGCATTAACCTTTTGTAGGACTCTTTTAAATACCCTGTCTTGCAGAAACTGATTCACTGTTTTGCATTGATAAAATAGACCTGTTTAACAAAGAAATTTCTCAGGAGATCTTCACAATCCTGATGATTTCAATATTTCTCTCCAGCACTGCAAAGAAATAACTGATTACATCCCACTTGATGTCACTTGGAAGACACTGCTCTTCAGTTTCGTTTCATCAGAAAAAGAAGCATTCACAAATTTTTTGTTAATGACAATGCTGCTCACTTCTTATGTGAGGGGAAAGACCGACCCCAGACCTTCACGGCTGTTTTGTGCTGTTTCAGAAAAAAGAAGAAAAAACCTAAAAGCTTTAATGTACTTTTTAAAACATTTGTGAAGGTGTCAAAGTCTCTTAATTGCTACGGAGAAATCAGGCTCTTCTGAAGTAAACCTTGCCAGTGCTCTCCTTACCACCATGTCTGTGTTGCTCTGGGTCTGGTCAGGCAATGAAACATGCCAAAAACACTGCCTGGCAAACACAAGTCTTTCGCAGCAATATCCCCCTCTACACAAAAATCTAAGAGGAGGTGATTCTGCCCTGCAGAAAATGGTAGCAGAGAAACAAATAACACTTTTCTGAGGTCAGCACAGTCTCTAGAGGTTAATGCAAAAATCACTTGATATGTGAATGAGACAAAAATCAGGTACAGGCAACAAACAAAGGTGCGCTTGAAGTGGACCTCCAGCAGCTGGCTGCTATGACACCACTGAATCAGTTGATTGAAGCCATTTCCTCAGCACAAGTTGAATCTTTTCAGGACACTATTTACCAAAAAGCTCCAAACTGAAAGACTCAGGTGTAGCAATAGTTGACCTTAGATACTCTCTACATTCACACCTTCACTGCAGGAAGCCTCTCCAATTCCAGACCATCATGAACAGAGAAAACTAAATGGCCAAATACTTCACAGGCTAGCTCTTTTTTGATTATTATTTGGAGCAAATATGCAAATTACAGACTTGCAAGTAGAAGTAAATGTTCCCAAACTGCAGAGCACACACTAAAATATGTACACGCACCATCACAAGATTTGCTTCTTTAAAAGTATGGCTGAACTTGTTTCCATAATGGTTTGTGTTTGTTCTTATCCCTCTTCACATTTAGTCGATGTAAATTGTAGGTTTCATGCGCTCTGAAATGATGTTCGCTTCATCAGCATTTCAGCACTATTTTATCTGTATATAAAGATCCAGCATCCTCACCCCTAACGCTCTTCTTCACATTTTTTACTTCAGATTCTTTATGCTTTGTGCAATACTCTTCCAGAGACTTCCTTCTCTGACTCATCCCCACTAACTAACGCAGCAATTTTGTGTGCCACTCAAGCAGGTTCTGCACATGTCTGGTGTTGCATCACTCACTGTTGGATGATTTAACAGCACAGCACTGTAAGGCAACCAAGATCATCACAAGGTTTTGAAAGAAAAGGACAAGTACGCAACCTCTCTTGCACTTACCATTTTTATCATCTTTGCAAGTTAAAGAAATGTACCCTCCAGTGTTTTATGAATTTTAATAGAGCTCCACTAAATGCAGGAAGTACTGTCCTTGCTTTGTAGTTAAAGAACTAATTCTTATATCCTATAATCCTTTCCAGGGACTGCAGACCATCTGGGTAGACTTAAATTGGCCTGAATGACCTGCTGAGGATCAGCAAAGCACAACGTTGACCTGGCCACAATTGTGTTGAGTGCTTCTTGGCTATAATTCAATATAAGATTATATCTCCTCTTAGTGCATCAGTCATATCCTCAAGACTGCTCCCATGATTGATACAGACATCTGTCAGCATATACCGCCTAAATGTCTGACAGGAAAAGTCAATACTCACAATCATGGAATCACACAGAAGTGACAAAGTGAGCAAAATGTATTTCTTATGCAAGGTGAGATTCACACCTCTGTAAATCCTTCAGTCCTTCAAAACTATTGGTGGGGATTTTCCAGGTGAAGCCATGAGTTTCATAAGAGGAGTGAAGAAAATTTGACACTACCATTAGTGACAAAGAAGCTTTGTATCTGTCTTGCTTGAAATTGGCTTATAGAAGTCTCCAATAAGAAGAAGAATGGAAAATCAGGAAATAATGATTAATGGTACCACAGGACAACTGGGGTTTTTCTTTTTCTCCCTCTGCTACAAATTTATTAGTCAATTCAAACACAGTATTAACATTAGATCAACATGCAAGGTCTGGGCAAGCACAAGTTTAAGCTTCACACAGAGATGCTCAAAATATATGTCACTGGTGACTTGCTTCAATTCCGCTGTACCTCCAATCCAGAAGTTTTAATTTAAATGTCTACTTCCACAGCAGAAGACAGAAGAAGCAAAACAGGACAATCTTTCCACTTAGTAGGCAATGAATAATAATACACACTTTCATATGCATTTAGCCAAGATGGAATTCACTGATTGTTTTGGTGTAAATGACAAAGGGAGGGCTGGAATTCTGAACCATGTACTTCTCTCTGTTCGAGAGAAGCAAATCTTGTGCCAATACCATCTTGGATGGTACCCACAGCAAGCATCATGCGTGACTATCTGGACATGAAGTGACATGCCAAACATGCATCTTTCCCCACTGGGTGAAAAATAAAAGCCACATAGTCTTGAAAGTACCACTACCAAGACTGCTTTTCTGAACACCAAGCATAAAATACTTCAACCAGGTTCATCCAGCCATAGGTCTGCCTCACAAATAGATTTGTAGTCAGAGAAGCCACAAGGTGCTGTGTGAACATGTTTAGTAGGGCAATACTTGTGAAACCCCCAGAGAAACAACCCTGGCACTCATTGCAGTGAATGCACATTAAGGCATTTTCATGCTTTTGTGTTCGTCAGAGGAGAAATAAGCAAAGGCATGCAGGAGCACGGAGCACACACTCTGCTGTGCATTATATACACCCAAGTAAGAGAAGGTCAACCAACAGTCTGAGCTGCCAAGACACACATCTTTGGTCAGAGGTGTATTAAAAGAACAAAAGCACTATGATATTTTGCAACTTCATCTTGGTTTCAGTAAAAAAAAAAAAAAAAAAAAAAAAAAAAAAAAAAAAAAGCACAAAAAACAAAAAACAAAAACAAAAAAAAAAAAAAAAACAACAACAACAAAAAAAAAAAACCTAAGGAAATATCTCACCAGATAATCAAAAGGTTACTTGACAATAACTTCAGTTCCCACTCTGGCACACTAGTCATTCACAATCCTCCAGAAATCTGCTGTATTGCTCTTTGGAGAGTTCTCAGAGTCCCAGCACACCAATGGAAGGTGGTTAAGTTACACAAAAATCTCTGCAGTGTTGCTTAGGAGCCAATCTTTGGAGTCTATAATGAAAATCAACATCTGTGCATTCCAGAGACTTTGAACTTCAGGTGTTTCACACTTCCTGCTACTCAATTTATGGAAAATGCTAATGAAAGTAAAGCAGATAAATGTTCTTTAACAACAGGAGGGTTTTGTCAGGCTTGAAATCGCATTGTTCTGAAGGAGCAGATTAATTTAGCCACTACCCAGGATACCAAAGGTTATACTTATAGAGAAGACAAAACAGAACCCGTGCATATTTTATAAGGTTACATCATCAGGACACTAACAGTAAAACCAGATTGCCATTTCTGTGAAGACCAGTTTTCAAGCAGGAGGTGTCTTGTACTCCCCCCTAATAATGAGTGAGGCTGACTGACATTTGAAATGGCAATAATTTCCCCAGGAGATGCAGCTGCAATCTTAGTATTTTCTGTTCTTGCTCTCAATCTGATTTCTCTTATCCACAGTATGAGGCAGCTGAGTATAATGCAGGAAACATTATCAGCAACAATGTTACAATTAATGCTGAAAGAAAATGAATATTTGTCTACAGAAGAATAGATTTTAGAATACCTAAGGGAACTACTGTAGCTCGAAAATGAATCCATTTTTTGTTTCTATTGAAATGCACTCGTATTTCTGTGGTTATACTCTGACTAGTTAACCATATCCAGGTAATAAGTGCATAGGCAGTTTTTATTGTCCTGTATTAAAGCTGTTTACTGAATGCTAAATAGTCTAGGTCTATTCAGAAAACAGTCTATTTTGGCTCTAATCCATTGATATGTTTCCACACCTCAGTTCTTCCATTATTAAATCCAAGAACTAAAAAAGGTCATAGCAATTTTTCTCTGATTCAGAGCTGCAACTGCAGAGGACATCCCAGTGTGGAAACAGCAGCACTAGAGGACCAAATGGAGTTTTGTGCTCTGTTATTGGAGGTTGTGGAGGTGAAGAGATATGGTGGTTTTGCATCTTTTCTATCTCAGGGTGCCATTTTTTCCAGTATATAAATGACAAAGTCAAACAAGTATCCCATTCAGCTCCCTGGTGAGATGGGATAAAGAAACAGAAGCTATGAGAACATCCAAGCCTGCAACCAAGGCCCAAACTGAAAGGTGCTATTAATAGAGAGAAATAAGCAACTAGACTTCAAACAGCTCTGGACACAATAAGGCTTCAGAATAAGCCAATGTCCCCTTGACCATCTGCATATCATCAATCAGGTCATCCAAGAAAAAGATCTATAAATAACCTATCTGACCAACTCTGAAAAGGCTTTTGATATAATCCTTCATAAGTGCAAATGGTAGCATTCAGACCACCTTATTTGTGAGCACAAGAGTCATTTGTCCCTGTAAAGAAGCTTGCTGGTCGAAACTCTTTCATGCTCACATTTGACTCCATCCTCAGAATGCTACAAACAACACATTACAGTGATCCAGCTGCAATCACTCACTGAAATCTATGAGCACCAACAGAAGAGCACAAGTCTTTGCCCGGAAGGTCCATGCTTCTGGCTGAATTGAGATAACTGGCCCCACACAGCTAAAACACAGCTAAGCTACATAGGTTGCTGTCCATCCCCTTGATCTGCTATATCAGGACATATTATTTAAATGATCTCAGACAAAACAAAGGCCCAAATGCTCTAGAAAGCAGCCTTTCAAGTTCTGGAGCATGGCTCTGAAGCTCAGTGACAATTCAAAGTAACGATAATACTGTGTGCGGCTTTAGTGAGTTCTTGTAATGATTTCTGCTAGTCAAAGATTAATGTAAAGACCTCAAATCCAGCATCTCCTTTGCCTAATATGAACACTGAGGTTCACCTCGCCCCTTCTTCCCTAGGTTCCAGAGGAACAAGTCTCTCTGGTTTTACTCCCCAAGCTTACAGGCTTTACTTATCGATATGCTGGAGTTGTGTGTCCAGCACTGACAATCTGAAGACTGCCCAGCATCCTCGATTACAAGAACATGAGCAAAATCCTCTTTGGCATTCCTAAGGAGGTCTTTAATAATGTAGCCCTCAGGTTAAATAAATATCTTTGACCAACAGGGCATAGTTATTTATTATTCATTTACTTCTATGCAAGAAATACAGGTCATCCACTGAACTAGGCACTGTCACATTCATTTTTAACCCATCTGGAGATAAGCCTTTATTTATTGGAAATGATCATAATCCCATTGGCTTCAATAGAGTTTCATGAGCTGAAGTCATCAGCTAATCCATATCATAGTTACTAACTGATGACCCTTCTCAAGCAATTAAAGCTGTGTCCCTCAAATGACATATAGTTTGTTATAAAGAATTCAGAGTCTACATGGGGAAAAAGAGACTTCCCAAACTGTTACGTAAAGGTACTGAAAATCTGAGAATATGTTCTTCATAACAAATTATTTTGACTTAAATGTTTTAGCAAACCCTGAACACAGTCAATTTTCTAGAAAATTTATTTGTTTTCTGACATCATCACCATTTTGCTTTTCAGTTTACTTCAATGGATTTATTATGGTCTATCAGTATACTCCACCTATGGATCTGCTCTACAAAGTCAATTACATTTCAGTGGATGGGCTGATATAGTTTTCTTTCTTATTTGCTGTAGCTTTCCCTTTTATGTTCATGACCTAAAATAATAATGAAACTCTAGTTAATGTTTGTGTTGTTTTCTAAAGACTACTTTTCACTGAAGTAGGTGTGGGGACAGATTTTTTTAAATGAAATAATACTGTTTACAACCAAAAACATTTAATCATAATTACATTAAGAAACATACATAAAAGCAAAGTAATAAAATAAAATGAGTTTGAGAACACAAAGGAGAAGGAAGAAAAAAAAAAGACAGAAAGGATTAAGTAGAGTCATATAAGGAATAGATTCTATTTAATGAAAATTTCCACAGTGTTCAACATTTTTATTATGGTTAATAGCACTGTGCTTCATTTTTGTCTGCAGTAATTGTGTATCCTTAATGAATGGGCACTCTTATTTCCCCATTGAGCACTGACAGAAATTAATAAACCTAATTCTGTAGGTTTAAGTTTAATTCTAGTGAAATATATAAAGCAGTTACATTTCCACTTAGCTACTAACTGGAATAGAAATGGGTTTAAGCTTTTCAGCAGCTTAATAGGAAACAAATTGGGTTTTCTTTTATTTCATTTCTTTTTTTCTCCGTCAGTACTTGGGTCTATTTTTGTTGCTTGTGTGCAAGAAAGGACATGTCACAGCTGGTGAGCTGAACTGAGCATACAGTGAGAGTTGTTAATTTATTTCTTTTTTTAAGTACAATTACTAGACTTAGCCCTTTGTGCCAGCCTCATTGTTAATGATTGGTAAAGACCATCTCCTTGGGTTATACTTTGATAGAGATCACAAGCAATTGGAGATTTCAGACTGCCATCTAGAAAACTCAGCTATCATAGCACTCTGGAGACAAGCTTTCAGGTTCGTTCCTTGTCTGGTTATGCAGGGTAGTAAATAATCCGAAGCAGAGCAAGAATTGTGTGATATTGGATATAATTATAGATGCCATCATTCCTGACAAAGGAAGAGAGTGCCCTGATGCCCTCCACCACATTTATAGAAAAAATAGAGGAGTCCTATCTCAAATGTTATGCACCGGGTGCACATATAATGCATCATATGAACAAATTCCATACATCTTCCCACCACAGTGCCACAGCCATGAGCTGAGCATATAACAGCCAATACTTTCATATTGGTCATGAGGTAGACTGCTCAGGTCCCATGATGTAAAGCCTTTGCAATAAGCCCTTCCTAGAAGAAGGCCAGGTGTAACAGCTCAAAACTAAAACCAAAGTGAGTTTGCAGGTAGGTAAATCACTCAAACCCACAAAGTGGAATTTAAGGCAGAAATTGTGAGACTCTGAGGTGCAGTGTTCTGCTGCTGCTGAGGCCTAGGCAGTAAAACTAATGTGGGTCTTGTTTCTTTTTGGATTAGCAATTTTTAAGATAAACTCCAGGCGCTGAAGAGCCATTTTAAGAGCCACCACTGAGTGCCTGAAGGACTCTGCATGTTCACTTTTGAAAGAACCAATATTGTGACCACAGGTGGGCAATAGTGAGACAATCACTTTCTAAAATACATCATTTTAAAAACAAGAATAGAAACATCAGTCTGGCATCATGACAAAAGTGCTGTTTGGGGAATAATTATATGGATTCTTCCTATCCTACAGTTTCATTTTAGAGTGGGCCAAATCCCCAGCTGGTTTAGATCAGCAGCTGATTTACTCCAGCTAAAGTCCTGGCCTGGTATTTAATTTCTATTATTACCTTATCTTTTACAGTCCCCGATGTCCTAATTTATCATCTGTGATAGAAATCGCAGGAGCATAGGAAGGGGAAACCATGAACAAAGGAGCAAAGACTAAGATTAGAGCAGAGCCATGTCATGAGTTCTTCTGTACCCCTATCTGTCCGTTTTTCTAGATCATGAGACTGGAATATAGTTGAACCATATGTAAAGATGTGGAGCAGAGGACGTAGTGAGAAGACAGTCAGAGGCAGAAATCAGACATGAGGAGGGATGTGAGGTTGTTGCAAAGAGGACGTAGGAGAGCAACAAAAGAGAAGCTGAAGTTGTTAGCGGACAAGGTTGAACAGTGCAGAAGCAGCAATAGAAAGGATGTAAGCTGCGGTCAGCAGTTCAGGGAACACTGGAGCGCAAAGGAACAAGAGGGTCAAACAGCTTCAAGCTTCACTGTTCAACAACTAGAGCTGACGTGAGTCCTGGGCAGGGTTAGTCTGGGAGGTGGACAGATCACAGAATCATTGAATCAGCTATGTTGGAAAAGATCTTTAAGATCGTCAAGTCCAACCTAGCCACCTAGGAATCTAAAGCAAAACCACGTAACGCATGGAGAGCAAATAAACATACTGCAAAGGAGGTTAACAAGTAACATATAGGGCTTCCTCCTTCCCTTTACTATCACATACAGGGCTGGAATAGACTCTGAATTCAGGAGGAGTTGTTCCAGAAAGAAATGAAGTAATACGCTATTGTGTGTGTTCCCAAAAGCAGCCTTTTCCCATGCACCCCTTCCCCAGGAAAAGGCAGCTGCAGCTGCAAAGCCTGCCCTAAGCTGGCTCTGCCAGTTTCTGATCTGTAAGCCTCCAAGGTTTTTAAGTTAAGTATTTTGTGAGAGAGTAGTGTTGAAAAGAAACAAACACTTACTAAGCAGCAACAGGTAACAACACCCTTCCAGCCAAAGCAGACTGATTTCTTAAAGCCTTATGCCTCATTCACCTCACACAAATCATCTCTGAGTAGCACAGCCTTCATCTCACGGTGTATCAGCTGTACAGCTGATAGGAATGAGGATAAGGCAGGCATCTACAGGGGTATTCAGGATCTCTTGTTGCATAGCTACTTTGGGCTACCTGGGACCACCACTGGGGGAAATAATCTGGCTGAACCCGGACTAATCTGGGCCCTGGGCCCACAGAGGACAATCATGGTAAGATCCAAACCTCTGTGAATAGCCATCAGCATTGTGGCTGAGTGCTGAAGGGAAAATGTGAGGCAGTTATCCACAGACTCTGCTCAGAGGATATACTGCTCGGTCTGTAGGAAAATGTTCTAATACTGAAGGAGCTCAGTAGCAAGAGAATTGGTAAAAACAACTTTCCCATGAAAACCCTGCAGAAGAGAATTTACTGTTCCCAAACAGGACCTTCCTAGCGTCTGCTGTCTAGAGAAAAACATTTTAGGTTTTAGGCATATTTTTTTTCAGATGTTTTCACACCACAATGATTTAATTATTTTTCCCTGATCAGCTAAATACCTATTTGCTTAATGACAAATAGCTAACAGCTTCACTATAATAATCCATATATGAAAGTTGAGGTTACATCTTTCACTTAGTCAGAGAAATGAATTTTTCCGCCCTGGTTCCCATCATTGCTCCCATTAGTAGCAGACTAATAAAGATGCCCTGCAGCACCAACCACCCTGTTAAGTAACCGGGTTGAATTTCCACCCATTTTTTTCTAATGGAAGACTAGCAGGCATACACCTCTGCTGTTTGCCTACTTCACAGGTGTCCCAGAGGACATACAAATGTTCAATTTGGAGAGTGTATGCACCAAAGTTGTTATTATAAACTGCAGTTTCACATTTACTTAGATTTCATTTTTTACTTACATGTATCAGCTTTTATGCTTGCCTTTAAAAACCAGAAACCTAACATGCCGTGCTCTATTTAGAGCAATGAGGGAACAGCACAGGTGCAATGGAGACTGGATCTACCAGCTGAAATTAAAGTTTGTGCACTGTGATTGATTTGCCGTCACTGACAGGACCTAACAAACACTGGCTCCTGTTCCAGAGTTGCACATACTAAAGATCTATGCAATTATATGAAATTAATATCTCTTCATTTCTTTGGACAAAACTGCCATTTCCCCAGGGTTGTATTTCAATCCATGCCCTACACATTTCCCAGGCAATGGAATATTATCATGCAAATCTGACAGGCATGCTCCTTGGTGTGCCACGTATAAAATCTGTCCCTACATGTTGAAGATCAAGTTCCACCGATTAATATACAATTTTAGCCCTTCTGACTACACCAACACTCAACACCCCCAGGAGATGTAGCTCTCCTGCAGCCTTAAGGCTCTCTCAAGATTGAACTACCTGCTACAGACACAACTGGGAGAATAGTGCATCACCTCCTTTGAATCAATGCTAATTGAAGCAAAACTCTCAGGCACATGTGCCAGAAGTGATGTGAAGCTGTGGAGGACCATGGCAACTGCTCACAGCACCGGTGATACAAGTAAAATGGAAGGGCACCTGAATATGAGCAGAAGCAATGGCTGACACCGAGTGATAGTACCTGATAATTACAGAGGGAGGGTTAGAAGAAATATGGAAAGGTAAGAGGAGGAGGGGGAGGAGAAAGAGGGAAATAAGCAAAGAATGCTGTCTCAATACAGCGGATTAGGAAAATGGCTGTGCATTATGTGGAATCTGAGCTCATTCACTGTTTCTAGGGTACCTGAAGCTCACCTCTGCAGCTGGAGGAATGGGATGCCCTCCACTGCAGCATCTCCTTTAGCCAAGTCAGGAACAGCAGACTCTGAATTCAGCTTGAGCCTTATCCAGCACTCTTTACATAAAAAAGGTGTAATTAAAGTATGTACACGGCTCTGAGAGCAGATTAACATGGGTTGCACTGGTTGAGCACTGAGAGGTGAAAGAAATATTTGACCTGTTTTCCTCCCCTTGTATGCTATAAGCCATAAACTACATAAGCCACAAGCATCATGGGATCCAGACTTTGGAATCCTAGATGATTACGTTTATTCTCTTTTTGGACCTTTTGTTTTTACTTTTTTTTTTTTTTCACTGAATCTAAATAGAAATTGATTTTTAACTTCAGGAGCACTTGAGGACATGTCATGAAGGCTATATTTTGCTACTGTTCCCAGAACAGCATATTTCAAGGAAGGAACAAAGTAATCAATGAGGCAGCATGACATGAGACAGACTGGAGGTCACACACTTGGTTAAGCGTTCATGACAACAATAATTAGCCAGGATTAATCATCGTAATGGTTTTTAAAATTTAACTTGAAAGTGGAAACCAGTTAGGTCAGGAATTTTGCCACCAGAATTTTGGCTCCAGTGCAGTCCACAGTGCTTGCAACTAAAAGCCTCAACTCTTTTATTATTCTTCAATGGTTTAAATAAAATGAGTTGATGGGACACCAGTGACTCATATGAGATCAGTATCCCTACAACTCATATATATTGGTTACAATAGCATTTTCAATGGAAGTTAGACTGGTATGGAGACTAAATCTTGCCTTAACCCATACTAGCAAACTAGCTTCAAAACAGAACCTTGGCCAATACATCCTCAACTTTACGAGTCCTGAGTGAGAGAGAGAAGACTGAAAATTCTCATAACTAATAACCTGGGAATCAAAGTTACGCATGTACCTGAAAAGAAAACCAAATCTCACTACTCCAGCCATACAAAAAACCTTGACCCTGTACCATGAAAGACACTGCTTGTCTTTAGTCAGTGTAGGATCATGCAGTTCATAAATAGACCTTAACATGATAAAGGCCCATTTGGCAACACTCCATTTCACTGAAACCAAAATTGCTCAGAAGCTTAAAATGCCATACATGAAAATAAGATCAGTATGGAAAGCTATATCACAGAGGAAGAAACGCATACAGCTTCACACTGATCCCAACATGGCTCAAAAAAAAATTAAGCCAGTGTCTACATCACAAATCTCTTGGGTCCTGGTCACCACGGAAGTAGGACACATCCTCTTCTAATTTCTACTGGCATAAGTCAATGGTAACACAATTGAGGCAAAGGTTGCATACAGCTGATTGAGGCAAGACCACAGTCAGGCCCACTGAAGATTTGCTTAACTGATGGTCAAAGGCCAATTGGTTAAGTCACTGGCGGATAGCAACTTTTACTTCCAGGGCAAATAACCAGTTTAGATAAGTACAAGACATAATCCAAATGCAAGGTATGCATTTGATCATTAATTAATCAAGATTATGGTATCAAAAGGTATTAAAATGCTAAATATTTCACTTTTGCTGTCATGGCTTCATGGAGGTTAGATGAAGACACTACCTGATTTTATTGCAGAAGCACATCTTGTTCCAGTCTCCAGCATCACAGTCAGTACACACTGCTCCTGCTAGGCCAGATTGCTGAAGCCCGGTTCTCATGAGTATGGGATATGACAGTGTCCTGTTGCCCAACAGCTAGAAACGGCTTTTCCAGTGTCCTGAGCTAACCCATAAATCACAATCTACAACAGACATATGCCAAACCAGAAGCAATTTTTAATGCCATCTGAGTACAAACAATCATGAAAAGAAGTCAGACCATTCTACCAGTTCTTGTATCAGACATTTTTAAAAGAATCAAATAACTTACCATGTAATAGACAAATTCATCAGGGAAAACTTAGTTTCTCCAACATAAGAAACAAAATTTCCACTCACACATTCACACAAGCAAATAGCAAAGCGACAGCAGAGATTTGTTCCTGTGAATCTTCATAGAGGAAGCTGCAGCTGGCTGCATTGCTGACAAAGTCCGGGTGTAGCTGACAAAACCAGGATATTAAGGAGCACAGTCCCATTTCTATGCGCGCAAAGCATCCATGCTGAGGTGCACTTGAGCATCTGGAATTCACCACTCTATTCTGGAGTGGGTTTTAACTAAATTCTGAGAGAAGAAACACAGCTGCTGCCACATAACTACAACTAAAGGTGCTCTCCTGAGTTACAGACTATTTGTATGCCACTGCAACAGATGGCAGTGCAGCGAGGCTTCAGTGTTAAAAGCCAGGTTGGCCAGCTGCACATTATGAGATATATATATAGACTGGACCTCCAGTCAATGATTTGGAAGATCCTTTCATTTGTATAGTTCAGGAAATATCAGGGACAGAGGACACTGTAATGACCTGAGAGTCAGCACACAGATCTATATTATTGTGTGCAGTTCTGGTGTCCTCAGCATAAAAAGGACATGGAACTGTTAGAACAAGTGCAGAGGAGGGCCACGAGGATGATCAGGGGACTGGAGCACCTCTCATATGAAAATAGGCTGAGAAAATTGAGGCTGTTCAGCCTGGAGAAGAGAAGGCTGCGCGGAGACCTCATAGCAGCCTTCCAATACCTGAAGGGGGCCTATAGGGATGCTGGGGAGGGACTCTTCCTTAGGGACTGTGGTGAGAGGACAAGGGGTAATGGGTTTAAACTTAAACAGGGGAAGTTTAGATTGGATCTGAGGAAGAAATTCTTTACTGTGAGGGTGGTGGGGCCCTGGAATGGGTTGCCCAGTGAGGTTGTGAATGCTTCATCCCTGGCGGCGTTCAAGGTGGGGTTGGACATAGCCTTGGATGGCATGGTTTAGTGGGAGGTGTCCCTGCCCATGGCAGGGGGGTTGGAACTCGATGATCTTGAGGTCCTTTCCAACCCTTACTATTCTATGATTCTATTCTATGATTCTATGCGACCAGATCAACACTCCATAGCTGCCTAAGTTATTCTCCGCCTCAGATATTAGAAGTGGTTTCCTAAAATGGAAGCATCCCTTTTCTTTACTTGTTGACTGTATGAAATGAGGCATGAGGCTTGGAGCTGAGCAGCAAACGGCTGCTTTCAAGTGGGCCATTGGTTTCTGCATCACCCAGTGTAAAACTGAGTCAGACGTGAACACCCATGGCTAGCTGAATTTTTGTCAGGAAGCTAAATCAACTGCTGCAAGAACGCAGAAGACGCTGCTCTTAATGGTGCAGCAGGGCACACACTAGGACCACCACAAGAGGGTGTGAATACAAACCTCCCGTGGGATCACAGGCACTGGGGTCAGGGCACTCCCTTCCTTCGGCATAAAACAAGTGACCTCTTTTATTCACCACTAAGTGCCACCAAGTCTGCATATTATTAAAGTAGGAGAAGCATCATCTAAGCCTTCTCCATCTGGGGACTACTCCATATAAGAAGGAAAGCTATAGGGTTTTATTTAACCCTTATTTTAAGCAACAGTCTTTCAGGTATAAACACAGCTGTCTGTGCTAATACTGAAATTTACTTATATTAAGCAAATAGTCAAGATCAAGTACTACTAGACGCTTCAAGCCTGAGCAAGTAAGCTCTTACGTAAATGAATCACTGGGTCATTTTAATCAGTTAAGTGGCTTAGTACGGGAATGCCTGCCATTCCTTTTGGTTTCAGGAGCTTTCCTACCTGCACTTATTGCTACTGAAATAATCCCTCTGCTCCACCCAGCTATTAGGCTCCAATTTGTCAAAATCCCTGAATCAGAAAGGGAACTTTCAGTGGATGAGAAGCCCCTTAAAAACTGCAGGATGGCTCATGGTTTTAAACCTGGGCTGCTGGCTTTTCACCCTTGGCCATTGATAGGCAATTTTAATGAGGCAGATTGAAGTTATTCAAAGCATTGAATAATACTCAATATTACACTTGCACTTCCCTAATAAAAGAACACCCACAAATATATTTGAAGCACATCGGGCTTACAATTCATTGGCTGCTGCTTTATCTTACCACAAGATAAGCTGGAGCAGAGGTGCAAGGAGTAGTCTCAGTTTCTGTTATTAAACTGTCTGGAAGTGGAAGTGGCCCAGAGGAGGGCACTTCATTCTCCACACACATTTATATATACACACAGTCTGCATGCTACGTGGCCTGTGTTCAAGGCCTTTCTATTTCTTTTTGCAAACGGGGTGTTCAGACAACTGTGAAGGTTTGGCCTCTTCCTAATTCAGGTCATTTTATTCGTATGCCCCTCAACTTTGTCAAGGTCTTTGCTCCTCTGGAAGAAGTTGTGGAGAAAGGAACAAAAAAGGAGCTCCATAATGAAAGCTACTGGGTAACAAATGAAACAAAAGAAATGTGAGCACACAAGGAATACCAAAGCATGGCATGAAACAGCAAGAGCATGCACCATTCTTTCTTCTCATGAAAGTTTCGTGAAGCTTTTTGTTTTGTCCCTCATCTTTACCCCTGAAAGCATAAGGAACTCATTCATCCTAAAACATAACCCTATCCAACTGAGGGCTCAGAAAGACATGAATTACAATATTAGATATACATTTGAGAGCTTTTGGTGATGGAAGGTCATATGGACCTTTAAGGTACTTGAGTTTTAAAAATACCTAAAATTTCCCCGCCTCAACCCTTAGATAAGATTTCCACAATCACTAGCATTGGCGATGACAGAGGATTCAAGGTGCACAAAGATATTCTCAGGTGGATGAATCTCTGCAGGAGCATGGCCACTGATACCTGAGACAACAGAAAAGTTTCTGAAATAGATGTTTTGGAACCAGTCTGTTTTCAATGCAAAAAATGCATAAAGGAGAAAAAGTCCAACAGAATGAAGTGAGATTTCTGTCAAATAACTCTAACAAAGGTACAATAGATGTTTCTGATTTCCTGCATGGCCTCAGCCAGGACACTTCTCTCACCCCATTTCCTATCGTTAAAACCAATGGAAAAGCATAACACAAGTGCAAAGAATTCTTCAGTCATCAGTGCTGGTTAGGTCTGAATTTTTATCTTTTCAGGGAGAAGTGATCTGTATAAAAGCTTAGAAAAAGGGTTATATTTTAATCACATTTAAAAAAAAGAAAAAGACAGGCGGGCTATCTATTCAGTGAGAATCCAACAAAAAAACAATTGTCTCAATTGTCTTACAAGGGCAACTGAAAATCAAAGTGAATGAGTATTTATAGCAACATAACTGTTTAAAACAACAAACTGAAACTGCAGCACCAACTACTTCACAAAGTCATATTCTTGAAGAAGGGGGAAAAAAAAGATCAAAGATCTGCAGGCAGCCAGCTCTGCATACAAGTGGCTTTATCAGCTCTTGGCTGTGTTAAAGAGAGTCAGGCATCCTAAAAGAGAAAACATTTAATGAGGTGATGAACAACACTTTCTTGGCCTTAATTATAAGGATAGGACTAAGCAACAATAATTGCAGGATAAATTATTGTCAAGAGATATTTCCAAACAACAACAAAAACCCCATGTCATTATCAAACAATTATTTTAAGTCTCATTTACATATAAAAAAGAATAAATGGAGTAGTCCTCTTTTTCTTTTCCATTTGTGGGGGTGGTGGAAATTTTCAGGGTGGTGCATGGGAATTAGACGCACTACACCCAATATTGCTAATGACAGATTAATTCTCTGCAGATCACTCTGGGAATTGTACATTTGTATCCAAGGGCAGAATTCAACCCAAGAAAAACTCAAATCTCTGTGATGTGCCCCCAAAGAATCTCACATGTTTAATAATAGGAACATAAGACCAACTTACTTACAAAGTATCATTCAAAGTAAAAGGCAGAAAAGTTCCATTTAGGACAGAGAGAATTAATCTTTAGGTGTAGGAAAGTAGATGTGCACATAAGCTACTCCAGCCTTATCAGATGAGCCTTTTAAAAGTTCATATGAAAGAAATGAGATGTATACAAAAGCTTTGAGTCAAATAGGGTTTCAGGAGCCAACAAGTGTATGTCATAAAAATGGAGACAAAATGAGGTCATGGCAGTTGCTCTCAAACATTTATTTCAACACTACTTTGTGCCTACAGATCCCAAGCATTGGAAGACCGGGAGTTTTTTAGCATTAGGAGTGATGCAGTCAGGTCGTCTACTTTCCCACATTAGCAGAGCAAAGTACCAGGCAGGTTTTCAGAATGGTTCCTGCTTAGCTATTAAAATAAACAGTCATATTTTCAAAAGGAATCAGAAGAATACTGGCTGACATTGCTTTCTGAACTATTTTTTGCAATCCAGCTGCTTAAATCACCACTACCAAACAGTGAGTCTGGGTGTCTAAACCAAAGACCAGATGAGAAGGCGGAATGTTTTTCAGAATTCAGATGGATTTATCTCCCTGAAGATATGGACCTTTGAAAGTGTTTTTACTTATGCCTCAAAAAACTGGTCGCTTTTGAAAAATGTAGTCTTTCTTTTGTGTGTATGTGCATAAGTGAAATTACATATATACAGCAGTTGTGAATACAGTGCCTAAAAGGAAACCAAATAAAATAAGGTGATTGCATTTTAATGCCTTTCCTGTATGGCATTTTGGCAAGTAACTTTCCCACAAACAGTGATGATCAGTTATGCTTAGAACAGACTAGCATATTATCATATGAATGTACACAACAAGAAATCTCATTTCTTTTACAAAAAAGAATTAAATAAAGCTGGGTACCACCAACGCTTTTTCTTTAGTTTCATCCACACAATAGCGGCAGTGATCAGTATTACAGTTCAAGGAAAGCTTACTTATTTTTTCCTTTTTTCAAAACTCTGACAAATTTGTCAAACTACGTGAAACATCCACACGTCTTCCAGAAAACAGGAATTAATCAATGTCTTTACTCTTGCTAACATAAAACTATGACAGCAAAAGCATAATTTCAGCAACACAGGCTCTATTTCATGCCTTTCTTATCATAAACTGGAACTACAAAACCTGATTTTCAAACAGGATAAAGGCAAACACATTTTAGACATTTCACCCATGATCTTAAAAATGCAAAATCCATTGCATATAATAGACAAGTAGGTTTCAGCTTGCACTTTGGAGTCATTTCGCAGCCCATAGGCTACTCCAAAGGAATCTACACAGAAATCTGCAAGAGTAGTACTCAGTAGGCTTACATTTGCTGTATTTGAGTCTACCAGCTCTATAAGAAAAGCTCCACTAATAAAAAAAACTTTCTCAACCACATGGTCCCACCTCACAGCACCATAAATCAGTGCATAAGGTGCAAACAACTGAGAAAAAAAAAATCCTGAGATTGTATAAATGCATATAGAGCCACAAGGTAATAAGACACAGGCAGTTAATCAAAAGTTCAGTGATTTCCAAGATTCTGGCCAAATCAGTGGGATATGATTCGGACTCTAGATCCTAACTAAACACTGGATTATTTCAGTGACAAGGACAGAATAAAAATGTAGTTCTTTCTACTACTTTGCTTACTGACATGAGACAGCACACTAGCTGCTTCATTTCTGCCCTTACTGTGCTTACTGTAAATTAAAGCCTTTGCTCGCAAAATACAGAGAAAGGCACAGTTCTTACTTCAAAAGCTCCCTCTAGCTTTTCCTAACTGTTCGTTGCCAGAATTTTCCTGATGATCTGATAGAAAAAGCAGCTTAGAGTCAAAGGTGGTCTCATCAATCTTAGAGAAACACACACATATTGTATAACCAATTTCAAGTAGGTTTTTAATTTGTAAAAGCCACACAGTTAAGATGATTTTAAAAACCCACCCTCTTCTTTTGATTCAAGATCAAAGAGATTTTTAGAAAAGTGACATAACCCTTATATGTCCCAGAAAACCACATTTGCCACAATTAACCAGCTTCTGTCTCCAAGCCTTTTACACACAGATGAGCTGGAACAGTGCGTTCGGAGCAGCAAGGTTTTATTGCAATTGTGGGCACATTTGGAATAAACAAGCACAGGTCAAGCTCCCCGTGGCTTTGTTCCAGCTTGTGACAACCAGGGGCAGACAGTCGAAGGGAGCCTGAAACAACTGATCTGGGATTGCATCACCAGGTCTTCAAGGCAGTGTAAATCAGCATAGCTCTACTGAACTCACTACAGTCTCATTGATTCATACCAGTGAGCATTCTATTCATCAATTCAAAGCCTGTGGAGGCCAGTGACACTGCGCAGGTGAACTGCTCAAATGCATGATCCATATTCTTCTTTTCATCCAGGGACTAACTAAAAAGTCTGGTGACTGCCCTGAAGTCTGAGATAGTAGAAGCAGAAATAAATACAAGAAAATGACTGGGATCCTACAGAAAGAGAAACTAAGGAGGCAGGAAGTTGGAAGCTAGAACCTAAATGCAAGCTACCCCAGCATGCTTTCAGCCAGAAGGCTATATTAGAAATTCTGCATACAATATCTTCTAATGAAACTTGAACAAGGTACCTGGTTTCGGAGATGCCTAAGGTCTACTCAGTCCTTACCATAATATTGTGACAGGAGAAAGAGATGCCATCACATGTACTCCAGAAATGTAAAAGGAAAAACCCATCAAATATACAGCACATAATTAAACAGATGAAGCTGATAAATAAACTTCCATGAACATGGATAATTTGTATGAGAAAAGTGATGCTTTAAAACTGCCTTTTCTTGAAAAAAAAACCCACAAAAGTTTGCAGTGGGTTATCCATCACAGCTGCATTTAAAACACAGTGGGTGGCAATAGTAGCATGTCATTTCACTGCTCTCAGGTATACAGGCTGAATCTCAGCATATACAGCACACAGGGAGAGACGCATGTGTTAGTGTGTATCATGGAGATCAGTCCTCATGTTGCCAATGCAAACTGGGTAGGAACTTCTCCTACTGATACTTCGCTTTTATCTTCAGCAATAGAGCACACGCTTTTCAAACATCAATGTCAAGTCCAGTTCCACGTTTATGGGCATATGAATAGGAAAGGTTATGGCTACTTAAAAAGCATTTACATAACCTTCTACAGGATCTGTCTGTTCCTGCAGCACATACATTCCTTACTATAGACAATAGATCAGATAAAGATGTACAAATTTCGGCAGGTACTACTGCCCACTCAATCACCACAAAGGGACTGGACAAGAAAAACAGATATCTTTAGAAGTAAATGGCAATGTGGGGGAATTTCAGTCATTTTGCAGGTCATAATCAAACAAACTACGGCTCACATCTTGTGAAACACAGATATAGATGAATATCAAATGCTGTACAATCTTCCATATTCTTTATATATTTTAACCTCCTCCTGTCTTTAAGCACTTATTCCAGAGATCTAAGACTTCTCAGCATTACAGTACTTTGTGTGCTATAGGAAGGGATAAAAAGACACATTATAAGTTTAAAATATGTGAATTTCAGGGGAGAGTTAAAATTGTCACCAAGGGCACACCAGAAAGAATTACTGATTTTTCAGACTGCTCTAACATCAAAGGATTAAATAAGAAAACCAAAGTCTTTTATAAACTCAAGCAAATCTACAGACAATGTCAAAGCTATTTGGTCACAAATTGGAGCCATCGTTTTCACTTTGAAGGCTTGCACAAGAAGCTATCCTGCACTGAAACTGTCACAGAAATTGAAGGGAGAAAATGAATGGGACAGGGAAATATGGACTTACAGTTCTGAAACAGTGCAAAGTGCTATGTAGAAGCAATATTTGTATGAGACACCAGAATGCTAAAGACTTTACTATTGCCCATCACTGACTGTGATAGATGGGCTGTGGTTTTCATACATACAGAAGGACAAACCTGAATTGGATTGTCCTCTGTAGAATGAAACTGTTTGTCCCTTACAGGATATTATAGCACCTCCTCATTATCACTGGAGTAATCTCAAACTCCTCTTTGCTCAGTGTTCCCATGTGTATTCATGGATGCTTGACAGGGTCCGCCACCTGATAGAGCTGGTAATAAAACACAAGTTATGAAAATACCAAGTCCATATTATGCAATATGCAGAGAACTGAAACCAAACTGAGCAGTGGGTCAGCAACCAAAGCGGAGAAGACAGCTTCATTTTTTCTTGACCTTGTAAATTGTTCTAGTCAGAGATTTGCATAAAGAACACCTCTTGTCTAAACTCAGTGGGCTGACTTGGAAGGAAAGCTCTGAGACACCTGGATGGGAAAGATTCAGACCTTCATCTTCTCCAACATGACCTGCATCAACAATCTTCACCCTTACCACTCAGTCTTCACTGTATTCACAGTGTATTACACGGTTTTGTTACACTTAGTATTGCAATTGATAACAATAACTCATAATCATGAAGACAGTAAATGCTCTGAAGCGGCGAGATGGAAGAAGACACCCCTTCTCAGATTTTCAATAGAACTGACAAGCATCAGGCATTAGGACTGCCATGGAATGGATCATCAGCCACCAATCTATGCCACCAGACACCAAAACTCAGTATCAAACCCACAAATATCAAGTACACACACACAAATATCAAGCAAACTCTTTCTGAACTAGAGAAAGCAATGGGACCATTTAACTGACTATATTCCCTAGAAGACTCCCAGCATTGGCCTTTTAATGTATTCCTCTCTAAAAACTTTTGTTGCGTCTATATATTTCCATTTTCCTTGAGATTTCAGAAGAGTTGGCATTGTTAACTTAGAGCATTGCTAGTTAATTGTTGAGGAGAAAAGACAAATTATGAGCAGGGGAACTGTTCTGGGAGGATTTAGTGTATTTGAATAATTTAGACCCCTGCCGTTAACGTGACAGGATTGTTTTTCTCTTGCAGTAGCCTGCTGCTACAGGAATTAAAACTGTCGTGGCAGGGTACAGCTTGGGCTAGGCCTTAGTAATGAGCTTTATCAGTCAATAAATGATTTTATGCAGCAAATTAAACTGTAAATTTGGTTTAGGTGGTAAATATTTAGAGAATAGAGATACCCAGCTAATGAGGAGGTCTGGGTGGGGAAAAAATGTAATGCAAATGTCAATCCTTTAAATCTTTAGTAGACTAAAGCTCTGCAGAAAGTTTACTGCTACTGCCTTCCTTTTTTTTTCTTACCATTTTTTTTTCTTTGTAAACAGCAAGGGAACACTATCTCAACTGTATTTACAGATGCTAGAAAAGGGGGGAAAGACTTTTGCAGGGTACTGTGCAAATCTCCATTCCATGCAGTCACTTGGCTCTTCGACTGAAGCATCAAATGGTCTCAGGCTGAAAGCACTTGAGCAAGAGAGACATCAGGGCCTTGGGTGACATGGTGTAGTGTGAGTTGTCCGTGCTCAGGCAGGGGGGTTGGAACTAGATGATCTGTAAGATCCTTTCCAACCCTAACCATTCTACGATTCTTATGTACTCACATCGGAAAAGCACAGCAAGTCTGATATGAGGTGAGCTCCCAAGGGCAAGTGGGACACTTACAACTTGCTCCTGGCTCTAGTCTCTACTTCAAGACACAGCTTAAATTAAAAGATCTGTTTGGTCCTCAACTTGGAGTGAGAGAGAGCAACAGCAATCGGCAGAGGCAACCAGCTTAAAATATCCCACTTTCAAACAGGAGACTACTCATGACAAGATGACCTTTCAGCTCTGGAGCTTTATTCTCCCTTATGGCTCACCCAAATCCCACACTGCTCTGTGTTCCACTCTTGAGGCAATGTAGATGGAAAGAGATTCTGAAAACATCAATTGATCAACAGGAGGAATATGGCTTTAAAAGGCACATCTGGATTAACGTGGATCAAAGTACTCAAACAAGTAAGTTGCATTTGTTCAAAGGTCAGGTTATTACCAATATGCTGTTTATAAAGCAGACAGAGAAAAAGTCTACCAAAAACCTGGTTTCCAAAATGAGTCCTTGACTTCCAGCTATGCTCCAAGGTCTACTCTTTCTCCAGGGAAGGTCTGGAAAACTTTTTAATCTTGGCAAGGGCATTTATTACCAAGATGAAAATTTTGCATGTGAATTTTTTACTGTAGCCAAAAAGTCAGCTTTCAGAGAAAAACAAACAAAAAAAAAAGTATGGGAAAAAAATGTCAGTCAGCTCCACAAAGAATTGCTGGAACTCATCCTACTGCTAGAATGCTGTCCTTCACCAGTTTATAACAGTAGTAGCAATATATTTTTTTTGTGATTTCTGCTGGATCTGTTATACTATACTTTCTGACAAAGAAAATATATGTAGCTCCTGATAGAAACTATGAAACAATGGCTTTATTTATGCCTTCCAGGTGACACTGCCAGATGGTAAAATCTCTTGCAAAGCCAGAAGTGCCTCTAGACTGTGCAGGGCTAACCCAGATCCTACTCTAAGAGGACAAAACCATCTCCTTTCATGAGAATCACAAGACAATCAAGAATTAATGCCAGAAATTCCACTTTAAGGTGGTTCCAGGCTCAGACACAGAGCAGGTTACAGCAACACAGAAACTCCCAACAATCTGAGTCCTCAGGTATGTCCCTGCCCTGAGGAAGCTCCTTCCTGGTGCTCAGGTCGAGGTTAGCCTTGACATTTTAGGAACCGGTTGATAAGGCACAAAGCAAAGTCAACTGTTCCACCAAAACAGTCGACTGCACAAAGCTTTAAAGGAGAATTTGAAAGGACACAGTTACATATTGAAAGGAAATTAAGCCACAGAATATCCCAGTAAAACTCGGCTGGACCCACACATTGTACACTCTAAACAATATGCTCTTAAGTGCAATAAATCCAAACAGCACCCTGGAGATTTGCTTGGAAGACCAGAATATATATTGTGGATATAGTATGGAAGCCTGGTTTTAACATGAAATCTGTTCAATTGCAAGCTGTTGATGTTAACCGTTTCTTGAAAGACCCAATATACTAATGCAGTTTATTTATATGGCAAAGAATGAGACTTCATGTATCACCTTCTCCATGCCTTTCTTTGATTAGATTGCCTCAGTTTAATTACTAAATTCTGTTAAAGGACTTTCCGCACAGATGTAACTTCATGCAGGTGTTACCTTGTGTAATGAAACCAGATGTTTCCATCGGAATACGGTCCCTCATTTGAGATGTGTGTGCTTCAATAGCCTGATTCAAACTGGGAAAAAAGAAGGGGTTAGAGGTGTTAAGCAAGATCAGATTTTGAGTACAGAATAGGTAGTGCCACCAGTTGTCTCTTGTTACAAACAAAAATCTTTCATTTGTACATAATTTTACCTTTAAATATCTTTCCTTTTGTTCCCACTTTGAGTAATCCAGCAGGCTGGCCTCTTTTGCAAAGCATTTAGGAGCTTGATGCACAGATGCATGGACTTATAAATGGAAAAGGCAAGGCTGTACTTCAGTTAACACAATCTTGTTACTTACATTTTGTCCTCAGGTACTTTATATAATCTGTGAAGCCTTCTATCCAGTTTCTACAATAGACTCCTTGACTGGTTGTGGAATGAAGCAAAACGTATTTATTGAGTTATATCAGTAGCAATTAAAAAAACCCCAACAAATCCAACAAACAAACCTCAAAACTCATTCACTTTCAAATAACTTTGTATAGCTTTTGAATATCTACAGGTTTCTACTGAGACCCTAATAGGATGTTATTCTATGGACAGTTTTAGAGTTGCTATTATGGCACAAATTAGGGAGAGAACTGAATAGTCACAGGGATGTTCATGAGAATTACATGGTCAGATCTGTACAGATTTGGGGCATGTGGTGTACTTTTCCCGTTAAAAAAAAAAAAAAAAAAAACAAAACAAAAAAAAACAGTAAATTATATTAAGCTGGACACTGTTGTAAATATAAAAGACGTAAATACTCCCTGCATGAGAAGATTCATGGAAATGTACTTTTTGCATTTGGTTCCCCACAAGTTCTTTTAGCAGCAGAGTCTCCTCATTTTCCATCATACATATGATCATTAGTGCTATTTACTTTTCAGTACTGCAAAATCATGATTGGCCAAATGACAGACCAAAGGCTTAAACTGATAGAAAGAAACACCACTGAGAAGCAACACAGAGGGGAATCCAGCCCATATTGTATCTAAGCTGATAGTAATTCTGGAGTAGTTTCTGAAACACCCAAACTTTGAATCGCTTTTCTGATTAACTCAGTTCGTCAAACACATCATGGTCAGAGCAGCTAGCAGCACCTGGCACTGGGGGAAAGTCCTCACCATCAGAGGGTAAAACCAGGGGAATTAGCACAGAAAGTTTTTGCCAGTTGCAAACTGCCACAGAAGGGTTGTGATGAAATGTTCACATTTCAACCCAAAAGAAGCAAAGCCAGCCCCAGCTGGCAGGGTAAGTGACTCCAATTGGCAGTTCCAACATGAGACTGAGTCAGAACCTCTCCACATTTCTCCCCATTGTTCTGTCAAGCCCTGATGCTGCACAGCTGACACCAACCCAACCCCGGCATTCAAATTCATGGGGCTGTAAATCTCTGAACAATGAAGAAAGAAGGGCCTACGGGCATTAACAGAACATTCACAAATAACAGCTAACAAGCAGTGGCACAGAAGGCTTGCCAACCAGACAGCTCAAAAATGACCAAGACACTCTTTCTTTGGGTTAGCTCTTTTAATATTAAAAACAAACAAATAGAGGAGATCAAAATATTCAGAAATTAAATTGCCCTGCCCTCCTCTTCCATCTGTATTCCCACACTAAGCTTTAATCCTTTTGGAAAGTACGCGTGCATTTGGTAGGCACTTGAATGTGAGGTCACAAGGTGGGGACCTGAACCACAGAATGACACAACAAATACAGAGGTTGCACAAGCATGCGCAAGTGCATTTGTGCACACACATACACAAAGGCACTTTCTATTAACAGCCTCTAAATCTCTGCCTTTACAGCTGCCTTTCTAAGCAAATCCATTTTTGTTTTTTCTCATTTTCAGGTTTACTTTGGGGGTGTGAGGGAAGGGAAGATAGAGGCAAGTCAACTAAACTACTGTCTGCCCTCATTATTTCAATTCAGGGACTGACAGTACAAGACTTAATATTACAATAAAGCAAAACTGGTGTCAGCAAAAAAAAAAGTTTCGATGACACACTGATATGGAACACTATGATACACTGGTAAAAACTATGTGAAAACCAGAAACACATAAGACTGCAATTTAATCTTTTTATTTGAAATATAAATATTGTTACTATCAAGCTTGACAGTATAGAAAATGTGTGCCCTGCAGCCTTCTGACAAAACAAAATTTATATTTAAAACTTCCTGAAATAATGCCTTTCATATGTGGAGTTTTGTCACATTGCAGCGGCTCTGAGCCTACCTTATGGTCCTGCACCTTTAATTATTTTATGCCTAGAAGACACATTTTAAATAGAAGAGGCGGGTTACAAGAGTTTTGACAGCTGTGGATGATTAAAATACTGACAACATGCACTATATAAAATTCCCTGAGGTTTTAGCTGGGTACTCACACGAAAGTTAGCGATTAGATTCCCTCCCCCCTGCCAAATCCCACCAGCATGAAATGTTCATACTACTGGCCTGTTACCCTCTCCTCTTTAGGCAATGTAAACCTTTTTCTTTCTTTTTTCTTTTCTTTTCTTTTCTTTTCTTTTCTTTTCTTTTCTTTTCTTTTCTTTTCTTTTCTTTTCTTTTCTTTTCTTTTCTTTTCTTTTCTTTTCTTTTCTTTTCTTTTCTTTTCTTTTCTTTCTTTTCTTTTCTTTTCTTTCTTTTTTCTTTTTTCTTTTCTTTTTCCTTTTTCCTTTTTTCTTTTTTCTTTCTTTTTTCTTTTTTCTTTCTTTTTTCTTTTCCTTTCTTTTCCTTCCTTTTCCTTTTCCTTTTCCTTTTCCTTTTCCTTTTCCTTTTCCTTTTCCTTTTCCTTTTCCTTTTCCTTTTCCTTTTCCTTTTCCTTTTCCTTTTCCTTTTCCTTTTCCTTTTCCTTTTCCTTCTCCTTCTCCTTCTCCTTCTCCTTCTCCTTCTCCTTCAATATCTCAAGGCCACATACTTGAAAATTGGTCAACAAATTTGATTTTATATTTGACAGTAATCTGTTCCCATTTAACAAATATGCAGCCAGGTTTCCATGACCAGCTGTTCTGTATCATTGCATGAATGAAGGGAAGGGAAACCATTTAAAATGTATGAATGGTTTTAGGTTTTGTTTTCACCCTCCCCCTTTACAAGAGTGTTATGGCTTGTGCTAATTTTCTGCCCTCTTGACCTACATGTTTTGGTTGGGCAAAATATTATACCATATTATGAGGGGGAAAAGAGCGCTCCCCAGCTCAGAAAAACACTGAAGTACATTCTTAACCTTAACGCTGCTAAACGCCTCCTGACTTTGTACACTTGAGCTAGGGACATATTTATGTATTTTGGTTAAACTGTCACTTTACCATTCAAGTTCTCTGAATTAAAACCTGCATATGAAATAGCACTAATTACACCAACTTTGAGTTGTGGTTACGACCATGTCAGTCTGTGTCTCCCTTTATTACACTACTGGCTATGGAGTCACATTCTAGAAGAAGCAAATCACCTCCAAACATATATGAGAAATTGCAGGGTCAGACTATCTGAATGTGGGTCATAGGTTACTGTGCATTTTTATTATCTTTAATTCAATTTAATTTGTTTAGGCACTTCAAAGTGCAAGAAAATACAAAGAAGAAAATCTTATCACCCAAACAGCAGACTTATCATTTGGACCTGGACCTTCCTTTCAGCCCCAGAAGAGAGGTTTGTGACAAGGGAAAGATGGATCTGGGATAAGCCACTTTCCACACTGACAGTGGGAAAGCACATCTTTCTTCAGTCTCATGAAACTCCCTCACAGAGGTGAAGTTTAAGGATGGATGGTAAGGAACAATCTCTGTGCTCTAAATAAAGCATAAATGATCCAGAGATACTTGCAAGCCAGGAAGCAAGAGCAACATTAAGGCCGATGCCATGGAAATTGCAGAAAGACACCCCCAAGTTCAATGCAACATAAATGGGAAAGGGTGCAAAATCTCTTTGATTCAACTCAAATACTTGTAAATCTGCTAAAATCTTTCTAAGCAGCTATTCCATCAAAATCAATACACTTTGTGACACCAAACACAGTACTTATTTGCCAAGCAGCAACCAAAAGAACATGGTGGAACTTAAACTCTTAATTTGTATAATACATGTTTCTTTTCTCCAGATGCAATAACCTCCCTGTTGACTTCCATTCCTGAATACTACCAGCTACAACGACAGCTCAGTGAACTCAGAGAGGGCTGGGCAGGAGCAACACCCTGCTCCGCTGTCGCTGTGCTCACCCTACCACCATCCCCACACCAGCCAGCCCTGGGTGAGCCCACCCCTCTGTGACCCAGCCTCTCAGAAAGAAATCCACATATCCAGGTGGGATGAGAAACGGGTTCAACTCCTGGTTTGGGCAAGGTGAAGACAAGGTCTGTGGCGCACAGGATGCTGCATTCCTACCCCATATGCTAGCATACCTGTGTGCTATCCCCTAGGCAGCATACCTGCCCATAGTTTAGAGGCAGCTGCTGATACCACTGCGTGAAGAAGTGACTCTCTACCAGGAGGGTTGTACGTGCTCTTTGTTTGTTTGGGAGCAGCAGAAAGTGACTCTGCTGCGCAGAAGGCTGCAGCAGTTATTTAGCTTCCAAGCGTCCACTATCCCAAAAGGCACACAGAATACTTGTAACTATGTCATCTTTTTTTTGCTAATAATTATGTATTTAATTTTGATAGTAGAGCTGTGTAGGCTGTTTTGGTTTAATAAGCCTGATATTAACAAAGACAAGAAAAGGACAAAGTTTTCTCCTTACAGTGCAGTGCAAATTACTGAAGCAGAAGTAAAACTGGAGACGGGAGCCAAAACCAGTTGAAGTATTCAATTAAAGAACAAGGACATAATAAGAATTTACCAAATGCTCCTAATATGTCTGGTCAATGTACAAGACATTCCTTTTAATCTTCAATATTTTTAAACAGAATGTTGGCTTTTTTTTCCTATTAGAAATAAGGACTTTTCCATCTTGCAAAATCAAAAATCCACCTGTTACACACTGCAGGAATGAGCCACAATAATACAATTTCATACAACACCACTTCGCATCACTTACACCAAAGTGTATTTGGGAAATGATGCACATAAACAAGTGCCTTCAGGCATGTGCCCTGAGGATTTCAAAGTGCATCAGACAAGCAAATAGGGCCCTCTTCCATCCTGCTCTTTCCCCATGTGGAAAAAAATAGTTCTGAAGGCAGCTTATCTAAAAAGTGAAACACATCTAGATTTTTGGAGTGGCAATAACCACTAAAATCATCCAGGGTTTTTAACCTTCAAGCCAGTAAGAAACAAGCCTAGGATTCAGTGTCAAGGAACCAGTTGTGCAGAAGATGGGAATCTATGCACCCTAATTATGCTGTGTACAGTGTGATGGAAAAGCTGTAAGTGGGGAAGATGGGTGCTCCTCCACCCCTTTTTCCACCACTCAGTCATCCCTGTGTAATCAGCAGCATCTGCTCATTTCCAGATTGTTGTCCTAAGAGAACTAACATTGACAATCATTGCCCTTCAGCTAGCCAGCACCTACTCACAGCTGAATTCCTCAGGGGACCATTTGCAAGAAGTGTCTGACACTACCAGAAATTTGGGAGCTTGTCTTTGTTAAAAAAGACAATCAGGGAATATTTAAAGCATCTCCATCACCCCACCCCTGGGAAAATGAGTTATTAAAAATGCTGGAATGCATTCTGTGTCAAAGGAGACATTACATCAGTTGCTTGTCCACCTGCTTTTTGTTGTTCGTGTTCTCAGCAAAGAAAAAGAATGAAATACATAACCTAGTGTCCTTGTCTTCAAACCTTCATTGTTATATATAGGATACTGCTGAGTATTTTATGACTGCTGCTGTTTCCTCAACAGAAACTACCCGATACAGATGTTCCAACACAATGTCTATTAGAGCAGTTAAGCCACACAACTCAGCTCTTTCTAGCTTCCCAGTTCGTTACATATATCACACTGTACATTACTGGTTGAATCTTCATTTTCCAACTGATTTTGCATTTTCACAATGCACAGTTTCTAATGCACACGCTGGTCTGTTCAGGGTCTGTCTCCCGTCTTTCCTCGCATAAGTAGTTACATCTTAGTATTTTTGTATCCAATTATGAAGAAAGATGAGAACGAAATGAGAAATAAAAAAAGTGACAGGTAGTATTACAGAACAAAATGATATTATATGCTTGCTTGATGCTAATTGGTTTTCTTAACTGTTTAAAATCTGGGATATAGCATAAAATAACCCAACACGAGGGGTCTGCCAGCCATTTTTGAAATGTTTTTAGTCAATTTAATTTACTTTGTAGTTGCTCTAATACAGACACACCAAGGATGATCTTTACAGCACCCAGAAAAGGGGTGATGGACGAGGGAAGAAATGCTTTTATTAAAGAAAATGTGAGATATTTTGGATTAGGTGAAGTTTCCTTCTTTGTAAGCGTATGAAAGTGGCAATATTTAAGTAAATGAGGTAAATGTTCAGCACTCCTGAGCTTCACCATCACCAGTAATTTGTACTTCCTTTCATATGTTTCTGCTTATTGTTATTGATAGAACTTTCAAAGCCAGCTCAGCTGAGACTGCAGAGAGGTCACTGTGATGAGAAAGTGGAAATGAGAACCTCCAAGTGACAGCACACCAAAGTAATATCCTACATCTGAGCAATTTCTCGGCACATGTTGTCTGGGTTTGAATCTGAGAATACCTAAAGACTCATTGAGAGTGATAAAGAACTGTTAAAATCTCCATGCACCAAAAATTATGATACTAACGTCATTCTGCTGTTGGGGTGAGATCAGCAGAGTTGCTCGAAGAGCCTTTATCGCATCTGTCCAAAAGACAAAGTGTGCTTTACAGCTCTAGAATGCTAAATCTGCGTAAATAGATATTTACTTTCCATATGCTAAGAATACTGGACACCTAAACAAGTATTTAAAATAGTATTTCCTCCACAAGCACTGGCACGATAAACACATATGCTTCATACAAACACTGGTGAAGGATTCTCACTTCTGAAATCATGGCTTCTGTATGGCAGAGGCATGACAAAAAGGAACTCACCCATTAGCTTTCAATAAAAACGGAGCTCAGAGAGCAGCCTCTGTTGCTTTTGCATTTCTCTTCATCAGTACTAAAAGTGACAGAAATTAAAGAGGTGGGGGAAGAGAGAGAATAAACTTTAAAGCAACATAACCAGATTTTCATTTTCGGCTTCAGGAGCAAGGTGCACAATAATCTTAATACCAGCATTTTCTCTGGAGAATGATGCTACAGAATATTAAGCATAAACCAAATAATGACTATCACCTTCTTTGGAACTTTGTGAAACTCATCTCATTCAAATTTGAAAGCACTCTGAAATCTCAGCAGCCAAGTGCTGTAGAAAAGCAAGGCACATTTAAAATTGAGCACTTTGGGCTTAATTTATGTTTCCAACTACAGCTTTTGGGATCCTGTACATTAGCTGTATATATATTTTTACATATGTCTAAAAAAAATGGTCCTCCAAAGATGATGAATAGCATGCCTTACCAGAAAATATATGACAGGTTCTAAAAATGGTACATTTTTAAATTGGTCTAAATATTTATTCTTGCTCTGATCCTCTGAGATGTATATTGAAATTTGTAATATAAACAGCAAAGGGCATTCCAAGACAAGCAAATTAAAATGAATTCTGCATCATTCTCTCCTGTCCTGTTATTTTAAGTTCTCAGGAGGCCTACAAAAATTTGTATGTGAGCTAAAACTGTATGTAAGTCTAGTAAAAGTTACTTTAAAAAAACCTAATCTTTTATTAGATCACAACATAACTGATGTTTAAAATAAGAAGTTAGGGCTATTATCACAATATATAAACAGAGTCTGTGGTAGATATCACTAGTATTCTATGTCCTTATGACGTTTTACATTGCATTTTCCTATATATATTAAAATGAATATATCACCATCAATTCATGATGAAAGAACTTTACTTTTTTAGAAAATAATATCATCTCCATCTCTAAGAGAGAGCTGTTTATCACCATCTGATAACCCCACTGTTCATTCATAGTCTCTTGGCAGCAGGCTTTTAGTCTTTCCTCTTGGGTCGCTCTTCACAGGTAATAACATAGGCCAGGATAGGACCTCCCCAACCTTCAAATCACAAGTAGTGCCAGACCCTCCCTTAACATCTGTCTACCCTGTTCTGGAAACCCTCCGATGAAGTCTGCATCATTACTCAATTCCCCCTGTGGTTAGGAAAGTTTTCCTCCCGGTCATCCTAATGGATCTTGGCTGAAAATTAGATTGGTTTCTTTTGAATTCCCTCAAGTGGAGAGAGAGAACAATAAGCACCAACCTTTGTGTAACTTTCTCATATTGGAAAGACTATCAAGATGATTTCTCTATAGGTTTATCAGTTCCTACAGCTTTTCTTCATAGATTATGTCCTATAAATCTCAGATTTTCCTGTCACACTGCACTCAATATGCCTTCTTGATATGTAAAATATGGTGCTCAATGCAGTTATTTGCTGGGTGCTCTCTACTGGATTTTTTTTTCCCCTAATTTTTCACAAAGACATTATGTGAGACAAAAACAAAAGCTGAAATCAGGATAATTCAGCAACATCTTCCCCCTTTCCCCTGCATAGTGATTCTCGCAGACAAAGAAATCAGATGGATTTCCTGAGAACAAACCCTTTCAATCTTACACTACCTTTTGCAACCTTTTTAACATTTGAATAGTTAGAGAGAATTTTTATTTTTAACATCTGTTCCAGAATATTTCCAGCAACAGCTATTGGACTGACTGGTTTAGGAATTCCTTACCCCTTCTTTTCCTCCTTTAAAAACGTAGGTACAACATTTACACTTCTCTCACGCTTTAAGGTTTCCCTCATACTCTAAAATTCTCAGAACATAATTTAGCATTTGCCGAACAGAAATCCATGCTGCGGCTTCATTTCTAACAGATTGATGGACTCATTCAAAACTTTCTTAGAGAACTAACCAGGTAAAAATTCAATTTGAGCATATAGGAGCAGCCTAACTTCCAACTCTGAGCAAATCTATAGGTGAAGTTTCTCATTATAGTTAAGGCAGTGCCCCACATATATGGTCATACACGCCTGTGCTTCCTGTCTTTGCACATTCAAGTAAAGAATGAGAAAATTCATGGCATTAGATTGTCAAAAAAGTAAGTAGGGGTGCAGGAGGGAAAGAGTTTTCTACAGATGCCAGTGTGTAGCTTCAAGGGATTGGAGACATCAGTGGTATGGAGGGATGAAGAAGCAGAGCTGCTCCTTTCAGCAACTGCTGCTCATTGGACTGGTTTTCCTATAAAGTGATATCTCACCAAAGAGATGCAAGCAGCACATCACCAAATCCTTATTACTAACAACAAAGGATGAATTTGAAGCCAAGGAATACCAGCAGAGTTCAGATCTCCAAAAGTTTTGACTTTGGGGTTTTAGGGAAGTTGCTGCAGTGATTTAAGGTTCTTTCTGCTATCCCACAGGTCTCTTCCATCAGTTTCCCAGCCTGGCTGCTCCTGGAGTGCACAGCCTATCATTCCTACTACTCATTTGATTATTGCAAATCTGTGCCACTTATAAGTAACTTCATGAACGCTCAAAAACTGGTATGCTTGACAACCCTTGAGAGCCCTCAAAGGTTTAAGCACACTGATCCAAGCTACAATTTACAAGCTATGGACCACTCCTATAGAGTAGAGTGTAAAGACTGCAATAAAAAACAATGCAAATGCCATTTTCTGAGTTGCAAGGGAATTACCCTACCACTCCTCCCGCAGTGACACCCAACTTGCAGTCCCCCATGGGCACCAAGGTAAGGACACTAAGGACTCATAGCTGTACCTCCTTTGGTAGCCTAAGGAAAAGCAGAGAGCACTCAGAACCAGAGCCAGGGATCTGGTCACAGCCTTGTCACCACCTCCCAGCTACAAGCATCACTGCAGTTATTCCTGTACTTAAAGTTACACATGCAAGTGAAGTGGTGGCAGGATGGGTTTCAGGTTTGCACTCACATGAAGAGAAACTTTAATAGTGGAAAGTAGGCAACTTGAAACCTTTAGCAAGCGTTAAATGCTCTTAATAAAGAACAGAAAGCAACCTCTATCTTTGTGTGCTGCCCCATCTGAATATTTTTAACATACCATGGCAAAAAGAAGTCTTTATGAGGAGCTGATTCATGTGTTATGTCACTTGCACACTAAATACTATGTTATCTTCTGAAATTATAGAAAGGAGGAGGATATTTTTAGTAATTGTTCACTACTCAAGCCACTGAAAGAAAGTATGTTTCTCTGGGTACAACTAATTCTGTTGGTGGTTTCAGAGACCACTGCCAATATTTCAATAATATATATATTACGAACTGCTACAGCTGGCAAGGTGTATCTGTGTTGTCTATTCCAGGGAACGATTTTGCTGCCTATTCAAAATGAATAGATTCAGAAGTGGAATCCAGCATGGAAAATGAAGGAAGGTCAGGGGAAGGGTAATATTTATGGAAGATTGAGCATTTTAGTGTGCTACTGGCTTCAGGGTCTGAACTCCCTTAAAAATACCAGGTTTTGTGCACTGGAGCGCTGAGCAGACAGAGTATAACTAAAGCATTTGTTTGAACCTTCAGAAACAGATAGTTGCTTTGTATTCAAAAAAGGAAAGCAAGAGAACTTCTACATTTTATGCCACTTTACTGAAATAAGCAACCCCGAAAAGGGCTTTTCAATCAACAAGAGCAAAGCTCTCAGAAACATACCTTGGTTTTGGCAGCTAGTATAGCAGTACCTCACACCCTCTCTCCATTTTAAGCAGAAAGACACAACATTCTGAATTGTTTGTGTGTTGGGGGACTGGATAGAACAAGTGCACTGAGGGTTGCAAGACAGATCTGAAGGTTTGAAAGAGATGTGGGGTGGGGTACTTGATACCATTCAAGAATTGTCAGCTATAATTAAGAGGCAAATAAACAATAAGAGTTAACACTCCATGGCTGAGTTAGTTTTTTGGAAATGCATGACAGCTAGTCAGCTGAAGGATGCCAGAAAACAGTTCAGTGCAAACAGATGCGCAGTTCAAAATGTAGAAATCCAAGAGGAAAAACATCTTGTCTTCACGTGACTGACCATTCATTGATTTATGCTTGCGGTCTGAGCGCATCTCACCTGTAAACAACATTATCTTTCCATGCTAGTAGTCAAATATGTACAGTTGAAGACTGAATGGACATGAATGCTATACAACAGGACCTCTTTTCTACACCTACAGAGACATTTTGATAGAAAAGAGGATGGAAATATGAAGTGCTGTGAATAAAGAAATATGGAAAACTGTCTTCACTGGCAACCAGAAGAAAATCGATTTAAGAGCTTCCAGTTTTCTATCTTTTAGCATTAAACTAAGGGGGCGGGAGGACATCAGTGAAGAGGCACAACAAAGTACAAACAGTAACTCTAATAGTACCCTTGCAGAACGCAGCAAGGAAACCCCACGCACTGGGTAGCAATGAGAATGAATTGAAGCACTTCGCTTCTTCACAGCGCAGTGCTTTGGGTCCTTGATGCAAAACACAAGAGCACTTCTGCATGCTTCCCTGATCTTCTGCACCCTTCAGAAGGCTGAGGCCTCCCACAGGAACATTTTCAGCATGGCAATGACAAAAAATAACCCAAACTATTATTCACTTATTTGCTCAGTGGCTCTTCCAGAGTTCCTATTAATATTAGTTAATTACATGTGGAATATACTCTGTATTTCCTAATGCCAACCAGGAATTGATTTTTGTCTTGGTTAATTTAATGACCAAACTTGTATTCACTTTAGTTGGAACATATTGGACCTCTGACCTCTCAGGCTTATTTTTATGTGCCTGGGAGCAAAATTCCAGTTATATATCTATATTCACTCTGCAGCTACTCTTTCCATATCGGGCATAACAACCTCCCTAAGTAAGAAATGAGCACTGCTCCAAGGTTCAAGAAAGCAGGTCCTGCTCCATGCTCTGCCTCTATACACATTTTGTTTTCCTGCAGCACATAAAGTGACTTACAGGAAGCTTCCAGTAGTGGAAAGTTGCATTCATCTGAAAAGAATCTGTGCTTTAAGAAACAGGCAAATTTTTATTGGATCTTAAATAACACAATGCATATAATGCAATTATTCTACATCTCCTGGTCATCACATGGCCTGGGGAAAATCGTAGTCAGTGTTTTAATACTGAGAAGGTAAGGATTCTACGGAATTACAGACTACATAGAAAAGTATTCTTCTCTTTGCATAATCTAACCTCTTATCAGAACAAGCAATTTTAAAAAATTATGATCCATTCTCCATTTCATATGTATACGCATTAATGCAAAATACTACAAATGTGCTCTGGGTGGTTGCTTACTGAAAACACATCAGACAATTACACAGTATGCTGTTTTAATTAGAAACTTTCCCTCAACAGGTCCCATTCGAAATGTGTGACACTCCTCTGTACTCTACGGCTGAAGTTGAGTTGCATTGCAATCACATCCCCAGTCAAAGAACATTGCCATTTTTTCCTAGATCAGACACCTGCTATCAATTTGAATGGTATCTGATTGAATATTTGCACAGGAAGGACAAGAATCAATTATTCATGAGTACTAAACAATAGACTGTATAAACACAGTTCATGAACCTGAATCCTTTACAACCTAGCTTATCTTCGATACATTTATAAGGACAGTCACATCTTTTAAACAACTGACGCATTTATGGCACCAAAAAGGGGGGGATGGGGGAGAAATAAAAGAGGAAACAAATGTTTTTGTTGAAGAAAATGCGAGATGTTTTGGATTAGGTGGAGTTTCGTTTCTTTTGCTTATAAAAGTGGTAATATTTAACTGTTTAACTAAATTTAACTAGACATCTCATGTGACAGCCTTTTCCCTGAGACTCTCAGCTCAGATTCTGCTGAACCAGGCCATTTGAGTAATTCAGATGAACAAGAACATATATGCAACTTTTGGATCCTTAGCCAGGAGTCTTGTGTGAGTTCCGGACTTCTACCTGTTATTAGCAATTTAAAAGAAACAAACCATTTTGAGGTTCTCCTGTCATTAGGTCTTCTCCATTGGCACAACCTGTGTTCTTTCCCTGGCAGACTCTTCTCTTTTAGGTTTCCAGTGCAATTCAATTAAGCTCTGCTAGCTCTGCAGTGCTGATCTGGCTGAGCGCATGCCAGCAGAAATCCTGCACCTTGTTGTCTCATCTGAGCTTCAAAGTACAAATGTGGGTGATGTCAGAAGGGGAAAAGCTTGATGCACAGTTTCAGGGAAAATATAAACCTGACATTGTGATGGAACAATACAAACGAGGCCCGTAAATAATGTACTCTGTTAAAATCCTTCCTCCCTCCAAATAAAGCCGTCAGTGTTGCTGTCACTTTAAATACATTTTTATGTACAGTCCTTTTCTATGCTGGGTTTGACTGGGGTAGAGTTAATTATCTTCATAGTAGCTGGGAGGAAGTTATGTTTTGGATTTGTGCTGAACACAGAGCTGATAATACAGGGATGTTTTAGTTACTGCGGAGCAGTGCTTACACAGAGCCAAGGCCTTTTCTGCTCTTCACCCCATCCCACCAGCGAGGAGGCTGGGGGTGCATAAGGTGTTGTGAGGGAACACAGCCAGGACAGCTGAGCCCAACTGACCCAAGGGATATCCCATACCCTGTGCATCATGCTCAGCATAGAAAACTGGGTAAGAAGGAAGGGGAGGACATCTGGGGTGATGGTGTTTTTCTCCCCAACTAACCATTAGATGTGGTGGAGTCCTGTTTTCCTGGGTACGGCTGAACACCTGCCTACTGGTGGGGACAAGTGAATGAATCCCTTGTTTTGCTTTTCTTGCATGCATGGGCTTTGCTTTATCCATTAAACTGTCTTTATCTCAACCCAGAAGCTTTCTCATTTTCACCCGATTCTCTTCCCCATCCCACTGGGGGGACCGAACGAGCAGCTGTGTGGGGCTTAGCTGCCATCTGGGCTCAAACCACGACATTTTCTTACGGCAATGGTTTAAATTTCAATACAAATGTTTAAAGCATGTGACATTCTGAAATTACAGTATCCATATTTAAAGACCCAAGATTACAGCTTCTAGTGGTGAGCGCTTAAACTAGTGTGAAATACAATTTGATTTAAAATCCATCCTGCAACTGACTTTAAAAAGGCAACTAGCGCTGTTTATTTGTTTTTATGGAAAATAATGCAAGCAATTAATTTCTTTCATACTTTAAGTGTCTGAGTTATGAAAGTCTATAATGTAACATGGCATGCTTGATGAATAACATCTGAGGTGATTTAGTTTAGAGTAAGTGATTGACAGTTAGCAATTTTGATAAAAAACTTGCTGCGTGATTTGCAACGAGCAACTCAGCTGTACAACTGATTCAGTGAAAACAAACTCAGAGTGAAAAGGAATTTTATCATGTTACATTTTATGCTGGAGAGTCAGACAGAAGGAGGAGGATGTAATTCTTTCCCAGATCTAGCTGCTGCTTTAAGGAAAGAAATGACAAGGTTATGGGTTCTCGCTCTGCCATGCATCTCCTTCATAAATTTTAGCATTAAATTATAAATAAAACATATGAGGACTCAGCTCAATAAGAAATATGTCTGGACTTTGGCACTGTATAGGTTTGCACAAATCCATATGAGCTGCTTAACATTGATTTTCCTTGGCGTCTTTTGCAGCCCTATGCGGGCTTCACAATGCAGAAGGCAGACATGCCTTTTATTGTATCAGGCCCCTTGCCATTAATTACAGACATGCCTTTCCTTAATGACTGGGCACAACTGCCTGTTGATACCCTGGCTGGATCACCAGAGGATGTAATCAACAGTACAGACCAGGGCTGTCGACCATTTGCTATTCCTGGCCTCCCCACCCTACCCATGCTCTTTGCTTTCCTTGCCAATGAGAGGTTGAGGCCTCTATCCCAACAGGCTCAGTCCTCCTTGCTCACCCCTCCTACTGTACCACTTTCTCCAAAGGTAAAATAATCCAGCACACATCTCCACTCACCTTCAAGCTGAGGTCAGTGGGGAAAGCAAGAGGAAAGACTCATCTTTCATACACCTAGAAGTGAAAAACTCCAGGGCAAAGCCAAAATTATCATCTTGCTCAACATGGAGAGCTAACCAAACACCAAACCTCCTGAGTCTGCAGAATGGAGTGGAAAACTTGACAAAAAAATAAATAAAATTGTGCCTGTGGTATTTTCACATCTTCACTCTGGCCCTGGATAGAAAAGTAAATGGTCTTGGTGGTTAGTGCATGGGGCCAAAACTGAGGAGGAGCCCTGGGCTCTATTCATACCTCTGCTACTGACTCACTGCAGCAAACTGTTTGGACCAAATTCTTGAAAAGCATTTGCTAATTTGGGGAGCCAAATCTTTTGAGTAAACAAGTAGAGACATGTAGAGGCAGAGCACCTACTGCTTCTCACAGAGCCAGGGGTAGATTCTGGAACACACCGCACCACTGCCAACCATCCAGACCATGATCTGGACCTTCATTTAGGAAGATACAAAGCCCTCTTCCATCTGAGTCAGAAAGCTGAAAGCTCCTCCTGTGCCCATTAGAGATGCTTCCAGAGACGCAGGACTTGGTGTTTAATCATGACAGCTAAAATTACTGGACACACGAGTTTGAGCACTCCCTACTTCTCCCATATGCTAAATGGGCATTATATATGTGTTATAGGAGTCCTTTGACCTCTTATTATCGTGTGTCACAAACCACGGCAGTTCCTCAGGACAGCATCTGTTCCAGAATAGCAAAAAATTACTATAAGGTTCTTAGAAGAAGGTTTGGTTCAGGTCTGTGCATCTTGCAATAGACAATATTTGTTGGAGGATAATTTTAATTTTTCCAGATTAGTTTATCCTGAGTAATATTCCCCTGTGTATAACTGCTTTGTTGAATTGCTTTTCTTAATAAACCTTTCTTACCAATTGCATCCTGCTGATTAGATTTTGCCACTTTAGGAAGAACTACTGAAACATGTATCTGATTAGGAAAAAAACATGTTCATGTTGATTTCATGTTTTATCTATTTTTACTTAACTTTGACATATTTCCTGGAAGATCTACCAATAATAGCCAATCCCCATGATTGGTTCCTCCAAATAATGACTGTTGAGCATGCAAAACAAATTGCCCAAGACCCTGCCCTAAAGAGCAGAGGTAGAGCTCCCATCAAAATCAATTCTCTCCCCGATGTAAAAGGTCACTGATAATTATGCACATGTATCTAAGAATGAAATTTGCCTCATTGAGTGATATTACCTTCTCACTTGCAATAACATAGTGAACAGTAAAAAGGCAGAATTGACTGAGACATCCTCACTGTTGTTCTACCAGCTGAATATCATGTTTCTGTCCACAATTCACTTTCTGCTGAATTGCCTGCATTCAGCACTTCAAAATCTGATGGGTTTTTTTTGCCCTGGGCAGATTATATACGGCATGTTTTTCCCCTCACCTGACTTTACAATTCTTGTGCTCCTAGAGAATTCTCCCTCAGATTTATTCAACTCATGCAAGAATTTAGTTGTTAATTGAATTAAAATACGGCTTTTCAATATAAGATCTAGATGTGAAGTCCTGGATCTCTTAGTGAATTGCAGAGAAAGACTTCATGTTCAAGGGCTCTTCCCTGACTGTTACAGTGCTAACAGAGCCTGTATTGTCATGTCGCTGGTCTCCACTGGAAAGCCCTCATCTCTAGAGGACAAAAGTGTTTTACCTCCTCTACATCTTTCCACCCTCAGAGCAAGTCATTAAGAAAGAAAAAGAATTAAAAAGCCGAATAGATGCTATTGCTGCATGAGCAGAACACAATCAATAATATTGTTACAATTTACTATTTGAGAGAAATATGTTTAGAGAAAAAAAGGAAATGAGAAAATCAAATCAACCATGTCTTAAAACACACGGTGAACATGTCCCCGGCCTTATGTCCTTTATGGAAATTGTGCTTATACAACAGATAACTCAGCAATGCAGTCAATAACTGGCAAACTTGATACTTCCAAAGGCACTAAGGGGAAATGTCAACCAACACTGATGAGCAGCTTCGAACACTTGGCCTTTCAGATCCAGGCTGACAAGTTAACAGGCTTTTCTCCCTCAGTTGGAAGGAGAGGTTTCATTGCCTGTATTCCTGTGAATAAAATGCAATTTGAAAGTGCTGGGCACATGCCACATTTCATAAAAGGGTAAGATTACCAGCCCCTCTTGATACACTGCAGGATGCCAATGTACGTTTGTACTCAGTGTGGTTTTTCCAGTGAAAAAGGGGAACAAAACATCCACAGAATCTTCTATACATGGGAAACTACATCCGTTCAGCAGGGAAGCAAAATGGAGTCTACTTGAGTTAATTTCTCCTCATGTATTTATATTTAGCTCTGCAATAATGGTCCAGCAGCTCCCATTCCATTGAAATGGTTTAGCATTACCTCTTGAAATTAAAAAGCTGCTGGATAACCACTCAAAGTGCTTTCTACATGTGGTGCTGAGGAGGGGAATCCTTGTATTTATTAAACAACAGGCAGAAGCAAACCAAAAAGGATTCTGTTGGGCTCCATGGTTAAAGAGATTAAAGAAGATCTACTGGTTAGTCAGATATGTCAATCAGGGAAAGTTACGTATTTATTTCTTTGGTCTGACAAACACTATTAGAATGTCAGCACAGGGGAGCACACTCGCAGAAACAGGGATCTTGGGCTAAGCAGGCAGATGAAGACCATGTCTGTGGCACTTGGCTACACACATCCTCAGCCTACATGTGAGATCCTCTGTCTGCATGTGAGATCCTCATCTGTAAAATCAGAGCAGCTGTCTTAAAGTCCCTAAAAAACACCGCTTTGTATTCCCACTTCCAGACTTTTTGTATACATTGAACTACTTTGAGATATGTTCGTTATTCATTGTATAATCCACAAAAGCACAGAGATGACATAAAAAATATCTAGGTAAGCTTAAGAAAAGGAATAATGCTCTTGACCCTCTCAGGCACAGTTTCTACAACTCTGATTTCTCTCTTAGTTTATCCTATGTTTCCATAGCTACAAATGTCATTTTTGGTTGGAAATGATCCCACCTGCTTTTAACGCCCCTATCCCACAAATACATATTTGAATTTAAAACCTAATTCTAAGGTTTTGGTGATTTTTTTGCTGGCATGTTTGTAAGTACAATATTTCCATCATGCTGTAAAAATTGTAAGTATTTTCAGGTTTTGGGAGTACCACGACCAAAAGAGTAGGCTATGTAATTTTGAGAAGTGGACTTCAGTCAAGCTTGGTATTGGATCCCACAGAATGCGTTCTTTAGCAACTCTGTTGTTTGTATTGAGATATCTGGTAAGGTCTTTTGGGAAAACATACCACATATCTTTTTAAGGTCCAATCAAAATATCATCTATCCTGCCCTCAGTACAACAGCCTTGCTGAGATAAATAGTTCAGGGGAAGGAGAAGGGTGAAATCTTCCACTAACCAAACACTGCTGGACCAAATTCTCTACCCCCCACTCCACTGAGATGTTGTTTGCTCAGTAGGGAGTCTGATTATTTGACAAAATTTAGGAGGTTAAAATTAAAACAACATAACTGCAGCCCTCTAAGAAATTATTCCGTTCTTATTTTCCTGCCTCTCTTTTTCTTGGCACCAGGGGACTCTGGGTCAAAGCTAAACAGCTTATGAACTCATTCCCTAAAATCTTCAGTCTCCCAAAAGCTTGCTTTCCTTGGATTATTTTTAATTCAGTCAATTTGTAACACACATTCAGCCTGTATCCTCCACAATATTTTATGATAAATCCCATTCAATTTCACATGTATGGTTGCAAGCTTTATTGCTTAACAAACATTTCATCTACTCTCCCATAATTTATATCTGAATGGGTTTATTATAGACATAGCATTTCATTCATTGTGCAGTTAATTCTGTAACATGCTGCCTGTTTTCTATATGGCCGCTCTACCATTATGTGCTTTCAGTACAATTGAATTTTTCCTTGGGAGCTTTATAAAATGGTTTATGAATATGTAATACAAATTGTATTAAGAAGGCAAATGTACTTTTCATTCCTTTTGTGAGCATTTCCAGCCAATGACTAGCAAGAGAACAAGCATGGTAGCACATGTCTCCCTAAATTCCTATTCACTAGGGCTACCCATGTAATATTATTTTTAAAAGGCTCATCACTTCAAAAACAAAGATGTTTTAAAATCTTGGTTGATGCTACAGTTAGCTCCATGGAACAGAACACAAGCAAGCTTTACAACATGACTTCTCCCTTTGTAGAGACTTTTTATCTTCTGCTCTGGTAAAAGGATATTTAAGCAGATACTATTGTGAAAAAGCATTTCAGGAAGCTTATTGCCTTGATTACCATTACCTATTTGTTTTGCATTAACACCTAGAAACACCAGTCCTGTTGCATTACATGCCTAAACGTATATTAAAACAAAGAGGCAACCCTTGCCCTAAAGCTGTGATTGATAATGCATCTAGCAAGACAAGAAGTGGATATGATCAAAGAAGCAGAGTAAGAACAGGGTTAGAGAGGGTTGCAACACATATGACATACTCTGTGTGCTCACCAGCTGCTGGATTGACTGTGCAAGGGGGAGGTATAGATGATGTTAAATGGTCACACAAATACATTCATATACTTGAAAAATGAGAAGCAACATGTCTTTACCTAAATTAGGTTGTTTCCATTTGATAGAAAGCAATTTACACACTTCAAGATTAAGGTAGTCCCTCTGAGAACACAGAAAGCTTCCATACAAAGGGATGTAGAAGCTTAGTTTACATCACAACCTCGAAGTTCACCACAACACCCTTGCTAAACCTCACAGGGGGGTTTGCTAATGCACTTTACCTGCTAACCCACTTCCTAAATCTTCAAATCTGTCTCTCATTTGAGAACATAACTCCTATTAAAAACCCCACCCTTCCACTCACCATCTTGGCCAGCACATTTTCTAGAATTCTGTCCATTGCATTGGCTGATGACTAATGGTTTGCCGTATGTTCTTACTTACAGTGCAGGGAATTAATTCCTCAGTGATATGATGGGAAGGCTGGAGGCTTCGGTAAAAAATAATGTGGTACTGACACAAAAAGGAGGAGATGGAAAAAGTCTGAACATATTTCTGCTCAATTGTACAGACTACAAGAAGAGAAAGCAAAAAAATTGCCTCTAGAATTCAGATTCTTTTGAAGTCTGCCCATAGGCTCAATAATGTCTATACTACCTATACTAGGAGGCAACATTTAGCAGGGTTGCTTTCCTCTTAGAATTAGATGTAACAGAAATACAGCAAGATAGATTATAGACCAGGGTTTGGCTAACTTCTGCTCTCCAGTTCCCTGACATACACATGGAAGAAAATCCCCTGGTGTCATTCTAGATCATGTTAGCTGGATTTGCAGGGGAACCATCACAAACGAAGAACAGGTAGAATCATAGAATCATAGAATAGTTAGGGTTGGAAAGGACCTTAAGATCATCGAGTTCCAACCCCCCTGCCATGGGCAGGGACACCTCCCACTAGACCATGCCACCCAAGGCTATGTCCAACCCCACCTTGAACGCCGCCAGGGATGAAGCATCCACAACTTCCCTGGGCAACCCATTCCAGCACCTCACCACCCTCACAGTAAAGAATTTCTTCCTCATATCCAATCTAAACTTCCCCTGTTTAAGTTTAAACCCATTACCCCTTGTCCGCTCACCACAGTCCCTAATGAAGAGTCCCTCCCCAGCATCCCTATAGGCCCCCTTCAGGTATTGGAAGGCTGCTATGAGGTCTCCACGCAGCCTTCTCTTCTCCAGGCTGAAAAGCCCCAATTTTCTCAGCCTGTCTTCATACGGGAGCATAAGAAGGGTCTCTCACGTTTCTTAAAACTTATGTGTTTTGTAGAAGCATTCTTATTTTAAGACAGGAAAGACCTTACTTCTAAAGGGATCTTCTTATCCGCTTTGTATATGCAAAGTGGGGCTCAGTAATACAACACTCAAGCAGCGCATCTTGTGTTTTTCTAGATTAGAGTCATGGAAGGACTCAAAATTAGCAGCATGGATCACTGAGCCATACCTACTCCTTATTAAATTCCTCCAATGAAAATTTTACTGATGTTTTATATTAGTGCTAACAAAGGACCTGAATAAGATGTAAGTAAGAGATGTTATATTTTAAATAAAAGTCCAGGTAATGTGCCACTGGGGACCTTAGGATCAAATGAGCTTTTATAGTTTTGTGTAGAATGTAATCACTTTTTTCATTATTGTGTTTGCTACATTACTGTTATTAAAGAGTTTATTACCCTGTGGGGGATACTGCTCATTGGAATTACATGCTTGCAGACAGAAAGAGACAGCAAAGCTTCAACCCTTAATTCATGATACAGCCACAAGACAACAGAACATCAGCACACTAGGACTGGCGTGACATGCTGGGTTCTCAGTATAATCCTGGAGGTACCACAGGAAGTCAGAGCTAGATGCAGTGGAATTGGAAAGTCATTGTTACATGATTATCTGGTTTGCAGACTTTCAGTACATGCTGAGTCTATAGCAGGCTTTTAAGGAAACTGGCCAATATACAACATGTGAGGAGGGGGCAAATTGGCCAAAAAAGGCAAGATATTACATGAAATGGAAAATTACCTAACGGGCCACTTGTCCCCATTAAAAACTTAGGAAAATCTTAGAACTTCTTGGACTGTTATACAGCTATCATTTGTTGTCAAGGTGACCTTTAGCCGTCTCAGCATTGGCAATATTATGCTTTCATGAGAATTATTTTTTAACGTAGCAGTCAATTTATTAGAAGACCCACTCAAGCTCCACCTTAGAAGGAAATGGGTCAACACCCTCCTCCCATTGATTTGTATTTCAGCAATCACTACAGCGAACATTGCAGAGAAGGAAGGGGCCAGCTCCTGGAACAATCCTACTGGCTCCTTGCTCATTAAATACCTCTTCTTCTACCTCAGCTCCAGCCTGCAGTCATGAGAACTCACATTTAGGAGGGAGGTACATTCTACCAGGTTTCAGTTTCTGTGGGTCTTGTTGTTTCCCAGAGGTGCTTATTCCTACCAGACACATCACTGCAGCATCTATCTGAATACTAGGTTGACAGTTCTGATAATCTTGTTTTGTGAGGTGGCCACCCTCCTCCACTATCAATTACTAAGCAGCTTCCCCTCCACTGGTTATTTATTATTCAACAGTCCTGCAGATACTCTGGACTACACAGAATCCTATGTCAGACACCAACATCTGGGCAAGCGCTTTTGCAGGAGGAAAGGGCTGTTTGGTGCCCTCAGAATGGATACACTGGTATAAATGATGGCACCTTTCAGTAACTTGGAGTACCATCAGCAGTAATATAAAATCAGCTGCTGCTGCCCTTAAACCACACACCCTATTTTGCCTCTAAGGCAAGGCCAGGCTAGAAGCAAGCAATTTCCTAATTCTCCCGGGTTAAGGAGATTTACACTCACCCTCACTGCACCTGCACAACATGAACTCAGCCTTTATAAAGCCCCACAACTGGGAGGCACCCCCCTGTCCTTGTATACCCATTCACACATCACACATCACGTAACTCATAAACCATGTCACACATTAATGAGATCCAAATAATGCAGAATCTACAAAGTGGTAACATCTGTAGTCAGACTATTTAGCTTAAGTCACAAGGATTAACAGTCCCCCTGGTTCTAGGAATACACTAATCACGTGCAAGGATCACAGAAGAATTGTTGCCATCTTGCACTGCCTGGCTGTCCAAGTGATTTTAATCTTCTTCTGGGATAGATGCTGGATCTTACAGACCACTGGTCCGTTGCCTTATAAAATGAAAGAATTCCACAGCCCCTGTATTATCTCTGTCCCCCCATTATGTCCTTTTTGCTAAGAGGCAGTAAAATCATGTTCCAATGTGAAAAATTTAGCATTAAAAAGAAAAAAGTAAAAAGCTATTTCATAAACAAGGAGAAACTCTGGGACAGAGTTTTGGTTTTCGTTTTAACGACTCTTCCACAGCCTTGTTTAACAAAATCCTATGAGTAGAAGATAACCTAACAAATCCAAGCATATCTGCAAATGCAGTGAAGCAAACAGATTACAAAACCATTTGCAACCAGCTTTTATGAAGAAAAAAAGAAAGCCCAAACCCCTCGATGAGCAGGTTGTGGGTTTTCATTTTTTTTTGTGTATATTCTAAAGTTTATTAGAAATTTGGTTATTAAACAGCATCTTTTTAAACACCTGCTACAGCACTGCATTTCCAATACAAGTATCTGTACTGAAATTTAATAGATATATTATGTTATTACACTTTTTTAAGGAGCAACCAGAAATGACAGGACCCTTTTCACTGCCTTTTACAGGCTTTCATAGATCACCCAAGAGGATGCCACAGAACAGTGTTTCAGTAATCCGCACTTTGAGTAATAGTTTGAACATAAAAGATTACTGTGCTGAAGGCAGCCAGTGGACATATTTCATACTATCATGGTAACTTTCTTTCTTATCACTTTATTTCATGATATCATCTCCCTTGAAAATATAAGACTGTCTGATATTTCTGTCTGGTGGAGTTGAGATGAACATAATGATTCTATCTGGCTCAGCACATGATAGCACTCCTTCATGTTTTCCATGAACATGTAGAAAATCCAAGGGAAGGATTTCAAGGAAACAAACCTATATACTATACTTATTCTGTGTATGTTTGGCTTTCTCTTTTCCTGCAGGCTTTTCATTACTGCCAGAGAGTGTTGTCCTAAACCTTTCTATAGAAAGAATAACCATAAATCTGCATGAAGTTCATGATGATTAGTTTTTCTTGAAGCTGGGCCAAAGAATAAGCCTTTCTCCAATACAGACTTCACATGCAGGCTCAGTCAAGAATTCATTTATTAATCCTTTCAATCAAGCCCGGATTAAGCCATCCAGGGGCCCCAGTGACATCAAGTAGCTCTGTGTCTTGAGACATGCCTCCCAGTCGAAAGATCTCCAAAACAGCATGTAGAAGTTACCCCAAACACAGCCCATGCAGTATCTTTACTGAATTCTGAAGTCAGAATCCTAGGGCACCAGGATGTCCATGTACAGGCATCACGTGTCCCTTTGCAAGCACTGAACAGCCTGTGCCCCATTTTAGGTGAGGATACACCACACAAGTGCATTACATGCCAAAGGGTACATTTGAAAGGTATAATGTGTTGGAAAGGATAGTGAACTGAAGGTAAGATCAGGTCCAAGAAATCCAGTAGCCAACCTAAGGATTTCTTTACTCTGACTCTTTTATTCTAATATACAGCCATGAAAAGATTTTAGCAGCCACCCAATGTGTCAAAATCCACAGATGTATTTACCCATGCATAGCATTATTTCTGTATCAAAGGCAGCCATACTTTGATTCAACTACTACATTCTATAAAACTGCATTAAAACTCTCTCCCTTCATTTCCTAAGAGTTCAGCTGAGAACCAGGTCCTTTGGCTTTTAGCCCCTATAAGTTTCCTAGTTTAAATTCCTTTACTTTCACTTTCAAATGCAGATTTAGAGGTTGATATTCTACTGCAGAAATGAGATCAAGCTAAAAACCTAATTCCCACCTTCTTTTATCTATTTGGTTATTCCATTTAAAGAGAACTAGCAAGATTTTCCTGTTGCAAAACTCCCACCTGGTCCAACTTGCCTGCAAGGTTAGAGTCTCCTCTCAGATGCAGCTGAGTTCAAAACCATCTTTCTTCCCCTTCCTATCACATCCTCCTCTCCATCCAGGCAAGATTTGTTGCAAACATTTCTCAGAGCTCTAACGTTGTGTGAACTCTTGCAGAATTATTGTTGTTCCAGGAGTGTCCTGGGGGATTTTCAGAGCTGCTGTGAGACAGTGATATCCCTTGTGGAGGACTAATAGACTGTCACTGTTTCCACTGGGAACAATGAAGGTCAGATGTGCTAGCTAACCTATGTTAACACATAACTTCCTCGCCCTGCTCGGGAACAGCACTGAAAATAACACCATGCCTACATACCCCTCCTTGCCATTTCATTGAGATCACATCGAATCAGCCCCAATAATGCAGTCTTTTTTGCTTCTGCCAGTCCCCAGCAAATCAACTCAATATCCCCACAGGGTCCACTGCTCTGGTCGCTCAGTCAGAAAGTGTCAAAGGACAGAAAGGGAGAAGCAGGGCAGGACGAAAAGTTGCCTGCTCGAAGGGCCTAGGTGCTCAGCCCTGAGCCCCTCCCTCACCTGGCAGCATAGGCCTTCAACTGACTTGGAGCACTGGCCTTATCAGCTATCCCATTATCTGATTTTAACCCCTCATTTGACAAATCCTCTAAAAACAGTTTTCCTTTTTTTTTTTTTTTTTTTAACCAACCTACCACCTCATGTTGGGTTTTGGGTTTGGGTTTGGTTTTGGGGTATTTTTTTTTTATCTTTCAAGTCACTTGGCATTCTTCCAGAAGAAACAGACTGTGCATGTTCACAACAAGGCAAAGGATGGTGGATGAATTCTGCACCCCTTTGTATTTGAAACTAGGATTTTCCTGGGTCCTTCAGAACAGCCAAAGATTCAGGGGAGACCCATCCAGGAGCCACCGTATCCTTCCTTGAATAATTCTCTATAAAAGATAAAGGTTTGGTTGACAGCATGTGTACTTGCAAGTCCTATTTGATGTTTTGTTTTAATGCATCTATAAGCATCTGTTGATCTTTCACATCCCAATGTGTTCATGGCCCAGAATTTTACTATATTCTGAAAAAAACACACGAGCAAGTGTAAAGCTGGGGCATGGGAGGGAAGGGGATTGTGAAGTTTAAACGGGAAAAACTGTAATTCATAAATATTATGACTACAAGTGAAAATGAACCACAGCTTGATCACACAACAGGAAAAGCAGTTAGGAAGAACTGTTGAATTTAGTTTAGGTATGCAGCATATGTAGGTAAATACACTGAATGCTAATGGTTTTATAATGGTCTTATTAATTCACACACATAGTTAATGTTTAAGATAAACTCCCCATCTTTAGAGTAATTTATGCATTCCACTTTTATAGAATTCCAATTGAATGAATATGAACATAATCATTTTGCACAAATGTTCTCTAAGGAGTGTGCAGAGAGTCTGAGGCAATGCTGAGGCTCCCCACAGCTTTATTCATAATGGATCAGTCTATTCATTCCTTATTAATTTAATGGAGTACAACTGAGCAGTCTAGCAGCTTGAGCTTATGAGTGTTTCACAAATGGGGCTTTTTGCCTGTAATCACTTAATCCTACTGGCTAGGCCTCATAAATTGAATAAAGGAGTGAACTAAGTTTTAATTAAGCCTAAGGAATGAGCTTGTCTGAAAGATACTTCAGCCTCTTAAGATCACAGTGGTGAAGTGTGTTTGTCCAGTAGCGTAGCAGGGGCAAGCATCCTAGGCTAGTTAGGTTAGAGACCAGTTGCTTTGATGTAAGGTATTTGTTAATACCTCTTTCCCTTTAATTAAAAATCCATTCTCTGCTGTCAGTACCATCCAAGAGCACAAGTGAGAGAACTGCAGCAAACCTGTCCAGTTAGAGAAAATAGAGTGGTTTGGGATTCATTCTTTCTAATGCCACAAAGCAGCTGACAGAGAAAAGCACTGGCACTGACAAGCAGAGAAGAAAACATTTGGCCTTAACAGTTTCAAACTGCTCTGCCTCAGGGTTCTGTGCCCTGGATTAAACACAGGTCAAGCAGAAACAAGGGGGAAAAGTGTAGAACTCTTCCCTTTTGGGGGTCCTGTGCATTAGGTCAGAGGTATCAAACTCCCATGTGTCACCCCATACCATCATTTGTGGCTCTGCGCATATCCAACCACCAGCTCAGGAGGACTGACTTGGTACCAAATCCTCACTAAATGTGGGCAGGCAACATGAATTCACAACTCCTTCCTTAGAGGTCCAGTCCGGTAAGCCTTTTCTAAGGAAAACAGATTTCATTTCTTGCAAAACGTATTTGCAGCCATTTTCTTCCAAAATTCAGTGGCTGCAGAAGCGATTCTGCTCTAGGTTTGAAAACTACCTTGGCTTTCACCCAGGCTAAGAAAGTGTAGTATTCAAATCCTTTCCTCCCCACAGCAGTCTCAAGGGAACAAAAATTACACGTTCTATACTTTCTCTCCAGACTACCTGTTGAGGATATATCCTGGGCAGCAAAGATTTCAAGATTCATGGTGGTGTACAAGCCTTTCATACAAATGTATTCCATTTTCTACTCTGGTGGGCTTCCTGGAGTATATGCATTAGATAAAGTCAAGATGGTAGGAACTGAACTCGGGTGCCCTTCTCCCTCCTGGAACCTTGGCTGGAATGTAAACTGTATTGTGCACTGTCACAAAAACTACTGGTTTGGTAATCATCTTCCAGGATGAAAGATTTTCTTTTTGTACATGTAGATAAAGAACAAGATTCTGGAGAATCCTAAGCTAAGGGGTTTGTTTGTTGGTTTTGCTGCATACTGAAGGGGGAAAATGAACTGTTTCTGTTATCATTTTACAGCTTATAGTACTCAAAAGTACCCAAAATTTTACAAGTACCCAAAAGTGCTCTGTTACCTGGCTGTAGTTTTCAGACACTAATGCAACAGTACAGTGAAGTCTCAACAAAAATCAGACCCCTTTTGCTGTCTGAATAAACACATAACAGATAGGTCCTGACCACAGACATTCTAAAGCATCCCACCTTGGGGCAGTATTTTGAAGAGAAATGGCATTCATTTGTAATTTTTCTTCCATCTTTGAAAATAAGAAATAGGAAAATGTACGGCTGGTGAAAGGACGGCTAATTTGCCTGGCTTGCTTCTTATGGGTTTTACTGAATTATCCTGCTGCCCTTTAGTCATGTTTTGGTATTAACTTAGCTGTAGGTTTAAGTTATGCCAAAGGCAGGAAGAAGATGAATTTTAATTAGGCACCCATCTCTCACTGAATTCTCCTAGGCTTCTTTGAAAATCCAGACCCTAGAGCTGTCATGTATGTGTACGTGCTTGTTTCTGGGCATGTCGTATATATTTGTGCATACACAAATCTACATAAATAAATAAAGTGACATGATCAGATTTTCAAAGGCATTTAGTCTCGAGAAGCACTCCCGTTGTTCTCAACAAGAGTTGGTGCATGCTGAGCTCTTCTGAAAAGCCAGCCCAGATCTCCAACCCCGGGGAACACTGAACTTTATATACAGCCGAGGTCTCCGACAAACATACATGATTTCTGATCACAATTAAGTTTTAATTGTTTTAAAAGATTCCAATCTGGGGATGGGCAAAACAATGCTTCTTTCTAAATGGTTGGCTTTTCAGTTTAAACCCGCTTCTCCTAGGCGAGTGACAACATTAGGCATTCTGCCAGCTTGAGTCTGGAGGGCTCCGATGAATGGCACACAGGCTGTGACAGGCTGGAGGAGTGAAGGCATTCAGAAAGCCTGCTGCAGATCTTCTATTATGTTAAAATGGGGTGAAAAGGAAATAAAGTTAAACAAACACCAGAAATGCATGTTAGAATGAAACTGCAAGCTGCATTTATTTAAAGGACTGTTATGATTGCTTAATTAGACTTCTCTCTTTTTTTAAAAAAAAAAAAAAAAAAAAAAAAGTAATAATCTCTGGGGTTTTTTTCCTCCATACAGCTTGTTTTTTGTGCATAGCTAGAAAGGCAGGCAAGTCATCTCAGGGGTTGACGGACCTACAATGGTCAGCATTTTCAAAGCTGGTACCTATCCAGGATCTAAGACTAAGGCAGTTTTGATTAAATTTTCTAAACCACTAAAAGAAATAAATCATTTTACAAGTAAAAAATAAGGAGACTCTAGTATATGAATATGAAGGAGTGAAGGTTCCTACATGTACTTCTGAGAGCATTTCTCATGGCAGCCAGCCTCACTGGAGTCAGTCTCCCTGCGGTTTTGAAGGGCAGCCTTATTTTGAAAAGAAAACAGAAACACAGAGTTACAAAACCACAAAATCTGTCAAAAGCAGAGACTGGAATGACATTCCCCTCCCTTATTAAAAAAAAAAGGCTGGACTCCACAAGCAGGAATTCACTAAGGGGCAAAGAACTAGTTGGGGCAAAAAGGCATCCAGGAATTGTGGATGAAAGTACTGCACCCAAGGAGCTTAACAGCTACTGGAGTCTGATAGTCACGAGTGGCTCACTAACATGCTAAAATGGATGTTGGAACTTGTCTTTGACTAACAAATCCCTCACCCTCAAGCAAGCTCCCTCTGTAGACAACACCTTCTTCAGCTCAGTCCCTTGCCTACAACAAGCATCTTCCCCCATTTTCCATACTAACGAGAGCCTTGGGTCACCACTACCACAGCTCAGCAACTGCAGAGCACAGAGGAAACATGGAGATGCTGGAACATCCCAGAGTATGGGCAACCTTACTTTGGAAGGAGTTACACATACGTAAGTCAAAAGGGTCCTTCTATATCCTTACTTTCAGTGTGAGAAGTTTATAGAGGAAAAGCTTGAAAGTACTTTTTAAATAAGCAGAAAACAGCAGGTACAGTATCAACTGTCTACTGAATAAATGCATAAAGCCTTCTAAATCAAAAGCTGCATAATCAAAGTACTGCTGATCTATTTTTAAAAACAGATAATTTTCTCACATTTTAAACCAATGGCACTTAAAAGAGATAATATAGGATAGAGTGCAACATTTTCCAAACTACTGCAATTCTTAAGGTGTTGCTAACATAGATCTATTGACTGATTTACACTAATTGCTTAAAAAAAGATGCTCCAGGGCAAAACATACAATCTCAGTCAATATTCAAAGGAGGTCATTCAGTAACTGACAAGGTGTGCACCTCCTTTTGAATAGCTGTTGGACTGAAAAAGTAATAAATACTGAACACAGAGAAAATATACAGAAAATATGGTTAAGCAAACACAGAATTCTCATTATACTGTTAATTGTAAATATTAAGGCTAATGTACAATTCCTCTCTTTTTTGTCATCCCACAAAGGAAAAAGGCACCACCAGTATAAATATTAAATCTGCAGGAGAATTATTCCAGAAGTGCTAATTTGAATATTTCCCTGAAAAATATTTTCTGATTTCTGTGAAACTTAGCACTAGTGACAAGGCAGGTACAAAGGCATGTGATTTCACAGGAGCAACACACACCTATGGAAAGTACAAAGTGTCATCCCCTTGTGTTTGTGATTCATGGGAGACTTTCTGTAACATACATGAGCCATTCAGTGCCACAAGAATCTTTGCTATTATCTGATGTGATGTGCAGCAAGCTGAGGTCATTCATTTGGAAAAGAGATGGAACAATTAACAACCCACAGTGGCAGGGTCAGGATAGAACCCAGATGTTCATAAATGCATTTGGATAAAATCTACATTTCCATTTATACCTCTGTAGCATGCCCACTGAAATCAGGACAATCAGCCCAATGGGTTTTAAAAAGATGTTGCGGCCAAATTCAGGCACAAGGCTGGTTGTCTGCAATGGCTGGGCAGCTCTGTATGCTGGCTCACACACTGGTCACCGAGCTTCCAACTTCACTGTCTGCAATACCACATTACAGAGGTGCATAAACAGGTGGGACAGAAGGGTTGACAGGCTAGTAGGTTTTTTCACATTCCAGAAATATGACAGAATATATATACAATCAAAAACCAATTTGCATTAGTACCAATGGTGAAAAACAGGATGCCAGCAATGTCTACCACAACAGCTGTTCAGCAATGGAATGAAATACTGTATCCAGTATTCACCCATCTCATAACATCCTTTTTGTAAGTCTCAGAGGTCACCTAAACACATTTATTGACTTCATTATTTTTATATATGGAGAAAAAATTGATGGTGCTACAGAGCTGAGCAAATAACTCACAATAAAATCTTTATTCAATATATTTCAGCTTTTTTTTACTGTTCCTGCAACACAGTGAAATTCTTACATTTAGCCATTATCTAAAATCACTATCTGAGAATTTCTGCAGTAAATTTTTTTATGTACAAGATGTTCTTGGAAAGTTCAAAGTCAATGTTTACCATTAAAAATGTGTTTATTATTTAGATAAACCGTGCAGTAACGTTTCTGTTCTCCAATTGAATTGCATCCTTCATAGCAGAGCGTGACTTGTGAATTTTACTGGTAAGCGTACATGACAAATCCATGAACAGTTGGTTAGAGTGGCTCAGATTCTAGGACTTGTTAATAATTAGTTTTATAGGGAGTAAAATTAAACTGCAATTTGAAAGGATTACATCCCAAGTGTCCTATCCAGAAGAAACTGAGACCAGAAAATGTGATAGCAATGCACAAATCAGAGGTTGATTAGTTGTACGTATTCTAAAATGAAACTCCCTGTGGCATTACATGAGAGCCTGGATACAGTTGATTGCCTGTTTTTTGTTTTTTGTTTTTTGTTTTTTTTTTTTACAAAAATATTTAATCCCAATGAGCACCCATTTCACTCATTTCCTGAGTGGGAGACAGCCAAATCCTCAGATGCTATCAAGAACCCCTGGTCTCTTGGCAAAAATCTAGATGAACCCAGGATTGTTCAGGGATACAATATCAATTCCTACTGATAGGAATGGGCAGCAATTTCAGTACATACAGCTCTGGAAAGTTGATTTGCTTCAGCAAGCTCCTCCTTGGATGTTTAGAAGCAGGCTAAGCAACTGACGATAGATGACAGAATCATCGGATCATAGAATAATTAGGGTTGGAAAGGACCTTCAGATCATCTAGCTCCAACCTCCCTGCCATGGGCAGGGACATCGCACACTAAACCATGTCACCCAAGGCTCTGCCCAACCCAGACTTGAACATCGCCAGCGATAGAGCATTCACTTCCCTGGGCAACCCATTCCAGTGCTTCACCACCCTTACAGTAAAGAACTTCTTCCTCATATCCAATCTAAACTTCCCCTGTTTCAGTTTGAACCCGTTACCTTGTCCTATCACTACAGTCCCTAATGAAGGGTCCCTCCCCAGCATCCCTATAGGCCCCTTTCAGATACTGGCAGGCTGCTATGAGGTCTCCACACAGCCTTCTCTTCTCCAGGCTGAACAGCCCCAATTTTCTCAGCCTATCTTCATACGGGAGGTGCTCCAGTTCCCTCATCATCCTCATGGCCCTCCTCTGCACTTGTTCCAACAGTTCCATGTCCTTTTTATGCTGAGGACACCAGAACTGCACACAGTACTCCAAGTGAGGTCTCACAGAGCAGAGTAGAGGGGCAGGATCACCTCCCTCGACCTGCTGGTCACACTCCTTTTGATGCAGCCCAGGATATGGTTGGCTTTCTGGGCTGCAAGCGCACACTGCCGGCTCATGTTCATTTTCTCATCGACCAACACCCCCAAGTCCTTCTCCACAGGGCTGCTCTGAATCTCTTCTGTGCCCAACCTGCAGCTGTGCCTGCGATTGCTCCGCCCCAGGTGTTAGGACCTTGCACTTTGCATGGTTAAACTTCATCAGGTTGGTATCAGTCCACCTCACAAGCGTGTCAAGGTCTTAAGGTCCTTTCCAACCCTAACTCTTCTATGACTATAAAAATTATTCAAAGCAAGCCCTCCACACCAGCTCAACACAAAGGTTTTGCTCATTTGTTGTGCAGGGGATGAGTAGAACAAGCACAAATACAAACTGTACTAAGGATGCAGAGCTTTGTATGTATGGACAAGTTTCATCCTTTAACTGTGCACAGGGGATTGTTCAGGTGTCTGCTTAAAAATATTTAAGTCGCAAGCTCTGCTATTCTGTGATGGGGAGACAAGTTACAACCATTTCTAAATGATAAGTCAAGTTTTATCCAAATGTCCTCTGAAATTTCATGCACTCCTGGCCATACTAGTTTTGCATAATTAGCCTAGGAAATCTAAGTGAAGCACTGCTGTAAATGCCAGAAATACACCACAGGAAATGTAAACCTTGACATTAAGGCATAAGAATGATACAAAGTAGTACCATGCTGTCAGGAGGATGGGCTCCTCTTTACTTGGTACTCAACCATGAGCAGCTCAGTAAACCACAGGTAATTTCCAAAGCTTCTCTTCATTAATACACAAATACAGGTCTAGCCCTATTGTTATCTTGTACAGACTCTGCTGCCGCCACATTTTTATGACATTTTAATAGAAGAAGACAGGGTTCAAGAACTGTTGAAAGGATAATAACTGTTTCATGCAGTCTGCACACACTGTGTGAGGAATGATAGAGAGAAGCTCTGAGACAGCTGTCTGACTTCCATGTACCAGAATGTTTGTATCACTGATATAAAGGCATTAAGACACGGTCAATCTTACTTTCTTTTCAATCTTATATACCTCTTAATACTACAAGTGATTTCCCAGATGATCACTTGGAAGAGGTTCACTGAGATGCCCACACACTGACACCCAAGTTTCAGCAGATACTCTTCAAGCAAAAGAACAAAATGTATTTGTTCCTCTGATGAGCATCTCTTGATCTGACACATGAGACATAAATGGTATAGTATCATGTTAATTTCTAGCAGTCACACACATCTTTCAACTGGCCTGTCAGAGGGACTGGTCCCTTTGTGGGCAATCTCAAAAGAACAAAGGGAACAACTGAGGGAAATAACTGAAGCACATGGAGTATTTTCCTTTCTACCTGGTGAGTCTTTCAGAGGGTCTTCATGAGTGACACACAAAAAAAACCCCAAAGTTAAAATCCCCCATCTCTTTGAAATCAATGGGATTTTTGCCATTGGCTCCAGGGAACCAGGATTTCTTTCTCAGAACCTTTGAAAATGATTGCAGTCAGCCTTGTTCGGTAGTGTTAACCACTGTATCAACACTAGCTGCTGCTGCTTTACACCAGCTGAGAATCTGATCCTCTGTACTGCAGAGAGAGCAGATTCATCCCACTATCGGGCTGCATTGTTACTCACCAGCCTGAGCCTGTGCTGCAGATAAACAGAGGGCTTTAATCCCCGGGCTCTCAATCCAATACCTTTCACCACTGCCAGATTCACATTGTGTTCTGTTTCTTTAATACAAGCTTATAGAAGAGCGAAACGGATAAACTTCCTCCTGCTCAGACTGCAGGAGCACAGGATAATATAACAAGTTAAATGAAACATTAGGGGAAATAGAAAGCACTTTAGAAAACATGCACTGCCTCTTTAACACTTCAAGTTTTTCTTTTAACATAAAATTACAGCATAATGTAAGAAAGGAACCCAGCAAGATGCTTTATCACAATACTTGGGCAACTTCAACTCATCTCAAGTGTTATTATAAGAAATAGAATTTACCGGTATGGACTTACATTCAATAGCTCTCCTTCCCTTTTTAATGAAATGTCATTATTCCAATACAAATCCTTTCATTCTGCAACCCGCTCCCCCCTTCTTCTCACTATATTTCATTTCCTGCAGTTACGTGATATTATTGCCTTTTTTTCCACAGCTATTGATTTAGGTGTATATGGTTATTACAATGCAAAATAAAACAGTTCCCCCATCCATTCTACCTTGTACCGTTGAACATTAACTTAATTTGTTTCAAATCTGCATTTGATTTGGCAAGGAAACCATTTATCTTTATGAAGAAAGCCCTCATAAAGTAGGGACTTCAGGACATCACTGCTTTAAAAATTTAATAGCCTTGTGTCTTATACACTAGAAAAATGAATTAAACCTTCAAATATTATATGTCTCAATGTACCCATTTTGCATTTCATACTATGTTTAATTTATTACATCCCAGGAAATAAATTAGATAAAATCTCACTAGATTTAGGGTGGTAGTTGGTTCTCAGTTTTGCTTTGACTTGGGTTGGGTATTTTACATTCCAGGATTAAAAGCTTATCAATACGGTATTAGCAGCTGTATGTGGCCAGAGTTGTTAGGCTGGAGGCGGTTGTGACATATGTGAATTTCTTGGTTTGAAGAAACCAAGAAAATCTCATCAGGGCTGAGAGCCATTAAGTTCTGAAGCCACCACCAAAGTTGACCTTTCAACCAGTATGCAGCATATCATCTTTAAGGATGATTTCTGTGGCACCAGCAAAGAACAAGCTTTGAGAATCTAAAGCAATCACAGATCAAAATAATTTATGTATTCTCACTACAGATGGAATATTTAGATTGCAGTGTAGCATATGATGCCTTTAACATGACTGGTGAACAAAAAAGGTAGGAAGCAGAAGTATCCATGACTGTAAAGGAAAAGTTCTGTTTTAGAGAAACAGTCACCGTATGACTAAGCCGATGAACAACACCAACAACCAAGGGAAAATAATCATATGGTTTTGCTGGGGTGAGAACTGCTGTAAGTATTTATGTCCCTTATTTCCTGGGAAAATTAAATTTCACATTGCTGCATTAATGTAGCCATCCTGGACATCTTTAAAAGACTGGCTTTCCTTCCTTCAGCTTGTTTTCTACTCTGACCAACAAGAGCTGTGCTAATTTAATTGATTCATTAATAATTCATATTTGCATCATCACTGAAGACACCAAAATCAATTGCAGTCAAAAGCCTAAATACCTTTCAGGACCCAGGCTGAAGGCCCCAGAATCACTGTCCATCTCTGCAGTGCCAGAGTTAAGATAAAGGTCTCCTTCACATGCAGACCACCTCACCAATTACTCTGAAACCTCCAAGGCAAACCTCTACTCCTCTGAACTCCAGCATATGAATTTGATTGCATCCTAGCACAATTCCTCCTACACTCTATTTCTGCGTGTGTTTGGAATTTAAGCCTTGAACATAGGATTCCAGACAGCAGCAATCCTACTCTTCCCTATCCTTCTCTCCCAGCCATTCTGCCCACCCATACACCTCTCCCATCCCCTTTGGTCAGAACAAGCTCAGTCAAATAAGAATCAGTTTTCTCAGGTTGATTCCTAGGAATGTCAGCTTCACAAATACAGGATAGACATGAGGCAGAGTATGAAAACAGCTCATATGGTTTTGTCTGGCTGAGTATGACATGAAGTTTAAGCCTCAGTTTCTAAACCAGAAACACAGCAACAGGCTCTCTCAAGTCAAGCACTAGAAGTCAGTGAAATTGTGAGTAAAAATTAGACCACTTACTCAGATTAAGAGTTATAAAGGTAAATACCCAACTTTAGGTAGGTTGACCTTAGAAAACTGAGATGAAAGACATAATCTTAGCATGGCACACAAAATATACATGTATGCTCTCTCTATGGCAGTATCACCTAATTAATTGGGTTTATGTCAGGACTCTCAGGAATGAAAAAAACATAGGCTACAGATACCTAGAATGAGAAATGAGCTTTGAGAGGAGAGCCATCATGAAAGAACTGAGCAAAACTTAAGCAAAAGAAAAAAGCATCTCAAAGGACTCTTTAAAGAGGACAACCAAGTAAAGGGAAGAGGGCAATAAACCAGAAAGAAGAAGCTCATAATATTCAAATCTAATATAAATTCACCATAAGTACAACTTCCATCAGTCTGCATTGCTGTATTACTGAGCTATATTCTTTGGTACACCTAAGTTTTATTGATTTTACAACTATAAAGCAAACATCGGACACTAGAAGTACATTGGATAGGTCTCACTACAAATCTCCCTGTCTGTATCTTAGAACATTCTTAAGCTGCATTTAGCAAGCAACCTGGAAAGTGCTGATATACTATGTACACATATTAAGAGCCATGACTGTATTTGCCTATTTCTTCCCAGTAGGTAAAACCAGGCTGTTTTGATTGGATGATCTCCAGAAATGAAATCAGAGCACAGTATTGTGATTACTCAGCTCATACAATGAATTCCCAGTTTCAGTAAGAATAAGTAACATTCTAATTTAGAGTCGATATTTGACACTGGATAAGAGGGGAGGGGTCTACTTTCCATTTTCTCCTTAGACAACAGTGGTAAGCTGCAAAACTCCCTGCTAAAATGTATGATCTTTGGAGAATGCTAATTGACCTACTAAAGTTGGCTTATTTTATTTGGTGAAATTTGCTTATCACAGGCCTCTAGGTGCTTTACACAAACAATATAAATGAAAATAATGAATAGACCAAATACCTAAGTGACAATGGGGACTACATCAATAGCTGTCTGCCCAACAGGATACGACTCAAAAGAAACCGTATTATAGCATTTGATCACCTCAGAAGAGGGAACTTTTCCCCCTTCTGAGGTTTGTTTTATTTCAAAGCACAGGGGGATTTGTTAGTTTGAGGCAGATCAGGTTCATCCGCCCCTTGCAGACTGCAGAGCACAGCAGTTCTGTGGATTCAAGTGTGTGTAGAATTGATGCCATCCTGTGGGTGTGGGAAGTGGATATTTAGCGAGGTCAGGCGATCATGATGAGAACCGTACACACTCCCACACTGCCAGGGGAGACTGCTCCAGTGCAGTGGCTGGTTCGAGACTACAGAGGAAAGCTGTTGAGCTCACAGACACCCTTCTGTTGATCCCCTGCACTCACACAGGCAGAAGGACAGGCGCAGCAGCAGCAGAGGTTCTCTCTGATTTCATGCGTTTTCCAAAATAGAAGTTTTATCTCAAGATAACATGAATTATTTTATTGTTGTTGTTGCTGCTATTCCATGCATTAAGCCTAGGGAGTCTGAACGGGATGAAGCGAGCACATTGTCTTCTCGTGGAAAGGCTCATCAAGCAGCAATGTTCTCTCTAGGTCAAGTCAGAAAATAAACCACATGTATAGAAACATGGGCAGGATCTGAGAGTAAAGCAGTCATCCAACGTGAGTCACAATAATGCTTGAGGGATATAAATTATGAAACTGCAAATTTAATATTGAAATAACCAGACTAGGCTTATGTCAGCTAGTTAATAAAACAAAATTCAGCACAGCTTCATTCACCTGGCTGTCCAGGGAGCTTCACTGCTCACTGGACTTGCCAAGTCTAAGTTGGTAGTGACCTTGAGTCTCAGATGGCTCTACAGTCCATTTGTATCATGAGAGTAGCTTTGAAATACTAACTGCCCTTTCTGATGTGAGGGACAGAGGACAGACCAGCACCCATCTCCAAAAGCAGGATCTTAGCAGGACCAAGACCAGACACTCTTGTCCCACTGACAGCAGCCCCTGCGGTGGAGTGCCCAGACTGGGATAGCAGACTGTGAGCTGGGACTCATACATGTCATTCATGAGTCCCAGAACTATTCCCTGGCCAGTGAAAGCAAAGCAGACAATAAACACTTGTTCTTTATAGATTTCATACCACTTAAGAGCAGGTACACAGTGTCAGAAATATTCCCCCTTTTCACAGTTTGGATAGGACATTCAATCTTCTGCTAATACAATATGAAACACTCTTCACAGCCGTAATTTCCTGTAGCATCTAAAATGTTTCCTGTTAATATTTTCCATGTTGTTGCTGGTTTTATGAAGAAAAAAAAAAAAAAAAAAAATCCCCTAAATATTAGCATTTTCAGACGGCAGAATGACAAAAGCTAACATAACTCTTAGAGAGAGCATACAAATCCAGAAATAGATCTAAAGCCAGATTTCTTCGCACTCCCTAATTCTGGCATGGGGAGCAGACCAAAACTCCAGTCCAGCCTTCTGCTTTTCCTCACCCAGTGCTCCGATGTTGCAATTTAACCTCAGTTCTAGCCAGAAGACAATCCTCATTTCTGTAGCATAACACAGATCATGCACCTTTATTTTCTCATTGTATCCACACTAATTCTTTTGTTGCCTCGCCCTCCTATTGCCATGGCAAATAATAATCCTACCATCTCTTAGAGTGCTTGGAGTAGAAAGCTTGGGCTCTTTCTCTTGGAGGAAAAAGGTATTTACTATTTATAAAGATAGCCACTCTGCTCTTGCTATTAAATGTTTTTAGCTCAATAGGAGTTTTGAGAGACAAGGAACAATAAACACAATAAAGCTACAAATTAGCCAAAATCAAAACTAAACACACACACCCCTCTTCGATTTTAGTCCTATAATGGCTCTCAGCAACCCTTGCAAATTCCACTTCAAAACATTTAATGACTGTCCATATTGTGAGCAGTTAAAGATGAGGGATGTCTACGAATAGAACCAGAACTATGCCAGCAGAAGTGTGGTCATTGTTCGCTAGAAGCTTTATTGCCCCAAGAACACTAGAAAATGCCTTACCCTTGTAGACAGCAGCGACATACCCAGTAAACAACTTCTATTATTATTTTGCTGTTTGTTTGTCCACGCTGCCTGGAGGGCAGAATCAGCTTTGTGTATTTGTTTGGCTACCCTGGCTGCCCAGCTTAATTACTCAGCAAAAATCCTAGTGGGCTGATTCCTCATCTGTAACTCAGTGAACCCTGCCAGCGAAGCTAGGTGTATTTGTACCAGTCCAGCTCCGGCTGTCTGTGTATCTGCATCACATCATCTGGCACAGGGCTACAGAATTTAGGCAGCATCTCCTTTCTAAATAAGCAAGAAAAATACCAAATTTGACACATTTGCAAGACTGTTGCTGAACTGTGTGTGCAGATTAACATTTATTCATCTATCTGCCTGTTCGTGAACAAGTTTTCAGTAATGATCTCTACAGCTGTGGCCATAATTTGTGTACCCAGAGACCATGGCTATTGGCAAACAAATATCTTGTGTGTACCCACAAATCTGGGAAAGACCTAACATGGGATAAAGGCATGCCTTTTGGGAGTTTCCTTGTTCTGCCCGGGGTACTCACTGATTCCAATGGAGAAAACAGTGAATTGATTGAGATCCTTGATTGCCAGAGTGACAGAAGGCGGTCAGACCAGTCTGATATGTACCTCTAATGTCAGAAGACCTTGCTGCAAATTGGCCTGGTTTGTGGCTTATATGAAGACTGAAAAATACTCAACTCTTCCCAGATAGCATTTGGGTTCTGCCACAGACAGTGCTCAGCTGAATGTTACACACAGCTTATGAAGATCTTTGCTAACTTTCTGATTGAAATTAAAAGCAAAAGTACATGCATCTTGTCAAAAAAGAATTTTTTTTTCACTGAGAATATGCATGTGTTTTGAGAGTTGTCATAACTCAGTCTGCCAAATTTCTAGCCAGACCTTTGTTAAGGAGTGAAAAGAATGCTTATTGCCCTGGCCTTCTTGTTCCTGAACTGCAGCATACATCAGTGCCATACAGTGTCATTACCTGCTTTTCATATTTCTGATCATATCCCCATACCTTGCCATTTGTATCTCTTCCTATTTTGATTTTTTAGATGCAAATTCACAGCACAGAACAAATTCCCTCTCTCTCAAATGCAATCGATTTTAAAAGCATGCAAGCACAAAACTGGGCACTCAGAGCCTTTGTAAGTGTCCATGACATGAAAGACTTTAAGTGACTGTAAGCTATTTTCTTTGCTGTCAAGCTGCCAGATGATTTTCCTGCTATTAGCACATGCCTATACAGGCCAAACTAATGCTTGCCTTTTTGGACATATGTGAGGAAATAAATGTAATTACAAGCAAGATGTAATCACAATTGCTTTACTATTAAAGCTGCTGTATGCTGTCATGGTTTAGTTAACAATACATGCAGAAGAGTGGAATTGCTTGATGTTCTCAGAAAAGGGAAAAAGATGGAAAAAACCTTAAATGTGGCCTCTTTCATTTATATCTGTGAAAACACAACATTTAAATGCAGAATTTGACTTTACAAATATCACACCAAAAACCTTTTAACAAAAACAGCAGGGAGAGAAAGCTCTTTAAACCATGATATTCCATGAAGGATTATGAAAATAGAGGTCATTGCAAGAAAGAGAATTGCAAATACAACTTGAAAAGCTTCTCACATTTGTAAATACATCGAGAAGAATTTATTCCTCTCTGGTTTTGCTACCAAAGGATATTTACAGGTTCCCAGGGAAAAAGGAAGGAAAAAAAATGACATCAAATTTGATATACTCTGTGTGGTGCAACATGCTGATGTGTAGTAGCAACACTCAACTGAGCTTCAAAGGAAATGAGTTTTCTAGGCTGGAGTTACACATTACAGGCCTGATCCTGACAACACACTGAGCCTTTCCTGAGAGCTTCTGTGTGCCCTCAGCTATCGCTGAATTCAGAGACAGCTTTTGATTTCTTTTAGTGCTGGATTATGATCAGAAGTAATGAGACAAAAATGTAGTGTGTTTCAAAGCAAGAGCTGAAGCTCATCTCACAGAGCCCATCACACTGGGTCCCCCATCCTTCGTTAGGGCTCCTGAGTGATAAAGTAATAACAATTGTGATCCTAATAACAAAGCAAATCTTGGTTTGTCTGTTCAGACGTTGCCAGACTCTGCACAATGACATATCTTCCTCACCCAGCACAAGAACAAAATGCATTTGGGCTACCAGCATAGGTGCTTCAGCACACCACTGACACAGAATTGCTGAATGTGTTCCCAAGCCTTTGACTGACAGCAGATACTGTCAGGTTTCAGCGTCCTGGATCAGCAAGGTCTGTTTTTCAGCAAACCCTAAGTACCATCAGTCTTCAAATTATACTTTTTGAATGCATAGGCTATCTTATTTCCAAGCATCTAACCTCACAGCCATGTGCAGACAAGGAGCAGGCAGCCCCCTCAGGCTCGAGCCATAGGAGGTGCTAATTTGTGACAGACGCAGCTAGCAGATTGCATGTGCCATCCATTACTGATGAGTGACAGAAGATCAGTTCAGGTGGCATATGCTCTCTCAGATGACCCAGGCATAAAAATTCTACTGCTTTGAACTAGATTGTCTGAAACTTCAGACATTTCTACAGTCATACTGTGAAAATAAACCGGAATAAAGTGACATACACCAGAAGCAGCCTTCCCTGACCAAATTTTTGGTGAATCCAAATACTGGAGGAGAACTCTCTGAAGTCTGTGAATAGTTGCCCGCACCAAAAATAGCATAGTCCAAACCCTGCTCATCTCTGTCAAAGAGCACATTGAAGTCTGCCTTTGCTGCTCATGCTGTACAGTTCTGCTTGAACTTGGCAGTTATTTTACAGCTGCAAGGTGAAACTGATGCCTGAAACCAACGGCAAAGCTCTCACTGGTTTTAGCAGAACTAGGATTTCACCTTATGATTTCCTTCTGTACGAAAAAGAAATCAAGCAGAGACGGAGCTCAACTTCTCACTGCCCAGACATCTGATACCAATAATACTTTTTTACTGTGTCCAAAACTATATTTAAATTGCATTTCTGGCAGGTTTTGAGATGTGTGATATAGATCTTCTGCTATCACATCAGATGTAGTTTCCTTCAGAACTGTTGAACCAGATGTAAAATGTAAGAGATGTAAAAAGTAAAATAAAACCCCTTCTCAGAGTAAAGTGTTTCTGGCATGTGGCTATTTTATATAGGGTTTTTAGATGCATATCTCCACTCCAGCCATTTAAGAAGGTACACACTACCATAACTCTATTGGAGCTGATTAGTGCCAACTACTTGTGATCAGTAGGAATTTAAAAACCAAGGGCTGCCAAACACTAACAATTTATAAACTGTACGCCAGCAATGTGCTGCAACCGAATATTCTGTAGTGTACTTAATTTCAAAGTAGAGCCATATTTAGAACACTGAGGGGAAGGGGAGAAGAAGCCAATATATCACATCAGTATTTGATTTTCAACACTTAGAACTATACATGTTCTGTTTCTTACTGACAAAGAAAATTGGAGGCACAGAGTGAGAGGAGTTCTTGTGAGGCTGTCAAGCGTTTGCACAGACAACAGGTATAGTTGTAAAGTAATTCTCCCTTTTCAAGCATAAAATTGTCTCTTACAAATCTCAGTTGCAAATGTGTGTAGGTATAGATTTGAGTTACAAATGAAGTGTGGTGAACAAATACTCTGGCAGCAAAGGTGAGCCAAGGCACCGTGACACCGAGGAAGAAGCGGCTGCACTCAGAGCACATTAGCATCCTGATTGTATCCCACTCCCCACAGACTGAATGATCACTTGCATGACATTCAACACTACCTGAGGAGCAAAGGAATTTAACCAACTGCCTGCTCTTAAGAAAGAAGGGCAATGATTCTCTTGTCACTATTTTTATCTCTTAGTGACCTCTTTTTAATTTAAGGAAACCAACTCTGATTTATTGTACTGAGAGGAGAATTAGTCTGAGTCTGTTTCATCACAAGACCACAGGTCTTCCAAAAAGCAGGGCTTCCTGTCTTCCAGGGACTCAATTTTGTTCCTCCCTGGTGATTATGTGTCTATTAACATCCCAAAGATATTCTGCTGCATAGTGCCTTCAGTTTGCTGCTACAGTTTGGACCACTCTAAAAATGAATATAATTGGTTCCTGTGACCAAACCAAGAGAAAAAGAAGTGGCAGGGGGGAGGAAAGAGGAACTATAAAACCTGTTCATCCAATCATCAGGAATCAAAAAAGGCTTCTCAGGAAAAAAACCCAGTGAGACAAAAGTTCCACCTAATCCCAGGAGAAAGGAGATGGCTTTGTTGTATGCAGCACCCTGACACTAGCTCAGAGATGCATAGATGGGACACTACTGACAAATGGGCACAAAGAATTGAGCTGCTGTAAAGAAAGGAAGGCTCCTTGTATCGTTCTTGTCCATGAAAGATACCCAAGGGATCTATCTTTTCTTTTTTTCAGTATGAACAAGAGATTTCCACAGCTTATCAAGCCAAAAAGGCTCACTGAATTGAACTTAGAAGTAGAGCTAAAAAAATTCACCTGTAATCCTTGTAGTTAGTCTCTATCTACACAGTGTTTTCTGTAAGTACCTAAATCCCCTTAAGTAAACATAGTGGAAACTCTATACTTTGCCAAGCTCCTTCACTGGTATAAGCAACTTTTAGGAGTTCAAGGAAGCAAAGATGCAAATCAGATCTTTGACAGCACAGTTCCCTGATGCAAGACATGGGGCACAGGAACAGAACGAAGAGCCCCAGCATGACTGGAGAGCAAAGAATGTGACAATTCCTGTCCTTGCTGGCTTCTGGCAAGTTCTGCTTGGATACTTTAATATCATTGTAATTTTTAATTGTCCAAATTGATGACATACCAGTTAATGGAGCTATAAAAATTTACATGAGCTGAGGCTCAAGGCTCAAAGGCATGCCTGCAGGATGGAGCATGGGGATCTGGGCAAGGAGACTTAAAGTGGCCTCCATGCTTGATACAGGCAAACTTAAATAGGGACATTTTGATAAATCACAGAATCACAGAATCATAGAATACCAGGCTGGAAGGGATCTCAAGGATCATCTGGTCATCAACTTTTCAGGGCAAAAGCTCAGTTTAGACAACATGTCCCAGCACCATGTTCAGATGAATCCTTGAAGTGTCCAACACTGGGGAACTCACCACTTCCTCAGGGAGATTATTCTCATTGTGAGAAATTTTTCTCTTGTGTCCAAAATGTCTGAGGATGCCCAGTGAATTATTTTTATAGCACCAACATTCAGGAATCTTTCACACTGGCACTGGCAGGGCATCTTCAAACCTTCCCCACTGTATATTGCACACAGCTAACATGGGAATCCCTGAAAACATGTTTGGAGCACCTTGCCCTAGTGCATCCAGCTGTGAGGCCAAGTGCTGAAAACAAAGCAAGATCCATGATTATTCATAACCAGGAGTATTGCACATACTTCGGAAAGCACAGCTCATCCTTTGTACTCAGGAAGAGTTGAGATACACCCTGGTTTACCCAAAGGGCCTTAGCAGAAGCTGTGGAGTTACAAACATACCTGTGATGACAAATGGAGAGATTTCTCAATAGGTATTTTAATTTGAGATCCTACACTGAATTACCACACCCCAGTCCTGCAAACGCAATCTGAGCTATGGCAAATACTTGGAGATGTTCTCTCATAGAGTATTAGAAAAGATCACTACAGGCTATGTCCAGTAGATGCCAGTTACAATCTTTCACATACATTTTTAGAGAAATGATGTAATTAAAAAGAAAACAAATAAATTGATTCTAATGGTAAGCGACATTTTAGTTCAGTCACAATTACAATCAACCAGATGCACTCATTGCATTAGTAGCAGGATATGATCCTGAAGTTCATACAGGGTTAAGTTCATCATCTTCAGAGATTTCTTAATGACCCTTGCTATCTAAACCCCTCTTCAGACTGGTGGCTGTGTATTATGCTTTCAGTGCACATCCTCAGACATATTAGGACACAAAGTGAACCTGACAGGGAGAAGAATATTTCCTTTCTCCTCAGAAATGCCCCAGGAGGGTTTTCTGCAGGTGACCTCCTCAGACCCTGGCTCTACATTAGAGTTATTGTCCTGAGAGAAGATTCAGTTAAAATACCCAATTCATTTCATATAGTGCTCTTGAGTTTATTCTTGGTGGCAGCTAACTTGTAAAATTTTATTATGGATTCTTCTTCGGTTTGCTTGATGGAAAACAATTATGCTATCATCAGGTCTAAATTTTGTGTGCATACCATACAATTTCCTTTCCACTACTATTTTCAGATAAAATGTTAATTTCTGCTTAAAAAGAAGTTCAAAATATCCTTCCTAAGATGATATCAATATATTAATTTCGACCTCACACTTCTAAATGGTTGTGTTCAAATATGTCTGATATCCTAAGATTAGCCTAATGATTTTTGAATGAGTTGATGATTATGATGACAATAACAGCAATAATAGTAGTAGTAATAATAACAGTAGCAACAATAATAATAGTCGTAATAATAATAATAATAATAATGTAGCAGCAATAATGTTGGTGTCTTTCACCAGCAGAACTCACTGTCACAGGCAATACACAAATGCTTGGTAGCTGCTCATATATGCCTCAAAAGTGCTTATATTATGGCCAAAGAGAAAGACCCAGTACAAAAGAGTCCTATCCTAGTAAGTGAAGCTGAAGCACAGAAAAACACACAACTGCGAAAGTGAACAAGCGGATGCGTCTCCACAGTCTTGCAGGGACACCAGCTCACACCCCAGCAGCAGCAGTGGCCCTGTTTTACCAGCTCTGCTTTCTGAACAAGCTGACGCAGCTGCACTGCTTCCAGGACTAGCCTATCTAGAAGTAACTCAGGTAGCTCTGCACTTAATTATAGAGGGTAGGTGTACCCTACATAACTCGGATGGTTTGAGAAGGGCTATGCTGCCATCTAGAACCACGACTACTAAATCCTAGCTAAGAGTAGCTCTAAGTCTGTTTAGGTGGGGGGATTCTTATAGAATAGTCATAGAATCATAGTACAATTAAGGTTGGAAAGGACCTTATGATCGTCTAGTTCCAACCTCCCTGCCATGGGCAGGAACACCTCACACTAAACCATGCCACCCAAGGCTCTGTCCAACCCAGACTTGAACACCGCCAGCGATGGAGCATTCACAACTTCCCTGGGCAACCAATTCCAGTGCCTCACCACCCTCACAGTAAAGAATTTCTTCCTCATATCCAATCTAAACTTCCCTTGTTTCAGTTTGAACCCATTACCCCTTGTCCTCTCACTACAGTCCCTAATGAAGAGTCCATCCCCAGCATCCCTATAGGCCCCCTTCAGATACTGGAAGGCTGCTATGAGGTCTCCACACAGCCTTCTCTTCTCCAGGCTGAACAGCCCCAATTTTCTCAGCCTATCTTCATATGGGAGGTGCTCCAGTCCCCTGATCATCCTCGTGGCCCTCCTCTGCACTTGTTCTAACAGTTCCATGTCCTTTTTATGTTGAGGACACCAGAACTGCACACAATACTCCAAGTGAGGTCTCACAAGAGCAGAGGAGAGGGGCAGGATCACCTCCCTTGACCTGCTGGTCACACTCCTTTTGATGCAGCCCAGGATACGGTTGGCCTTCTGGGCTGCAAGCGCACACTGCCGGCTCATGTTCATTTTCTCATCGACCAACACCCCCAAGTCCTTCTCCACAGGGCTGCTCTGAATCTATTCTGTGCCCAACCTGCAGCTGTGCCTGCGATTGCTCTGACCCAGCTGTAGGACCTTGCACTTCTCATGGTTAAACTTCATCAGGTTGGCATCAGCCCACCTCACAAGCGTGTCAAGGTCCCTCTGGATGGCATTCCTTCCCTCCAACTTATCAACCGAACCACACAGCTTGGTGCCATCGGCAAACTTGCTGAGGGCGCACTCAATCCCACTGTCCATGTCACCCACAAAGATGTTGAACAAGACCGGTCCCAACACCGATCCCTGAGGGACACCACTCACTACTCGTCTCCAGCTGGACATCGAGCCATTGACCACAAGTCCCTGCATGCAGCCATCCAGCCAGTTCTTTATCCACCAAATTCTTAGTAGAATTTTCTCCAAATAGCCTTGGCATTTACTTGGGGAAAAATCTCAACGGCAGCAGAGCTCAGCCCATACAATTTATTTCCATGCCTGTTTCGTGATGATTCCAGAATGTACCTGACCTCAAGATATACTGCTCTAAAGGGACTTGGCAGGGAGCTGTTCTTACACTACAGTAACATTTTCAGTGCTGTGGCCCACCTGGTTTCCTGACATTGCCTTTACACCTGCTCTGGGGCAAGAAGCTAAAGCCACCCTCTCTTCCCTGAATGCCATGTGTTCTCTAAGATAAGTGGATAATGAATGTATCCAAAACCTTTGAAAACTGCACCAGGATTAAAGAAAACAACTCAACCATCTGCAAACTGCAGCTGATGCAGTCCCTCAGAACCAAAGGTGTTTTCAGAAATGGACAAGTCAGCCTCCGATGGGCTTATTTTATGGAAAAACTAGAGTATTATTACAGCTGCTATATGCCTTCTCTCTTTCATACAGACACATACATTAGAAACTTGATATGCATTCACAGACAGTGAAAAATTTCCACTGATTTCACTAGGCTTCAGGTAAGTATGGTCTGTGCTTACAGGAGGTTGAGCCCAAAATATTTGTATCAAGCCTTTTCTTTTAAATCCCTGGGCAATAGGCATTTAACTTGAGGTTCACCTTTTAACCCACAAATTTGCTGTTTCCAAGTTGCTGTTTCTAGCAGAATTTTCTCTTGCAAAACAATCTGCCATCTACTGAAAAAAACACAGATACTTACAGAGCCATTATTCATGTATTTGTTATATATCAAGTGAAAAATCCAAGCCACTAGACATATTATGCAGTTTCTTCAGTGCGCTGTACAGTCAGATTGCTCTGATGAGATGGCAGATGCAACCTAGGAAATTAAAGTAAAGCTAGTGCTGAGGATTTGTATTTAGAATCTGGTTGAAAGCACAAGGAACATTTGAAGCAGCTTTGTGCAAAGCCCATTCACAGGGATGAATCATGTTTTGCAGCAAATATCATGGTGGGGTTAAAGTGTGTTGAAAAAAATCAAGACTCCTGGAAGAAAATGAATGCAACGTGATTTTATGTCAGGCTTAGTGAAAAGTCCTAAGAAACCATTCAGTGGGTTTTTTTCATGCTTGCATATATACTTGAACATCAATTTGGAGGTATGCAGAATTACATGATCCCATGGAAACTAACATGGTGATGAATATTAACATAATAATTAATAATACACTTAAGTGTGTGTCATGCAGTTGGGCAAGCCAGGAATGAAGCAAATGTATTGTACCAACTAACCCCCCACAGTTACAAGACAGAAATGAACAGCATTTTGTAATTATACACAGTGACATATTTTCTTATATCTACTGCCAAATAAAATATCACTTTTTGGAATTAAAAGAGAGAGCAGCAAATAGAAACAGCTATGTCATCAGTAATTGCAAACATGTTTTCAGCTCCAGCTTCTGATAACTATCCAAAGACATTCTTTTCACTGGTAAAATTGACAAATGTCCAAAAAGAAAAGAATCCTTATGGGCCATGTTCACCCCCAGAAAGTCAGATAAAGAAATCAGAGTACCAGAGGAGTACCTAGAAAGTTTTGCAAGAAGATTGGAATTAGCAAATAAGCAGCACAGCTGAAAAGTAAGTGGTGCTGCTTGTAAAGGGGCTTTTAGATAATACAAGATTCTATTAACTTTCCCCTATGGGGCCTGATGAAGATGCCCATGAGAGATGGACAACAGATTGACTTACTGTATTTAAAATATAACCACCTCTCACAGGAACACTAAGAGGATTGCTTAAGCCAAGTCTTCTTAACACAGGAGATCTCTAACGTGGTAAAACAAGCTGGTGAAATCCAAAACAACTTTTCAGCTGATGCAGAATCAGAGAACTTGGTTCCATCGCTTTGCAACCAAAAAATGCTTTTGTAGGGCATTATTCTTGGATGCAGGTGAGATCCCAGTCCTGTTCCTCAGTGACAGTTGGAGAAGCTAATAATTCCATACAGAAACCTCCACCCCACTCACAGGTAAAGTGGCTTATGTAAATGAGGTCTATAAAATGATCCTAAGGCAGGCAGAGGGAGACTCTGCCAGGTCTCCTCTGCAGCCAAAAAAGATACTTCACTAGCCCGCTCATGTTTGAACATTAATCCTTACTTAACTAGGATTAATGCTTGATAACATCAGAGGCAAGCAGGAAAGTAAGGTCCCTACTCTGAAGCTTCTTATCTAAAGAAATTTCGCCTTTCAAGTATCGCACTATACCCATGTTAAACAACAAAGCCAGAAGCATGTAGATTCTGGTCCTTACGGACTGAACAGGAATTAGGACACTAGATGCTTCTAACATTCTGAACCTAGGGATTCGAAAATCCAAAACTTATCTGCAGGTCACAGATGACATCAAGTAATGAAAAAAAAACCCTTCAGAGATAATAGCCTTAGTGCAAATTCCAGCCGGAACTGGCCTAGGAGAGTTCTCAGCAAGAGAAATATCTCTTTAGTCACCTGGCTGAATAACCAGTACTAAAAGCCTCTATGTTCTACAAATCCCTGTCCACTCACCATACAGGGATATTCCATGCATCCCATATCAATATTTTGCTATTCGCTACTGATGGTTGTGTGAGAAGTAAGTTGAAAGTGACTTTACATGTCCTGACCTTTAAGTTCAAAGACATCGTTGTATCGTCGCTCCCTTGAAATCAGCATTTCTCCCTATGATTAGCTGCCTCCTGTCTACTCGTACTGTTTAGGCTACTAAAAATACTATACTCAAAGAATGATTAATAAAGCTTGTTGGGGGCCCAGGAATTGCCATGGGGATAGCTTTATGTACATCTTAAAGTATGTGAAAATATGCATTTGGACAGCTGTTAAAAACATGTATAATTTTTCCCAAACACCACAGCTCTTTCCAAATAGCATAGTTTGATGGCATAATGCACATTGAAAGATTTCTTAATAGTCTGTTTTATTTATAGTTACTGACTCAATAGAGTACATAAAGCCTTCAAAACCTTTGTGGGTTATGTGTTAACTAAGTAGGCATTCACCCATTTTTTTAATAATGTGTCATTTGTGCAGTTGATCGATTTGTAGAAGACATTATACCCAGACACTGTGCTCAGAAAAACCAAGACTTGAATATTAGCAGGGGAGAGTCACCATGATACTTCTACGTCCACATGGGACAATTCTGCTTTCAGGATGGCAATGTAAATCCAAACGCATACATTAAGGCAATGCTTTTATACTGTTTTTTAGTTCTTGGTAAGTGGCAGCACAATTCAACTCTTTCTGAAACACATGGAAAGTTACAGACAAGGCAGAGCTCACTGTAAGATTTCCAGTAATTCAGTTTAAAATATAGTATGAACAAACATTGAGTGAATGCTCTCAGAAAATCCTATTTCTCTTTATTTTAGCTGCCCTTTTTCATACAAAACTTGAACTGAAATCTCCTTTTTAAAGTTTTACAACAAGCTCAATTCAAACATGGTAATACTTGTTGGTAAAGAAAGAATCTGATGAGTAGCATACCACAAGTTCGTCATGCAAAAATTATTTTGAGACAAGCTTCCAATTGAGTGTTTCAGTCACAAAAGTCTGCTTTCTATTTCAGTACTGTCACTACTCTGTTTGTGGTGTCCTGGTCATCTCTTAACATAACACCTCAGTCTTCTCCCTCTTCACAGTCCTTTGTAATTTGCTTTGAGATATAATGATGCAGAGTTCTCTAATAACTAAATGGTTATGATAGGTTTTGGTGTTTTACTGTTGTTAAGCAAAGCTTCTTTAAATACTCAAGATACTCTTTCCTCTTACGCAGAAACTACTACAGCAGTATCCCAGATAGTATTGCATCACCAACAAAGCTGGAAAATATTCAGAACACTTGAGAGATTTGTAAAGACTCAGACCTAAGACTGTAAAGTGCATCAAATGATTTACCACAGGCTTATCTATATATCGCAGATATCAAATTCAACTTTGAATGCAAGAAGGGAAAAAATGAGATATACAAAATTCATGTACTGTAATCAAATAGAAAACACATGCAAACTGTAGCAGAAAAATAATAGAAACATGAATCGTGTATATTGAATCTGTCTGTTATTATGGTAGGAGTGGCAATGATTAGTAGAAACAGGCTTGCAAAATGATTTCTTATATAATATCACTTCCTGTGCCCATAGGCTAACTGTAATAAAGACAACGCACCCTTAGGCAAGGGCAAAGGCAAAAAGCACAGTTCTTTCTTCTGGGAAGGAAAAGCACCCAGTAGCACAGGCGCCTTGCCAGCAAACGGAGGTGCTGGCTTCTCATCCTTTGAAGGTATCAGCAACCAGTCTTGGTGTTGGCATACTTACTAGAGAGAAAGATATCACTGTCAGGGACCTACAGCCTAAACTATCCTAGCCAACAAGAAACTGCTTCAGAACCATCCTGCACAAGAGAGTAATCATAAGAATGCTCTAAAAGCCTTAAAAAAATGTTGACTTTTATGGACAGTGCTATGCAGCTTCAATGATGCATAAATGTGAACTTTTGCACAGACAGACTGGGAACTTCCATCATGCACACATATTAATGGCCCGCTGAGACTATTCTCCTACTCAGCATTACTCATGAGCATTGTGCTATGCCTTTCTATGTGTCAAATGTAAAAAACCTCAGCCAACATACAGACATGGGTGTCTCTCAGGGTCCTAGCACATACATGACTCCAAGGGGTAGCAGTCAGACATGAATATATAATGGTAATGAGCAATGCTTTTGATTTAAGAGTTTAACCCTGAGGTCTTCCAGAAGCAGAGCTTAACATATTGCCTAAGACCACAAGATAAACCAGTGGCAAGCTCAAGCTGGCAATCTGGGTGGAGGATCTCCCCTCTCCACCCAAGGCTGACTCATTGCAGCTCCCTGCAGTCGAAATATGAAGGGACAAGATCTTTGTTGGTGGTGGTTGCAAGCAATCAGTCTGGCTGCCTTTCAGGAGTGCTGAAATGGGGCACCTTAGTGGGGACATCTAAAGCTTGAAGCACTCAAGCTCCACATCAGGTCTCCTGATCGCCAGAAAATAGGGCGGTCTCTAGGAGATTCAAGTGACATCTTCTTTGCAGCTGCATTGACTCCAGAAAGTGTGCAAGGGAAGGGAAGCCAAACTGGCTTAAAACATCTCTGCTTCCTCCTGATTCCAAGATCTGCATCAATCAAGCACTTCACTCCAGTGGTCAGCTATTGCACACAAGTCCAGTCCTTACATACATGCTGCTATGAGCCCGGCCGCATTAACTGAGCAAACAGAAACCCTCCTGGATTCTTTATGTGCTGTGCTGGATTTGGAAAAGGTGCAGGGAAGAGGCTATTTTTCTGCAGAGAGAATTTTTCATAAAAGGCATAGTCACCTTTTGCTATTACAAATACAAGAGCAATAACAATATATACAGGCCTGAGCAATAATGGAGATTCTGGCAGATATTTTTTTCCCTGTCATAAGCACACTGGGCCTACGGCAAGGTTTTCCTCTATTTAATAAAGAAAATGGAAAGGTAGGGGGAAAAATAAAATAAAAAAAAAAAAACAAAACCTGCACTGCCTCTCAAATTACACAACCTGTTAAATATTTAGGGCATTCTTTCCCACAAACACTTCAAATGAATGAGAAAGAGGTTTGTCTTCTTGACAGTTCACACCGTCTTGTGGGCCAGACTCATTCCTCTGGAAGCTCACTGAAGTCAGTGATATAGCAGCAGGGATGACAGATGAAGCTCACGATCCACATTTTAGTAGTACCTATCTACCATTCATACAAACCGGCTGAAGATTAAGATGCAAGTGAAGCCGCTAAAGGTTCAGGTTGAGGAGCCAACTAAGCAGAAACATTCTAAATTCTGTGGCAAACGTGTTTAATTTCACTCTCAGTCTCTTGCATAGAAGGGAAGGGCTTGAATGATTTAACAGTAACCAACACAGTTCTCCAGTATTTGCTTAGAGTGACAAGTATTCTTGCTGTTTGGGTTTTTCTTTTTTCCCCAGTTGCAGTGAATTGCCATCACACACTCTCGTGGCATGGCTGGTTATCTTCACTGTAAAGAACAAAGTGACAAGCGCTTACAGTGCTTACAGCTGACCAGTAGTAGGTTACCCTGCAAACAGCTCCTAGCTTGCAAATAATCCAAAACACACTTAACTTCCTTCAAAACAACAGAAACTTCTCTGCTCTTTAAACTGGAAACAGTAAGTCTGATTTCAATAATAAGCCTCTGAGTTTATAAGCAACTGAATTAGAAGTTCACCTCAAGTCCAAATGAAAAATCAGTAAGCAGTCATTAGGTAAGTAAAAATGAAAGCAAAGAAGACAAGAAGCCATAGCTGTAATCATCCATCCAAAGTTACCTTACCAGCTATCAAATAACTGCTAAGTTAAAAGCTTTATCATGTTAGGCCACTTGTTCTTCATAGTAATTAAAATACAATACAATAAGGGTTTCATTTATATTCTGATAGCCAGGCTGGCACATAACTTGACTCAGGGCTGCTCTCAATTGAAATCTGTTTATGGTCTCCAAAATCCCTTCTTGGATGTGTCTCAGGTTCTGCACCAGAGAGAGGAGGGGGAAACTGGCAAATCATAATAGAGATGTGAGAACTGCTCAGGGAGGGGTGGGGAGGAGAAGCAAAAACCTCCTGGAATCTGGATTCTGAACTCAATCAAAGCCAAGCTGCACTGAAATGTAAAAGTTTGGCCAACTTCCTAAATTCTACCATCACGATATTCACTTGCAGTACTTATTTTGCAGCACATATTGATTTCACTTTCAGTAAAACACTATTCTTAAGACAAATTTTCATTTTGCAAGGTTTTCACCTACACCTTCCCATTCCGGTCCAGCACACTGAACTTCCCACACCCAGTGACCCAGCCTGAGCTGGATCCCCAAGTGACACAGCTGCCCTTTGACAACCCTATCGCCACTGATCGCACCTTTATAGACACCCTAGTACAGTGAGGATGAGCACGTTCCACATTGTGCTGGCCTTCCATCACCCGATGTTTCTGCAGCTGGAGGCTGCCTCGCTGTCTAACAATATTGCTGAAGCACAGCAGCACGCAGCACACACCCTCTTGGATCACCCTCCTCTGCTTTGCAACAGGGGAAAGGTAAGGGCATGACAAAGCAGCAGCAACTGTTCTTCCTTACTTCAAAAGACAACTCCATGCCGCTAATAATCCTTCACACTTAAGTAACAGCCAGCTTTATAAACAGTAATTAAAGATGCCTTCTGGTGTACCTGCTAAGGAAACATCATTTTCATTCTCCACAAAGACCGCATTTTCTTTAGTGTCTTTTGATTAAAGGAGCCAACCTTGAGCACAAAAGGCTTAATTTTCAGGGGGACAAGCAGCTACAGGTCACACTGTCACACGTCACATTAGCCTTCTAACATTGTCTCCTAACATCAGCTAAAGGTTAAAATCTGACATGTTCAGCAGAAAGCCTCACAGTTTTCCATTTCAGACACTTTCTGCATACTGCTAATCAGTAATTTCGTGAGGTGCAGGATTCACACAGCAAAGTATTGTGAAATCTGTTAAACATTTTTACATAGAGATATTAAACCCCCTCTCACTTAGTCCCCTGATATCTCATTGAGTAAATACCAGCATTCTGGGATTCACTATGCAGGGGTTCATCTGCCTGTGCTTCTCCTGTTGTTTTTCATCTCTGAACTGGCCAATGCTTTCCTCATTCACCATTTAACTTCTCCAAAAACCAAGCCTTCACCAAGCAGTAGCTGGAAGTGAAAACTGGTGACAGTTACAGCCCTGCCCACCCCGAAAACCCAGTGCAACCGGGGTGAGCCCAGAGACGCCAAGTCACTGCTCTGTCTAATTACAAACCCGAGGCAGATTAACCTTTGATGACTAAATTAATCTTCTAAATAAAATGAATATGCATCAGCCTGCAAATTAGGATTAAATGCTTAGCAGAATCTTTATGTGATCAAGCAGGTTTTGTGGTGCAGATGTTAACCATTAACATGAGGCAATAAAATCATTCTTTTTTCTTATAATAACACCTAACAATTCTAAAGCCACCTTTCATCTGAAAATCTCAAAGGGTTTCATAAACATAATTAATTAACCCTCTCAGCATCCGAGACAAGAGCATAATAATATCCCCATCCAACAGCTGAAGAAACAGAGGCATAGCAACATCCTAGATCGCGTGCCTCAGACTGTGTGTAATGTTACATGCTTTGAAGAAGAAAAGACCAGGTTTACAATGGCTTCATCCTTTCTCTCATGCAGACTTGGCAGGGCAGCTTCTCCATAAGGCTGAACTACGATACATGCACGTCCCTGTCCCAGAAATGCTTGTGGTGGCTCTATATAGCCTTTAAGGTAAGGCATCACCTCCTCCAGCCATTGAGACACCAGATACATGGGCATCTCACCCCAAGTTACCTGCCAGGGCACATTCATCTGCATCAGGTCACCTTTTTACCATAAAGAGCAATGGAACTTGTCTCACTAAAATAAAAACAAACAAGGACAAGGGGAAATGGCTTTAAACTGATGGAGGGGAGATTTAGGTTAGACATTAGGAATAAGTTCTTCCCTGTGAGGGTGCTGAGGTGCTGGCACAGGTTGTCCAGAGAAGCTGTGGCTGCCCCATCCTTGGCAGTGTTCAAGGCCAGGTTGAATGGGGCTTGGAGCAAGCTGATCTAGTGGAAGGTGACCCTGCCAATAGCAGAAGGTTGGAACTGGATGAGCTTTAAGTCCCCTTCCAACTCAAACTGTTCTATGGTTCTATGAAACGCTGAACTTTCTAATCTACTACTAAATTCTGAAATGAATCATTCCAGTGGTGGGGGTAAACCTGTTGTGGAGAAAAAACCTGTTTCTTCTTGATTCTTCCCTTGGGCAATCAGAACTACAAGTCCCTTAAATTATTTGTTCCTTGTACAGTTACAACAATGTAGTCACAAGGAAACCCAGATGATGGCAATCCCACTCCTTTTTCACTGCTGGTGAAACAGCTGTCCCTGCAACGTGATTCCTATGTCTACATGGATTAAAATGCTTGCATGGAAAGCTCCCACTTCCATCCAGATCCTGATACTCATTCTGGAAGAGTTCCATGTTTTTTTTAGGCTCTTCCAGAACAACAAATAGTTTCCAGGAATCAAGGAAACCTTCTTCTGATGTCCGCTTCCTGCGCTTCTCCTTCCAATGGGATATTCATTTCCGAGCGGTTTACAATGAGTTTAGACAAATGTACACATCACGACTGACTTACAGCCTTACTACACCTGATTTTAATTTGCTTAGTTTAAAATGTCGTGCATTTGATTATTATCAAACTATAAAATTGTTTTAATTCAATTTGAATAACGAATAATGTAAGAGCATTAGTGAGCTATGAAGAGACATGTGCGAATTCATGTTCATGATGACCCAGTTTGTTGACACATTTTGTTGCCCAGTCATTGCAGCTTATCCTAGTATGTAGTTTTTCTTCTTATGTAAACTAATCTGGCAGCGTAAAATGTCCATTACTGCAAATGTAATTTTATTTGCTTGAAAGGAAACTGGGTAAGTTCTTAAGGTCAGTTTGTTTAAATTTCTTGGCTTCCAAAAGGAAATTTCAATTAGAAATTTACAATTAGTTTAGAATACTGACATCACATACATAATTCTGGCATATAAGTAACTTCCACTTCCACAATACTGGACATCAGACATTTGAAAATATTTGTTGTTTTCATACAATGACTGCTAAAATCCAGGGAAAAATTCCAAGGACTTTAATAACCTTTGGATTGAGCACATTATTATTATGAATGTAATTCTTGATACCTCTCATAATATCCCAGGCCATGTAAGAAACTTAGAAAAAGCAATTAACATTCCTCTATCGACTTTTGCATTTACATTTTATATTTACCATTTAAGACTTTAATTCTCCATAAAACTGCTTAAATATACATAACTTTGCTGCTACTTAAATGTTCTGTGATCTTCCTGAAATGATCAGCTAATTAAAATCATTTAATTTAATACCTTAAATTTATCTTCCTTTATTAGGAAGGAATTGTATTTAATGTGCAGATTTTGTTTATTTCCTTTCTCAGAAAATCTCAATTTGGACAGAAAGTCATGATTACACAGTAAGGAAGAGGATATCTTCTAGGCTGCAAACTCAAAACTCTTGGTAATCATTAGCTACCATGTATGACATGGCGTATATAATTAAGAAATAAATTTATCACAGAAACTTGGAATTATCAATTAAAAAGTAGTCGGTGCAGTCCCACAAGCTCCGATATGATTACCTATGTTATCTGGGCTGTCACTTCTGATGCTGGTTTGAATCTCAAAGACCTCTGAGGGGTGCTCCATGTGTCAAGTTAAATAAGTGAGACAACCTTAGTGGAAAAATGCAGTGATACAAGCGGGTGCAAACACAACTCTTCCTGAGGAGAATAAAGATGTCAGCTTCAACTTGAATATTATTAGCAAACTGCTCTTCCTTCCTACTGTACCTCTGAATGGTCTGACTTCTGAACCGAATGACAGGACCATTCAATTCATGGTTGTGCCAAAGTCTGATGGGTTAGGAGGGGCAGAACCTTGTGAGTATTAAAGGACACTCCAGCCTGTTATGTTTTTTTCTTACTTACTACCTTTGCAGACTTTGATTTTCCCTTCTTCAGAGATTCCTCAAGTTTAAGGCCAGAAGAAGCAGTGAAAGAGACAGTGAAAATACGTAGTCTGACCTCGTATATATGCCAAGCCAAGCTACACTCACCGACCCATCCTCTACGAATCCTTCTGCTTTTCTCTAAGCTACTTGCCATAACACTGATCTACAAATATGTCTCAATTATGAGGCAGTAAATCAGTGTAAAAAGAAAATGAACAACTCCTCCCACCAGCCTTTCTCTTCAAAATCCCAACTCCAGAAAAATGATTCTGCTGCTCACTCTGAAGCGCAATGCAGAATTTGCCACCCTCTGATGAATCAGACTCTGTTTCTTGTGCTGTCTCACACCTCTATTGGGCTCTAACTTGAACTAGAAATAAAATTAATGGAAAGAGTCACTTCATCATGGTTTTCACCTGATTGGGGTAGATTAATCTTAAACTCTTTATGTTCATTTATGGAGGATGGGTATACCTACTTATGAATTCAGGTACAAACTGCAATTAGAACACAAATTGTTCATCCACAGGCTCAAAATAAAGTCCAGTTTTTTTCTACCACTGTATAACTTCTCTAAACCAGTATACATCAGGAAACCTAATATACTCAGTACCTGCCTAAGCAGTAAAAATTCTGACATTTACCAGAAACAGAGAAAAGGAACATAACAGCCAAATCTAATGATACTGTTATTTAGAATACAATTAGAAGACTCTCTCTTGGCTCTGAAATAAAGACTACTGTAGACACGGGAACACTGACAGACAGTGGTAATCTCTTTTAAAACTATGCTGACAGCACCAACCGTTGTTCAGTTTGGTCTCAGGGAGTGTCACTGCGAGTGAAATACTGCTTACCTTACTGCATCATGCAAAATACAGAATCTCTGTGTCTCCCTCAATTCACCCAACAAGCACTCCAAAATGTGCACAACAATACCACATGAAACTCAGATGATTTCAGATCATGTTACAAAGTCAAAACACAACAGATTCACAGAAACATTTGCTAAGGTTCACCAACCTGTTGAGTGAACCTGGGCCCAGTTCCAAGCAAATCTGGATTGTTTAATGTTTTCTTTAAATCAACATCACCTGACATTCTTTGCTACTGAAGTGAATCTTCTCCTTGGAACTTTGTATTGGTTTAAGTACAGAGCTGAAAACAGCACATGGAATGCACATCCATCTACGTACTAACTGAGGAGCATGTATTGCTGTTTCCTGCAAAGCCACGAAATATTGCAAAACCAGCACCCTGCCAGCCCCATATGCATTTTGCACTATTATTAGCTTCTTTGTGAGGGCCAGCGGTAGGGCTCTTTTCAAACTGTTCATGAAGTTAAGAACATAGCAGTAAAGGAGTTCTTTTGACATTTCAAACATGGGGCCAAATCAACATACACTCAGCTACATGAGAAATGGAACCTCCCTCTAATGAACCCCCTGAAATCAATGGCACTACTTAAAAAGTAACATACCATTTCACCATTGTTTGCAAGACCTACCGTAAATAAGCTTTGGAAGCTATATTCCATCTCCAGTTGTGCTTGGTGGTTTGCAATATTCCAGCACTTGCTAAATATAAATAAATGAAATAAAGTGGGAGATAGTGATACTGTGATTTCTGCTAGCACTGACTGTACATTTGTTCCAAGTGTCTGAGCAAACAGAATACTACATAAATACCTTGCCATGCCTGTGGGATCCCATGCTAAGCTATAATCCATCACTGAAGCAGGCAGACGTTCCTGAAGACATGCTAAAGCATTTCTGAGGTGGAATGTAATTCATTGCTACACTCTCCGGTTGCGTGTCTATTTCCTTTAGCAGGAAGAAGTGGTTGCACATGGAGCAGCTGTACGCCGAAAATTTCACTCAAAATTTGCATCATATGAAACAATTATTGACCAAAGGCTCTGTAATTTATCAGCTGATTTATCTTCTCCTTTCTATAAGAATTCTTCGTCAATAACCTCTACATTCAGGGACTCTACCTTGACACATAGCTTATCTGTATTCCTATCTGTATTTGAAAACTGCACAAGTTTTCAGGATTGATCCAGGCAAAAACATTCACATAAACAAGAATCTCTCCCACCTTGCCCTCACTACACACATAAGAACGTGCATTATGTGTGTGTAAATCCTCCCTCGCTTATCACAGAGCTGTTTTATTTATTTCTTCACTTCACACTCCTGGTTTCAGACAAACAAAATACTGAGGAAAATGTTAAAGAACTGCCAAAGTTTCTGTTGGAACAGAAAAGGAATAGGAATATTGTAAGACAGACTGCTCCTTCAATTTCTTCTGGCCAATTTGTAGTCCCAGCAGATTTGCACAAATTTTGAACAAGCACAAAGGCCTGGCAGTGCTGACACGAGCTGAACAGCTCTTGCCTTGTGAAATTCGACCACTGCAACTCCATAGACAGCTTTGGCAAAATAAAGAGAAGATCAACCCAAAAGAACAAGAGATTTAAAACCTACTGGATTCTTACGGAGGATTTTTGTCAGCAAGTTGAAAAAGCCGCGAACATATCACCAGGGAACTTTCTAGCACCTTAGTTTTCCACTTATATGAGTGTATTGCACTGGAGTGCATCCCAGTGTCCTGAGTTCCTGCTTTTTCTTTTTACTACAGATGTAGACGTTGGTGTCCACTAATGATCTAAAACAACAGTATCTTTAATGTTCAGGCTGTAAATATGCCATTTAGTCCCAGGAGACCAACATATGTCAAAGGCATGAAATGATGACCATGAAAGGGGACTCTACATCTGTGTTTGCTTAGCAGAGGAACTCCAAGGCTGACCTGTGGACTGATGTGCCTGTTTAATATGGTCCCTGCAAACTGTTCAATAATGTCAGAACTGCAGTTTAATCCTCTTACCAGCACCATTGACATTATTTCATGTCCTACTAATTCCAAGCCATCTGCAGAAATACTTGCCTTTCTGGCAAGCCTAGGCCAATTTTTTTAAAAGGCTCCAAGCCATAATCTTCCACATATAATTTCAGAACAAGATGATTATTTTCTTTCATGGGAACATTTTTGCATAATCATATAGACTGAGTCTCACCTCAGTTTTAGTCTTGCAAGTCAGGAGTAAAGGTTATGCAAGGTGAGTATCAGAGCCCAAAGCTCCACAAGATCGATTTTTTTTTTTCATCAAATATCTAACCATATTTTGACACTTTTATGTCCAAATGTGTTCAGATGCAAAAATCTTAATTATGTGGCTTTTGGAAGGATTAATAATATATTTAAAATAAAAAGGTGGGATTTGAGAACCTTCAGAGGCATCAATATTTCTACTTTGCAACTTCATGACCAGTTTTTGCAACTGGTCATGTGGATTTCCTATGGAGAGTTTGTGGAAATCATATAGAATCATAGAATCATAGAATAGTTAGGGTTGGAAAGGACCTTAAGATCATCAAGTTCCAGCCCCCCTGCCATGGGCAGGGACACCTCACACTAAACCATGCCATCCACGGCTATGTCCAACCCGGCCTTGAACACCATCAGTGCTGAAGCATTCACAACTTCCTTGGGCAACCCATTCCAGTGCCTCACCACCCTTACAGTAAAGAATTTCCTCCTTATATCCAATCTAAACTTCCCCTGTTTAAGTTTGAACCCATTACCCCTTGTCCTCTCACTACAGTCCGTAATGAAGAGTCCTTCCCCAGCATCCCTATAGGTCCCCTTCAGATACTGGAAGGCTGCTCTGAGGTCTCCACACAGCCTTCTCTTCTCCAGGATGAACAGCCCAACTTTCTCATCCTATCTACATACGGGAGGTGCTCCAGTCCCCTGATCATACTCGTGGCCTTCCTCTGGACTTGTTCCAACAGTTCCATGTCCTTATAGAAATGGACACAACCTGTTTTTTTCACATACTGAATTCTAATTCAGTGTTCAAAATTAGAAAACTCACTTAAAAGTACTGTAAAAGAAAGAAGAAAATGAGTTGCTAATAATACCTCAATGATTTTCCAGTGCATTTCCAGAGAGTCACAAGGAGCTCTAGAGCTTGAAGGGGAAGGATCCAAGGGAGTGAAAACTTTCTGGCTTTGGAAAAGAACTAATGCTTTTGATGCTTTCCAATCATTCTTACCTCTCTTTGCAATCTTTGAGGAGCCACATCCATCCAGGAGAATAAATTATTGAATGTAACAGTAAGAATCTTGTGCTACCATTTGTGTCATGTCATTGTCTTCTATCGGAGAACTCAAATGGGTCTGAAAGCAAAGCAGACAGTGTGAATGAACTGCATAAAACCAGAGTATTTCACAATCTGGAAGACTGGTTAACACCACTGTCTTGCTCAGAGTATTGCACACCACAGAAACTGGTCGAGGAAAGAATGTTTCTATATACATTTCACTCAGGCTCCCACTATCACTTAATCCCTCTTCCATCTATGCCAAATCCCAGCTGTAGCCCATACTCCAAAGAACCGGAGCTAATAGCAAAGTAACAGTCATATCTTTGCCAGCATTTCACAACAGATATCATATGATTAGGTGTTAAGTGGGACTATTTGCACTTTTGCTTATGGCACATATAATTATGTAATTCTCTATAATGCCAAAATGACTGTTTAAGTAGCAGCTGCACAAAACAGAGATACTGGTTGGACAGCACAGAAAATACAATCTTAAATAAAACCAGCACAGTAAAAAATGCACATACATACACATATAAATGTATTTATATACCTTCTTGACTATCTAACATGGAAGGTCTTCACAAAAAGACCACATCAACGGTTCTTAAGGTGGATTCTGTCTCTCTTGCCTATGGAAGTTTTGCCAGTGACAGGCCAGAGTCCTTACAATACAAATGTTGATTTGACAGATCCTTAAAGTTGTAAAGGTCTACTCCAACTCTACTAGTTGATTCTGTGATTCTATAACGGAAGAAACCATTGGATCTCACCCATCAGCTGTTTCTGGTGTTTGGCACAGCGCACTGGCACTAGAAGGCTCTGTCAGTGTTTCAGGTGAGGTGGTGGTGTAGCACATACTTGTGCACCAATTTTCCAAATGCTTCAAAGGTCTGCCTGCAAACAACCTAATGGGCAGCACAGTGATAAAGATGGGTATAGGCAAACTGCATACAGCCATCCCCTGCAGAGTTCCTCCTGGGAAATGAAATGAATATTTATCCCTGACATAAAAATGTGGAGGAAGGTAACTTATTTAATTATTTTTATTGTTTTTTCAGAAGAGATGTGTCCTAATTTCATGGCACAGTAACAGAGCTCCCATGAGCTTTGACTAAGGTAATCACGACGTATCAAGGTTAGTTAGAAATATTGTTATATTTTAGAATACATCCTTCTAAGCATATGGGTAAAGTGGTGGCAGTGGTAGGGGGCTGCCACGAAGGTGCTTTACAGATGTCAAAAGATCACCATTTGTTTATTCTAAATAATTCATTTTGTTAAGCAAGGAGCTGCTGAGATTATACAGTCAGAGGGAGGGGAGCAAAGAAAGACAATTATTTTTGTTTGCATAAATCATTTTCTTATTACTTGGAGATCAGGGCGGTATTGTTTGGGTTCAAGAAAGGAGGGCAAAAGAAGATAAGTATATCAATTTCCTGATCGGGGTTACATGGGATTTTGCTGCTGGGGCTGAAGAAGAGAAAGAAGATCATTATTTTTATTTAAATAAATCAATTTGTTGTGATCAGGGATCATGCTGTTTGCAAGGAAGGCATAGGAAATTCTCCTTTATGGATAGTTTGGAGTAGAACAAATGTTCAGGCACTATTCTATGGAGAAAGGACAAACTACTTCTACGGAGAAAGGACAAAAAAACCCTTCATGACCATGAAGCTGGATTTCTGTTTCTTTTTTTTGAAAGATGGTCTTCAGCATCTTGTATTGGTCTCCAATTGGAGTTAAAACCATAGCTGTTAACTTTCAATAGAATGAATCAGGATTATATTTAGGCATGTGCAAGAATGTGTATATAAACCATGTGTATAGATAATTAGATGGATAGGTAGACAGACAGATAGCCACATGGCAGCAAACGGGGCCCAATCCTGCAAGAGCCAGTGGTTGCTGCAACAACTGGTAAAACTGTGATTACCTTCCCAGGGTGCAGGATCCATCTTCCAGTGGGGAATATTCACTGAAATCAATGGCCATTCTGTGCACATACAGTTTAAAGGCCTGATATTTGTTGCTTCTTTTTTGAGGCAATTAATGAATCTCTGTGTGTAATTTTAAAGGCCCTTCATGAACTGGAAATCTACAGCACTGAACATCAGTGAACTCATATCCAAAACTAATAGCTTCAGTATCACTGCCAAAAATTGACTAAGCGCTCTTTGTGCCTGCAAATGGGGTTCTGTAGGCAGTATCCTTCTATCTGCCTTCAAGGGAGAATCTCCTCTTACAAATAAAACAATTGTTTCATTTGCTCATTGCAATGGTTGAATGAGGCTGCAGAAATGAAACTCACTGGTTTTGAATGTTCCCAAGTCAATCAAGTAAGGATTTGGGGAATGGGGTTGCTTTAAATTAATATGTGTTGCTATTTGCAAAACTAGTTTTAAAAGATGTCTTTTCATAGGTTTGAATGCAACTCATACCAACTAATAAGCAAATCATTCCTCTCACTATACCCAGTTAAAACATGGCTTAAATATAGTCTAAAAGTCAAAAACCTGTATCTGAAGGATCAAGGTGTCCCGTTTATCACCTTGGAGGAAAAAGAAGGAATAATCTAGTCAGATCTTTAACAAATGAAACTACATCTAAGTAATTACAGAAAACAGTGGGCCCCAAACATCCCTTGGATGCTTTTAGAGCCAGTGGCATAGTCTGGGGAGTAAATTTGCGTTTGTAACAAGAATGATAAATCTAACTAGACATCTTTATTTTTACAGTACGTTAAAGAAGCATTTTTATTTAGCACAGTCATGTATCTCCACATTATTTTGAAGTATGCTGCTTTATTGCTTTTACGCCTTCAGAATTGCCTGAGGAAAGCATCCTTTTCTCCTTGTGTTTCATTGTTGTTACCCTTGTAGAGTATAACTTGCACAAACTTGATTATGATTAATTGAGGGTTCTGGCAAATTATGTTTTTATTCCCTTCCATCTAAGTCTTCCATCTGCTCAACAAAAAAGAAAAGAAAATTTTACGTCTATAAGGACACTTAGGGCTTTCTGGGTAAAGCACCAGAAAAACTTGTTCAGCAGTAATGTCTACAAGTGAAGAAAGTCTTCTTTCACCCTTACATCATTAATGCATTAATGCATCTCAATTCTACAAATAAGTCTGAGAGAAGATGGTAACTGGTCAAACCACATTTGATCCAAAATCTTGTTGCAGAGATTTCAAACTGAATCAAACCAGTTTAGAATATTGCTCAATCAGATCCTACCACTTAAGTACTAAGTCTGTAAATATAAACACCTGTGTCCTCCACCATAATGCATGTAACATCAGGCAAGCTAGTTATAAGAGGCTCTGCTTAAGTTCTTACTTAAGACGCAGCTGCATATACCGGCCCGTTAAGTCTGGTGTACCACATCAGATAAGGCCCTTCCTTCAGGGTTTATGATTCAGGTATAAATGCCTGCCATCCCCTGGAAACTGGCAAATGAGGTTGC